>CM042138.1:104250309-104395309 GCA_023376005.1 Doryteuthis pealeii | reverse complement strand
CCTATAAGGGTTCCAACAATGGCTCAAAATATATCTATTTGAAAATTATTAGAATTAGATAGAAATATCGGAAACCATATAACAGTAAATTATTTGGATTAAGAATACCTATAATTCAACGGCGCTCACTAACAGTCAGTTTCTCGCCTATGCGATTTTCAAACCAACATTGTTATCAAGAGCCGTTGACTTTCTATATTCGGTACGCTAACATAGATGTAGATACTCTATCAATGAGCAAACTATATTATTTCTCTCTTTCTCTCATATATATATATATATATATATATATATATATATATATATATATCGTAAATAGAGTCAGAAACTTTCTACATAGGTTTCACCTAAAGGATTCGTCAGGATAATGCTGAGTTAGTATTATCCTGAAGATCCTGTCGTGAAACCTACGTATGTTGTATACCCTCTTTACTTTACTTCTATTCTTCTTCTTCTGACGTCTTTTCTATCTTATGTCTTCTTCTAGGTCCTTTTTAACATTTCTTCTTCGTCTGGACTTCTCTTGGGGACTTCGAGTCTGGTCTTCCATTGGGGATTTCTCTTTATCAGAAGCCCTGTGTCATTGGTAGTTTTTAGATAATAACACAATACTTCGATTTCTTTGATCATATTTTAATCTCGAAATCCCCCACCAGACTACCTGCGCAGATCGAGTTGGAGCGTGTATAACATGACTCACCACCGTCGTGGTTTCTCGCCGACTGACTAAAATCTATTTCTAATCTAAACCGGAAGAGGGTCTTCTCCACCGATTCTCACGGTATCCACCGGAAGGAAGGATCAGGACAGGCCAAGCCTTGTCATTCAAATCCTTCAAGGTCGTGGGCTGCAGCTTATAACGGCTATTTTGATTTCTACACTATTGCACATAAATATTAGTTATCTAATAATTATGTAACACGTAGAGAGTGTGTGAATATCTAGGTTTCCTATATTTTGCTCTACTTAGTGTATTGAGTAGCTTTAGTTCATTCTTTCGATTGCTTTTTTTTGACGATCATTCTTGTGCAGTTTGATTTTTTCTCAAGTCGTACGGATGATTCGGCTTTTTCTTTATTTGTAATTTTTCCTCTGGCTTCCTATTTGTAAACATTTCTTTTATTTTCAAATTGGAACTCCGGTTATTTTATTATCGTTCGAATCATAAGAATAAAAATAAAGTTTATTATTTATATATATATATTATATATATATATAGTATATATAGTAATATATATATATATGGCAAATTGTATCGTTTTTTCACTTTCCGTGTTAGGTTTTTGAACACTGTAAATTGTGAAGTAATTTTGAAAAAGATTACTGCCGATGAATTTGTATGAGAAAAAAGAACCTGTCATGGCGGAAAAGAGGATACCATTGACATTTGCTTGAAGTTAAATATTGAATAAAAAGCTAATTATTTTATATGCAATATCTGGAATTTTATTTCGTTTAGGTAAGTTCAAACGGATTACATTTATCATGACTTCATGTCGATCCCGGAAGCACTCACTTTAATTAAAAACATTCCTTCTTTTGATCAGTCGAAATTGAATAAACCCTTTTATCAACTGTATTTTTTCTTTGTAGATTGAAAATAAAAATTTATCTCTTAAAATCTGTATTTTCATCAACCTCGGCAAGTTAATGGGCTTTCTTATTTTGTTTTCGTATAGTATTAATCTCAACAAATGCTCAGTCCGTTTTAACAGTGAAGTTTAAGCAGTGATGAGCCTGTTCAAATATTTAAATTGGTGACCACTTAAGCAACAGCATGTACTGTACGCAACCTGAGTTCTTTCTTTATTAAATGGATTTGATTCGTTATTGAATGATAAAAAAAACAAAAACAATGTGTCGTTTATCACACGGTATAATTTCTCTGAACTGGACACATAGTATAGTGGATAAGCGTTGTATAAACGGTTCTAAGTGACAGTTATTCTCTAGGCTGCAGTTTCAATCTGGTCAGGGCAGAAGTAACATAGAAATAATAATTAACTCAACTTAACACCTGTTAACAACTATGGTTAGCTGAATGAGAGCAGGATAACCTCGTGGACTGATAAAAGGGTTGGGTTCGAAGTTCCGTGTTGGCTTCCGATTACAACAAGAAGGTCCCGAGTTCAATCGGAAGGTTCCGAATTGACAAGAAATACCTGAAGAAAGACCGCAGGGAACATCGGCCGAAACTTTGTACAGATAAACAATAACGATGAGGACAATAGTCCGAATAAATCCAAATAATACTAATCACACGATATGTTTTTGATAATAAGAAATAGGAAGACTAAACAGTGATCATCTTTGAGCCAAAGAGAACTAAACACACTTCAGATCTATACATTTAAAATGACGAATGCTGTGAAGGATTAAAATTTAAAGTACAATTTGAATGGCGAGTCAGTGGTGGGCCAATATTTGCGGTATTGATTAGAAGAGTGCTCAATATCTTGATAGAGCTATTTATATAATAATAAATTAGGTTATATATTAGTTTTGTGTATATTATATTTTGATACATGGATATTTTCCATGTGCATATATATAGGGAGGTAACCCACGTGTGCTTGTGAGCGCACGTATATATGCCGCAGCAGTATCATACAATGCATATATTTACATATGAATAAAAGACATAGGCCGTACATACTGATATGCATTCAACACATTTTGCCAACGTGAAAAATCTTTTGACTCATATTTTCGTTTTTTTTGCGATTTCTCAAAAAACTTTCTCTTCCATTCTGCTTGATGATTGCCCGAAAAAGACGGGCATGAAACCTAACGACGCAGATAAAATATAAAATATAATTAAATATACAACATAACTATATATGAGGAAGGAATGAATAAAGAAAAAGAAAGAAAGAATGGATAATAAAAGATGAATTTAATCAATCTCATATCCATTCTGTTCTTTCTTCTTTATTCATTTTCCTCATATTGCGGATTCATTTTCCAATTTCCATTTTTAAAACCTAATATAAGAGGGAACGGTCGATTCTCTAAGTTGGTCTTTGCAGATAACTAATTGGTTGCTTTGTTTTACGGCACATCAACACTTTTCGGGTCATTTTATTCTTTTTATCTGTACTCTCCGTGTTTTCTCTGGTGTCTATCCGAAATAGCAACGATTAAACGTCGGAAATAATTTTGACAGTTTAACTGTTGAACAAACAAGGCGTTGAAGAACTTATAAAGATCTCATCCAATTTTGTTTTTTTGCTAACGTGCTTCGACATCGTTGTAAGGCGGAGGAAACTCCAGTCGTGCTAGTTACGGTCATTTTTGGACTAATAACTTTGGGAAAGGTATGGATCAAGCCATTTTGAATCAAGTCATTTTGATAAACAAAGGACTCTGGTTGCTTACAGTAACTGTTGCTTAAATGGTCAACCATTAAGTATTGAACAGGCTCATCGCTGCTTAACTTCGGTTGATCTGGCCGTGAACGGTTCTTTCAGCTGACTTACTGTAATTCCGGATTAACTGAACCAGACGCCTTTTAAGTTTAAAAGGTCAGTTTCTCAGTATTGAATAGGTCGAAGCCGGGCCAACGATAATGGTTTTGTCACTGTGTTTCAAAGCTCCCCCACCCTTGTTCCTTCATAACAATCGATTATTTCTGTGCCATTTTGTTCCCCTGAGAACAAGAAAAACAGGGTTGGACTCTTAAAAACAAACCGAAGTAAAAGAACTGTAATCGATTCTTAGTTTTTTGCTTTTCATCTAAAATGCGACTATAGCAATCAAGAGGTGTATTAGTAGTCCGTGATATGTTGAGAATCCAAGATAATGTTTGCATCTCTCTTTTAATGCGGATTATATAGAAATGAGAAAAATGATTACAATTATATAGGTGCTAGGGCTTGATGTGACCAGCTGTTTAGCTTAAGCAAGAATGAAAGTGGGCTGGCTTGTCATGGACTGCTCAGCCACCACAGTTCCATCCTTAAATATCACGGGTTGCCACCCACGGCCAACAGGTGGCGGTGCAGTCGGTTTATTCTAAAGCCCCAGCCAGTATGATTTGTATCATTTTTCTCATTTCTATATAATCCGGGCATTAAAAAGAGAGATGCAAACATCATCTTGGATTCTCAACATATCACGGACTACTATACACCTCTTGGTTGCTATAGTCGCATTTTAGATGAAAAGCAAAAACTAAGAATCGATTACAGTTCTTTTACTATCGGTTTGTTTTTAAGAGTCCAACTCTGTTTTTCTTGTTCTCAGGGGAACAAAAATGGCACAGAAAATAATCGATTGTTATGAAGGAACAAGGGTGGGGGAGCTTTGAACACAGTGACAAAAACCATTATCGTTGGCCCGGCTTCGACCTATTCAATACTGAGAAACTGACCTTTTAAACTTAAAATGGCGTCTGTTCAGTTAATCCGGAATTACAGTCAAGTCACGCTGAAAGCACCGGTTCACGGCCAGATCACCGACGTTAAGCAGCGATGAGCCTGTTCAATACTTAATTGGTTGACCATTTAAGCAACAGTTACTGTAAGCAACCAGAGTCCTTTGTTTATCAAAATGACTTGATCCATACCTTTCGCAAAATTATTAGTCAAAAATGACCGTAAATAGCATGATTGGAGTTTCCTCGCTTACAACGATGTCGAAGCACGTTAGCAAAAAAAAAAAATTGGATGAGATCTTTATAAGTTCTTCAACGCCTTGTTTGTTCAACAGTTAAACTGTTCAAATTATTCGGACGTTTAATCGTTGCTATTTTCGGATAGACAAGAGAAAAGTACGGAGAGTACAGATAAAAGAATAAAAATGACCCGAAAAGTGTTGATGTGCCGTAAAACAAAGCAACCAATTAGTTAATCTGCAAATGACCAACTGAGAATCGACGTTCCTCTATATTAGTTTTTTTAAAATGGAAATTGGAAATGAATCCGACTATATGAGGAAGAATGAATAAAGAAAAGAAAGAACAGAATGGATAATGAGATTGATTAAATTCATCTTTTATTATCCATTCTGTTCTTTCTTTTCTTTATTCATTCTTCCTCATATATTAGTTTTATGTATGTATATTTAATTATATTTTATATTTTATCTGCGTCGTTAGGTTTCATGCCGTCTTTTTCGGCAAATCATCAAGCAGAATGGAGAAAGTTTTTGAGAAATCGAAAAAAAAAACGGAAAAATATGGTCAAAAAGATTTTTCACGTTGGTGTGTTGAATTGCATATCAGTATGTACAGGCCTATGTCTTTTATTCATATGTAAATATATGCATGTAGATACTGCATTTGCGTGCATATATACGTGCGCTCACAAGCACACGTGGGTTACTTCCCTTATATATATGCACATGGAAAAATATCCATGTATCAAAATATATATAACACAAACTAATATATACCTATTTATTATTATATAATAGCTTATCACAGATATTGAGCACTCTCCTAATAATACCGCAAATATTGGCCCACCACTGACTCGCCATTCAAATTGTACTTTAAATTTTAATCCTTACAGCATTCGTCATTTTAAATGTATAGATCTGAAGTATGTTTGGTCTTTTTGGCTCAAAGATGATCACTGTTTAGTCTTCCTATTCTTATTATCAAAAACATATCGTGTGATTAGTATTATTTGGATTATTCGGACTATTGTCCTCATCGTTATTGTTATCTGTACAAAGTTTCGGCCGATGTTCCCTGCGGTCTTCTTCAGGTTTTCTTGTCAGATTCGGGAACCTTCCGATTGAACTCGGGAACCTTCTTGTTGTAATCGGGCCAACACGGAACTTCGAACCCAACCCTTTATTCAGTCCACGAGGTTATCCTGCTCTCATTTCAGCTAACCATAGTTGTTAACAGGTGTTAAGTTGAGTTAATTATTATTCTATGTTACTGCTGCCCCTGACCAGGATTGAACCTGCAGCCTAGAGATAACTGTCACTTAGAACCGTCTTAATACCAACGCCTTTATCCACTATACTATGTGTCAAGTTCAGAGAATTATACCGTGTGATAAACGACACATTGTTTTTTTTTTTTATCATTCAATAACGAATCAAATCCATTTAATAAAGAAGAACTCAGGTTGGCGTACAGTACATGCTGTTGCTTAAGTGTCACCAATTAAATATTGAACAGGCTCATCACTGCTTAATTCACTGTTAAAACAGGGACTGAGCATTTGTTGAGATTAATACTATACGAAACAAAATAAGAAAGCCCATTACTGCCGAGGTTGATGAAAATACAGATTTTAAGAGATAAATTTTTATTTCAATCTACAAGAATATATACAGTGATAAAAGGGTTTATTCAATTTCGACTGATCAAAGAAGGAATGTTTTTAATAAAGTGAGTGCTTCCGGGATCGACATGAAGTCATGATAAATGTATCGTTTGCAACTTACCTAAACGAATAAAATTCCAGATATTGCATATAAAATAATTAGCTTTTTATTCAATATTTAACTTCAAGCCAAATGTCAATGGACTTTCTTTCCGCCATGACAGGTTCTTTTTTTCTCAAATTCATCGCAGTATCTTTCAAATTACTTCACAATTTACAGTGTTCAAAACTCTAACACAGGAAAGTGAAAAACAGATACAATTGCATATATATATATATATATATATATATATATATATATATATATATATATAATATAAACTTTATTTTTATTCTTATGATTCGAACGATAAGAAAAACCGGAGATTCCAATTTGAAAATAAGAAATGTTTACAAATAGGAAACCAGAGGAAAATACAAATAAAAGAAAAAGCCGAATCATCCGTACGACTTGAAAAAAAATCAAACTGCACAAGAATGATCGTCAAAAAAAAGCAATCGAAAGAATGAACTAAGCTACTCAATACACTAAGTAGAGCAAAATATAGGAAACCTAGATATTCACACACTCTCTACGTGTTACATAATTATTAGATAACTAATATTTATGTGCAATAGTGTAGAAATCAAAATAGCCGTTATAAAGCTGCAGCCCACGACCTTGAAGGATTTGAATGACAAGGCTTGGCTGTCCTGATCCTTCCTTCCGGTGGATACCGTGAGAATCGGTGGAGAAGACCCTCTTCCGGTTTAGATTAGAAATAGATTTTAGTCAGTCGGCGAGAAACCACGACGGTGGTGAGTCATGTTATACACGCTCCAACTCGATCTGCGCAGGTAGTCTGGTGGGGATTTCGAGATTAAAATATGATCAAAGTAAATCGAAGTATTGTGTTATTATCTAAAAACTACCAATGACACAGGGCTTCTGATAAAGAGAAATCCCAATGGAAGACCAGACTCGAAGTCCCCAAGAGAAGTCCAGACGAAGAAGAAATGTTAAAAGGGACCTAGAAGAAGACATAAGATAGAAAAGACGTCAGAAGAAGAAGAATAGACGTAAAGTAAAGAGGGGTATACAACATACGTAGGTTTCACCGACAGGATCTTCAGGATAATACTAACTCAGCATTATCCTGACGATCCTTTAGGTGAAACCTATGTAGAAAGTTTCTGACTCTATTTACGATATATATATATATATATATATATATATATATATATATGAGAGAAAGAGATAAATAATATAGTTTGCTCATTGATAGAGTATCTACATCTATGTTAGCGTACCGAATATAGAAAGTCAACGGCTCTTGATAACAATGTTGGTTTGAAAATCGCATAGGCGAGAAACTGACTGTTAGTGAGCGCCGTTGAATTTATAGGTATTCTTAATCCAAATAATTTACTGTTATATGGTTTCCGATATTTCTATCTAATTCTAATAATTTTCAAATAGATATATTTGAGCCATTGTTGGAACCCTTATAGGTACTACAACTCCTGGACTTGGGAATAATGGCAATGAAGGGGGTGACTCCACACTCCTAAGATCTCCAGAATTGGAACCGTGCCATCAGATACAGTTTAGTGTCATGCCCAGGGGACATCTTTTTGTGGGAGTCTTACCCCTCTGCGGGAGAGACAGTCAGCGCATTGTAAGCCCCACTGACACGGAAGGTGGAGAATCAAAAGGTGGCGTGTTTATGAGATGGACTATTATATATATATATATATATATATATATATATATATATATATATATATATATATATATTTTTTTTATACAATTCGGTTTACATTTGCTCAAAAAGGAGGTAATGAATGAAAAAGAAAATTATTTTCGTGTGAGAAAATTTTCCACAAAGAATAAATAAATCTATATATAAAGATAAACGATGTATGTATGTTTGTGGGTTTGTTTGTATACAAGGTGTGTCAAAATAGTATCGAGATTTTTGTACTTTTTAACATACCTTGTATTCTGAAAAAAATAACGTTCCATTCATTTTTTTTTCAGAGTAAAAGGTGTCAAAAAAAGTACCAAGTTTAAAGCTGTATTTACCAGGATTGAAATGAAGAATGAATGAGAATTTTTTTTTTCAGAATACAAGATGTCAAAAAGTCAAAAACTCTCGATGATTTTTTGACACCTTGTATACATCTATAACATTCTCAGCTGAGAAGCTACAGACTTGAAATTTGGTTTACATATATACCTCGATAAGGCATACAAAGAGATATTGGTCGAGACGTCAGCAATGATCAGTGTGAAGTCCGAGAAGTGCCTGTAGCGCACTCTGTCAAGTTCTGTAGTAGGCTAATAACAGAAAAAACTTCAATAAATTTGGAAATTTAATGAATTTTCATATCGAGCATTCTGTTCATTAGGACCACTTGAATTAATGAATATACTGTTGATATTATGTGTTACTTCCTTTCAAAAAGTAGTAATATCATTGCGTTATTGGTAAATGGGACTTAATATGCACACATTTCCGTTTTAATAGTTTTATAATAAGCACATCTGTCCGGGGATACAAATCAAAACAAAGTCCTCGACCAAGATCAAACAAAACTTTTCTTGGGGGTGGTAGTTCATGTTAGGGTCCCATCTATGGATTAAATAGATTTAAAAAATGCGTTAAAAAAAACTGAGTTAGAAAAAAAAATGAATACCCTACCAGAATTAATAAAACAAAATGTCTTCGGCATAGAATAAGCCAAGGGTTGACATGCCGTAAAAACCAACCAACACCCCAGAAATGTTGTTTAGCACTGGATGAAAAGGGTATGGCGATATGAGTGGGAAATGAACACTATAATTAATTGCTTTTTTTTTTTTCGTTGCCTTTTTAATAAAATTAAACATTGTTCTTTTGATCTAATTGATTTTAATTATTGCTTCATTTTCTATTTTCAGGTAAGAAACTCTTCAATTAATATTGAAGCTGATGAGTTCACAGCTTATCTCTTCTCAAAGTAATCGGTAAGCTTATCATTTCCAATTTTTCTAAACTGTTAGTTTGATATACTTAAACCTTTGTCCTCATATCTCTTTGCTGCTTATACACGGAAACAGTTTTATTTAATTCATTAACACGTAATCTTTGAAAATTCCGTTGTTGTCGATTCAATTTATTTTTCTTTGTTTCTTTGTTTAATGGCATATCAACCTCTCTGTGTTATTTAATACCAAATCCACCTTTCTAGAAGAAAGTGGTACTATTTAGTGATACTATTTAAGTGGTACTATATAACTATTTAACCCATAGCTGGGGGGTGAGTGAGTTCATCCCATTCTAAAGTGAAAGTAAGAGCGCGACTGGAGTTTGAACTTGCTTACTACGATGTGGCAGTACGGCACAACAGCCACTACGCCACGGGGATTCACCCTACTCAATTTTTCCCGTCGAAAACTCGTAATTGATTTCAGCATTTTCCAGTTTTGCGTCTCTCTCTCTCTCTCTCTCTCTCTCTCTCTCTCTCTCTCTCTCTCTCTCTCTCTCTCTCTCTCTGATGGAATACATTATGTTTTCATTCATCCTATATTCTGTTCTATAGATCTCTCCTGGTCAATCTGTGTAAATAGGTTTATGAATCTTATCTCGGATAAATGTGAATACGCATACTTAGACACACGCACCCATACAGTCGTAGCAGACGCTGACTAACAAACGATGAAATACAAAACCTTTCATTTACAGAAGAAACATTTATTTTTCTACATAATCTCGTTTTTAATCAATGAATTTAATTCAATTACTTCCGTTAATTCATACATGCAAATAAATTAACACAGACACACAGAAACGGGGAAGTTGCGATCAGCATAAATGTCTTAGGAAATAGAATCAACGAACTTAGTTCAAATCGTGACCGAAGTTGCTTGCATTTCACGTAACGCTAATGCTCTTGGAAATTGCCTGAATCCATCTGTCCCCTCCACCAGTTATGGGAAAATAGTAAGTTAAATTGGGGTCTCTAGGATTGGTACGGCAACCGGTCTAGAGAGGAAAGCTTTGAATTCAAACTAACTGTAACTGAAGGAATGCTTTGAATTCAAACTAACTTGTACGCGTAAAATTGGCTTTTTGTCCCGTCCTGCCGGTGGCACAGGGTTAGATACACACACACACACCACACACACACATATATATATATATATATATATATATATATATATATAGAATAAGCTGTATGAGAGCTGCACAAGAATGCTGTGTGCACTCTTGAACAAATCGTAGAAACAGAACCTCACGAGGAAACAGCTGTATGGCCACCTGCCCCCTATCTCACAGACCATTCGAATGAGACGGACAAGGCATGCTGGAGAGAGCAAGGACGAGCTCATAAGCGACGTTCTCCTGTGGAAGCCAACACACGGACATGCTAGTGTGGGCCGCCCACCAAGGACTTACATTGACCAACTATGCAAAGATGCTGGATGCTGCGCAGAGGACCTCTCTGGAACAATGATTGATGGAGAAGGTTGGCGAGAGATTTTCATGGATATCCGTGCTAATTGCGCGACATGATCATAATATATATATATATATATATATATATATGTGTATATGTGTGTGTGTGTGTGTGTGTGTGTGTGTGTGTGTAAATCAACTGACTAAAAGATAATCTTTTATACGCCAACAGTTAAGCTCCGTTCAAATACTCCTTTTAATATAATGAAATATCATGGCACTAAGTTTCATAGAATTGCAATGCAGATGTCCGCTTCTAGTGTCATAACAGATGGCTATCACAATATTCAATATTGCCTTTTCTTTTTATTCCCTACAATAAGGTTCTGATGATATTCATAGATTTATTGAACCGAAACAAGAGAATTTCGTTACGTGGAATTTTGTTGTGTTTTTTTGTTTTTTTTTTTTTTTTCGTGCAGGACGAGATTTTTTATCGATATTCACTAAAACTACGTGAGTCTGAGATATGACCAGATGGCAAACTAGGTTGTGCCTTTTGTCTTTCTTTTCATTTCTTTTTTCTGTTTCTTCTCTAAGTTGAAAGTAAGGGTTTTGAAATTTGATAGTTTTACATTGTCACCAGTTATATGTATTTGATGTTTTGTTTATTTTTGTTTTGGAGTTTGTTCTTTTTAATAAGATCAAATTGTTTTTAATATAAGATATATATATATATATATATATATATATATATATATATATATATATATATATATATATATATGGGTGTGTAAAAAATATCGAGATTTTTTTGTACTTTTTGACACACCTTGTATTCTAAAAAAAATAAGGTCCATTCATTCTCTATTTCTATTTGGTAAATACAGCTTTAAACTTGATACTTTTTATACACCTTGTATTCTGAAAAGAATTAATGAATGTAACGTCATTTTTTTTCAGAATACAGGGTGTCCAAAAGTACAAAAAAATCTCGATACTTTTTTGACACACCTTGTATATAAGTAAATGTTATCAAATATTTATGTTATAGAATTCAGCTAAAATAGAGTACTCAAACGTACATTTAAAAATATTTGCATACATATAAATATATATTTTAAAAAAACTCATTTTTTCTATTTAAGCCATAGATGTGACTCTAGCAGGTACTATCACTCTGAGTCAGTGGACTTGGGAGTAATGGTGATAAACGGGTACTCCACTGATGATTAGGACAATAAGAAGGCGGTGGCTGAGATTCTTAGTGTCCTGGGTATGACATGAAACTATCTGATGGTAAAGTTTCAATTCTGGAGCTTTGGGGAATGTGGAGTACTTGCTAGGTCTATATCTATATATTCATCTCGCTAGATAGATAGACAGTGGGATCTTTTCTATCAATCTATCATATTCTTTTCATATCTATCATAACTTCTTCATGACTATGTCCTTATAGCTATCTATCATAGTCTCTATATATCTGTCTCAGTCTCTTTCTACATAGAGAAAGCTTTGATAATACAAAAGAAAGAAGTATGGTCACAACAGACTTAAAAGTAGACAATCATAAAGTCCGAAATTCATCCTGAAAATTTGCCTGTCATCTTCAATTTTCCAGGAAGTGACTGAAAAGAAAATCAAGCCATTCAAAATGCAAATATTCTTTTCACAAAACAAAAAACATTAGCCAAACATTTTAGAGTAAAAAAGCGAAAGTATTTTGCATGAACATATAGGTAAGCATACAACTCTACTTACGCATATAAGTGTATACAAGCATACACAAACAACACACACACACACACACACACACACACACATATATATATATATATATATATATATATATATATATATATATATATATATATATATGAATTAAACATTTAGAAAACAAACAAATGATGTTATAAATGCTGTTTTTTCTAAAATGTTTAATTCATACAGTCGGATTGACTTCCATTTACTTTTCATATATATATATATATATATATATATATATATATATATATATATATATATACGTCTGTGCATCTTCTACGGCAAAGGAGTAAATGAATAATATTATTTTAGCCTTTTACTATAGTCTGAAGATCGTTAGTTAAAGCCTGAAACTAATAGTGATAACTGGAATTTTAAACAATACAAATTTTAAATATATATATTTATATGAAATTAAATTATAGATGGGTTAGTGAAAATGAGATAAGAATTATTTTAGTTCGCACACACACACTCACACACACACACACACACACACACATATATATATATATATATATATATATATATATATATATATATATAATATATATTATGAAGTGAAGGTCAATTTTAATGACAGTAACACACATGCCGATCGGTAGGATAAAACTAACCTGTCTCACGACGGTCTATATGCTTTATCATAAAATCTTGTTCATACTGATACTTCTGGGGATCTTCTAACTGATACCTTGTTGATTACTATAAATAAACAAACTTACTTTTATTATACAAGAATGAAGTATTTCATATCATATTGTTACATCACAAGTTTGAGATCATGCTATCACAATATTCAGAATTAATAGAAATGCTGTTGTTTTTGGGGTTTTTTTTTTAGAATAATTTTCAAATAAAGGAATGAGCCATTTCTAAATCACCTTTTTCAAAAATGTATAGTCCAAAAGATTATTGAAATTTCACAATCATAATATCTTAGAATAATTATAAATGCAGGTATTACTATTAAATAGGAAGTACTTTTGGCATCATCAGTTTCTATATTCAATATTACCACAGATGTATTTCCTATCATCTGGTTGCTGGTGTCTTGAATACCTGCAAACTGTCGATGTGCTTCAGCAACAATTGGTCAAATTCGCTCGCGGATAAAATCCCCATGACGGAGTGGCTAATGTACTGTGTGCTGCGACATCATAGAAAGGGAGAACTCCATTCTCGTTATAACGTGCACTTTCGTACTAATGCCATTAGAAAAGATACAAAACTTCTGATCCTCAAGCTATGGGTTAAATAATCTTTTACAGGGATGGCTTTCGCATTAGATAATCCACAAAGGTTGATATGTCACTAAACAAAGAAACCAAAACATTTACAACCATATATATATATATATATATATATATATATATATCCCAATAGACCAGATGAGTTGCTAGTGAAATGAGAATATTTCTTTTTAGGACCTTTATTACAATAACAAATACATACATGTATTATATATATTATATATATATATATATATATATATATATATATATATATATATATATATTGTGTGTGTGTGTGTGTCACACATATAGACATATCTGCATATATGAAGATTCTTTCAAATCCCTAGTAGAACTCAATGCCTGACAATTATATCATTTCACACAGAGCAATATGTACAATTACATATAAACGAAAATATTAACAACCAGTCATTTGGCTATTATAAATCTATAATAGCCACATTACTGGTTGTTAAATATTTCCTTTATATGGAATTATGTGTTTGTGTGTGTGATTTATTGTATTCTGTTGCTAGAGTAGTTTGCAGCATCCTACAACAGCAATCAGACCCCCTTCCATTTGAAGCCACTCTATCCCTCCTTAGCTCCCTCGGTCGTTTGCCAGATCTTAAGGCCCCCAGTCCTGCCATTTTGGATGGCCGGTTGCAGCTTACCAACATGAGGTATCTGGAAATAAACGATATTCCAGGTCACAATCGCAATTTCATCGGGAGATATCGTTTCGTCGGTATTATCAACATAAAATCTTCGTTGAAGAAGGGTAGTCATTGTAAAGGGTAACCCCTATATACGGTTGTTTAGTCGCAATCTTTATATATATATATATATATATATATATATAAGGATTGCGAACACGTACACACAAAAATACATGCACATGCGTACATACACACGCACCAACTAGTAAAAAAATGGACAATTCTACATAAACACACATACAGTGCTTCCGCAATGGAAACACTAAATCAGCAGACTCACACTATATATATATATATATATATACTAGAAAAAGTATCTGGTCTATGACTGGACGAAAAGAATTATTAGGAACACCATGGAGTGTTCCTAAAAAGGATATGACATTAAAGTGCATCTAATGGTGAAGTTCTAATTCTGGATCTCTTGGAAGTGTGGAATACTCCTTCATTGCCATTTTGATCCAGAGTTGTAGTACCTGTTAGGACCCATCTATGGGTTGAATAGATTAAAAATGAGTTTTCATTAGAACGAAAATTATTCGTTTATTGGATATTTAATGTTAAACAAAGCTAACAGTTTGTGTATTATAATATTAGTTTATTTTAGGAATAGTCTTTTTTTATGTTTACATTTTTTAATATTATTAGCATCCCATTGCCGCTCTCTTTTCTGACTGCTGTTTTTTTAATAACGAATCTATTCATCATTACGTTCCACTTTATAATTTTATAATTCTCTCCGTCAAAGATGGACATGGTTTCTTCAAACAAACGCATAAGTGACGCTCTCACATGGACACGCCAGGGCGACCAACAAAAAATCTACATCCATCAGGTCTGTGCAGATTCTGAATGCCGTGCAGAATACCTGCTAGGAACAATGACTAATGGAGGCGGGTGGAAAAAAAAATATATATAAGTAAAGAAATAACAAAAGACTTAGAGATTTAGCATTATAGTCTATTTCAGGGAGCTTATATTTAGCATCATAGTCTATTTCAGGGAGCTTAGACTATAATGCTAAATCTCTAAGTCTTTTGTTATTTCTTTACTTATATATTTGCTCTGTGACTCTAACATTAAGAGCAGACTATAATTAGACTATAATGCTAAATCTCTAAGTCTTTTGTTATTTCTTTACTTATATATTTGCTCTGTGACTCTAACATTAAGAGCACACATTGAGCTCTCAAACTGCGACATGTTTTTTTAAATAAAACTCTTGTGTCGCAAGGAAGATTTCTTCTCTGGACTTTTGGATTATATATATATATATATATATATATATATATATGTGTGTGTGTGTGTGTGTGTGTGTGTGTGTGTGTGTGTGTATCCTTACTGTCAAAGTGACTTGATATTGCTGATAATGATGATGATCGCTAGTAATTCAGCTGCATCTGTTGTTCTTAACAATTAGTCAGCAACATTCTTCCATTCATTCTTTTATTGCTTTCCCTGTCTAATCTATTCGTATCCGTTTTATCTTCTTGTCGTTTTCTATTGTAATCTTTCGCAATTTGTATTAATCTCCGTACAGAAAATCAGCCTCGGTGTATTAATAATAACAGAGCCTCGTAATAAATCTTCTTAATTCTAAGAAGAAAACCACTTCTTGTCATAGTTTCCATGCCTGGGTCGATACCAACAATAAGATTCGATTCTAGCTGACACATCCGCCATCTTGTCTTGTTTCTCTAACAATCAAACATTGACAGCTTCATAAGCACATCTTTCCAGAACTCGAAAACGCTTTCGCATAATAAGATTAGTAAAGTTCCAAACATATAATTTTTTCCACTTGATTATGAATTATGTAGGTCTATCGCCTGCAGCGTTAGTCAATATTATATATATATATATATATATATATATATATATATATATATATATATATGTGTGTGTGTGTTACTAATGATACAATCTACTCTTAAATACACTGGACCCAACACACAGAATCATAACATGAATGCCAGGTTCAGGATCCTAAGATCTTTCAATCACAGAAATAATGAAATATCAAAATCAAATGAGAATTGTGTACAATAAAAAAAACAAAAGAGTAAAACCATTTCCAATGCATTTTGATGGCAAAACCATTTCCAATATGTTTTTTTAGAGTAAAATCATTTCCAAATTAATATATAATATAAATCATTTCCAACGCATTTTTATAGTAAAAATAATTTCTAACGACATTTTTATTGTAAAAATCATTTACAATGCGTTAGTCACACACACACACACACACACACACACCCATATATATATATATATATATATATATATATATATGTGTGGTGTGTGTGTGTGTGTGTGTGAAAATAAAATGGAAATTAATCCGACAGTATGAATAAGATATAATGAAAAAACAAACGATGTTTACAACTGAAATAGGCTCATCAGAAGAGAAAGTGTGCAAACCGTTTCGGGGCCAATTCTCTTGACGGTTTAAAAATTATATCTTATTCATATATATATATATATATATATATATATATATATATATTGCCTATCAACTAGTTTCGGAGAAAGAAAACTGAATTCAATCTAGCTTTACTCCTCTTAAAAATTGACCTCGCGTTACATCCTGAATATAATTATTGACTGTAATTGTTATACTGACGTCTGTATAAGATTATCTAACAAGGTTACATACTGACGTCTGTATAAGATTATCTAACAAGGTTACATATCGTAAAATCAACCGACCATCCAACCAACCGTGAATTTTGTTGTGACAGCTGCTCTTATTGATATCAGCTCTTCCTTCTAGGAAAAAATGAAGGCTTCTAATCAGTGGGTCATTCTGTACATGGACGTACCAAAATACTGTAAAACTTTAGACTCGCTCAAGTATTAGTTTTCACGTTTTTTTTCTTGGGGGTGCGAGGCAGTTGCTTTTTCTCGTAATTCAATTGTGTTGTCATCCTACAATAGTTTTGTAACTCGAGTATCAGAGTTAACTGAGAAATAATAGGTAGAAACGCAATGAGTATAAAGGATAGGGGAAATGTTTTACTGAGCAAAGATACAAGGAGAACAGAGAAATTAGCTATTGCTACGTGAGATCTCGTTTTCCCTTTCCGAGGTTTTGTCAGACATTATCTATTGGAAAACAGACGGTTTCATTCTCATTATTTAGGTACTATATGACAAATAGTTTGGGGCCACACTGATCAGAAATAGAATTTTAAATTAACTCTAGGTAAAAGTCGAGTCCACTCCCCCTTTTGCTCTGAGGAAATCTAGTTATACGCATCAGCTACTATATCAACTAAGCTTTAAAGGTCTATTGGTTTGCCGGGGGTTGCTCAAATCAAACCTATAAAACCTATAAAATCCTATATTGTTTCTCTATCTATTGGCGCTATACTTATTATGTTTATTCTATACTAGCAAAATCAGTATTGTAAAAATTTTTACTAATATTTCTGACTTGAATCCACTTGAACTTGAATCCACATTCTACGACAAGGAGTAGTGCAGTTGGGTAATAATAATAATAATAATAATATAATAATAATAATAATAATGATAGGATCACCTTATCCCAGCAAGAAGACCAGACTTAGTGTTGATAAACAAAAAAAAAAGAGAAAAAGAAAGAAAGAACTTGTCAACTGGTGGATTTTGCAGTGCCAGCAGATCACAGAGTGAAGCTAAAGGAAAATGAAAAAATGGACAAATATCTGGATCTTGCCAGAGAACTGAAAGTGAAAGTGATACCAATTGTAGTTGGTGCACTTGGAACAGTCCCAAAAGGATTAGAAAAGGGTTTGGAAAGTTTGGAAATCAGAGGAAGGATTGAAACCATTCAGAACACTGCACTGCTGCAATCTATCAGAATACTCAGAAGAGTCCTGGAGACTTGAGGAGACATGCTGTCACTTAGACTCCAGTGAAAGACCATCAGCTAATGCTGATGTGAAAACTCAAAAGGAGTAAATAATAAATTATAGGGGAAAAAGAAATGTCTATTTTATATGATTATGCATTAAGACAAAGTTTCGGTTTACCTAATCTGATAAACACAAAGTAAGAGTCGAGTTTAGCATTGGATCTATAAATCGAACCCCTTGCTAAAAGCAGTCAGGAATAAAAAGGTTTAAAATTTTCAAAAACTGCTATATTAAAACATGTTCCGGTGAGACTCGAACTCACATTCCCTTTTATTTCGAGGAACCCATGTAAAAAGATAGAACTCTTGATATTCTAATTAGGTTCGTTATAAACTATCACAGAATGTTAATAATACAAATATGGTAATTTTTATTATTTGAATTATTCGGACTATTGTTCTCATTTTTATTGTTATCTACACAACGTTTCTGCCGATGTGGCCTCCGGCCTTCTTTGGGTATTTCTTGTCGAATTGAACACATGGTGCAACGAATATAAGTGTTGAGTTAATACTGTTCTAAGTGACAGTCATCTCTGGGATTCAAGTTCAATCCAGGCCAAGGGCGATAGTAACAGAATAATTAACACAGCTTAACACTTTTACCCAGTCATAGTTAACGGAATGATAACAGTCTACCCCCCCCCCTGGATTGAATAAAGGGTTCGGTTCGAAGTCCCCGAAGGCTCCCGAGTGCGACAAAAAAGGTTTCAGAGTGTGAGAAGAAATACATGAAGAAAGTTGGAGGACACATCGGCCGAAACGTAGATAGCAATAAAGAGGACAATAGTCTGAATAATCCAAATGACATACATTATCAACCTTCATCTAAAAAAGAAACAAATAGGGTAATTTACGAGGGTTAGCTCAGTCGGTAGAGCGTTCGGCTAGAAACCACAAGGTTCCTAGTTCGATACCGGTCCTCGCCAACTATGAGTAGCACAGCGATCTTTGCGGTAAAGTGAGGAGCTGATGATAGGTGTGGCGCTCCACCTCAAATTCTAAAGACAATCTCCTTGGTCTAGCGCTATTGAAAAGGGGATAGACTCCCTCGCTTTATGGCTGATACCGACTTTAGGCCGCCCCGTCGACTTTACTTTTACTTTACTTTACGAGATAGATGGGTTTTTTTTAATCTTTCAGATTGGCAATCCTGATTGAAAATCAGTTGATCAATGTTGACCTTAAACACATGTGAAACATTCAAATCATATCTGCCTCTCAAGATTCATGTTCAGTAGATTCATTTTGGATTGTTACAAACTTTTTTTTAAGTGTCTCGCAAAAATGGGACATAAGATCAAATTTCAAGTCAAACTTAAAGTGACAAAAACGTGTTATAAATGAACGTAGGTTCAATGAGATCAAGTCCTATCTTAAGCACTGGATTATAAGTGGTACACGATCTTTTTTTTAATTACATACACTCTGTGAAAGATAGATCCTATTTCAGCCAAACAGACACTTCATTAACTGATGAAAAATTTCAACGATCTGATTGATATTCAATAAGGAAAATGATTAGTAATGAATTAACATTGATCAATTTTATTTTCACTCAGAACGCCACTAGCTTACTTGGTGAGTTAGTAGTGGACAAAGTTTTTGCAGTATTATTAGTGGAATGCCCAATATCAGTGATAGCGCCTATATATATATATATATATATATATATATATATATATATATATGATAGAGAGAGAGAGGAGAGAGAGAGAGAGAGAGAGAGAGAGAGAGAGAGAGAAATGAAGTAATCCTGTAACCGTTGGGTTTCGTGCTTCTTAAGCATCTATCAGACAACAGAGTAAGAGCCATTTTTTTTAAATGTTAATATGGTAAATAAACTAATTTGGTGCTAGTTGGAGTATTATATATATATATATATATATATATATATATATATATATATATATATATATATAAGGTGTGTCAAAAAAGTATCGAGGTTTTTGTACTTTCTGACACACCTTGAATTCTGAAAATAAAACGTTCCATTCATCAATTTTTTTCTTCGGAATACAAAGTGTCAAAAAAGAACAAAGTTTAAAGCTATATTTACCAAGATAGAAATGAAGAATGAATGGAACGTTATCGATTTTTTTCAGAATACAAGGTGTCAAAAAGTACAAAGAATCTTCATACTTTTTTATGCACCTTGTGTGTTTAGTAGTTTTAGGGGAACTCAACGGAACTAAAGAAAATCCGAAGTTCTGCTTGATGTAAACGTATTTATAAGTATACTGTATATACTTGGATGCATCGATTTGTCTTTTAGATTCATATCTCAAAAGCTGTTGACAAAAATAACAGGAGTAGAAGGAAACAATGACGTTGAAATACAATTTTGAACGGTTGTGAATTTATTCCAGATATTCTTATCGATTTTTATTACATGTGAAGTAAAAACAAATAGCTCAGCATCTTTGATTATTAAATATGATCATGCGTGACATGTGGTGACATGTGGTGTCATGGTGACATGTGGCAAAGCAATCTTTTTTAGACTTCTGACAAGAATACAATTACCCGACGAAAAATAACTATGGATTCTAAAATAAAAATTATTATACAAGATTTGTCTATTAAGTAATGTGACTGACTGTACTTTTTTATGTTTTTATTGTGAATTAATAACTGATTCAATTACAAATCAAATATATCTCTGCTCTAATAATGAATGCGAATGTTAGTATGTCGGTGGGTCCCATTTTTTTCAACTTTACCCCGTAGCTCAACATATACTATTTTGGAATCAGGCCGATCCCATGAAAAAATTAAAAACATTCCGGATCGAATCAGGACTCAAAATTCTGAAATTTTGGATTCTCAAGTTTTAATAAATGCGATTGTTTTCGGTAATTTTTGCGACGAATCTTTTTGTATAACAATGTTTATAACTTGAAAATAAATTTGGGAATTGTTTACAAAAGATTATTATTATCAGTTACTTGAAACTATATCATTGCTTGAAATATTTGAAACTATAACTGTTCAGATTATGATTTGATGTCATGAGATAGGAGAACTAGAAACCATATAAATGTGTGCAAACTATGTGTATTAAGAATACCTACTGGAAGCTATAATTGTTTGCAAAAACTCTCTCTCAATCTTAAGTTTGTATAAAAGGTCAGGTCGGTGTCTTTACAATAGATTTCGTTGTTTTATATATATATATATATATATATATATATATAATGTCTGTCGTCAGTGAAGCTATATTTCCGCTGCTGTCTCAGGCCTGTCGCACAGCGCGGAAGTTGAACAAGAAATATTGGGCAAAAGAAACTGAAGAATTAAAGTTCACGTTACAGTCAAGAACAGCGGGTGGCACATAACGTATAAGTCAGTTTAACGTTTAGTTTCATTGCATATACTAGAAAAAGAAACACCCTCCGGACGGTGTAAAAAAATACATTTTTCAAAGATATTGTCTGAGGTAGGAATGAAAATTAAATAGATAAAATAAAACGTTAAATGAATTACTTATATAAAAAGCATCATATTCACTCCACTCCACTGATATATTTGTTTTGTTTTACGACAGTAAGGACCGCCAAAATGTTTCTAAAAAATGTCTGATTTAATTATTCAGACTCTTATCTTTAGAGAAAAGTTTTAAAATCGTACGAGTAAAATATATTTTGTTCGGATTTCATAAAATTAAATAGGGGCGGGGGGTCGACCTAGTAAAAAATATTTCCCTTAATGTATTTTGGGTATCGAAATTTTCGTGAAAATTTGACAATTGATTTTTCTTAGAATTTTAATATTTTGATGAGGTAATTTTACTGACTATAAATTAGATACTCATTGATAAATTACTTAATTCCTGAAATGACTGTGACGTAAGCAGTGACATAGTTTCAGTTACAGACAAATAGAAACCGAATCTCTATTATCAATGTGTAATTAATGAAACTTTGTTTCCGAGTTTGATTTCCATCAAACACAAATATCGCACATTTACACACAATTAGTTTTGAAAATTAAATTACCTAAATCTATTATACACTACTAAATTTTCAAATATTTACGCACATTTAATTTCACTATAATAACTCAATTACACTCACTTCCTCGTGATCTAAATAAATATTTCATTAAAAATTTCAACATTTTCTTTGAAACTTTTTTGCAAACAACAACACAAAAAAAATTAAAATTTCGAATCACGCTCTTTTAAAATACAAACGCTGATGTATATTTCTCTTCGTATGTTTCATTTGAATAGAAATCAAAACCAACACATGATATTTATAGACCTGAAGAAAATTAGAGGCACGTACTAAATATATATTTATTTCAAATATGTTTTAATAATGTTGATTCATTATTCGAAACGCTCAATGTCGGAATATTTTTACCATATAAAAACAAATCATCCTCATTTCCTAATTATTCACTTTTACTCGTTTTTCAACATATACTTGCGTGTTTTGAGGATGTATTCAGAGATTTCCTTCTTCTAGACTGGTTACCTAACCAAAGTTGAAGAGTCCAGTCTTTTTACTATTTACCCATAGTTAGTGGGAGAATAGTTGGATTCATATCTTTCCTAAGGGCTTTCACTGTGAAAATCAAACAGCCTCGTCCAGGATTTGTACTCGTCTCGCAATTCCATTCCCTATGACGGTAACCTTTACGCCACACGCTTCCATGAATACAAGGAAATTTATGAGATAATATAAAAACACTTTGATTGGTACATATTTAGATATTTTTACATTTTCTGTATCGCCCAT
The DNA here is from genome assembly GCA_023376005.1 of Doryteuthis pealeii. Taxonomy (NCBI): domain Eukaryota; kingdom Metazoa; phylum Mollusca; class Cephalopoda; order Myopsida; family Loliginidae; genus Doryteuthis; species Doryteuthis pealeii. The sequence continues at coordinate 104,372,177 of CM042138.1, read as the reverse complement.
AAATTAGTAGACCATAATAATAATTTTATAAATAAATTTTCATAGATATTTATTTACCTTCTTTTTTTTTTTTTTTTTTTTTTTTGTAAATATAGAGTATACTGGGCTTTTTAGTTTTTGTTCGGCAACCAGTCTAGCAGAAGGAAAATCATGAATTCAAATCAGCTATACTCCACGTAAAAATTGACCTTGCGTCGCATTCTGTTCGTGGTTGAATCGTTGGTGAATAAAATGGTTAGTCAAAAGTAATGCCATTTTGTTTAGGACTGGTATAAGTACCAACATAGGAATATGTATCATACATCAAAATGAAGCTGGTTCTATGTGGATCACATCCATGCTCCTAACATAGTCACCGTTTCTCTCGATATCAATGTTCCACCTTCAAATGAGAACATGTATCCCTGCCCTGTAAAATTATGTTGATTGTTCTTTGAACCACTTCTTCATTACAGATTTCACTTCCTCGTCACTAGAATGTTTGCCTCTCAAATCCTCTTTCATGAGGTCGATGAAATGATAGTCTGAAGGCGCCAAATCTGGTGAGTATGGAGGATGCGAATCTGTAGTGAAGAAATGGCTCAAAGAACAGTCAACAGAATTTGACGGGCAGGGATACATGCTCTCATTCGAAGGTGGAACATTGCTATTGAAAGAAACGGTGACTGTGGAGAAGTAGAGATGTGATTTACAGAGTACCAGCTTCATTTTTATGTATGATACATGTTGGTAATTATACCTGTCCTAAACAAAATGGCATTACTTTTTTACTCACCCTCGTGTATACAATATATAAAATGTTTTGAAAATGCAAATACAGCTGTGCGTCGAATAACGTTCTAGATACGTTCATTGATTTTAACGGTATTTTTAAGGTTATTTCATGCCTAGTGGTTAGGAAATTACGTGCATTTTACGTTCATTTTAGATTTTTTGTGTGGGTATTTCTTAAAAGATTTTACATTTTTCACACGGTTCTATCGAATACGTGTAATTTCAAAGCAGATCTATTTTACCCATTTCGGTAGAAAGGAACAAGTCATTGTGTCCCGATTACGTATTGGTCATACAAGACTAACGCACTCCTATATACTCAAACAATAACAACAACCACAATGTGAAACATGTCAAACACCTTTGACAGTTAAAGACTTATTCATGGAATGCAGGTTTTTTGCTCACACCAGAAACCGTTATTTTAAAGCAAACAATATGAAAGATCTATTTGAAAATGTCAACATAGAGGATATTCTCTCTTTTTTGAGGGAAATAAAATTATATCATAGAATATAGACATGAAACTAATCAATACCATACAACATGATCCCCAATAAGGCTAACGCTTTAAAACCAATTACTAAAAAGTATAAATATAAATACACGATATGTATTACTTCCTAACCGTTAGGCAAGACATATCCCCAGACGGGTTGATATGCCGTTAAAATCAATAAATCTATCAATCAACCATTTCGGTACCCTAACATGTACCACCACTCAGGGTCAGAGTAAACCTGGGAACAATGATAATAAGATGTTCTCCACGCTCCCCAGAACTCCAGAACTGGAGCCTCTCCACCAGATGCAGTTTTATTTCATACCCAGGATACCCCCTTTTTGAGGAGGTCTTACCTCTCTGCAGAGGATAGTTAATATATTCTAAGCCTAGCTATCAGGACTTTTTGAACACTGGATTACAATCGGGTACAGTCCACGAGGGTAATGTTGTTTAAAACTAGCTTGGTAAACCTCGAGCAAGGGTAGACAGTCAACATATGCGCATATAAAGGGGCCCACGTGAATTCACCTGCCGCTAGTGACACACCACGCACACATGTATGTGTGGTGAATTAGGACTAATGAATAATTCAGAAAAGCTTTGAATTGCAGGTGCCAGACTTCATGCTTGACTGCTAATTACATGGTTTACGAGCAGAAGGTTACTTTTTTTCCACTGTTTACCCAACAACTGTCGATTCTTGATAAGCAATCGATCGATGCACTTGTATCGATTTCTAAAGCAATGGCACCAATCGTTTCAGCGGATTACCAAACTATGACTGATGCACCATAAGTTGTACACTTGTAAAAATCGATTTCTGAGAACTTGTATGACTTACCTCTTGCAAAAATACCAGTCTCTCAACATTCTACCCCAAGTGATCTTAAAAATGGATTTTGTCTGTAAAAAAAAGAAGAAAGGGAGAGGAAGAAGAGAAGGCAGAGAAAGAAGAGAAGGCAGAGAAAAAAGGAGAGAAGGTGAGAAAGGAGAGGAAGAAGAGAAGAGAGGAAGGAGAGAAGAGAGAGATAGAAGAGAGAGAAGAATATTTCTCGTCAGAGCTGTATGTCTATACTCAAATAAATATATTAAATTATTTAAAATGTTGCTTTTTGTTCCATGAATGATTTAGAATTTCAGTATAATCATCATTCAACTAGAACGACTTATACACAGACTAATATATTATTCTAAAACATCTTGATTATGGCGATTTGATAAAGAGGGAAAAGAGCTTCTCTTTCCAAATAGTCGAGGAAGAATCTGATTGATTCAACAAGGGAGTTGAAGCATTTTGGTTTTAAAACGGAAATTCTTCAACACGTGAAGGACTGCTCGGCCACCAGGATTCCGTTCATAAGCATCACAGGTCGCTACCCACGACCAATATGTCACCCTATTGGGGAGATGTTACCCCTCTGCAGAGGTGCAGTCAGTTTATTCTACTGTCCCAGCCGACAGCGACTATGAAATAGTAGCCATATTAGAGCAAAATAAGAGCGTAGAAGAAAAACTCATAAATATTGAAATAACAAGTTGCCGCGAAACATAAAGGAAGAGAACAAAATGAGTAGCAAATAATGGAGGCGCAGTCCTTTAGGCTTCGAAAAAAAATAATTCTTCCAGTGAGAAAATCAAGACAAACTTTAAAATATGCCCGTAATTTGCGAAGAGAATCCATCAACAGTTTTACTGCCTTTATTTTCCTTTTTTTTTCTTCTCCCTGGTATCTCTTATGGCTGAATGCGTCAGCTAATAGCCTCGGATATTGAAGCCTTTGTTATTTGCATTGTTCTCTCTTCAATAAAGACAACGATAAAAGAAACACTCTCTTGGATGCTTCCTTGATTTGGCGTCTTTTTTCCTCACGTCAAAGGAAATGGTCTCCGGTCAAAATCTGATTCAACTATTAACATACCCGTTAGTTATAATTCTATGAAACGTTACTACTCAGAACGGTTTGCAAAATCAAGGACAGTATTGTTCACTGTTAACAATGCTCAGCTGGTTTAATTATTTAAAACGTCTGGTGTATGCTTAGCATTCGTCCGATATTTCCCCAGACGTAAGTGTTTACGTAAACACTTAACAAAGATATCAGCTATAAACATGTTTACTTTTTCTTACTCTAATAATAGTGGGGTTGCTACAAATCCCTGCAGACAAATGTATGACCCTTACGTAATTGTTGAAATAAATGTTTTGTCTTTCCATTGTCCCTCTCTATTTCAATTTACAACATATATAATACATTAGTCTTACGCATGAATATATATATATATATATATATATATATATATATATATATAGAACAAATAGGATTTTTTTAATAAATTTACTATAGATGAAGTTGACGTTAAACGTTTCGGTTTTTTTTAAAACCATCATCAGAACATTAGTTTCAAAGTCCTCTTCAACATCTAAAATTAATTTATCATTTTGGAATACGTCGTTTTTTATAATTTTCTACATACCGTCGGATTTATTTTCATATTTTACACACACGCACACACACACACACACACACCACACACACAGACACACACACACACACATATATATATATATATATATATATATATATATATATATATATATATTAAATAGACTGACCGACAAAGCAAAAGTGTCTCGCAGATTTCTTATTTTCTGAGATAAATTTATTTTCCTCAAACTAACAAAAGCCCTGATGAAGATCTATTGAAACAGATCGAAACAGTGCAGCGTAGGCGAAATAAACATTACTCATTTTATGAATTTGTTTTTTTTTTCAATTTTTCATAATATTACATACTGTCAAATTCACTTCCACTTTTTCTTCACACACACACACACACACACACACACACACACACACACACACACGAGGGCCGGGTTAGCTCAGTCGGTAGAGCGTTCGGCTAGAAACCACAAGGTTCCTAGTTCGATACCGGTCCCCGCCAACTCAGCGTATGAGTAGCACAGGTATCTGTGCGGTAAAGTAAGGAGCTGATGGTAGGTGTGGCGCTCCACCTCAGATGCTAAAAAACAATCTCCTTGGTCTAGCGCTATTGAAAAGGGGATAGACTCCCTCTATGACTGGCTGATACCGACTTTAGGCCGCCCCGTCGACTTTACTTACTTACTTTATATATATATATATATGTATGTATGTTACACGGAAAAAAGGTTTTAATACGCATGGAATAAGAGATACCCTAATCAAGAGGGCGCCTGAAGCCATATAGCTACAAAACCAAGCTTCTTTTTTTTTTATATAAACTTGAAAAATTCTGACTAATATTCTGTTTAAATTCTTTCAGTAACGAATGTATGTGTGCGTATATTGTGCAAGAATGCCTTGGCGTGCATTAATCAAAGCATTTGTTTTGTACCGGCGATGACGCATGCGTGTTGGTAGCGTGACAGGATGGGAGGAAGGTATGTTTCCAACGTACAGTAAATCAGAAACCAGGCAACAGCGAACTGAAGTAGACAGCTTTTTGAAGTGGGTTCGACTGATTTTCTGCCAATTAAGATTGGATGGAGACTTCCATCTGGAGAGGAGGATCATAGTTTTCCCGTCGGCTGAACCGTAGGTAAACTCAACGTGATTTTCGCTTGATAGAAAGTTACGGATGTAAACGGATATGGGTCGGCGAAAAAGAGAAGCGAAAGAAGAAGAAAAGAAAAGAAGTTTCCGATTTTGAGTTTTGGAGAAAGAAGAATCACGAATTACAGTAAAGAATTGTAGAAGAGAATTTTGTCGTAGGTTCATCGTTAAGTAAAATAGGATAGGCATTAAATCTTTTTGCGAATCTGAAATCTGTTGAATAGAAAATGGTTTGATATAAGTTATTCTCCCGTTTAAATTTAAATATAGAAAGACAAAAAGAGATAAGATGGTTTGTTGGTTGGTTGGGTTTTACGACATGTCAACCCCTTGGGTTATTTTATGCCGAATCTTTCTATTGGTAAAAAAATGTTTAATGCTGACAAAGTTTTGAAATAATTTCATTTTTTATGGACAATACAATTTTGTTTATAAACTCATGTTTTCTATTTAACCCATAGATGGGACTCTAACAGGTACTACCACTCCGGGTCAGAGTGGACCAGGGAGCAATGGTGATGAAGGGGTGCTCTACATTCCCAAACCTCCAAAACTGGAACCTCACCATCAGAGTTTAACGTCATTCCCAGGACATGTAGACCCACAGCCACCGCCTTCTAGCACCCATATGATAAAAGGGGTTGGGGATTGCTATAAGGGCAATGGGGTTGGGGCAATCATATAGGTGCTAGGGCTTGACGTGACCAGCCGATTGATCGGAGGGGGCCTCTCCGACTGCCTGTCTAGCCTAAGTAAGGGTCTAAGTGGAGTGTTGCATGTCATTGACTGCTCATCCACCATGACTCCATCTTTAAGCATCACGGGTCGCCACCCACGGCCAACAGGTGGCCCCATTGGGGGAGTCTTGCCCCTCTGCAGAGGTGCAGTCGGTGTATTCTAACGCCCAAACCGACAGTGCGGAAAATGTGTAGTAGTGGCCCCATTGGGCGAGTCTTACCCCTCTGCATTCTAACGCCCCAGCCGACTGGGCGGAAAGAGATAAGAGGAAATACATAAAGGCAAGGAAGAAAGAACGACCAAGATCAAATTAAGAGGTAAGAAGGGTAAGAAATGAAAACTAAGTTACGAAAAGGCAAGAGACAAGATAAATGACAAGATCAGTATAGATAGATGAAAGGATTGCGAAAACAAGGGTTGGCTGGTTGGCAGGTCGGTTGCTTACTTGCTTGGTTGATTGGTAGATTGATTGGTTGATTGGTAGATTGATTGTTGGTTGGTTGTCGGCAGTTCAGTTGGTTAGTTGGTTGATTTACTGGATAGTTGATTGGTTGGTTGGTCGATTAGTTGGTTGATTAGTCGGTTAGTTCGCTGGTTGGTTGGTGGTTGGTTGTTTCGCAGTTCGATTCGTTGGCTGGTTGACAGGTCTGGTTTTTGATTGTCGGTTCAGTCAGTTGGCTAGTTTAAATATATATATATATATATATATATATATATATATATATATATATATATATAGTAGGATAGGATAGTTGGCAACCGCCCGTCTATTAAAGACGATGGCGTAGAGTCCACTTTTTTTTAAATCTACAGCTACGTGAGTGGCTGAACAGACCAATTTTTGAATGACAGTCTCTGGTACAGTGATTGCAAATAAAGGTGATGGCTTTCTGGAGATGCTGTTGTCTGTCCATCCTTTTAACTCTCTTTTCTGCGGTGGCTTTTTTTTCACTCTTTTTCGTTCCTTGTTTAACGAGGAGGCACCAGGTCGCACGGTTTACTGCACAAACCTCCAATGTGTTGATGTCAGTGTGGCATGTCTCTCTTGCAGACATGTTTAAGGCGTAGGCGGGGTCTCCCTATCGGTCGGGTGCCCTCTACTAGTTCACCATTCAATAGGTCTTTGGGATGCGGCCTTTGTCCATCCTCCTGACATGTCCAAGCCAACGCAGGCGTCTCTCGCAGATGATAGCCGGCATGCTGTTTATGTTTGCTCGTTCCAGTACGTCTGTGTTGGGCACTTTGTCCTGCCAGCGAATGCGTAGAATGCGGCTTAGGCATCTGAGGTGGAAGCTGTCCAGTTATATATATATATATATATATATATATGAGAGAGAGAGAGAGATCCAGACACCATGTTTCGACGTCTCTTCAGTGTGGGTAGACATTTGTAGGCTCCCTCCAGCCAGGATATATATATATATATATATATATATATATATATATATATATATATATATCGTTTTACCCTTGAAAATGGAGAATGATTGAGGAAAGAAGCTGGGTAGAAAATCTCGGACAGTTTTTTAGACAAGTATATTCATACTACTTTCCTTCGTTGAATTGAGATACCAAACCTTTTAATTGGGACTTTTCATTGTTCCTTGTCGGTTTTCTTGCAGTTTAATCAATATCAATCAATTTCATTGAAGATTTTATTTACGTGTCATTTAAGAATTACAATTCAGATTTTGAGCAATTAACTTATTCATTAAAAAAAGGTTTGTCACTGCAAATTGTTCTCCTTTTTTTTAATTTTATTTCATTTATTGTCATTTTTTTTCTTTTTTAGATATTGGTGTTCTTGTTTCTTATGTTATCCAAGCAACAGTCTCTAGAGGTGGTCATGTTCATTCTGAATTATTAAAACCACTGACATTTCTACAATTTTGACTTTTAGAAAAATTATAATACTGCATAAATCTTTCTTAAATGTTATATATGTAAAATCAATGTTTTAATTTATATTCTTTGGTAAAAAGGTGACAAAAATCATCCACTGAACATGATACTACAATTACTATCATTTTCATATCTTAATCTCTTAGGCAACTTACTTATGATTGTTTAATTGATTTCGAGAACAGGGATGATGTTTTACGCAACATAGTAACTTCTAAAAAAAGGTGTATTAAAATCCACTTTATTATGGGAAATACTTAAAAACCATCTTGGAAAAAATACCTAAAAGCTATCTTGGAAGAAATATCTAGCAAAATCCATTTAATTTCATTAACCCAACTTCCACTGTTCGATTTAAATCGATAAATACACTCAATTTAATCAGGAGGAGTCGTTCGATCAAACCATTCATTATCAAATTTCTTTTACATAAAATGATGAGTAAATAGATTTTTTGTGTATATCCTAATCTACTTAGAAATGAGCCGATGACAAAATGCGAATCCACTATAACCAAAGAAGCGTTCCTTTTAATTTTCTTTCTAATAAAAACGAAAAATCACCAATTTAAACTGGTGGAAGTTCAGATTGATCTTTAATATAATTAGATAATAAAAGAGATATGATCGCAGTCTCTTGAACGCTCAAAATTTATATTTCCTTGGTATAAGATTAGTTAGTAGTCGTCGGGGTGGCCTAATGTAAGTATCAGCCAGACAGCGAGGGATTCTATCCCCTTTTCAATAGCGCCAGACCAAGGAGATTATTTTTTAGCATCTGAGGTGGAGCGCCACACTTACCATCAGCTCCTCACTTTACCGCACAGATCCCTGTGCTACTCATTCGCTGAGTTGGTGAGGGCCAGTATCGAACTAGGAACCTTGTGGTTTCTAGCCGAACGCTCTACCGACAGAGCTAACCTAAGATAGTTTTCGTAAATGTTTCTGAATCTTTTAAAGAGTATTCCCATAGAAACTATATATTCACATTTTGTTGATTATGCATGTTTATATAAATATTGACATATATATATTAGTTTAACATATATATATTATAGTATTGACATATATATATTATTTTAACCATATTTATATCATTTTCAGAAATAAATTTGTGTGCCTGATGACTGCCACAGAAAAAGAAACCGAACGGTGGCAATAATTGTTCCAATGATAATAAAAAAAAGCTAAACCATTTATTTATTCATTTATTTATCTATTAACGCTCTATCACATATATTGAGCACTCTTCTAATAACACTGTACGTTGGATTACTACTTCATCTTCAAGTATAATAGTGCCAACTATACACATTGATAAGTATTGACATATATATATATTAGGATAGCGTAAATGCAATGGCTCTTGGTGAATTTCAGTTTCTCACCTATGTGACCATCAGACCATTTGTTTCCCAGGCGGTTATTATCCCTTTATATACTGTTGTGTGAGGCATGATTGGAAGGATAATCTAATTAGTACTGCATTATGGGTAATATATATAAATTGTACTACGTACTTATTTACGTGGGTATATTGTATAAATTTTGGGAGTTGTTTGTTTTTCTGTTATCTTTAATTTAATATTTTCTAGTGTTTTTATTTATTATTATTGTACATAAATATTTACGTTTTAATATAATTAAATATATTAGATCAGAAAGACTATTGAAATTCTAATACGAACATAAAAAGATTACTTATTTTAACTTTATTCTAATTTATTTCAATATAAAATTATACATAGAATTGTTTTAATACGTTTGAAAATAAAACAATAATATTAGAAATCAATATCACCAAGTTCTTATTTTTATTATAATTTTGTTAAAAACCGGTATGCAAATTATTCACAGCATATACTACATAAAAATTTATTTCTAATGATATATAGCACACACCGCAGGATTTAAACACATCAATACCATGGGCTGTTTTGTAGGCAAATCTATCTCAGACCTTAGTAGACATTGTTAATAAATGATAATTAATAAGATGTTAATTAAAATTAAACAATGATTATTTAATGATTATTTATAACCATTGGGAATATAATGTAAATAGAATTGTGACGTTAATGGTTACGTAGTTTCGGTTACAGACACACACATAATTTCTATTATAATAAGATCTTCTTTTCAATAACCGGGCAGGTTCCTAATTACACACTCACACTAACATACTAACACTAACACACATACTGACACACATTACATCTAGGAAACAAAAATAAAAAGCTGTCTGGAAAACCAAATTTTGCTGAAAGAATGCTTCTTTTTAGAATAAATTCATTATTCGACAAAATTAAAATCAACACGTGATAAGGGATGGAAACCTGCCATCTTGTTTAAGTATTGATTATTCTCTTCGTCTTATCCATTTTTTTGTTTCATTTTTATTGTTTATGTCTACTACTAATACACGTGTCTTTTATTGTTTATGTCTATTAGTAATACACATGTCTTTTAGTAACTGTCATCAGAGCAAAATTAAGGACCAATCACATGAAGTTCTTTCAATTTCTCCTGATAATGGTTAATACATGGATAATATATTCAATATATATAAAAAACCGAAACATTCGAACGAAGGCAGAACTATTTATTCATTCATAAATAAAAACATCACCTGAATATTTGTTTTTACATGTTTACATAACGTCGGATTTATTTCCATATATATATATACTCCGTTATTAAAATATTTTACAGACACTGCCGCTGTCAATAACAACAAAGGCAAAGGATCCGTTGAACAGTAGCGACATTCATTTGAAAAAGGGTAATTAACGATCCCGAAAATTTATGATAACAAATAATAAAAAAATAAGTGAATACAGTACTCCATAACATCGAGTTCCTTCATATATTTTTAAATGCTTCATAATAACGCCAAACTTCAACACATATATAATAAGTTATCCACATACACGTGTTTCGAAGTTTACTTCTCATCAGTGTGGCTTTGCTTTTAACAGCTACCTCTAGCCGGGATCGAAACATGACTGAATTTTCATCTGCCATGTCTCTTACCCATGCGGCTATTAGCGGCTGTCAATTTTAAGTGAACAATTAATTCATACATTCCTACGTAGAATGATTTTATTAACACCAAGGGAAATGGAAATAAATCCGTTGTTTTGAAGATTTTTGTTGTCATCTTTAAAAGAATTTATAAAACATCTGAAAGAGTTATCATTTGCATTCAGAGTACTTCCGGCCCCCCTCCTAACCATTATCAAGGGTTGTAAAATAGGTTTTACCATTTTTCTAGATTTTATCTAGGTTATTATTGTTTTGCATTGTCGCTAAGGTGACGCTATATAACGTTTACATTTTTTTTTGTTCTTTTTTTTTTTTAGATTTAAATCCCAATTCTCAAATATATGTGACATGCTAAGCAAACGTGAATGAGAATTATATATATAAAATAGCAAATAAGATTTAGGTTGTTAGCACTATAGACTATTTCAGGGTCAGTTGATAACAGATTTTTTCCGTAGGCTCTGTATAGCCACTCATGGTTAACACAAGAGTTTACACAGATTTTACGGAAATAAAAAAAGAAATGTTAAGTCTGTTTTAAACTGACTTAAAAATAATAAAGGAATCCTCATTTTGCATCTGATGATGGGAACGACTTGATAATTCGTCTAGGCTCCCTGAAATAGTATATAATGCTAACATCCTAAATCTTTGTTATTTTTTCCTGGTATAAGTTTGCTCTGTGACTCTGATAATAAGTGCACACATTGAGCTCTGCAAATTACGACTATTGAAAAACTACTACGTCATAAGGAAGATTTCTTTACTTGATCTTTGGATTATATATATATATATATATATATATATATATATATATATATATATATGAGATAAATGGTACCTAATTTATTGATCATGTTTATCTCAAAGGCTCATAAATATCAGTCCATTTTTATCAATTCTTCTTAGGTATATATTAATGTTCTTTTAAAAATCTTAATTTTCAGGTTGAATCGATATAAAAGACGAACTTATTTGTAAGCATTCTGTATTTTCTATTCTCTTTGACTCCTGTCATCTGATGACCCAACTAGGTGGCGGTTTGTTTTAAATGAATGAAATTGGTTGAAGGGATTTTTGTCATTATCATTTTTTCTCGTACCTTATCCGATGGTTGAAAGTCTTCGACAATTTTTTTTCTTTTTGAATTTCTTTTTTATGGTGTCGGATCTTAAAAAGCACAATGAAATCTTTCTCTTCAAATATTTTACGTATTCCTTAATTCTTATTTTGAACCGAAATAAAATAGATAAATAGTTCTATTCCCAACACTTTTCATTGTCATTTGAAATTTTAGTTAAATTCATAGTACCGTGCCGTTTGCGACAATAGTCGAATTTCAATCTACGTTCCTTTCGTTGTCCAGGGCTTCCGCTTCTGGACCAATAAGATATAATATAAATCGCGTGATCCTAGGGAACATATGCGACCTCATCTAAAGAGACAGGGCCGGGGTTATTGCCCGGTGCCTGAGGCGTCCCAAAAGGAAAATGTCGAAAAGATTAACGCACTTTTTGCTCTAGCCACTGTATGAGCCGGTTTGTGCGTGGTTCCCCACGTTAAAAAGTCCTTATGTCAATCCGGCCTGCTGGGAGATCAGGAACATTTTTAATACGTTCCTTTCGCAGGTCTGTATTTTTACCGGCAATGGAATCCTGCAAATAATTTTTTTGTTGTCATTGTTACATCAGATTTAACTATTTTTACCCAAATCGTTATTCTGGTTGTTGTCATGGAAACTCATACCATCGAAGTAGAAGCAAACACATCATAGATGTAGGGATTGTAAGGCTGGTAAAAGACAATTCTTCGCTCGTCTGTCTTTCAAATTGCTTTGATCTCACACGATCAAGCATAACAGATCATAATTATACAACGTGTGTCAAAAAAGTATCGAGAGTTTTTTTGTACTTTTTGACACACCTTATGCTGAAAATAAAAAATAACGTCCCATTCATTCTTCATTTCTATATTGGTAAATACAGCTTTAAACTTGGTACTTTTTTGACACACACAAAAAAAACTTTTTTTTTCAGAATACAAGTTGTCAAAAAGTACAAAAGAATATCGATACTTTTTGAAACACCTTTATATAGAGAAGAAAGACAGGAAACATTTTTTTCAGAAAAATATTATTTTCATTGTTTCTAACACAAGTTCATAACATTTGCATTGATTATCAAAACCTTTGATCAATAGTGATCGAAAAGTTTTAAGTAATTCTTTTTAAACAGTTTGTTGGAGGGTTTTTTTTTTTTGGGGGGGGGTTGTTTTTGTATTTTAGATTTAGGGGTTTTTATTGATGCAATTCATGGCTTTGTATTTTATTAAATTTTTTAAGGAATTATTTTTCTTTTGTATTATTTGTATTATTCGGACTATTGTCCTCATCTTTATTGCTATCTGTACTTTTCTTTTGGATTATTTGGATTATTCGGACTATTTTCCTCATCTTTATTGCTATCTGTACTTGTAAAGATGAGGACAGCAATCCGAAAAATCCAAATAATACAAATTATCAAGCCTCATCTATAAAATTCAAAGAAATTATTTTCTTTGTTTAAATTTTTGCAATAAGACTTGATAATGTGTATTATTTAACATTTTCGGGCTGTTTTCCTCATTTTTATTATCATATACACAACGTTTCGGCCAATGTGCCCTCCAGCCTTCTTGGTATTTCTTGTCGAACTCAGGAACCTTATGGTTTGAATCGTGAACCTTCATGTCGTAATCGGTGTTGAAATTAACATAGAATACTTAACATAGCTTAACAATTGCACTTGGCCATGGTTAACGGAATTAAAACAACTACCACAATGGAATAGATAAAGGGTTCGATTCGAAGTTCCGTTAAGACTCCCGGTTAAGACATGAAGGTCCCTGAGTCCGACAAGAAACACCTAAAGAAGGCCGTAACGTTGGGTATATAATAATAATAATAATAATAATAATAATAATAATAATAATAATAATAATAATAATAATAATAATAATAATAATAAAGACGAGGCCAACAGTTCGAAAAATGTAAATGATATATATTTTTCTGTTTTTTTTTTGTTTTTTTTTTTGTTTTTTTATTCACATGATTTAAATTTATCGAAATTTTCATTTTCGATAAACCAAGATTCTACTTTGCTATTGTTTTTTTGTTTGTTTGTTGTTTTTTTTGTTTTGTTTTTTTGTTTTAATGTGACACTTGGACCGATGAAAAACTGCAAAATGCTTGGGTTTCGGAAGAAAAAAGAAACATTGATATACATTTTAACCAATCAACAAAATGGATTTTTATTGTTTCAGTTCATGGCTTTGTATTTTATTTCACTTTTTAAGGAATTATTTTTGGTTGTTTTTTCTAATTGATTTAAATTTCTGGAAATTTTCGTTTTCAATAAATCAAGATTCTTCTTTGCTTTAATCCAGGGATTGGCCAACTTATGATGTATGCCTTGGAAGTTATTTTCAAGAGGTTCTTCCGAAAAAAACGCACAAATTTGTTTCGTTTTCTGTAATTCCAGCAAACCAAAATAACGTTCCTTTTTCAAGAATTCTGGAAATTCTTGTATTCATCTTTAAAAGTAAGAGTAAGGGAGAGAGAGAGAAAGAAAAATTGAAAGAGAGGGCGGAAAGAAAGAGAAAGAAAGGCGTGGGAAGAAAGAGAAAAAGAGGGAAAGAAAGAGAAAAATATTTACCGTTTTTCTTTTATTTTTTTTCAAATCCGAAACATTTCCTGAATCCGGTCAAAGATAACGTATCGCTTTTTATTTCATTTATTTATTTATGTATTTATTTGCGTACGTGTATACATATGAGTGTATGAGTATGTTTCTTTTATCTGTGTGTGTGTGTGTGTGTGTGTGTGTGTGTGTGTTCAATAATTTTTTTGAAGGATTTACTAGTTCAGTTTTATCTTTAAGATAAATAAATAATAAAGCAGACATCCTAGCTGTCTCTTGAACGCTCAAAATTTATATTTCATTGGTAAAATATATTTTTCCTAAATGTAACTGAATCTTATAAAGGGTATTATAATGGAATCTATTTATTCACATTTTGTTGATTATACATATTCATATAAGTACTGACATATATGTGTTAGGATAACGTAAATTCAACGGCGCTTGGTGACTGTCAGTTTCTCACCTATGTGATCAGGAAACTATTTGTTTCTCAGCCGGTTATTATCCCTTTCATATAATGTTGTGTGGGGCATGAAATGAAGGCTAATCTAGTTTGTGCAGAATTCTGGGAAATGGTTATAGATTATGCTGCCTGATTGTTTAGGTGGCTAATTTTGTGTTTTGTTTATTTACCCTTGTATAAAGGAAAGAATCAGGCTAGAACACATTAAACATCCACAGGTCTTGTTTTGCTAATTAAAAAAACAGTTTCTATTCAATTACTTTTTATAGATCTTCTTTAGTGGCCGACTCCTAACTTTAGAAGAAATTACTTGTTCTGGGCTTCGTAACATATAAAGATAAAAACAAATTATCTTTCGTAGAAATCTTTTATTATGACAGTTTGGTTGATTGGTTGTTTAGTTGGTTGGATTTTACGGCATGTCAACTCTTGTTGGGTTATTTTATGCAGAAGATATTTTAATTTATTCATTCTTGTTGGGTATTCAATGCTTTTTAATTCATTTTTTAAGTAAGTAAAATTGTCGGGGTGGCCTAAAGTCGCTATCAGCCAAACAGCGAGGGAGTCTATCTCCTTTTCACTAGCGCTAGACCAAGGAGATTGTTTTTGCGTCTGCGGTGGAGCTCCACACCTAACATCAGCTCTTTACTTTACCGTACAGATCCCTATGCTACTCATACGCTGAGTTGGCGAGGACCGGTATCGAACTAGGAACCTTGTGGTTTCTGGCCGAACGCTCTACTGACTGAGCTAACTCGACACTTAAACATATTTAAAACTCATTTATATATATGTAACACATAGATGGGACTATAACAGGTTCTGCCACTCCAAGTCAGAGTGGACCTGGGAGTAATGACAATAGAGGGGAACTTATACTCCCCAGAGCTCGAGAATTGTAACCTCACCACTATATTCAGTATATATATATATATATATATATATATATATACTGAAAGGGTTTATTTTATATAGTTTCATATATACATATATATATATGTGTGTGTGTATACGAGTAAAATCATTTCTACCACCAACTCATCTGGTCTTTTAGACGTATGTGTATGGTTGGCACTAATACACTTGAAGAAGCAGTAGTAAGCCAATATACAGTATTATTAGGAGAGTGTTCAGCATATAGTTATTATATATATATATATATATATATATATATATATATATATATATATATATATATATACAATGAATCAATCACTGAAAGTCATTAATTTTCAGTTCCATCCCCAGCAGTATAACCTTTCTCTTTTCTTGAAATGAATGACTATTATTTGTGAGCTGCTGCTGATGGGGAAATTGTTGTAGTTATTTTGTCCTCCTATTTTGTTGGTTAATCTTGATTAATGTTATAACTCTCTCTCTCTCTCTCTCTCTCTCTCTCTCTCTCTCTCTCTCTCTCTCTCTCTCTCTCTCTCTCTCTCTCTCTCTCTCTCTCTCTCTGTGGTGTGGTGTTTGAGAGAGTGATAGGCACGCACACATACATATAGTTTCTATTTGTGGGTTTGGTCTGGTTGGTAATAAGCTACTTCGTTCACACTAATTAAAGCCCCAAACCATGTCAAACAGCCAAATTATTCTGTATACATATCCCAATGAATAAAAAAAGAGGAGGACTGGTGCCTTTCCCTCGTTTGCTGGAGTGTAATACTGGACAAGTAACCTCTCCGGCATTCTCTTAATGACGGCTATAAGTATCAACTGAATCCTTGTCCTCATCTGCAGTCGACTTTACTCGAAATAATTCCAAACCATCACGAGAGATCTCATCCCTATTCCTGACTCTGGTATATATATATATATATATATATATATATATATATATAATCCTCAGAGCAAGAATACTCATGACTTTATCTTAATAACCGTCCCTATCGGCCATCGCTCCTGGTAGAACCTCAGCACAGTATCCAATGTTCGAGCTGATCGATTTAGTTTTCTGCTGGGCGACCCACACTGTATCTGTGTGTAGTTGCTCATAGGATAACGTTCCCCATGAGCTCGTCCTTGCTTCTCCGTCAGTTTCCAGGGTGTCTTGTTTGTTCAAGGCAGCATATCAGTTTCCATCTACCTTTTTATTTTTCTGGTACAGCCCCACAAATCTGGAGAGAGTGGAGTATTGCTTAATTACTATTACTTCCCGGTTCGCTCTGACCCGGAGGGGTAGTACCTGTTAAGGTCCTATCTATGAGTCAAATAAATCTGTTAAAAAATTTCGTATCCGATACCAAAAAAAAACACCTCACTTTGAATGCGACAGGCAGATTATTGATTATATGAAAATCTGATCTCTCTGATAAGATAAAGCGAGAATTCTTATAAGTGGTAGACGTGTTATTACTGCTGTATGGCTACACCACTTGTACTTTATTAAATACTTTAGATATTAAACAGGCTTGTTGCTGCTTAACTTTAATGACCTTGCAAGAACCGATGCTTTCATCGTGACCTGGTTGTAATGGGACTTAGATATTTTGATAAATAGATAGGAATAGACTGAGATAGGTAGGAACATAGATAGATAGATGTATAGATAGATGTATAGATAGATTTACAGATAGATAGATGTATAGATAGATGTATAGATAGATTTACAGATAGATAGATGTATAGATAGAGTAAGGAAATCTTCGACAGAAAGAGGAAAGAGTCAGTAAATAGTTTTATACAAGTGCATGAACCGTCAAATCTGCACATGTGTGTCGGTTCGTATGTATCGGTGTGTCCCAGTTTGACATGCCAGCATTGAAATGTTACTGATTTCTGTATGAGTATTTTGTTTCATTCTAAATATTCAAATTAGCCAAGGAAAATAAAGATTATTAGCCCACCAGCAAGACCCGTTATAAAAACAATTAAGAAAAACAAAGAAAATGACATTATTCTAGTTCCTTAATAAACAATAATTAAGGGCTGGAACTACAAATAATGATACCACATTTCTCCAAATAGGATTGTTTAGCACATTATTGGTTAAAAAATAATACTCTTTTGACTGAGATAAAAATCTTAACGTGCTATAATGGTTAGCAAGCTAGCCTTGCATATCAGTTACATACGAGGTGATCCATACTTGCGACATTGGACTGAATCTGAACTGCACTTATATATATATATATATATATATATATATATATATATATATATCCCCTCCGCACGTGCAGTATGAGCCAAAGCGTCAATTTTTATGTTGTGTTTAACAGGTTTTAATTCAGTTTTCGTTCTCCTATAAGTATAAAGTATAATGATTTTAGGCTGCCCGACTTTATTTTAGGCTGCCATAGATATAGGGAGTGTAATTGAATTCATACCTTTCCTATATAGTTGCATACTCATACACATATACCAATGTTGGGTACATACACAAGTGTTCTTTTACTGGAAAAAGGGGGAGAGATAGACAGTTAGATAGAGAGATGCATAACTTACTTCTTTGGCCATTCGTGATCTCTAGTCGTTCCCTATGACTTCTATTTCTCTGTTCTTGCTGGTTGGCCGTCCTTGATTCATTTCTTCTTCTAGGTCAGTCTTGTTGCCAGACATTCATCAACCACAAAACCATATTATTTATTTAAACCTTCATTTACTTAACTAACATCTTCCTCTAACTAAACACAGCGCGCGTGTGCAAGTGAGCTCCAGTTAAGGCAGATAGGCCTTATATGCCTGACATCCAAGCTGAAACTGAGAGCCAACCAGGTCCCACGTGACTTCACGTATTTCGCGGACTTTCTGTAATATTCCATGGAAAGACCCGCCTGTGATATGAAAAGGGGCCATCCCTTCAGAAATACAGGGGGTTGACAATAATCTATGCATAGACTATGTAACAATATTAGTGCTATGTGATATGCAAATAACCTCATATATATATATATATATATATATATATATATATATATATATATATATCCGCACTTACGATGATAACTGTTACACCAAGGTATGAGCAGCAGGTAACGTAAGCAACATAAAGCCTGTGTGAAAGACTAAGCAATGCTCATAATTTCGAAGAAACTCTTTCTTTTATTCATATTTTGATGTTTAGAGCTATCAGAATAAAAAGAAAAACACTGAAAAAGCAAAATTCGATTATATATTTGCCAACTCATCCGCACGGGACACAATGTCAATTTCTTAAGCGAAGTTAACAGGTTTTCCTTCTCCTAGACTGGTTGCCATACTAATTTTAATGAGCCCAATCTGTCCTACTATTTGTCCATAGCTGGTTATAGAGTACTGTGATAATATACATAGATACACACTAACACATAGATATATGTACAAACACACACGCGAGACAGATACACACTTTTTTTAAAATCATTGCATTTTATTTAGCATCTAAGTTATACGAATAGTATAATTTCTTAGATTGCAATGAGCCCAAGAGATCGATATAATATTAAACCCACACCCTCTGCACCAAGACGGCTTTGTTCTTCCTTACCTGATAATACGTATTCATTTGTTTAGACCTTGGGAAAATTTGATTACCTAGAGTATCAGCGCTATAGGAAATGCAAACAGCCACGTCCAGGATTTGAACTCGGGCCACCGTGTCCACTTCATACGTCGATAACCATTACAACACGCGCCTCCTAAAATTTGATTATGAAGAATATACGACTTGAAACCGAGAAGCAATCTTGGTTCTTTCATTTCGGTTCGCTTACTCTATCTGGCATTTATTCATCTTCCATTTTTCAACAATACAAACGAAGTGTGGACTTTCTTCCCATGGGCAAACGATATGGTGCTCAGCTTTCAAACTTTGATTATCGACTGTGTCAATTTCTTTAATCCGTGACGAAATTTCTCGTGAGAATTGATTCAACCATTCTTTACATATTTCAACGCCTAATTAATTGCATTACAACTATACAAGTGCAACCTCGAGCGCCGCCCACTACTGAGATCGATATAATATTAAACCCGCACCCTCTGCACCAAGACGGCTTTGTTCTTCCTTACCTGATAATACGTCTTCATTTGTTCAGACCTTGGGAAAATTTCCAAGATGTGTCTACTTTGGCGGGCACTGAAATTCTCTTTAAGTAGTGACAAGAACAAAGACATAAATAACAAGAAAAGTGAAGTAATTAACAGCTTGAAATCATCAGAGAGAGTAAGAGATAGAGAGAGTAAGAAAGAGATAGAGGGAGTGAGATAGAGAGAGTAAGAAAGAAAGAGAGTAAGAAAGAGAGAATGAGATAGAGTAAGAAGAGAGTGAGATAGAGAGAGTAAGAGAGAGATATCTGCCCCATTGATTTAAAGGATCAGGACTGAGTTTATTGCCTAGTGCCTGAGACACCCCCCTTGAGGGGGAATGCCGACGGGATCTACTCATATTTTGTACCAACCATCCCATTAGTTTCGACTCGTGGGTGGTCTCACATTAAAACTACCTTGTGTCACACCCATACGTGGAATGCGTGGTACTTTTAAAGCTTCCTGTGTGCAATTATCTTTCTCGATCTTATAAGTGTATTTATGACAGCCACCATGGAATTTCTTTTGTCTTTCACTCTGCTATCGCGTTTTATTACTAATTTATTTTTATCAGTTTTAACACCCATCGACAATCAGTGCCATCAGTGACATTGACACCGCCATATTTTGGTATCAGGTTGGTCACGTGCTTTCCCTAGCAACGGCGAATCAATCGGTGAAATGTGGTGAAAGATGAGAGAGAATTAAATGAATTAATTTAAACAGATGAAATCTTAACAATGTTAAGAGACCTGCCGAGATGGGTATTTCTCTCTCTCTCTCTCTCTCTCTCTCTCTCTCTCTCTCTCTCTCTCTCTCTCTCTCTCTCTCCATGGAATTTTTATCTCTCTCTCACTCTTTCTCTATCCATTAAATTCTGAGCTATCTCTCTCTCTCTCTCCATAGAATTCTGAGCTCTCTCTCTCTCTCTCTCCATAGAATTCTGATCTCTCTCTCTCTCTCCTCTCTCTCTCTCTCTCTCTCTCTCTCTCTCTCTCTCTCTCGATCTCTCTCTCTCTCTCTTTCTCTCTCTCTCATAGAATTCTGATCTCTCTCTCTCTCTCTCCATAGCTCTCTCTCTCTCTCTCTTCTCTCTCTCTCTCTCTCTCTCTCTCTCTCTCTCTCTCTCTCTTCTCTCTTCTCTCTCTCTCTCTCTCTCTCTCTCTCTCTCTCTCTCATAGAATTCTGATCTCTCTCTCTCTCTCTCTCTCTCTCTCTCTCTCTCTCTCTCTCTTTCTCTCCATAGAATTCTGATCTCGATCTCTCTCTCTCTCCATAGAATTTGATCTCTCTCTCTCTCTCTCTCTCTCTCTCTCTCTCTCTCTCTCTCTCTCTCTCTCTCTCTCTCTCTCCATAGGATTCTGAGCTGTTTCTACACATCAACAAGTTAAAATAAATGGTCAAGTTATAAGATTACAAAATGATATCAATTTTTCTGGACCCCCCCCCGTATAATAATATCTAATTGAGATATGAAACAATTAATAATTAATTGAATATATGTAATTATTAGTATTAAATATTAATTATATATGATTAATCTTAGATACAAATCGTTAATTTATCATATATATTTGTTAGAGTAATAGTTCCAACCCGAAATCGGAAACATTTGCACTGCCCCTCGGGAAGCATGTTTCCCCCCACACACACACACACACGCACTTTAAACCTTGCGCCTGTTGGAATATTTTGTTTATAAGGTGTACTGTAATAAACCACTTAAATTTATAGACTAAGCGAGGTCACATGGTTTAAACCACAGCCAATCAACATCCCGAATACGTGACTGGTTAACTACTTAATCGCTGATACTGACAGACGTCCATTTGCAATCATTGACGAAGGACCTGCAAGACTGAGGAGCACCAAGGAACAACCAAAGGATCCTTCACTAAGGATCGTTCTCTGCTTAACACAAAGGACCTCCGCTCTTGCTTGAAGCCTAAAGGACGGCCACAAAAATCGTAACAGCGCCATATCCCAACACCGTGCGGGTTGGGTAAATAATCAAGCAGATGTCACGTTCGGGTTTTCGGGAAACTCCCTCATGGATATCTGAATGTGATTTACCTGTTACAAATGTGGGAACAACCGTGGCGTATTGGTTAACATGCTGGATTACAACATCGTAGTAAGCGAGTTTGAACTCCAGTTGCCCAATTACGTTAACTTTCGGACTAATAGCCTTATAAAACTTCTCATCCTTCCAGCTATGGATTAAATAGTACCACTACTGTTTTTCTACAACAGGGGTCGGCAACCTACGGTCCGCGGCCAGATCAAGCCCGCAGTCCATAATCATCTGTCCCGCTGTCCCTAAGAGAAATATTATATTAATCCGTCCCGCAAAGGAAACAGACGGTGGCTTATATACTTTTTTTTTATTTATGAAACGTACATAGAAGTCATAAACACCATGTCACATACTATTTCTCTGGTAAGAATTGTTATTCCTCTCATAGGTATTGTAAAGATCATATAATCTTGATTATTAAAATCTGGTAATGAGTAAAGCGAAATCTGATAATAAGCCCCAATACATCTGGTTTATAAGACTTATACAATGTTACAATCATGATGCTTGACCCCACCCACGTGATAAATCATTACTGTATGCTACAAGGACTACAGTGATAGATATGGCCCACCATTCTCTCACTGACATGGTCCCTGGCCCCTATGTAGTGCAGATCTCTGTTCTACAAGTATGGTTTTGAGATTAGATAACCCATGAAGGTAGATATGCCATTAAACAAAAAAAAACGAAACCTAAGAGTCTCATTACTACCAGTTTCATACATTTGAAAAAGACACAATCAATAGATGAGACTTGTGCATAGAAAGAACGAAAAAGCGAATAAATATCAATGCAAAAATTGGCTGCAATGCTATGGGTTAAATAGTATCTACTACTGTTCTTTTTTGAAGAATGACTTTGGCATTAAATAACCCACGAAGGTTGATATGCTATTAAACAAAGAAACCAAACCAAACCTGTTGCAAATACCCCTTCTTCATGCAAAAAGCAATCCCGGTAACATTCTCTGCTTTGTGTGGCAAGGTCACGTCATATTTTTATCTTATATCACAAAATCACGTTCAGACCGGAAGTCGAATCAAAGGTGAAAGATCTGCGCATGCGCCCAAACCCGAATCAACTGAAGAAGCTTTTATTGATTCTTGGTCGGCCATGTCTACGAATGAAACTCACCTTTCGACGAGTCGAACGCGTTAATCTTATCGAAATCCTATTAACGAGAATGGGTGGTGAAGAACCTGTTCGCCTGCACGCGACCCTTTCCAACTGTTTCTCTATCGTATGGCCGGATGTACGCGTGCGCAGATTTGCTTTCGTTCGTCACATGTTCGTTTATTACCGTCTTTCATCAAGAGCCGGTACAATAACTAGGCTCGGAAAAATAGCTGCCAGATCTTAAAGAGTTTTCACTGTGATTCTCCAGCAAGTAAATAAACAGACGTTTTTCTTTGAAGGCATCAGTGTGTAATGAAGCCTAATTCGTTATTTATTGATTTGATAACAGAGAAAAGGGAATTACTACTGAGAATCAAGATACGAAAATAAAGTTTATCTTTGTTGATAGTTTTCTACGCTCAGAGTAGTCTGGTATAAATAACTAAGCTTCGGGCGCTCACTAACGATCGAATTCACTACACAGTAGTAGTTATAGATCATAGGACGAGACACCATATGTGATACGTTGTGTAACGGTTATCATCATAGGAAATGGATACGGCGAGATGAGTTGAAATCCTGGACGAGACTGTTTGCATTTCACCTACCACTAATACCCTTGGGAATGGTATGCATCCAACTATTCTCCCTCTCAAGATATAGATAAATAGTAGGGCAGACTGGGTTCTATAACCTTGGTTAGGTTATCAATCTAGAAGGAAAACTTTTAGGTAATCCTTAACTTGTTCCTCGTAAATTCCTACTATAAAATAAACTGAACCCTCATTTTATGTCCGTGTTTTTATAAAATATTTTATTTTTCTTGCACCCGTTATTTTAAGCTTTTAGAATATACACATCGAAGTGAATATTAAAATAAATAAATAAAATATATTTAGTATTGTAAAATAACGGGTGCAAGAAAAATAAAACATTTATTGCAAAAACACAGACATAAAATGAGGGTTCAGTTTATTTTATGGTAGGAATTTACGAGGAACAAGTTAAGGATTACCGACTCTTAATCCAAACAATATCCTATTCGTGCGGGGGGTTGTTAAATATGCATATGATACGTGGATTGCTAAGGTTGGTGGGTTGTTGTTTTTTTTGGGGGGGGTCAATCCTTGGATTATCTAATGTTGAAGTCATCCTTTTTTGTAAGTAAATATATGGTTTCAAGTAACAAATAAGTAAGTAAACAGTAAAGTCGTCGGGATGGCCTAAAGTCGGTATCATCTACACAATGAAGGAGTCTATCCCCTTTTTACAAGCACTAGACCAAGGAGATTATTTATAGCGTCTGCTACTTACTTTACCGCACAGATTCCTGTGCTACTCATACGCTGAGTTGGCGAGGGTCAGTATCGAACCAGGAACCTTGTGGTTCCCATGCTGACGCTCTACCGAATGAGCTAAATCAGCCTTATAAGCAACAAATAACAATTATTATTTGTACACAAGTACTTATTCACCCAACCCCTCCACCATGGTTAGGATATGAACTAGGTAAATTTTAAGTGAAGTACATAGATCGTTTGAATTTAGTTTTCCTTCTTCTAGATTGGTTGCCTAACCAAGACTAATGTATCCAGTCTTCTGTAAATGGAGAGAGGACAGATGGACCCCCATGTCTTTCCCATTCAAAATTAACACTAAGTGAAATGCAAACAGCCTTGTCCAGAATTTTTACTCGTGTCGCTGATTCCATTTCCTACAGCAATAACCGTTACGCTAAGCACGACTCTATTTGTATACCAGTAAATGTAAAGTAAATGTTGGCATTCTTCCGTCTACTAAAGACGATGGTGTAGTGTCCATTTTTTAAAATCTATCTGCAACTGCGTGAGTGGCTGAACATACCAATTCTTGAAAGGCAATCTCTGGTGCAGTGACTGCAAACAAACAGTAATGCTTGCTGGAGTTGCTGTTGTCCCTCCTTCCTTTTGGCTCTCTTTTACGTGACCGCTACTTTCCTCTCTTTTTCACTCCTTTTTGTTCCTTGTTTGACGAGGAGTCGCCAGGTCGCACGGTCTTCTTTACAAGCCTCCCATGTGTTGGTGTTAATGTGGCATGTCTTCATGTTTCTCTTGCAGACATCTTTAAAGCGCAAGCGTGGTCTCCCAAACTGGTCGGGTGCCCTCTGCTAATTCGCAAATTTGTATACCAGTATAGCTCCAAGAAACAATTCTAAACATATATATTTTTGTATACAGTTATATGGTAAAAGAAATCAGGAGCCGGAGTCCCTAAGGTGGTGTGATGCTGAAATCCAGCAAGTCCTGCGACGCTACTGCTGCCAAACTGCATTTGTTCCTTGCCTTGCACTTGGACCATAGCAGCAGTGTGGAGAGGGGGATTTGCTGCTAGGGCAACAGCTCATCCTCCATATGAACTCGCCCAGGCTACGTAGTTCAAAAAAGATTTGTACACTACTCCATCGTCTCTCGTAGACGGAAGGATGCCAACAACATATGGTAAATTATTCCTAATACAAATAATGTGTAAACATAGTTTCTGGTATTTCATTCTAATATTAATGAATTGCAAGCAATTATATGGTTTTCAATTAACTATTACTATTTAATAATAATCATTTGCTTGTACATAGTTATGTGGTTTCAAGCTTTCCTATCTAATACTAATTATTTGTAGACAATTATATGGTTTCACGTATTTCTATAAAATACTATTAATCTATTTGGCCGTAGGTGGTACTTGAGCAAGTACTGCAATCCCAGGTCGGAAGAGACCTGAGATTCACGGTAAGAAAAGGATGTCTTTACACCTTCTCATGCTCCAGAACTGGAACCTTATGCTGTTTAGTATCATATCCAGGACTAGTATAAATATGTTTGTTTGCGTGTGTACGCCTATGTTTACCACGATTATATGTATTTAGTTCCTCCTTGATTCTTCCTCCAGCTAGAATTCCACTCTTGAACACCAAAATCAATTGAGATAATTTCTGATCTAAACATCAAAGATATCAAATTAGATAATCACTACTCAAGAGATCGAAGAGATAAAAATTAGTGACTAAAAAGATCAAATTGTAGAATCACTACTCAAGAGATCAAATTCGATAATCATTGCCTTAGAGATCAAATTAAAGAATCACTGCTCTAGAGATGAACGATATCAAAATAGGAGGATCACTGTTCAAAAAGATCAACGAGATCAAATTGGAGAATCACTATTCAGAGATCAAATTCGATAATCATTGCCTTAGAGATCAAAGAGATCAAATTAGAGAATCACTGCTCTAGAGATGAACGATATCAAAATAGGAGGATCACTGTTCAAAAAGATCAACGAGATCAAATTGGAGAATCACTATTCAAGAGATCAAATTCGATAATCATTGCCTTAGAGATCAAAGAGATCAAATTAGAGAATCACTGCTCTAGAGATGAACGATATCAAAATAGGAGGATCACTGTTCAAAAGAATCAACGAGATCAAATTGGAGAATCACTATCAAGAGATCAAATTCGATAATCATTGCCTTAGAGATCAAAGAGATCAAATTAGAGAATCACTGCTCTAGAGATGAACGATATCAAAATAGGAGGATCACTGTTCAAAAAGATCAACGAGATCAAATTGGAGAATCACTATCAAGAGATCAAATTCGATAATCATTGCCTTAGAGATCAAAGAGATCAAATTAGAGAATCACTGCTCTAGAGATGAACGATATCAAAATAGGAGGATCACTGTTCAAAAAGATCAACGAGATCAAATTGGAGAATCACTGCTCTAGAGATTAGAGATCAAATTAGAAATCACTGCTCTAGAGATCAACGATATCAAAATAAAAGAATCACTGTTCAAAAGATCAACGAGATCAAATTGGATAACCACTGGTAAAGAGATATGGGGATCAAATTGGAGGATCACTGCTCTAGAGTTCAGAGATCAAATTGTAGAATCACTGTTTAAAAAATCAAAGAGATAAATTTGGAGAATCCCTGTTCAAGAAAGCAATGAAATTAAATTGGAGGATCACTGTTCAAAAGATCAAAGAGATCAAATTGGAGGAACACTTTTCAGGAGATCAAAAAGAGAAAATTTAAAATCACTGCTTTAGAGATCAAATTTAAGAATCACTGCTCTGGAGATCAAAGAAATCGAATTTGAGAATCACTGCTCTAGAGATCAAAGAAATTAAATTAGATGCCTTGTTGGCGTGGCTTAGAATACTCTGATTGTTTACCCACCAAAAGTCTCTTGGGCGTGATACTAAACTGCATCTGATGGTGAGACTGCAGTTTTGAAGATCTAGAGATTTTAGAGTGCCCTTTCATTGCCATTACTCCTAGGTTCATTCTGAACCGGAAGAGTACTCCGTGTTCATATCCCAACTATGGGGGAAATCGATTTGTTTTGAAACCGTTCGTCTTCGATGTGCAAAAAGAAACAAATACTCCTAAAATGTAAATATGAACGTACAATGAAGGCGATTCCCTAACCTCTAGGAATAAAATAATCCCTGAGCGGCTTATTTGATTTTAAAATCAAGCAACCAATCAATCAGATCAAATTAGAAAATCTCTGCTCGAGATCATGCTGGAATATTTTTTTCTATATAAGGTGTGCTGGATGTCACAACTTAAATTTATAGACTCTTCGTGGCCTCGTGGATTTAATCAGCCAATCAGCTCACTCGAATACGTTTGGTTAACTATTTAATGGCCTTCATGGAAAGGAATTCGGTTGCTCGTACTCAACACGGACGAACGGATCAACAACCAATAATTCTGCTTAACACTGAGGAACACAAGGATTCTGCTTAACACTGGGGAACACAAGGATTCTGCTTAACACTGAAGAACACAAGGATTGCTTAACACTGAGGAACACTAGGATTCTGCTTAACACTGAGGAACACAAGGATTCTACGCAAAACGGATCAAACGTAATGCCACAAGGGTTCTCCACTGTAAAGTGCTCTCACCTGCAGCCTAAAAATGGCCTCAAGAATCTTAACAGATCAAAGTTGATATTGTTATTTAAAGCAATTCTTTACAGTGTCCCAGATCAAATACCTCAATTCTTCTCCTATTTTGAATAGTCAACTTATATTTTTCACTATTGTTCTCATGGTGTTCGCATATGACTAAAGCCCCTCTGCAATTCCTACCCTGGTGTATATCTAAATGCAGAGAGTGAGTGGTTGTACACACGTGTGTCTTAATAATAAGGAAAGGAAAGCAAATGAGTAATTTACTAAACTAAGCTGAATTTAGCACAAGGTCAGAAATATGGGACACTCCCCTTAGATCCTAAATTCCTCTAATACGGGCCAAGTGACTCCTGGTTGAGAATCAAGTTTACACGGTCAACGGCAAGGAATAATTATCTCCAGTCATCTCGAACATTAGAGCAATTGGAAATATGTAAAATGATCCAACAATCTTGTTTTCCTTATTTCTTACTCCTGATCTATTCATCGATTTCTGAAATACACACACACACACACACACACACACACACATATATATATATATATATATATATATAGAGAGAGAGATAGAGAGAGATAGAGAGAGAGAGAGGGAGGAGTGAGGGGTACAGGTGGTGTGCGTTTTATTTAGCATGTTAGAAATAAGAGGCAATCAATGAGAATCGAACTCATTATCATTGGTCTTTTAGTCTATCTTGCTAACCCGCTAGGAACTTTTTGATATAGTAAGCTTTGCTAATACCCTTGGGAAAGGTATGCATCCGACTATTCTCCTCCAACTATGAGTAAATAGTAGGGCAGACTAGGCTCTTTAAGCTTGGTTAGGCAACCAGTCTAGGAGAAAATAAAATCTGAATTGAAACCTGTTAAAATCCGCTTAAGAATTTGAACCTATGTCACGTCCTGCTCGTGCGGAGGAGTTGATAAATATGTCTAGTAATCTTTGCTTCGTTTGACACATGACTTTGTCGGTGAGGCTTAGAATATGTCGAGTGCATCCCTCTGCAGAGTGATGACACCCCTTTCCAAATGATATCCTGAATATGAGACTAAAAGGCATCTGATGGTGAGGCTCCAATTCCGAGGGTGCCATTTTTGCTGCCATTATTCCCAGGATCACTGACTCACAGTAATAGTACCTTTTTCGGGTCCCATCTATGGGTCAAATAGATCTAAACGGAAAATGATAGTATTAGATTGGAATTTTAGAAACTATAACTGTTTGCAAACAAATAATTATTAAATATAATAGTAACGTTAAATCATACAATTGTGTGAAAATTAATTTTATTGCATAAGAATACTTGATATAACCGTTGTGTCTGGAATGTGACACTACACTGCATCTGGTGGTGAGGATCCAGTTCTGGAGACTTGAGGAGTGTGGAGTACCCCTTCATTGTCATTACTCCCTCTTCCACTCTGATCTGGGGTGGCAGTCCCTGTTAAGGTCCCATCTTTGGGTCAAATAGATATGTTTATAATCATTTGTACTCGATAGGATTGACTGCAAAAAATATCAATAAACATCTGCACAAAAGATATAAATATGAACGTACAATGAACGTGATTCCCTTACATCTAGGCATGAAATAACTCTATACGAGTTGACATTAAAATAATCAATCAATCATTGCTATGTGAGGACAAATGTTGGCATTAATTAACCCATAAGGAGCTGACATGCTGTTAAACAAATAAACTAAACTATCAGATTACTCACTGCATATGCTTGTATATCAAGCGACCATTTTCAGCTGGAAAATGCAGTCGTACAAGCTGGCATAGGTTTATCCTTGACCAACTATCATTGCACACTAAGTTTATATCTTGCATATATATATATAATCCTTAATATTAGGCTAACATTTAAATCTAAGAAATATTGCCCTTATGGCAAGCCCAACCCTTTATCATCTGGGTGCTAGAAGGCGGTGACTGAGGGTCTACATGTCCTGGGAATGACGTTAAACTCTATCTGATGGTGAGGTTCCAGTTCTGGAGGTTTGGGGAATGTGGAGCACCCCTTCATCACCATTGCTCCCTGGTCCACTCTGACCTGGAGTGGTAGTACCTGTTAGGGTACCATTTATGGGTTAAATAGAAAAAAGTATTTATAAAAAAATTGTATTATCCATTAAGAATTGATTTATTTCAAAACTTTATCGGCATTAAATGACCCACTGAGGTTGATATGCCGTAAAACAAAACAAAACCAAACTAAATCTAAGAAAATCGAAAGATTCGCAATTATATACGTTACGAATCTGTTAGTTTCTAAGTGGTCACCCATCCAAGTACTGAGTAGATTTATCGCTGCTTAACTCGTAGCAATCCATTTTTTACGGTCTGTGGCAAATAACAAGCAGAAGTTCACTGGGTTAAGTAGTCGTTTCTGCGAGTATATCCATTTTTCACCGTGTAAGGAAAATAAGTAGGTTAGTATAGATTTATAAACTGGTGTGACTACGTACCAAATATCACTTGCAGCGGGGCATACTTTCCTAAAATTTGGACAATTAAGTCAAATTAGTCGTAATGGTTGCAGGCTTTTACAAGCGGAAATCGCCCATTATTTGATGCCCTGTATCTACAGAATCTAATCGGATTTTGACATGCTTTCAATCTTTCAATTTCGTTGTCCTCATATCACTTTCCTCCCCTTCACTTTCACCCTCTTTATTTATCTTTTATTCTCTTCTTTATTCGTTATTTCTCTCTAATGTTGTACACCTTCCTCTTTCTTTTCAAGAACGATTTTCTTCTATACTTCAGCACTAATACCTCCTCTCTCTCTCTCTCTCTCTCTCTCTTTCCCTCTCTCACTCTCTCTCTCTTCCTTTCCAATGCAATACTATATTTCTTTATTTCTCTTTCTTTCTCTCTCTCTTTCTCTCTCTTTCTCTCTCTCTCTCTCTCTCTTTCTCTCTTTCTCTATTTCTCTCTCTATTTCTTTCTCACTTTCTCTCTCTCTCTCTCTCTCTCTCTCTCGCTCTCTATCTCTCTCTCTCTTTTCTCTATTTCTCTCTTTCTCTTTCTCTTTCTCTTTTTTCTTTCTTTCTTTCTCTTTCTCTCTTTCTCTTTCTCTTTTTCTCTCTCTCTCTCTCTTTCTCTCTCTCTTTCTCTCTCTCTCCCTTTCTCTCTTTATATTTATAATTCACTCTCATTACCACTAGTTTTATTAATTCCTCTCTTTAATGCCCTCCATCTCCTCAAATCCCACCGCTGAGATAGATTTTGAGTTTTTGGAAACAAAGAAAAAGTTGCATGGAGATAGTTGTTGGGATTATGAAAGTTTCTTCTCTTGCAGAATTTTTTTTTTCACAAAAAAATCGTGTAGATGTATAGTTTGTTTGTTTTGTTTTTTTACGGCATATGAACCACAGTAGGTCATTTAATGCCGGCAAAGTTTTGAAAGATTCGTAGCGATAGTTTGATTTTAAAAAATTTAAACTTTTTTGAAACTCATTTTTTTGTTAATAAATTTTATATTCAACCCATAGATCAAACCCTAACAGATATTATCACTCCGGTTCAGAGTGGACCTGGGAGTAATCGTGATGAAGTGGTGTTCTACATTACCCAGACCTCCAAAACTGGAACCCCACCATCAGTTGGTTTAACGTCATACCCAGGACATGAAGACACTCAGCCACTGCCTTCTAGCACATATATGATAAAAAGGGTTGGGGCTTGCTATAAGGGCAATAGGTGTTGGACAATTATATAGGTGCTAGAGCTTCACATGCCCAGCCGATCGATTGGAGGGGGTGATCCAAAGTGGGGTGTTGCATGTCATGGACTGCTCATCCACTGGGATTCCGTCCTTAAGCATCACACAGTATTTTACTCTTCCATGATCACTTTTACTTGTTTGAGTCTTATCGTTGAGTCAAATAGATCTGTTTAAAAATTATTCGTATTTGATAAGACTGTGTACACGAAAATTCTTAAACTACACTGATGTCAATATGAATGTACAGTTAACACGATTCCCTGAACTATAAACAGAAAATAACCCAAGATGGGTTGAACCTCTCAAATGAAAAGAATTTTCGGTTAAATCATACTTAACGGACATAAATTCCACCATCGTATGTCACCCCACCGAAAGAAAAAAAATACTAGAAATCAAGGAATTAACCGAATTTAATGAAAGTTTCAGTGTTGATATGTTAATGAATAAATAGTATAATGCACCAGTTATTTTATTTGAAAACTTCTACATTTTTAAGGTCAGTTAACTTTGAACCACGTGCCTTTGAGGCATAACACAGATTCACAAACATACGGGGTTTAAAGTTAATTGACCTGAGAAAATGTAAAAGCTTTTAAATAGAATAATTGATGCATTATATCTTTTATTCATTAATGTATCAACACTGAAAATGTCATTAAATTCGGTTAATTCCTTGATTTTTAGTATTTTTTTTCTTATGGTGGGGTGACATACCATGGTGGAATTTATGTCCGTTAAGTAGGATTTAACAGAAAATTCTTTATTTATAATGTCTGGAGTGGAAGAAAAGCCTGGTGTTTCCCTAAGAAATTGCCTGACTATAATAAAAAGTCTGAATCTGTAATCATAGAGATAGAGAATTCTAGAACTTTAGGATGTTCAATAAGTATCTGTATTCATTTCTTGCATGCACACATTTGAATTTCCCCCCCAGAAAATCTATATGCTGTGAAAAACAGGGAGAACATTTCCATAAGATATTAAAGAGATGGAAAAGAAATACCAAGGCCGGTGGAATATTAATATAACAGGAAATTATTACTGGATGATGCATCGTGAAAGTCCGGAAGCAGGACACAAAGGGAAATACAACAACGCAGCTAGACTAACAAAAGAAAATAGGACAGCTTAGCTTTTTCGGATGGTTGGTTGGTTGGTTGGTTGGTTGGTTGGTTGGTCTTACGGTCCGTTAACCCTAGTTTGGTTATTTACTGGCGAAAACAGGTTTTTCTTGCAGGCAATTATATATGTTGACTAATTGATTG
This sequence comes from Doryteuthis pealeii, assembly GCA_023376005.1. NCBI lineage: Eukaryota > Metazoa > Mollusca > Cephalopoda > Myopsida > Loliginidae > Doryteuthis > Doryteuthis pealeii. The sequence continues at coordinate 104,339,300 of CM042138.1, read as the reverse complement.
ATTTTAATGTCATGTCAACCCATCTAGGGTTATTTCCTAACTACAGGTTAGGTAATCACATTCATTGTACATTCATATTTACATTTTAGTGTTGTTTTTTGGGGGGGTGAAAAACGGACCTATAGACTACGAATATTTTTTAATGGATCAATTTTACATAGAGATGGAACCCTAACAGGTACTACCACTCCGGGTCAGAGTGGACCAAGGAGTAATGAAATAATAATTTGTAAACAATTATAGCTTTTTATGCACCCATTCTTAATTCAATGTATACAGCTGCATGGTTTCTTGTATTCCTATTTAATACTAATAATTTGTATCAACTGGGTGATTTTCAGTAACTATTTCGATTTGATGATTATTTATATAAATGCTTACTAAATAATTATTTATTTATATAAATATTTATTTGCAGTCATATGGTCTCTAGTGTTTAAATATACCCGGCACGTGGATGTGGATTAGAATATACTGCTTGTGATAAAACAAAAAAGGTTTAAAAATGTCTCCCGAGGATGGTCCTAAACTACATCCGGTGATGAGGCTCCAGTTCTGAAACTCTGGGAGGCGTGGAATCCTTCCTTTGTTGCTATTGCTCTCGGGTCTTTTTTGATTCGGTGTAGTATTACCTGTTCAAAACTCTTCTATGGGCCAAAGAGATATGTTCAAAAGTTATTAGTATTAGATAAGAATACTTGAAACCATATAAATCTATGCAAATTATTCATATTAATAACGGTTACGTGAAGCTATATTTGTTTATAAGGAATTATCGTTATCAATTGCTTGAAACCATATTATTGAGTATAAATTACTATTTTTAGATAGGAATACTTAAAACCATATAACTGTTTGCAAATTATTTGTAATACGATAGTTATTTGAAGTTATATAATTGTTTACAAAGGATTATTAATAGTTATTTGATTTTTATTAGTAAATAATTGCTTGAAAAAACTGACGTAGGAATTATTTTAAACTCAACGAGTGTTGACATAGTAAAACAAACCGAACTATTACATATGTATAAATAAACACACAAACTTATATATATATATATATATATATATATATATATATATATATATATAAGTTAAGGTAGCGTAGACATGGACTCAACGGCACCGGGTTACTAACAGTTTCTTACCTATGCGATCTTCTTAGCATGAAGATCACATAGGCAAGAAACTATCAGCAACCCGGTGCCATTGACTCCATATCCACGCTACCATAACTTAGATATAAATGCTCTATCCATGATATTGAGCACTATTTACTTTTAAATATAGTCCCCATATTATATATATATATATATATATATAGAAGAGAGAGAGAGAGAGAGAGAGAGAGAGAGAGAGAGAGAGAAAGAGAGAGAGGGGGTACACGAGAAATAACTTCCACTTGTTATTTTCAACTCCCACTTGTGTGGTGCAAGTGAACTTAGGCAAGTGACAATGGTAACTCCATTTAGCTAATTTATTACCATTTTTTTTTTTTCAGATAAAATTAGTTGCGATTATAATTAGTTCCTGATAAAAATTTTGACACATAGCAGTATCGATGTTCTATCCAGAATAGCATCGTTCTGATGTAACATGTAATGAGCACGAAATGGTCTCTGTGTAGCAATTACAGATTCACCAATCTTAAAAAAAATGTTTTAACAGCAAACTTCCAAGCCATAATCGTATCTGAAAAATGGTAAGAAATTAGCTCGATAGAGCTACCATTACCACTTGCCTAAATGCACCAACCAGTTTGAAATGCGGGAGATATTTCTGTCGCACCGTTGACATAGAATAATATATAAACATTTGTATATTTCCTCACAATTTCAAATACATATTAATATATATGTATTTACCGAACCCCTCCACACAAGCAGGAAGCACAAAGGTCAATTTTAAGGGGGTTTAACGGATTTTAATTCAGGGTTTTCCTCTTGTAGACCGGTTGCCATGGCAAGGTCAAAACGCCAAGTCTGCCCTACTTTGTACTCATAGCTGAAGAGAGAATAGTTGATTCATACTTTTTCCATCTGTATTATCAAGTAATGTATATATTCCTTTTAGTATAAGAAATAGAATATGCATACATGATTATAATTAATAAACAAGTGAACTTTTATTGACAAAATCTTGGCTAAAGGAGAACTAATAATAAATGTCTCCATCATCAGACAATGAACATTTAGAAAACGTGACTTATGCGAAATTAAAATCACGAACATTATGTACAGGCACAGGAACATTAACATTAACTTTGTGAACCAGGGTGAAACTGCTGGAAAATCAGCTACAAGGTCCCCAGACAATGCCCGGGTTTACATTTTTATATTTCATATGTGACATTCAATTCCCTATAGAAGGTTTGAAAATTATTAATAATATAGTGGAATAAAAAAAAGTATCAGCCAGAAAGCGAGGGAGTCTATCCCCTTTTCACAAGTGCTAGACAAAGGGGACCATATGACTTTGAGGCACCCATTTTGATCTTGATTATGATTTTTTCATGTTTTTCATTTACACCGTCAATATCCGGTTGTTTTAACAGACGATTTTTAGATTTTTTTAAATTATAAAACTAATCCCTAAACAACCGGATATTGACGATGTAAATTAAAAACATGTCCTTTCTTAATCGAGATCAAAAAGGGGTGCTTAAACGTAATATGGTCCGACAAAGGAAATTGTTTTGGCGTCTGAGACGGGGCGCTACACCTACCATAAGCCCTTCACTTTATTGCACAGGTCCCTGCGATACCCTTACACTGAGTTGGCGAGGGCCGGGTTAACTGTGAACATTAATTGTATTAGATAAAAATAATTGTATAATTTAAGCAATCAAATGAGCATTATTAAATAGGAATAGTCACTTTAACAAAGAAATTTTTTATCAACTATTAGTATTAGATTAAAAACATATTTAGAATGTATATTATTTTATTAAATAGTAATACGCCTAAAAGTGTGCAAACAAATGATTATTATTGAATAGGAATAGTCACTTAAAACCATAAACCGCCGTGTTGGTTGAGGTTGTAAAATACACCGACTGCACCTCTGCAGGAGATAACACTCCCCTCCCAATGCAGCCATCTGTTGGCCGTGTGTGGCGACCCTTGATGTTTAAGAACGAACGAACTCCAAAGATATTTCAATGGGTATATATATATATATATATATATATATATATATATATATATATTGGGGAAAATATGTGCTTAATTAAAGTCGTACCTAATTTTGAAAGTTAATTAATTAATAATTAATTAATTAGTCGGGCATAATTATTAATTAATTAACTTTCAAAATTAGGTACGACTTCAATTAAGCACATATTCTACCTAAAATTGTCGGCTAAAAAAAGCCATATCATAAGCACATCGCTTGTGTATTTACTTCTCATATATATATATATATATATATATATATATATATATATATATATATATATATATATATATAAAGTTCCTTATCATCATCTTTCTCTTGTTGGGTCTAAGTATTCCCTTAATCTGTAGGATATGAAGGGTACAACTTGTTCATATCTATCTCTCAATATATATATATATATATATATATATAATATATATATATATTATATATATATATATATATATATGGCTGTAACATATATAGCTATTTTTGCATTTATCCATTCTTACTTTGATTTCCAATTCCTCTAGTCTGTTTTCTAAATTTTTAGGGACCATTCCAAATGCACCAATTACAATGGGTATCAATTTCACCTTCATATTCCACAGCTTTTTCAGTTCTCTATCGAGGTCCAAGTATTTGTCGCAATTTTCGTTTTCTTTCATCATCACCCTGTGATCTTCTGGGACTCCAAAATCTAAGTTGACAAGTTCTCTATTTTTTTTTTTTTTTGTTAATCAATACTAGGTCTGGTATTCTGGCTGGGATAAGGTGATTTGTCTTTATCTCAAAGCCTCTGGGAATTTTCTGCGTTTCATTCTCAAGAACAGATTCTTGTTTTGTGTCGCATCCTTCCCAGGGAGAAGGGGTTGGGTAAATATATACATACCTATCTACGAACTTATATCTTTTCATACGTCTGTATTAGTCTGTTACTTTTTTCTTTATTTAATTTCATATCGAAATACGTTCTTGTCTGTCTTTCTATATATCTGGTTGATTGATTGATTTTAATGGCATGTCAACCTATCTAGGGTTATTTTATTTTTATATTTAGGGGAAATCGCATTCATTGTATGTTCATATTTATATATTTGTGTAACTGTTTCTTAAGATTGTTTTTACTTCGAATTCGAATAATTTTTAAACAGACCTATTCGATCTGTAGATGAGCTCCTAACAGGAACTACCATTCCGGGTTAAAGTGGACCTGGGAGTAATGGCAATGAAGTGGTACTCCACGCTCCCCAGATCTCCAGAACTGTATCCCCCCTCTCAGATTCAATTTACTGTCATACCTAGGATACCCATTTTTGAGGGTAGGGTCTTATTCCTCGACAGTCTATTCCAAACCCCGTTTATAGGACCGTATCCATCTGTGTTTTAAACTAAACTTTGGATTAGTATTATTTGGATTATTCGGACTATTGTCCTCATCTTCATTGCCATCTGTACAACGTTTCGACCGATATGCAATAGTCCGAATAATCCAAATAATACTAATTATCAAGCCTCACCTCAAAAATTCAGAGAAATAAACTTTGAATGTTATTTTATTTTTGATAAAATTTAACTTTTAATTTATGAAAGAATTCTTCCCCAAACCCCCACACACACATGCACACACACACACCAATTCTGTTTTCTCTGCCGACATCTTTTCAACCATCTCAAGTAACAATTCTTAATCTATCTCTGTTTTGTTCTTTGTTGTGGTTCGTTTTTCGTCGTCATATTTTTAATTCCTCATTTTTTATTCATTCCACGTCGGCCTTCATTTTTGCCTCAATTTCCTGACGCTGTAGGGTTCTATTTACTGCTTGTTTTTATCTTCTTTCTTTATTATCTAATTTACGCCAGACATTACTTCTTCCGGTGTGTCCAAAACACGCATTTCTATTGGTCTTTATCACCCACAAACACTGATTGGCTAATATCTTATTAGTAGCAAAGTTGTTGGAGTGGCCTATTGTCAGTATCAGCTGGACAGCGAGGTAATCTATTCTCTTTTCACTAGCGCTAGCCCAGGGAGATTGTTTTCCGTCTGAGATGGAAGCCACACCTACCATCAGCTCCTCACTTTACCGTACCGATCCAATCTGTACTACTCATTGTATTTACCTCGTACCCCACATGTACGGGTTAGGCACAAGACCCTATTAACGTGGTACCACCCTCAAACCGAAGCTCATGGGTGGCAGGTGAAAAATTGCGTCGATCCCGTCGGCATTCCCCCTCAAGGGGGCACCTCAGGCACTGGGCAATAAACCCAGCCCTGTCCCTTTAAATCAAGGGGCAGGTATTGCCTGGGGGTATGGCCTCCTGGGATCGACGCTGTTGATTATAGCAATCCCCACCCGTTGGGCGGGGCTGCATGCTTACGAATTATGTACTGTAGTGTAGTAAACTTTAAATAACGGTATTCGTAAATGGAAAGTTACCATTGAACCATAGCATGACCGTTATAGAAGTGATTGACAGCAGTTCACATTTCACGCTGATTTCTCGTTGGCTAAAGGCAAAGCGTGTGAAGGAAACAGATAGAATTTGGCGCTTCGTTGATGGGAGCAGATGTAATGGTCGTCTATTCCCAAGTAAGACATCTTGACACCGCACAGTTGAACCCATTTGGGCTTTCGGGTAATAAAGTACGTATGAGAAAAATAAACTAAATCTTACGTTCATCATTTAAAAATAAAGAGAATGAACACAGACAAACCACGACCGGAGCCACTACATTCAGATAGTGAAGACGTTAAAACGTTTTGGTTTTTATCAAACCTTTATCGGGACATTAGGATGGAAAAAGTGTTTTCTGAACAGTAATGGATTTTTTTTTAATAACAGGAGATGAGAAAGTGTATAGAGAGAAGGGTTCCTAAACCTGTAGCAACGTTCCTTTTCTTTCTTTCTTTTTTTTTAAATTGTGACGTGATTGGTATAAATTAATTCATCTGTTTTTCTATTTTCTACATCTATCTATATTTAAAAAAGATAAATGGAAAAAGAATATATATATGGATGAAATATAATTCAATAAGTGCGGACACGTGTTTCGACGATAAAATATTACATATAATGCAATCTAATTAAAATTATCTTGAAAAGTAAAATAAAACAATAATAGAAGGCATTGTGTAAAAATATTATATGTAAACCACGTGTGGTTCCTTGGCGGATGCTCTACCGACTGAGCTAAACCGACTCCTTATACAATTCAAATTATTTAGAGAGATAACTGAAACGAAAGCCTGGTCTCATCAGATAGCCTATTACATAAAGACTGAGAAAAACTAGAATAGAGAATTTTTCTTTCCTTTTCTTTCTCTTTTATAAAACCAGTGAACCTAAAATAAAAGTAAAGTAAGTAAAATTGTCGGGGTGGCCTAAAGTCGCTATCAGCCAAACAGCGAGGGAGTCTATCCCCTTTTCAATAGCGCTAGACCAAGGAGATTGTTTTAGCATCTGGGGTGTAGCGCCACACCTAGCATCAGCTCCTTACTTTACCGCACAGATCCCTGAGCTACTCATACGCTGAGTTGGCGGGGACCGGTATCGAACTAGGAATCTTGTGGTTTCTAGCCAAACGCTCTACCGACTGAGCTAACCCGAGCTAAAATATACGAACAAAATTATTTAAAAGCCAACGTCTGAAATGTTTCACGTTGACAATTACATTAAAAGTTATTCTTTTCGAATGTCGTGTTTGATTAGACTAATTAGTTTTTTTTTACCGCCAAAAGAAATTTTCATCGGTATTTAATGAGATTGGTTTGTCTTCTTGAGTTTGTTAATATTTCGAGTTTAATCTTACCGAAGCTAAATATGAAATAATGAAGAAAATCAACACAACGTCTGCTTTTGTAATTTTATATTAATTATCTACAAGTCTGTCATCTGAATAATTTTAGCTCGAACGGTAGAGCATCTGCCTAGGAGCCACAAGATTCCATGTTCGATACCTGCTCTCGTCAACTCAGCGGATGAGTAACACAATTTGGATCTGTGCGGTAAAGTGGCTGATGGTAGGTGTGGCGCTCCACCCCAGACACAAATAAAATTTCCCTGGTGTAGCGCTAAGGAAAAGGGATAGCCTTGTCCGGTTGATACCGACAATAGGCCACTCAGCCGACTTTAATTTTTTTATATCATTACTTGGGTCTTTGCCAGTTTCCACACCAGAACTAACTGGTGACCTTCACCGAGAGACAAGTCTCCCCATTCCGCCACAACTCTTCTTTTATTATTGGTTGGTTGGTTGGTTGGTTGGTTTTACAGCATATCAACCCTTTTTGGGTCATTTAATGCTGAATCAAGTCATTTTCATAAACAAAGGACTCGGTTGCTTATAGTAGCAGCTGTTGCTTAAATACTCACCACAGTGATGTCGTCAGGTCGATTTTGATCCTTTGGGGTCAGAGTGGCAGTTACTCCACACTCCACAGTTTTTTTTTCCAGGACTAGAGCCTCAACATCAGATGCAGTGTCATACGCAGGACATAAATATATATATATATATATATATATATATATATATATTAGCATACAATCGGCTGCAATTAATCAATGATTAATTCTGTGTATTTAACCCTGAAGATCCCTATGGTGAAACTCGAGTAGGTTATTCCTATGTATACCATCATAATAATAAATCCGCTCTACTTATATATTGAGCACTTTATATTTGTTGTATCGCTGTCTTATCATTGTGAAACTTGTATCAACTAACCATTAAAGCCAATTTCACCGGTAAGTCACCATTTTCATATATAAAATCATATATATATATATATATATATATATATATATATATATTTAATTTATCTGAAATGAATTTATTTTAGCTAACGTTGCCTAGGAAACCAAACTTGATGAGGCAAATGTTACCGAAATAAATTAATTTCTGATAAATTAAGGTTTTTATATATTTATTTATTACATACTCCGTATATGTAAAATATGTACATTCATTGATATTTATATGTATATATGCTAAATCTTTATATGTACGTTTGAGTTTAAAGTGGAATCTATCTATCTATATATATATATATATATATATATATATATATATATATGTGTAATATAAAACACCCGTTAAAAGTGTTAAAATGTATTATTATTCATACGCACGCAAACACACACACACACACACATATATAATATATATATATATATATATATATATATATATATAGTTATTTGTAGCTCTAGGTAATCCAAAATTGTATCTGGTACTGATGTTCCAATTCTTAGGCTTTATAAAATATTGAAACCAACATGTTCTTGTTATTACTCCTGGTTTTACCATGAACCGAAGTAGTAGTAATTGTTAGATCGTATCTATGTATCAAAGAGATCTTTTAGAATAATCACTATTAGATGGCTATGGTTAGAACCTAAAAGTGTATGTAGATTATTTATGTTAGACATACATACTTGAAACCATATAACTTTATATAGATAGATATGAAAAGACTGAAATAGATAGATATGAACAGACAAAGATTCTTGATTTTTATAATTATTTTATTCGTTCATTTTTAATCAAGAGCCAAGAAATGATCGCTTTGTATATTAATTCTTGATTGGTTGGGTGTGTTCTACTGGAGAGACTGACTGTGTCAAACGTGTCGACCAGTCGAATCAGTGTGCATCATCATAATGTCCCCCATTAGGAAATCCATTTTGTTTCTATACCTAGCGATGCGCAAATTTGAGATGACGACAAGAAATGATCGGCCATTATGGCGATAATGATGTGAAGAAGAAGAAGAATGATGCTGTGTCTCTTTTGCCTCCGTGTCTTTGTTTTATTTATGGCCACATAATGAGTCGAGAATGAGTGAACAGTCGAATAAATCAGGTTTGTTTACCCTTGTTAATCCTGGGTGGGTCAAAAATGACTAGAGGGAAAAGATATATATATACATATCGAGGCTCGTGGGGTAACGGTTACCGTCTTAAGAAATGGATACAGCGAGAAGAGATCTGTTTCCATTTCACATAGGCCTAATACCTTTGGGAAAGGTATGAATCCAAGTTGTCTCCCTCCAGGTATGCGTAAATAGTATGACAATTTGGACTCTTTAATTCTAGTTAGACCACTAGTCTAGGAGAAGGAAAACATGTTAAACTCCGCTTAAGAAATTGACCTTGTGTCTTACACTCGTGCGGAGTTGTTGGTAAATACGTATATGAAAATATCAATTCTTGCTGAGAAAAACTGTTGGATAATTTGGTGATATAAGCCGTGCTATAATACACCACTTAAATTTATAGACTAAGCGAGGTCACGTGGTTTAAACCTCAGAAAATCAACAGCCTGAATGCGTGGCTGGTTGATTACTTAATCCCTGATACGGAGAGACATCTATTTTTAATCATTGATAAAGGTCTTGCAATACTGAGGAGCACCAAGGAACAATCAAAGGATTCTTTACCGAGGATTTCCGTTGGACAAGCGCTCTCACTTGAGGCCTAAAAGATGACCCATGAAATCGTAACAGAAACAGAAAGTATTGTTTTTTTGGATGCTTATAACATGTGTTAAGTGTGTAGGAGAAAAATTGAAATAAATCCTATAGAATCTGGAAGAGTGATCAGTAAAAGCGAAAAATAGGAAATATAAAGATAATTTATTAATATTTGAAAAAGTATATTTGTCAACACTCGGTGTTTCAATTGACATGTACCGTATTGAATATATATATAAAAATATATATATATATATATACATATATATTTCTTCTTCAGGAGAAAACAAACTGTCCTGAAGAAGAGGACTTACCAAAAGCAGTCGTTAGAGCCGGATTGTTAGAGAGTGTCAAAGGAATCCGTACTGTCAAGATGATAATTTTCTCCTCATACGTTTCCCACTATAGTAATAGTCACCATCATCTAATATCCTATGTTAAAATGTCTGAGATTATTGGTGAAATCGAAATTAAACGTTGAATTCTATAACACGTTAGTGCAGTCCTGATGTTTAACAGCCCTGTCGGCTTGGGATGTAGAATACGCCGACTGCACCTCTGCAGAAGAGTATATATTTACCAACCCCTCTGCATGAGTGAGATGCGACACAAGGTCAATTTTTTAACGGAGTTTAACAGGTGTGAATTCAGATTTTTCCATCTGCTAGACTGGTTACCTATCTAAGGTTAAAGAGTCTAGTCTGTCCTACTATTTAGCTATAGCTGGAGGGAGAATATATGGATTCACACCTTTCCTAAGGGTATTAGCGTTATTTGAAATGCAAACAGCCTCGTCCAGGATTTGAACTCGGGCCGACGAGTCCATTTCCTACGACTCTAACCATTACACCACGCACATCCTCTGCAGAAGAGTAAGGCCACCACACCAAATGGAGCCACCTGTGGGTTGTGGGGATGACCCGTGATACTTACGAACGGAATCCTGGTTGATATATGTTATGGACTCAAGTCCATGACATGCAACACTCCCCTTTGGCCCTTACTTTGGCTAGACTGGCGGTCGGAGAGGCCCTCACCGATCAATCAGCAGCTCATATCAATCCCTATATAATTTTCCCGACTCTATTGCTCTTATGGAAAAACCCCAACCATTTTAGCATATATGTGGTAGAAGGTGGTAGCTGGCGGTCTTAGTGTCCAGGGTATGACATTAAACTGCATCTAGTGGTGAGGTTCCAATTCTGGGGTTCTGTGGAATGTGAAGTACCCCTTTATCGCCATTACTTACAGGTTTCTTCTACCCGAAGTGGTAGTACGTTAGCGTCCCATTATGCGTTAAATAGATAAAAATGAGTTTTAAAATTTTATTTTTTAAAATTAGTTTTAAAACACTTGAATACCCGACAAGAATGAATAAAACAAAAACGTCTTCGGCATAAAATAACCCAAGAGTTGACATGCCGTAAAATCCAAGTAACCAACCAACCAATCAACCAACCAGACTACCGGATGCTTAAAGCCTGGACATCATTAATCTGTAATTCAATCATTTATCCGGTCTGAACAACTGGATAAATGATTGAATTTAAAAACGGGTTTAGCATTAATACCGGTCAGATTATTCCCGACTGATGTTTCCTTTTATTTCTCTATAAACCGGACACTTTTATCTAGTTTGGTTTGGTTTCAGTCCAGTACGCTACCTTCTACGCGACGGAGACATTCCCACTTCTACCTGGCTAATCATTACACCCAGAAAATAATTTAATCTTACTCGACACTCGACTAACACTGATTTTTCACACTATAATTCTTTTACTCCTTGCTAATTTTTTATACCAATACTAATTGAGCGGGTATTTCATACCAGAACTAATTGAGTTAGGTTATTTTGTTTAATGACATATCAATTCCTGTGAGTTATTTAATACTAATTCATTTTTTGGTGCCGTTATAGTATGTGGCCTACCTTTTTTAATGTGTCCCACCTCAGTGAGAGTATATTTATAGATATAAGTAGCAGGCAATTTATTGAAACTAATTATTTTTCACATATTCAATATCAAGAAATGCAATTCAGTCATAAACTGTATATAGTAATTAAGAATAATTAAAAAAGAATTTATATATATTTTACATGAATCAGAGATCTATTTAATTCTAAAATATTCTAAAATAGGGTTAGGGTTAGCAGTTATTATTATAACCTTATAATATGCTTTTTATGGTAGGCCACGTACTATAAGAGAGACATGATTTCGTAGGCCACATTCAAAAGGTAGGCCATATACTATAATGGTACCATTTTTTTATAGGTGATTTGTAAAGGAATAGTTTGTTGATGAATATTTGGTTTTAAAATGAATTGTTAGAATGTTAAACAAATTTGGTATTAAAGTTTCCTTTACATGTGTATTTTTGTAGTGCGTAAATCATGTACGGCCCCGTAGCGTAGTATGTAACGTGCTAGATTGTGACACCGTAATAAACGAGTTCGAACTCCAGTTGTTTACTTTAAGACTAATACCCTTGGGAAAGGTATGAACCCTCCCCATCTTCCTGCTATGTTAAATAGTACAACTCCTGTTATTAAACAATGAAACCAACGTACACCAAACAAATTGGTGGTTTTCATCGAAATCCGGATGTCAACAGGTTTCTTCACCTCTCCAAGACTTTCTTTGGAATAATAGCCAATTCTAGTGTGTGTGTGTGTGTGTGTGTGTGTGTGTGTGTGAAGAAAGTTGATGAATGTAAGGTATTAAAAAATTCTCGGTCCGACCAAATACTGCACTTCAATACACTGGTAAATTAGATAAGTTTCTCTCATTTTTATTCAATAAAATTTGAAAAGAAAAAATAATTTCTGTCTTTGTTTGGCTGATAACTTTTCAGAACACTTTTGTATTACAAGAGGACGTTTTGTTCTCCATATAAAACATTCAGTTTGAAAATTCCTATTGTGTTTCTGTGACACATCTTATAGTTCCTCCAGCCAAAACTTTACCACAAGGATATACTTTTCACTATACAGGGCGTCCTATCGGGATGTCATGGATAACAAGTTAGTCTTGCAGATCTATTACTACTGAAAAGCAAGTTCCATCCTCGCTGGATGCCCCATACTTGTGGGCTTGTGCCACATCCTACTCGTGACGAACGAGTTGGGTAAATATAGGCTTCCCATCGTGGTTTAATAGTAAACAAGCTATTCGTGCATATCATGTATTACTGAAAAGCAAGTTTGATCATCGCTGGATGCTCCATACTTGTGACGTCGTGTCACATCCTACCAGTGGTGAACGAGTTGGGTAACTACATACTTTTCACTATACAGTTCATCCAATTTATTAGAAACCTCTTTAAACAGTTAGAAGTAAAGTAGGCTGAGTCGCCTATTTTCCGTATCAGCCGGGCAGCGAGGGAGTCAATCTCCTTTTCACTTGCGTTAGTCCAGGGAGATTATTTTTTGTCTGAGGTGGAGCGCCATACCTACCATCAGCTTCCCACTTTACCGCACAGATTCAAGTCGTTCTACTCATGCACTGAGTTGGCAAGGACCGGTATCGAACCCAGAACCTTGTGGTTCTGATATCAATGCTCTACCAATTGAGCTAAACCGGTATCAAACTGGCACCGAATCTCAAAATCAGTCTCTCTGGCAAAGACGGTAAACACATTCCATTTCTTTGCACAAAAAAAAAAAATATATATATATAGATAGATGAAAGCTCGTAGCAGAAAACATGTTTACCCCAGTATATAATGATTACATCTCTGGTATTTTCTTTGACAACGTTCTTACAAACAGAGGTGACTAGTGTAGAGATAAAACCTCAGACATACACGGAATCGAAATACATTTCGAACGGGAAGTTGGAAACACGAAATATACGTAAAGCAATGAGAAAAAAAGAATGAGGACTGGAAATATAAGAGGATCACATTTCTTAGGCGTAGTAAAACATGTTGACGTGCGTGATTTATTTGAATTAGTTTTTCATTTATCAATTACAAGATGTATGTTCCCGGTTTCGCCTGGGTTATATACGGGGGAGATTCAAAAATAATCTGCACTCTTGTTTTATGGAAGCCGAGCTCATCGTGGATGATTTGATAAGGAGCACCATTGTTGTATACTCTTCTAACATATCGGGAATATAAACGGTAAGAGATTCAGAGTAGAGACGATAAGGGAATAATAGATTTGGTTCCTACTTATTTTCTCTTTTGCTTACTAACTCGTCAGTCGCCATATTCTTCAGGGCTGATTCTTACTCAAGTATTGTTGGGCTTTATTCTGGACTCTTCAACATAGGTTAGGCAACCTGTCTAGGAGAAGGAAAACTCTGAATTCAAACCTGTTAAATCCCGCTTAAGAAATTGACCTTGTGTCGCATCCTACTCGTACAGAGGGGTTAGCACACACACACACACACACTCACACATATATATATATATATATATATATATATATATAATATGCTAAACTTGTTGGTAAATCCTCGCGGTGAGAAAAAAAAACAGCAAATAGTTTGATTGTAAAAATATACTACCAAACATCAACCGGGAAGAAAAAAAATTTTTTGAAAAAAGAAAGACCAAGATAATCGTACCAACAAAAATAATCTATTAGTACAATATTTTGGCCAAAAGAAAAAAACAATTCATATGCATATATATATATAAGATATATATATTCATATAAAACCGCCAGGAGACTAAAGCTAATAAGTAAAAAGTGCTCAATACCTAAGTAGAGCAAATAATAGTCAGATCTTAGCCCTGAAGAGCATTAAGCGATACTTTTAGTAGGTTCGTCCGACTCATTAGATTTATATATATTATATATATATATATATATATATATATATATATATTAGACCACGTGAGGTGCCGATATATATATAGGTACCTCTCGTGGTGTAATGGTTAGTGAGCTGGATTAGCAAACTAATGTTAGTGAGTTTGATTCTCATTGTGTGTCCTATACTTGCGGCCTTCTACCACAATTAAGTTAAGCTTAGTAAATAACTCGTTCTGGGTTCTTCTTGAAATGTTCCCTTCACATCACATGTCCTTTTGTATGCATTGGTTCGCTTTTCTTTTTGCGTTTGGCTTTGTTTCTTTAGCATTTTTTAGTAGGAATTTGTTCTCGTGTCTGCATTTCGAAATGTGTTCGTTCCTTTTGTGCAATGTTATATAACCGTTACGTGTGAGCGAGACACTATGATCGATTTGGTTCTTACTTGTTTTCTCTTTTGCTTGCTAACTCGTCAGCCTTATATTCTTCATGGCTGATTTTTGCTCTAGTGGGCTCTACTGTTGGGCTTTTTTCTAGGGGTTGATTTTCCCCTCCTATTTCTAACGAACTCTGATTCAAAATTTATACTACTCTACTTACATAATTCACAGGCTACCCATGAATTATGTAACACCATGACTTATCCGCAGAGAACAAGCTCCCTCATCGATGATAACTTGCCGGTACGCCATATCATCTCTCGAGATTGGTGCATCTACTCATCAGTGATGTAAGTTGACGGGCATCATGCCCCTTATTCATGCGTCAAACTAGTCTGGCCACTTTTAAACTTCTCTGTCCACTCGTACAAACTTATACGCAGTAGTGCACTGTCTCCGTACTGTGCTAAAAGTCTCCGATGAATTTCAACTCGTGACACTCCTTCCGCCCAGAGAAATTGGATCACTTCCTTGGTGTATATTGCTAGTGGAGTGGCCATGTTTACACTGTAAATATAGCAAGAAACATGGCGTAATCAGGTTCAAATTTCGATCATGTGACCACAACAGTGCCAATTATTATTTTCCCACGTAGTAAATTCAAGTATAGACTTTTTAAATCTCATATTACTCACCATTTATTAGCAATATCTATCGCTTGATGGATTATGTGAAAATCTAACTCATGAAATTGTACTCAAATCTAAAATATTATTTTATTTTTGAACTCGTCGAGAACGATGAAAGAGCGTGTGTCTTTAGAATATTCTGGAATGAAATGAAATGAATGAAAGTAATACATATCGTGTATTTATATTATACTTTGATCTATAGTGAGCCCCAAATTGATTCAGGTAAATATAAGCACTACCACTGCATTCCTCATAAGATCCTACCTCCCCCCACACACACACACACACACACACACACACACATATATATATATATATATATATGAAGTGGTCAAACAATGTGTTTGAAATGGCGAAGGCCGACAATTTGGGGGATATTATGTGCTTAATTAAAGTCATACCTAATTTGTTAATTAATTAATTATAATTAAATGAATTAGGCGTGCATATCGGTTTAAATGTAAAGCGTAAACAAATCGAGAAAAAGTCGATCTCTGTATGTACATTTCAGCCCATTAGGCCTCATCAGCAGAGCTATAGACAGGGCAGTGTTTTGTGCGCGATTCGAACCCTACCTGTCAGGCTGCCAGGCTGCCAGGCGGACATTCTAACCACTACACTAGCTGGCTTCCCCAGAATCTCTCGTTTATTTCAAACTGATATGTATATCGCACTTTTTGGATGACTTATAGCATGGCAGTATGAAGTGGTCAAACAATGTGTTTGAAATGGCAAAGGCCGACAATTTTTTGAAGATTATATGCTTAATTAAAGTCATACCTAGATTGAAAATAGATAGAAAAAAAAACAAATGATAATAGTAATACGCTGACAGATATCTGTTTCGACCTTTTATGAAAACGGTCTTCCTCAAGAGCAACTATATTTATCATAGAAAGAAGGAATAGTTAACCGTTTGGCACGAGAGGCTCAAACAACGCTCACGTTCTGGGCCGGAGTGTCTTTTATAAAAGGTCGAAACAGATATCTCTCAGCACAATACTATTATCATTTGTTTTTTCTGTCTATTTTCAATCATACTGTCGGATTCATATCCATGTATTATATACTTATATGTTCATCAAAAGGTGTTACCACGTTTTCATTGTAGTAGCATTAGTACTTAACCCAAAAGGGCTCAATATATTTCGTAAAATATAGACCATTTATAGAATCTATATATTATATTTATATCTACCACGGTTTCGGTGTTCAAGGTACACATTCCTCGGGAGAAGTAAAAAAAATGATAGGTAGTTACATGTTATATATACTTGTCTGGTTTGGAATTATATATATATATATATATATATATATATATATATATATATATATATATAAAAGTTTAGTACAACTTGACCTAATGGAAACAACATTTACCAGCTCAGCATCAGTATCGTGTTGGTTGGTTGGATTGGATTTTACGGCATGTCAACGCTTGGATTATGTTATGCCGAAGACGATTTTGTTTTATTCATTCTTGTTGGATAATCAACTTTTAACTCAATTCTTTTCTTTTAAACACATTTAAAACTCATTTTGATTTATTTAACCCATAGATGGGAGTAATGACGATGAAGGGGTACTCCATACACCCCAGAGCTCCATAATTTTTACGCCATACCCGGGACACTAAGGCCTCAACCACAGCCTTCTAGCACATGTAATAAAAAAGATTGAGTGTTTGCCATAAGAGCAATAGGAATTGGGGCTTGACGTGACCAATCGATTGATCGGGAGGGGGGGTCTCCGATCACCCGTCTAGCCTAAGTAAGGGCCAAAGTGCAGTGTTGCATGTCTCTGACTGCTCAGCCACGGATTCCATCCTTAAGCAACACGGGCCGTCACTCACGATGAACAGGTGGCCCTATGCGGAGGGTGGGGGTTACTGTAGTAATCAGCTGCGATCCAATCTTGACCTTTTACCTGGAGTAGATGGCTACTTCAGACGGTTTGTATATATTCAGGTGTACAATTATAAGTCTCAAAATGTAATTTCCTTCCTTCCTTTCTTGCTTTATTTCTTCCTTTTCTTTCTTCCTTTCTTTCTTCCTTTCTTCCTTTCTTTCATGCATACATTTTTCTACTATCGGGAAAGTTCCAGAAAGTTCCACAATTTAATTAGCTGAGATAAATTCTGACTTTGCCCGAGGAAGCAACAAAATAAAAATGAAAATACCCAAAACTCATTTTTTTTTCTCCCAAAATACTGAAATCGGATCTATAAGTTCACAGATTTATCTAACGATTTTTTTTAAGCCTGAAATATTAACCAAATATTTGTGCTTCTTAAAATAAACATTTTTAAGGTAGAAATCACATTTTCGGTAATCATATTATAATGGAGATTGTGTTTGTCTGTCTGTAACCGAAACTACGTCACCACCAACGTCACAATTCCCATAGTTATTTATGTTATATTCTCAATGGTTATTAAATGATCATTATTTAATCTTAATTAGCATCTTGTAAATAACAATGTCTCTAGCTGAGATAGATTTTCCTCAAAACAGCCCATATTATTAATGTGCTTAAAATCATGCGATGTGTGTTATATATCAAGAAATGAATGTTCACATCGTATATGGTAGGAATAGTTTGCATACCAGTTTTATGCTTGTTAGTTTATTGATTTTAATTTTGTTTATTGATTTTTTTTATATCAACTCGTCTGGGGTTATGTCATGCCTAACGGTTAGAAAGTAATACATATCGTGTATTTATATTTATACTTGATTTGTTTCATGTCTATATTCTATAGATTAATTTTATTTCCCTAAAAAAAGAGAGAATATCGTCCATGTTGACATTTTCAAACATATCTTTCATATTGTTTGCTTTAAAATAACGGTTTCCGATGTGAGCAAGAAACCTGCATTCCATGAATAAGTGTTTAACTGTCAAATATGTCTGACATGTTCCACATTGTGGTTGTTGTTCTTGTTTGAGTATATTGGAGTACGTTAGTCTTGTATGACCAATGTGTAATCGGGACACAATGACTTGTTCCTTTCTAGACTTCCTTAAAGTTGGTCTCCAGCCTCCCAAAGTGGGTTTGATAAGGAAGAGTTTATTGTGGATGTTGTTATTCCAGTGTTGTTGCCATTTTGTATGAGTGAATCTATTAATTTTTAGGTTTCAAGTCATTATATGGTATCTTGAACTTGTCGGGGATCAAATCTAGAGCCGATTTAGCTGCAGAGACAGTTCTTTCATTCCCCCTCACTCCTATATGGCTTGGGATCCAGCATATCATAATCTCCTTAGAATTAAACATCGAGTCTAATCAATTCAGAAGCTTAATGATGAGAGGGTCTTCCAGTTTTTTTATTTTATTTCTTAATGATAGTAGGACAGAGAGCGAGTCTGAGAAGATGATATATTTTTTGTGGTTATTTTCAGAGATGATGTCAAGTGCTATATCTATTGCACGGGTTTCAGCGGAAAAAATGGAACTTTCATTTGTGAGAGCTTTTCTTACAATTTTTTCAATTAAATTAGCTGCACATGTTGTTTTGTCATTGTCCTTAAAGCCATCTTTATGGTTTTTTGAATAGTTGTGAGAGGGATTTTAGATACTTTGAGGATGGGTTCCATCCGGAGACCAAAAGGTTTTATTGATTTTTCTTCTTATTTTTTTCTTTTTTTTTTCAAAACATTCCTTGGTTGAAGGTGCAGTCATAAGCTGGGTTGGATGGCAGGATTTGAGTTTTGTGTAGTATTGCAAGGCTAGTTCTTTGCATCTTAGCTGTAGGGGTGCTTCATAAGCCTTTGCATATAGGCTGTCGACTGGAGAAGTTCTGAAGGCTCCTATGACTTACCTTAAGCCTTCATGGTGTACAGAGTTGAGCTCTTTGGGTAAGACTTCCTAGCAGATCTATATACAAAGCAGGCATAATCAAGTTGGGAACGGAAAGTAAATGTACCAGAGCCCAACACTGTTTATCCGCATTCAGTCGTTGGGCTCTGGTACATTTATTTTTTAGGTATTTTATGTGTGGGATGAAAGCTAGTTTTTTTGTCAAATATAACTCCCAGGAAATTGTACTGATCAACAACAGGTATTTCACTTTCCTCAAGTTTGATGGTAGAGACATTGTGCCTTTTTCGTAAGGAATAGAAATGCACACATTGAGTTTTGGTCTTCGAGAATTTTAAACCGTTGTCTATTGCCCATTTGTTTATTTTGTTGAGGCTTGTCTGTAATTGTCGTTCAATTTTGTGTGTATCTGTGGATCTATAGCAGATGAAAAGGTCATCAACATAGAGAGCGCAGTTGATTGTAGGATCGTGGTATTTGATTATATTGTTCATTTTTATAGAGAATAGAGTAACTGATAAGATGCTTCCTTGTGGGATGCCTTCCTCTTGGGTTTGGAGGTCAGAAAGAGTGGATCCCACACGAACCTGAAATTTCTATTGGAGAGAAAGTTCTTTATAAATAGTAGTAGTCTTCCTAGATCGTTCATGTCTTTCATGATACCATACCTCCAAGTAGTGTCATATGCCTTCTCCAGGTCAAAGAAGACTGCTGTTACATGCTGTTTTTATGTATGCTTCCCTGATGTAGATCTCTAGTCGGATAAGATAGTCTGTTGTCCCTCTCTTTTTTCGGAACTCTGTTTGAAGGTTTGTAATTAATTTATTTGTTTCTAGATACCACGTCAGCCTTTTGTTGATCATCCGCTTCATCGTCTTGCAGAGGCAGCTTCTCAAGGCAATGGGCCGGTAGTTTTGTGAATTTGTGGTATCTTTGCCAGTTTTGGAAATGGGTATAAGTGTTGCTTGTCTCCACGCTTCTGGAAAGTTGTTACTTTGAAGTGAAGTTTGTTTCTCTTTTCTGTAATTTGTTTGGTTTTTAGGAATTTTTTATTGGTCTGACAGGATGAATTTTTGAGAAGGTTTTAGCTTGTGAATCGGCAATAGCATTTTTGTTGTTATTTTTTCGTTTCTTATGGAGAGGTGGTTTAATGGAGTTGGTTGTTTTTTCCCGCTATTTTTCTGGTCATGTCCCAGACTGTTTTTAATGTGGAGGAATCATTTAGTTTGTTTATGTAATTTTTCCATGGGTTTCTTTTAGATTCTTTGATTGTTTTCCTTGCCGTTACTCTATAGAATTTGAATGAGATTAGATTGGAGGTTTTAGGTTCAGTTTGGAACTTTCGCAGAGTAGCGCGTCGTAGTCGAATGGCCTCTCTGCATTCCTTGCTGAACCATGGTCTGTTTTGTTTGGTAGATGTGGTATCATATGGAATACATTTTTCGCTATTGTAATTAAGTTTGTGTGAAATGGTCAACAGAACAAGTAGTATGATTTTGTGTGGGGTATTTGCTGCATAGGGATTTGAATCTCTTCCAGTTAGCTTTCTTCAAACTCCATCGAGGAAGGTTTTCTTCCTGAAGGTGTATGCTTTCAATCACAATTGGGAAGTGATAGCTCCCGCATGTGTCATCATACACCTTCCATGAGAAATCTAGATGAATTGAAGGATCGCAGATGGTCAAATCTATGACTGAGTAGGTAGCAGAAGATGGGTCAAGGTGTGTTGAAGATTTTGTGTTGAGAAGACATAGGTTGTTATTCTTGATTATGTTTTCTAGTGTTCTGCCTCTTTGATTTGTGGTTTTACAACCCCATAGAGTATTGTAGCTATTAAAGTCGCCTAATAAGATATAAGAAGTAGGTAGTAAACTGCTGATTTCATCTTCCTTGACTGGATCATGTGGCAGGATATAGAGTGAGCAGATATTTATAGTTCTATGTAGAGTTGCTTTGACAGCAACTTCCTGGAGTTTTAATAAAACTGTGTTTAATAAATAATTAGTTGGTGTTATTGATTTCTTATATTATTGTTTGATTCCCCAAATTATTAAAAGCAATCCTATGTATAAGGTTATATTGAAATCAATTAGAATAAAGTAAAAATACGTGTAGTCATTTTTGTCCTTGTATTTAATTTCATTAGTCTTTCTAATTCAATATAATATTTAATTGTATTAAAACTTAACTACTTGTGCCCGGAGGACGCATTTTTTCTTGTAAATAATAATAATTATAATCGAGGAATATATATAAAAAAAATTTTTTTTTTAAAAAGATCGAGCAAAGAAAGAATGATTAAAGCAGCCATTAACAGCAATTTCAAGAGAAATAACTTAGGGACATGGGTAAATAGTAGTGCAGACTGTGTTCTTTAACTTTGGTTAGGCAACCAGTCTAGGAGAAGGAAAGCTTTGAAATCAAACGTGTTAAAATTTAGAAATTGACTTTGTGTCACATCCTAATCGTGTGGAGTTGTTGGAAGTGTAAAACAACAAAATACAAAAAAGAAAAACAGGAAAACAAACAACTGTCGGGATACTTCAAGCGACAAACTAAGGAAACTACGCACGAGATAAACTGGACAAAGCTACGAAGAGTAAACCTCAAGAGAGAAAGAGGATCTTTTCTTAATAGCAGCACAAAATAATGTCATAAGAACTAATTGCAACAAAGCAAACATTTATAATACGCAGAATAATAGTGCATGGTATGCGATGACAGATGAAATGGTTAATCACATAAGTGAATGTGGTAAACTGCCACAAAAGTAATACAAGGACTTGCATGACTGGGTTGGAAAGGTGATCCGCTATGAACTGTACAAAAAACTGAAAGCACTAAACCGAAGCTAAAAATTCTCAAGGACTTTGAAATACAAACGGATCGTCAAATCCCGACCAGAAAACCAGACCTAGTATTAGTTGATAAGAATTAAAACTGCCATATACTGAATGTTGCAGTTGCAGGCACATTGTGTAATGGTTATCGTCGTAGGTAATAGACTTGACAAATAGAAATAGATTTGCGTTCAAATCCTTAACTTGCTGCTTACAGCGGCCCATAAAGTAAAAAAAAAAATAAAACGAAAACATAAACAAATACTTGCTAGAGCTGAAAAAACTGCAGAACATGAAGGTGATACCAATTGGTGCACTTAAAACGCTCCCATATATATATATATATATACATATCTTATTATAATGGAGATTGTGTTTTTCTGTCTGTAACCGAAACTATATTCCTACTCAAGTCACAATTCTCTTAGTTATTGACATCACATTCTCCATGATTTTATTTTTATCTAAACCTCAATTATTAATAAAATTTTCTTACATTATTAATACTGTTAACTATGTCTACATACTGACAACATGCAATTATATTTATATATACAACAAAATAGCGGTTTACAGTGTGAACGGGAAGGCTAATTTGCATATTAATATTAAAAAATCGAATTTAATAAATATGTACTTAGTATTATTGATTTCTAACTGTTTGGTTTTATTTTAATGAATATAAGCAAAAATCTCTTCAATGAATCTTAAATGAAATCCATTAATAAGATAAAATAACTGTAATTTTATTCTTTACTTCCTCTTATAACTAAATACTTAAATTAGAAAAAATAACAATGAAAGACGAGAGTGATGGAAGAGTAAGTTTCAGTTGTTCCATTTTTTATTATACTCCCTCTGTTTCAAATATTTTATTATACTCCCTCTGTTTCAAATCTTTTTATCTGTATTCTTATTTAGTTCCGTTAGATTTTCTAATTTAATATAATATTTTATTACATTAAAACTTAAATACTTGCACCGGAGGGTGCATATATTTGCTAGTATATATAATTGAATGTTTAGTTAATTATTCAACATTTAACTCCATTGTCGATTCAGACACGTAGTGGCAAAACCTTGTTTGGACCATTTGTGATTTCTTTTTTAAACATGCTTCTCCGAACACATCAGATATTCTTCTGTAAATATCACACTTCATGAGCACTTCATGAGCATCAACATTTTGATCAAATACTTATGTTCTAATCTGGAGCATTCTGTTTAGTTTGCCACCATTTTGAATTATATATATATATACATATATATATATTAAAAAGATCCTGAAAAAAGGGGTGTAGAATATATATATATATATATATATATATATATATATATATATATATATATAAAAAGATCCTGAAAAAGGGATGTAGAATATATATATATATATATATATATTATATATATATATATATATATACTGGAGAGCGTGTGCCTAGGAACCACAAGATTCCAGGTTACATATAGGCCCTCGCCAACTTTCGTTGCCTGATGACTGCTACACAGCAAGAAACCTATGGTAGCAAAATTGTTCCAATGTAAATAAATATAAACTAAAACATTTATTCATTTATTTATTTATCTATTAATGCTCTATCACAGATATTGAGCACTCTTCTAATAACACTGTACGTTGGATTACTACCGCTTCTTCAAGTATAATAGTGCCAACCATACACATTGATATATATATATATATATATATATATATATATATATATATATACTAAACTTGTTGGTAAATCCTCGCGGTGAGAAAAAAAAACCAGCAAATAGTTTGATTGTAAAAATATACTACCAAACATCAACCGGGAAGAAAAAAATTTTGTAAAAAAGAAAAGACTAAGATAATCGTACCAACAAAAAAATAATCTATTAGTACAATATTTTGGCCAAAAGAAAAAACAATTTATATGCGTATATATATATAAGATATATATATTCATACAAAACCTCCAGGAGACTAAAGCTAATAAGTAAAAAGTGCTCAATACCTAAGTAGAGCAAAATAGAGTCAGATCTTAGCCCTGAAGAGCATTAAGCGAAACTTTTTGTAGGTTCGTCTGACTCATTAGATTTATCTTTATCTTTATATATATATATATATATATATATATATATATATATGAGCACGCATTTTGTCTAGCTGCATTGTTGGGTACCCATTTTTATAGATATTTGTACCAGGGTTTTTACATCTATCCAAATAACCATTTTAGGAGATGCTCAAGTGCACGACCAGCTTCCGTTGAACTGTGAATACTTATTATCATGTACTGCAATCGGCTTATTTCAGCACAAAACTTTCGCCTCGCAAGACAGACTCTGTCTCTATCGCTCATTTTCATCGATATGAATGTCTCAATATGTTTATCTGTGCAAATGTCCACTTGCTGCTTGAGCGATTCATTATCTGATAGACAAAACACCCACTGATTTTTACACACCTCCCTCCATTTTTAATGGCCTTTCTATTTCTTCGACTAATTGTCCTGGCTTTCTATCGGTTACAGTTTGTTTTTTTTTTTTCTGATATTTTGCATTTTTTTTCTGCCAATCTAGAATGCCTATTTTCTATTTGTTTTTTTTTTCTTTTCTTTCTAGTTGCCCCTATAGACACACACGTTCTTGTGCGTGCTAATAGAATTTAGAAGAAGAATGAACAATTTGTGTGTTGTGTCAGTAAAAACGCTGATATAGTAAGATTTCTTCAAGTGGCGTCAAGCCCTAGCACCTATATGATTTTCCCAACCCTATTGCCCTTATGGCAAGCCCCAAACCCTTTTTATCATATGGGTGCTAGAAGGCGGTGGCTGCGGGTCTACATGTCCTGGGAATGACGTTAAACTCTATCTGATGGTGAGGTTCCAGTTTTGGAGGTTTGGGGAATGTGGAGCACCCCATTCATCACCATTGCTCCCTGGTCCACTCTGACCCGGAGTGGTAGTTAGGGTCCCATCTATGGGTTAAATAGAAAAATGTATTTATAAAAAAATTGTATTATCCATTAAGAATTGATTTATTTCAAAACTTTATCGGCATTAAATGACCCACTGGGGTTGATAGGCTGTAAAACAAAACAAACAAACAAAATCTTAAAGTGGGTGTTATTTTACAGTAAAATAGGAATTTATGTTTTCTCTCCCGGAAGGAAAAGAAAAATTCTCTAAAGTTTAATGTCTATTTATTTTGTTGTGCCTTGTGTGCATTTAAAAAAGATAAGTCGTTGGAAATAAAGAAATTGGGGCCTAATATTTTCCTATCAAGAGAAGGAACATCGTATTTTGTGAAAACACGAACTGTTGTTTCTTATTTTCAAGTTTGATGGTGGATTCCCAATTATATCGAGTTTGATACTTATTGAAATTGAACATTTTTGCTGAGATGTATGATGAGATGATTAAAAGAAGCAAGGGGCTATATAACAAAATAGACAATCTGCCTCCAACCCACTGTGTAAAGCAGTACTATCGGAATCGTAGACAAAAGTCGTAGACAAAGTCTCGTGTGTGTTTACCCAGATAGGCCGATCGATGTTTCTTAAAGTTCAATTTTCTGTTCAGCTCAGCTTGTGCTTATCGTACAAATGCAAATAAGTGATATTTTCTTAACGTTTATGGTACCACTTAATGGCGATAGCAGTTCTTAGCAGAAGGTGACGACGAAGGGAAATGATACAGCAGGAGTAGGACGACGGCGCCATCTCCGACAATTTCAACTCGGGCGCCTCATGAAATCTTATCGTTAGTGGGATAGTCTAGCAGGCTGTTGTTTGAGAGTTCGATTCTCACTAGGTGTCCCCATCTGGCCTTTCACCGCATTAGTAAATCACTATTGCTATTCATCTTGTTTTGATTCTATAGTTGTAAAAAAATTTCAAACAATGACTAGTCGAGATGGCGACTAAGTCGAATTACATATAATAATAATAATAATAATAATAATAATAATAATAATAATAATAATAATAATAATGGAAAAGCCTCCAGGAACTAAGAAAAAATACAGTGAGAACTGGAAAATAGAGTAAGAATTGAAACCATACAAACGACAGCACTACTAAAATGAGACACTTAGAAGAATGTTTGAGATCTGAAGATACTAGCTGTCACCACACACACACACACACACACACACACACGCATATATATATATATATATATATATATATATATATATATATATATATATATATATATATATATATTTTTACTATTATTATTATACTAAAGCTGAGCGAATCAATTTTTATTTCCTAAAGGCTTTTTTCCAGTTTAGTTTAATGACACAAAATGCATACCAAAATATTCCTTGCTTTTAGGATTGAGTTATGTTTGAAAAAACACCATTTTAATTGGTTCTAATTAGTCGTAATTAGCAATTAAGTAAAAGAAACTGACCCATCCCTCACTCACATTCTGCCTATCACTTTAACCCTCTCTGTGTATATCTTGATTACCTTATCCTTAAATATTTTAGTTTCTCTTCGTCAGTAAGAGAGAGATAGGAGAATGATTTTGATAGAAACCTTTAACTACTCACTTTATTTGTATGTTAAGATTCAGCGACGAGATTGTAGCTGAATAAAATTCCATGATCCATTGCAATTTAAATTAGGTGAAACGTTTCCTTACAAAATTAATGGGTTTTTTTTAAACTCCCCGGTCGTATTTTTTTAAATTTGCAAACTCTATTTTACTTAATCATAATTACCTCAATAGGTGACCCAACGGGTCACGTTTTGTCTAGTATATATATATATATATATATATATATATATATATATATATATATATTGTCATTATGATCATTATTATTATTATTTAAAATGAATTTTTGCTAAGACAAAATAAGAGAAATTACACACACACATATGTATATAAAAAACAATTTGTATTTTTATAAGATTATTATTATTATTATTATTATTATTATTATTATTATTATTATAAGACAACATAAAAGAAATATAAATAATGATATATATGTCAGAGTGTGTTATATTTTAAAGAGTATTTTAATAAATAAATTAATGCTAAGACAAAATAAGAGAAAACACATATGCTCATATATTATATACAACAATATCCCCTTAATGATCGACTTGGCTATGAATTATTCGATTATTCTCCTAAGTCAAGTTGTTTGTACTTTGAGCTGCTTGGGTTCTAGTTATGGAGGTGACAACTATAATATAGTAAATAGTTCGGTAAACGAGAATCATTGGAAGTCTAGAGTAGCTATGTTATGTTATTTATAGAACTTAGTCTGGTCCATTCACGTGATTCTCCTGGACACTCTGCTTCTAATTCTCTCTCTCTCTCTCTCTCTCTCTCTCTATATATATATATATATATATATATATATATATATATATATATATATATATATATATATATATATATATAGGGTATGAAAACACACAATGTTGTTAAAATGAATATATTTTTATATCATTTTCATTGCTAATATTGACAATATTTCGATTTATCAGAGCATAATGATAAATCCGTTTTTAGATGTAAATGTTTTTAAACCGGACTCATCGAGAGAGAAGCAGAAAATAATTTAAATTCAAACTGAAAAAGGACCTAATTATCATTATGCTCTGATGATGATTTTTTATAAATCGAAATATTGTCAATATTAGCAATGAAAATGATATAAAAATATATTCATTTTAACAACATTGTGTGTTTTCATATCCTTTTACCGTCGAATTCATTTCCTTACTCTTAACACACACACACACACACACACACACACACAACATATATATATATATATATATATATATATATATATATATATATATATGCGCGCCGTTGCTTGCAGAAAGTATGACAAGTAAGGAATATATGTGGATTATGAATGTAGACGGATAGATAAATGATTATGAGTAGAAAAATATGTTAGTAATATCTATATGCTGAAAGAAAAAGAAATTTTAAAAATAAGGAATCTATATAAACATAACTAGCAAGTTGGCAAGATAGATAGATAGATAGACAGGAAAAGACTGTGTAGAAAAATGAATTATTAATATCAACAGGCTAAAGGAAAGAAATGGAAAAAGAACGAATAAATGAATGAATGAACTGAGACAAAAGAAACTAAACATGGCTTGTTATTTAGAAAAATGGATAGATAGATAGATAGATATGAACTAGGTAGAAAACTAATATCAGCGGGCTGAAAGAAAGAAGACAGAAAAGTAAGCAAATAAGAATGAAAGAATGAATTGAGACCAACAAGCTATAAAAAACTAGATTGATAGTAGAAAAAGACATTACTGCCATCAACAGCCTGGCAGAAAGAAACTTAGAAAGAATGAAATGACTGAGAAACGGAAAAGAAAGAAGAAAAAAAAAGAAATGGGAAGTAATAAAGAATTAATGAAAATGAGAATTGAAAAACTATTCAGATCGATTGATTGATAGATATGAATATTCAGAGAAAGAAAGAATGAATGAATGAATAATCTAGTAAGAACATTTAATTTTTAAAAAGTTTTTTTTTAATAATCCTACTACTACAACTACTACTACTACTACTACAAGGTTGTAAAACAAGTATTGCTAATTCCTCTTTTATTCATTGAAGACTGAGGTGGCTAAGATAAAGTAAAAAAAATATCAAGTTTGTATGGTGCGTGTTCAAATCTTGTCGGAAGCAATATTCTTTTTCTTTTTCTGATTTACTATAAAGATCAGAGAGCGTCGGTCTTGAGTGTTATGTTAAAAATAAATAAATAAATATTTAAAAAAAAAACACGTAACAAAATACTATTAATATATATATATATATACATATATACATATATATATATATATATATATATATATATATATTAATAGTATTTTGTTAGATGTTTTTTTTAAATATATATATATATATATATATATATATATATATATATATATATGAGAGTAAGTAAACAAACAATGTGTTTATTTGATATGGCTTTTTTAGCCGACAATTTTTGGAGGATATGTGCTTAATTGATATGCCCGCCTAAATTTATTAATTATTAACTAATTAATTTTCAAAATTAGGTATGACTTCAATTAAGCACATATCCTCATATATATATATATATATATATATATATATATATATATATATATATATATATATATATAAGGAAGATTATGTATGTATGTATGGTTGTTTATACAACGACCGAGAATATCAATGCAAGTTAGCTTGCAGTTAGAGAGTGCAATGAATTATACAATGTCCGACCAAAGAATGGGCTAAAATCTCAAACATTTGAATTTTATTCTATTTCTTATTATTAACAACAAGCCAAAGTTTATAATAATTCAGGATTAAAGTCAAAATAAAACTACAAGAATTATTTATTCATTCCTCGCAGAGTTAACTGGGTTTAAAAAGTTAGCCCACGTCCTTTTATAAAGGGAAATTGGTTGGGACTAAGTTCAATACAATTTTCGTCCTATTTAAGTCCGAGATAAGTTTTTTAAAGTTTACTTTTCATTTTCCATAAGCAAAGATAGATAAAGATAAAATAACGGTAAAAATCAATGATGTATCAAAACATCAATTCAAAAAATGATTAAAAATAAAACAAGGGTTTTCAACCGCGCAGTGAGAAGTTGGCATCTTGGGACAGACGAATGTCACGTCTAGTCTCTTTGACTAACGGACAAAATCTAACTAACTAAACTGAATTTCTGCTAACACGTCATTACCTATCAATAATAAAAAAACCCTCCGATTTTGAATTTCAACGAATTTTAATTCAAAATCTAACTACACTTACATACATAATTCGTAGGCTACCCACGAATTATGTAACAACTGTGACCTGAATGTTGTGTTTATACAAGTGGAGATGAGGACAGCGGTCCGAGATATCAGGGTTATTCATACCAGGCCTCATCTCATAAATACATTTTTTATAGTTAATAGTTATCTTTTTATCAAGATATGATAAAAAGTTAAAAGAAAAGAAAAATACAAAAAAAAAGAAAAAGAATAAAAATAAACCACTTAAAAACAAGAATATAATAAAAAAATAAAATATAATAAAACAAATATATAGAAAAAGGATTTTTATCAATCTATATATAAATATAGATAAGAGATCTGGTTATAACTTTTTGAATCCTGGCAAATCAGGGTAGCTCTGCTAATATATTATAGAATATAATGTATATATATAAAACGAAAGTCGTTCAACTCACAATTTTAAATTTCACAATTTCTTGATCATCAATCAATATCAAAACTTTGATCTGCGACACTTACGAAAATGGTTAATTTACAGTTGAGTGGGGGGTTGTTTTGTTTTTTATATCATATACATTATATTCTATAATATACTAGCAGTATATTTAATAGTATTATTTTTATTTTGACGCGATGATATGTTGATTGATTCTAACGGCATTATACATTCAAATTTGTATTTTTGTGTAGTTGTTTCTTAAGACTTTGTGTAAACTGTACTATCGAATACGAGCATCTTTAAAACAGATCTATTTGACCCTTAGATGTGACTCTAACAGGTAATACCACCCTAGATCAGAGTGGACCTGGAAGTGAGTATTTTTGAGAATTATTCAATGAATCACTCAACAGAATTTGATCTGTATATAAATATTGTATTAACAATGTTCTGTACAAAGATTTTTTTATTCGTTTTCCTAAAAGGTAGATGTGAGAAGATTATGATAAAATTGATGATAATGATAAAAATGATGATGATAATAGAAATGATGATGATGATGATAATAATAATAATAATAATAATAATAATAATAATAATCATGATAATAAAAATGATGATGATGATGATAATGATGATGATCATCATCATCACGATAATTATAAGAATGATGATGATAATCATAATAATAATAACAAAAATGATGATGATGATGATGATAATAATAAAAATGATAATGATGATGATGATGATATGATCATGATGATGATGATGATGATGATGATGATGATCATGATGATGATGATGATGATGATGATGATATATTAATTAACGAAATAGAAAAAAATTTCTTCATCTTTTATTTGAATTAACAATGTTTTTATTCTCGGTAAAGCATCCGCTTCGGGACAATAAGGTTCCAGGTTCGATACCGGCCATTGTCAACCAAGCGCATGAGTAGCAAAGCTTTGATCTGTGCGGTAAAGTGGGGAGCTAATGGTAGGTGTGGCGCTTCATCTCAGACACAAAACAAGCTCCCTGATCTAGCGCTAGTGAAAAGGTGATAAACTCCCTCGCTATCCGGTTGATGTCAACAATAGGCCAATCCAACGACTTTACTTTTTAAGATAAAAATCTGACTAGTACCTAACACCAATAAGGAACAGCCCTTATTTTATGGAGGCGCGTGGCATAATGGTTAGAGTGGTAGGAAATGGACTCGTCGGTGCGAGTTCAAATCCTAGACCAGACTGTTTTCATTTCACATAGCGCTAATACCCTTGGGAAAGGTATGAATCCATATTTTCTACCTCAAATAAAATAGTAGGACAGACTCGGCTTTTTAACCTCAGATAGTGTAACAGAATCGCGTGGTAGCGGCGAGCAATGGGATAATGGGATTCTCATGATCATCTGAGACTCGGTTCGATAGTCTAAAAATCTGACGATACAGAAGATTTTGAGACTTCTTGGCTGTTGAAGTTTCTCTTGATCGATTAATCAGACAAAGGTTGACCTCTTAAGTGACACGTGGAATAATATGGAAACTGGTGGAATTTGATGGAACAATTAGAACAATATAAGGCTCGACAATGTTCTGGAACATTCCACAATCTCTATATAACAGGTTGGCCTGAGTTTTAAAAAAGCAGTTGGGCTGGCAGTTTTTGCCGAGGGCAGTTAGCCTTAGATTTTGATTTCGAGGCTGGGGTCGTGAATCGGGATTGGTGTCGTTGATATGTGAAGCCTGTGAATATTTTACACTGGACGAAGTTAAAAACATACCTATTAATGATTAAATTAATCTCTCTCTCTCTCTCTCTCTCTCTCTCTCTCTCTCTCTCTCTCTCTCTCTCTCTCTCTCTCTCTCAAGAACAATAAGTTAAAGGAATTAAATAAATAAGTCATATTTGAAAAGCAAGAAGTTTTGTTAATTATCTTCACTCTTACTACAGCGAATTCCTTAAAGATATTTATGAATGAACGTATTAAGCGTAAGTAAGACGTCCACAGATAACCCGTGGAGATAAAGTAAATTGACCGGAACGAAAAAGTGGCACGCGGCTGAACCTTCCCTGACCATAAACGAAAAGAAGGGTGGAAGAAAACTTGTGGTCGACTGACTAGAAACGACCACTACTAGATTCTGTGTGTGATCAACAAGGCAACCCCAAGGACGTGTACGCTCGCGAATAGAAACGAACGAGCGTCATCGACCCTGATACAACGTGTATAAGTCCTAATAGTGCCGTGCATTTTGAGACACTGTGAACACTGTAAAGATCCCGCCACGTAACAATAGGTAACCAGAAGAAGAAAAAATCTGAATTCAAACCTGTTAAACTCAGTTAAAGAAATTGACCTTGTGTCGCATCCCACTCGTGCAGAGGGGTTGGTAAATATATACTCTTCTGCAGAGGTGCAGTCTGCGTATTCTAAGCCCCAGACGACAGGACAGACTGGGCTCTTTAACCTTGGATAGGTAACCAGTCTAGGACAAGGAAACTCTGAATTTGAAAATCCTGAGGTCAGTCGTTGATTGGGTTTGTGGCATTCCTTGTGCACCAATTATTTCCTATCGACTGTGCTAAAAAGTGCGAACTGTCCAACACAATCCTTCACCACTGTAAACAAACCACTGTGTAGGTTGTTCATTGGATGAACCCTTGTGCGTAGAAATCGAGTCCATTTATCTAAAGAACACCCCCAGCGCATCTGCGATATGCATTCCTCGAGCTTTGAATACTATCTCATTTCAATTGACATTTATACTTTTTAGAATGTCATTACGACTGACAAAACTGTCAAGAGGCCTCAGCAATTGCAGCTTTTATTAGTTAACAACTGTTGACGTTAATTAAATCGACACATAGCAAGGGCGAAATAAGACTGAAATATTAAAGAACTAGTGAGCATTGAAAATTTCAATCACAGACATTCTGCATTGGGGAATTGTTGACTTGTTTGGACAGCATTTCACATTTAATTGATTGCTATTGTATTACACGACCACAACAAATGGCAGACTACATTAAGTTAACTTGGTAACATAATGATAACACAGTATATCGAACAACTTATCATAATTGCCATTATCATTATTACAATTAGTGGGGAGTCGCTAAGGGCCGGTTAGCTCAGTCGGTAGAGCGTTCGGATACAAACCATAAGGCTCCTAGTTCGATACCGGCCCTCGCCAAATCAGCGTATGAGTGCGGTAAAGTAAGGAGCTGATGGTAGGTGTGGCGCTCCACCTCAGAAGCAAAGACAATCACCTTGGTCTAGCGCTAGTGAGAAGGTGATAGACTCCCTCGCTGATTAACTGATACCGACTTTAGGCCACCCCGACGATTTTATTTTTACTTACTCTATGGCGTTCACTTTCAGATTAAGAATTAGGGAAAGTACGTACCCCCTCATCCTGCCAGTTATGGGTTAAATACTACTACTACTGTTCTTCAAGTATGGCTTTGTTATTACACCACCCACAAAAATTGATAAGTCATTAAACAAAGAAACCAAAATCTGAGAGTCTCATAACTGCCAGTTTCACGTACTTAACTCTTTGCCTACTTTAAACCGCTCACGATGGCTCTCACACCACACCCAGCCAAAGTGTAAAAAAAATGATGGTTAGTTCATTATAATATAGCAGAAGGACTTGTAATGCATTAATAGTTGACTTTTATCTAAATAGAATGAATTCTGTGGTAAATAGTGAAGTTTGAAAAATACCATCATACTGGTAAAAAAATACCAAGAAAATTTGATACAGCCGTGAGAGAAATTTGGTAGACAAAGAGTAAAAAAAGATACAATCAACAGATTAGACTTGTGAAAAAAGACTCAATGCTCCTCGCACTATGCAAAAATTGGCTGCAATACTACGTGTTAAATACTAGGGTGAGTCAAAAAGTAATGCCATTTTGTTTAGGACAGGTATAATTACCAACACAGGAACATGTATTATACATCAAAATGAAACTATTCCTCTGTGGATCACATCCCTACTTCTCCACATAGTCACCGTTTCTCTCAATAGCAATGTTCCACCTTCAAAGGAGAGAATGTATCACTGCCCCGTAAAATTCTATGAACTGTTCTTTGAGCAACTTGTGTTTTAATTCAGTTTACCTTCTCCTATACTGGTTACCTACCCAAGGTTAAAGTGCCCAGTTTGTCCTATTATTTACCCATAGCTGGAGGGAGAGTAGTTGGATGCATATATTTACCAAGGGTATTAGGCCTATGTGAAATGTAAACAGCCTTGTCCAGGATTTGAACTCGGGTCGACGTGTCCAATTCTACTGTTCTAACCATTACAACACGCACCTCCAGCCCGGAGGGGTAATACGTGTTAGGGTCCCATCTATTGGTCAAATACAAAAAAACACCCCGCACGCATCAATAAAAGAAAACGCAAGGCCACATTCAACAAACATCACACAGGAAATAATATTGCATTTTGATCTGTTCTACTACATTCACCAGACCTTAGACCAAGTGATTTCCAGCTTTTTCGTTCTCTACAATATGTTCTGAATGGCAGAAATTCTTAAGATCAGGTAAAAGCGTTGGTGGAAATTTTCTTAAGCTCGAAACTAGCTGAATTCTACTTGAGAGGAATCAACGAGTTGATTGAAATTAATTCGTTGTTAAATTATTCATGAATAAATTATATTTTAATAAAACGGAAATTCTTTTAGACTCGAGTCAATAATATCAAATAGATAGATGGAGAGAAATATATATTGAGACACAGAAAGATAGAGAGATAGATATTCACACACACACACACACACACACACACATACACACATATATATATATGTGTGTGTGTGTATGTGTGTATATATATATATATATATATATATATATATATATATATATATATATAGAGAGAGAGAGAGAGAGAGAGAGAGAGAGAGAGAGAGAGAGAGAGAGAGAGAGAGATTTATAAAAAAGAATGTTCGCAAAAATGATTTTTTTTTCAATTTAATATTATCTTACATATGCGACACGTGTTTCAGATCTTCTGTTGTCTTCCTCAGGCATTAATTAACCATATTTTTGCAAATATTAATATGAACGTGTGTGATTTCTGATATTGGATAGGTTGTGTGTGTTTGTAACTTACTTTTTGTTCATAACGGTTGTATAATAATATAAAGATAGAGAGAGAGAGATCAATAGATATTAACACATTGATAGATAGATAGATATTAACACACAGATATTAACACATAGATAGATATTGATAGATAGATAGAAGTGTTGGGATTACATCTTTCGACTAATAGGGGAAGATAAGGGCAAACAAACGTTGTTGTTTTTTTTAATTGATCCCATAAATTTTTGTTCAAAAAGTATGGTGTTTTAAATTTCACAATCTTATCGAAAAATTAATGCTAAATGTTGTGGGTCAAAATTGTGGTGCAATCTTTAAAATGGCTTTCTAGCTCAGTATATGATAATTCAAGAAGAAATACCGTAATGGTTTCCAGAAATGTTCTGAATTTTTGGACAGGAAAGTTTTTTTTAATATATTTCTCTGAACATTTCAGTAAAAGTTTACTTTTTATAATGAGATTTTAAAGCAACACACTTTACAAATGTCTATTAGGAGGTAAAAAAAAATTCTGTATGCCTACAAAGATCATAAACTCATAATCATAAAATTACTAGAGGTAATTCCTTCCCGTTCTACCAGGCGGCGTAGAGAGCACATGCTCAACGTGTAAGTATTCATTCTTTCCGCTTTTACCAGCAGCCTCAAGACTATTTTGCTATTAGGATATTTCTCTTAAAGAACTATGTACATGTTGTTCATTAAATATTCTATAATATATGTATTCTATTAGGTTTGCTCAGGTAATAAAATATCCTGTAATCACTTCGTCGTGAATAGCACTTACATCCATATGATACATATCAGCACATAGACAGATCGATAGATAGCCAAGTAACATAATTAGATTGATAGATTGCTCTACTGCAAAGTTATGATTCTTGGAGACAAATTTAAAGTAACAATCTCTCAACTTACAATACGGATATATTAACCCTTACACAACAATAACTGTCCGTATATTATATATATATATATATATATATATATATATATGTGTGTGTGTGTGTGTGTGTGTGTGTGTGTGTGAGGTATTCAAAACTTGCTAGTGAGGGATGATTTATATGTAATATCTAAGACACTGTATTGTTATTGTATGATCCAGTATGTATAAATACAGTGAATCTTTAAATCACTACAGAGCTCAATGTATAATAATCTTTTTAGATTATATACAGAGCCATATTTATCTTTGAAAGAAAGGAAAAACTCAACACTTATTTATAAATCAAGTCTCATCAGATGGATAATCATCAATAATTTTGCTTTTATTTATGATTATCCACCTGATGAGACTTGATTTTGGGGAGCTTTGTTAAATCAACTTAGATTTATAAAGGCCCCAATTTTGGTCGAAATAAATTTATTATGGAGTAACGGTGTTGAGTTTTTCCTTCCTTTCAAAGATATATATATATATATATATATATATATATATATATATATATAATTAATGTGTGTGCTCTATACTTATGTATACATATGAATATGTATATTTCAAATGACAGACATGTGAAAATAAATGTCACTGATATGTGCTGTCTTTGTGATTCTCTAGGTCATTTAAGACAGAATTCAATGTCCACTAGGAAAATAGAATTATGATATTATTTATTGATGTTTTGATATCGTCTCTCTTTTAAGGAACGCCGTATGAAATCAATAGACGACGTTTATATAAATCAGTTGTCATTGCAGTCTTTCTCTATCTTATCTATTCAGTACTGACAGCGGAACAGCTCGGCTTATATCTCACTATAACACGGCCCGGAATTCATACAGATGTTGAGCAAAAGTAAATACACTGACAATGACAGTATTATAACATCACATTCTAACGTCGCTCTGAAGATGGTTTAATAAAAAACCGAAACGTTAAACGTTGACATGATCCTCCATGAATAAGTAAATCTTCTAATATTTTTTCTTTCGTATATATATATATATATATATATATATATATATATATATATATATACCAACCCTCCACACGAGTAGATGTGACACAAGGTCAATTTATTAAGCGGAGTTTAACACGTTTGAATTCAGACTTTTCCTTCTCCTAGACTGGTTACCTAGCCATGGTTAAAGAACCCAGTCTGCCTGCTATTTGCCCATAGCTGGGGGGTGAATTTGATTCATATCTTTCCCAAGGGTATTAGCGCCATGTGAAATGCAAACAGCTTAGCACAGGAACTGAACTCGAGTCGACGATTCCATTTCCTACGACTCTAACCATTACACCACATGCCTCCATGAGGCTTATAAATCGGATATTTTGCGGTTATAGATCCATTTCTACTCACAGGTATCTGAATACCCATGAGCTTCATCAGATCGCTAACTTTATTGAAAGGAGTACGCAGATAAATTCTGTGATTAATTTTATATATTTTTCTCGTAATCCATGTGATGGTATCGGGTTATATATATATATATATATATATATATATATATATATATATATATATATATATATATAGGGTGAGTCAAAAAGTAATGCCATTTTGTTTAAAACAAGTATAATTACTAAGACAGGAACATGTATCATACATCAAAATGAAGCTGGTCCTCTGTGTATTACATCCCTACTTCTCCAATAGTTACCGTTTCTCTCAATAGCAATGTTCCACGTTCGAATGAGAGCATGCATCCTTACCCTGTAAAATTCTGTTGACTGTTCTTTGAGCCACTTCTTCACTACTGATTTCACTCACTCATCACTGAAATAATGTTTGCCTCTCGAACCCTCACTTCGGACCCATGAGAGAATATATATATATATATATATATATATATATATAGAGAGAGAGAGAGAGAGAGAGAGAGAGAGAGAGATATCGGTCTGCTTAAGAATAAGGTTATGGGAAGAAATATAGATAGGGATATATCATATAGTAAAAATGTTTATATGTGTATGTATATTTATGTGTTTGTGTAAACTCGTATGTGTATGTGTGCATATATATATATATATATATATATATATATATATATGTTGTGTGTGTGTGTGTGTGTGTGTGTGTGTGTGTGTGTGTGTGTGGATGTATATATACACATATAAGTAGGGATTGATAAATTTAATCTAATTAAATTTAGTTATTTGATATTATAATATATATAATTTGATATATTATAGGAAACTCTGGTTTAATGTGCTCAAAATAGGCCCCATTCTTTGTCAAATGAATACTATGTAAAAAGGATCAACATTGATGTGTCCACATGATAAGAAATATGAGAGAATATAAAGAAATAAAAAAAAACATTGAACTAAAATGACCAGTCTGAAAAAACCCAACAGAGTAGACAATAAGTGACCAACTGGCCCTTCGCTATACTGATGGAATTATTTAAACCACCCAGATAAACATTTCCACCCGGTCAGAAACATAACCACCTCCTAAAAAGATAACATGAATTGAAACCCGATACATCACATGGATTACGGGAAAAATATATAAAAGAAA
The DNA here is from genome assembly GCA_023376005.1 of Doryteuthis pealeii. Lineage (NCBI taxonomy): Eukaryota > Metazoa > Mollusca > Cephalopoda > Myopsida > Loliginidae > Doryteuthis > Doryteuthis pealeii. Next base: position 104,300,371 of record CM042138.1, on the reverse strand, counting down.
TCACAGAATTTATCTGTGTACCACTTTCAATAAAGTTAGTGGTCTGATGAAGCTTATGGGTATATTCAGATACCTGTGAGTTGAAATGAATCTATAACCGCAAAATAGCCGATTTATAAGCCTTTTTCTTTACTATATATATATATATATATATATATATATATATATATATATTATACACTACCGACCAAAGGTTTTGGACAACCCTGAATTGTTTCTCTAAATTTATAAAAATTAATTTTGCATATTTGGATAATTAATTCATCGATTGAGTACATGCAATCATTATATGAAATTCAAACACTTTTTTGAAGCATTATGAATTTATTTGCATAAGTTTTGAAAAATTTTTTAGAAGTTGATACCTTTTCATAACCGTAGAGTAGAAATTTACAATATTTCCACTCCACTATTTTGTAGAGGTTCAATTCTATCAAGATTAATGTGTGATTGAAATTAATTTTCAGAAATTGTTAAAATGCCAAGAACTAAACAGATTAAAATTAGAAAAAGAGTCCAAGGGGAAATTATTTTTATAAAATAAAGATTGCTAGAAAATTACAGATATAAAAATGGCGTACATTATTGCCAGCAGCAACATGCAAAAAATGTTGATAGCAAAATATGTACAAGTATTACGTTTTACCTACTTGTTTTATGATCTTTGTTGACATACAGAATTTTTTTTTACCTCCAAATAGACATTTGTAAAGTGTGTTGCTTTAAAATCTCGTTATAAAAAGTAAAGTTTTTCTGAAATGTGCAGAGAAATATATTACAAAAACATCCTGTCCAAAAATTCAGAACATTTCTGGAAACCATTACGGTATTTCTTCTTGAATTATCATATACCTGAGCTAGAAAGCCATTTTAAAGATTTCACCACAATTTTGACCCACAACATTTAGCATTAATTTTTCGATAAGATTGTGAAATTTAAAACACCATACTTTTTGAACAAAAATTTATGTGATCAATTAAAAAAAACAACGTTTGTTTTCCCCAATCTTCGTGATTAATAATATACACGTCATGTTACACTTCTTCAAAAATAGTTAATCTCAGGCTCTTCTACATTGTGAATAATATTCATTTAAAATATAAGGGAACTTGATCAACTTGTTTTAAGACTGTGTAACACGTTTCTGAATGATTCGGGTTTAAATTTACAAATTTAATTTTTACAACTAATTTTCTCTCTATTCTTCTTGTCAAAAAATAACTTTGATGGGAAATTTTTTTTTTGGGGGGGGGGTTAATTGTTGGTTAATTTCACATCAAACGTCTTTATTTTCTTTTGAAGGAAGTTAAGATTTTTTCATATTTATTGATTTATCTATAATCAAGTTCAGTTAAGATGATTTCTTTCTAATTGCAATAATCTAATATCATTCATGTAAAAGAAAAAGGAAAATATTAGAGAAAATAAGAAACAAACGTTTTTTCTTGTTTTTTTTTTTCGTTATTTTAAATCTAACGTTTTCGACTAACTAGCGGATTAAATGGCGATCCCTTAAGATTAAACAATCTAAATCCTGGAAGCAGCATCTCATGGGAAAACAGCTGTCTTCTATTGAACACCTGTCACCTGTCTTCTATTGAATAAACCATTTGGGTGAGGTGAACAAGACTAGCCGGATACTGCTGGATTAACTCATAAGCGACGTTTTCCTGTGGACACCTACACAGTGCGACACCAGTGTAGGTTGGCTAGCAAAATCCTACGTTAATCATCTCTGTACGGATACTGGATGCCGCGCAAAAGACCCGCCATTATCGATGACTAACAGGGACGATTGGCGAGGGAGAGTGATGGGAATCCGTGCTAACAACATGATCTGATGATAAGAATAATTCATATGAATGCCATGTTATAAGTCACATGGTGTGACTTATGAATTATTAATTATCCTTTGACAAAAATGTTCAATGTTAAAATTGAAACGATCAAGTTGAAGTGTGAATTGTAAATCGCGAAAATGTACACAACTGAGGAAGACATTGTGTGAAATTTACAATTTGAATCGACGCGGTACTATTGAGCGGAAAGCATTAAAATTGTGTTCTATTGTCATGAAAGTTCGCAATTTTACCCGCCATCTCTTCTCCACCATTCTGGATATTCTCCCGATTGGCTTTTCATATTGATTACTGAAAAATTGATTATATTTCAGAAATCAATAATATCGATCTTTTGCTTTCTACCATTCACTATTCTTATCTTATGAATTGTCTCATTCATTCTTACTGTCTATTTTGCTGTGAAATACATCTGCATAGGTACAAACGTACGTTTTTTATACATGACTACGAGTTTAAACTAATGTAAACTTCATATCCCGTTCGGCTACTGAGGGATTCGCTGTGGTTTTGTGGTAAATTTACTGGACGGCGACATTGCAGTAAGCGACTTTGAACTCCAATCATGCTATTACGTTCACTTTCGACTAATACCCTTGGTAAAGGTATGAACCCCATCATCCTTCCAGCAATGAGTTAAATAGTACCACTACTGTTCTTCAAAAAGAGATGATTTTGGCATTAAATAACCCACGAAGGCTGATATGCCAATTTTTGTAAGGTTTTAAGGGGTCAAATAAGAACAAAACGACGGGTAACAAAAGTAGAAAAATGTATTAACAGAAAGTAGACAAATACAATAGAGAGATGTGGAAAACTACGTCCGACAATAGAGTATTGGCTTGCTCGCATTGGCTTACTGCTAAGTCACAATTATCCGTTTATTTATAGTAACCTGTCAGCGCATTCCATTGGTCAATCACCTATAACACCAATAAACAAAGAAAGCAAACCAAACCTTCTACAACTTTCATATTTTGTATCTACATACATACCTTACCCAATCGGCTCAAATCTTCCCATCAGCTTGCTACTTACTCTCTATCTAGCTATCTACCTATATTTATTTCCTTCTTTCAGTCTGTTCGTACCTACCTATCTACCTTCTGAATAGCGAATTCAATCCTTGTCGGATGTCACATACTTGCGACCTTATGCCCCATCCTACCCATGCTGAACAGATTAGGTAAATACTTAGCAATATATCTATCTGTTGGATTGAACAAGTAAGTTCACTGTTGAATTTATCAACAACAACTAAGTATAACAGAATTTGTACACAAAGCAATTGGTATTCATAGAACTCTGGAATAGTCTATATTTACATCTGGGTGATCTCATTCCTAGAATTTTGATTGGCTCCTAGTCTTAGTGTGGATACGATGCTAGCTAAATATCCATCATTCTGCATTATGCTCCCAGCAAAGCAGGGACTGTATTGTTACAGCTTACCTCCTGGTTTTCCAACTATGACGTTTTGTCTCTAAAACTTCAACACTATCACTCTGTCTGTATATCTCTATGTTTATATGGCATTTATCCAACTCTTCATAGCGCGAGAATATGACATAAGGTCGGGATTAATAAGGAATACCCACAGAAAAAAAGAGTCCCATAGGATGATTTTAAAAATAGCTCAAGTTCCGTCAGCATTATTCTAAAGAGCACCTCAGGCACCAAGAAATAAACAGCCTTTACTCCAGTGAGTGAGGAGGTACTCCCTGGTTAAAAAGGCCCCCTGGATCTGAACTGATTAACGATATCCTTTAACCATTCTAGCTCGGATACCACGTAGGCACAATAGGTGCATTGGATATCTATATATCAATCTATCTATTGATCTATCTTCGTTTTTCTCAACGTTTATTTCAACGGTATTTTTATTTATCGAAATGTAACTGAGTTCTTTAGTAGTTTGTGTATCGGGTTATCAAGTCTAATTGTGAATGGATCAAATCTATTCCCATCTTTGCTGATATTTGTCTGTCTGTGAGTCTGTTTGTCTATCCTAGGTTGTTTTTTTATCTATTGTCAATTTATCTATGTATCAATTTATGGGAGTAAAATGAGGAAATCAATCCGACAGTATGTGAAGAAATGTAGACAAACACTGGATGGAAGTTTATTAGTCGTAATGTCGACGTTCAAATATTTCGGTTTATATAGAAACCTTCTTCAGGACAATATGAAACAAGTAAAGGAAAAAAGATTTTTATTGTTAAAAAGATGATGCATGTTCATGAATGTGTTAAGTTTGGAAATTTATCTATTACAATGTGTTCACTATCTGTGTATCTATCTCAATTTTATATATATATATATATATATATATATATATATATATATATATATATATATATGTATGTGTGTGTGTGTGTGTGTGTGTGTGTGTGTGTGTGTGTGTGTGTGTGTGTGTAAATATATAGAAAAAACAACAAGTTGTTCAGATAGATATGTTAATGTAGGAGCCGATATTATGAAGTTTCGATTTGATTTGTAAACCATCACCAGAGCATTGATTTATATCGAAAAAAGCTGGGTTTTTTATAAGCCTGTTATACATATATATATATATATATATATATATATATATATGTGTGTGTGTGTGTGTGTGTGTGTGTGTGTGTGTGTGTGTTGTGTGTGTGTGTTTGTATACATATTATGATGAAGGATAGTAAATATAATATATATATATATATATATTGATCTATTATAATGTATTTCCAATCTCTCTCTCTCTCTCTCTCTCTCTCTCTCTCTCTCTCTCTCTCTCTCTCTCTCTCTCTCTCTCTCTCTCTCTCTCTCTCTGTATATATATATATATGTTTGTGTGTGTGTGTGTGTGTTAAGATATCAAAGTAAATCCGACGATATGTAAGAAAAGTTTTTAAAAACATCTAAAAATATGAATTTATTATAGATGGTATTAGAGAAAAACTTTTTTTTAAAGAACAGTATAAACGGAGAAAAGAGCATTTTCTTCTCTAATACTTTATCATCTCTCGTTTTATTTTGAAAAGATTTCTATCACTGTTTAAACAACACTTTTTCACCTGATGAAGGTTTAAAAAAGCAATACGTTTTTACGTCGACTTCACCATCTATAATAAATTTATATTCATGGAATTTTTTTTTAATTCTATTTTCTGCCATATATATAATGGGTAATTCACGTGGTGTAATGGCAGATGAGTAGACCATTGTGAGTTCGATTCTCTGATACGGAGTGGTAGTACCTGGTAGAATCCCATCCATGGGTCAAAAAGTCCTGCTTGAAAATTATTCGCATTTGATTGGACGTTTGCATGAATAAATAAAAAATCTCTTACGAAACAATTACACAAAAATGTAGATATTAGTATACAATGAACGCAATTCCCTAACCTCAAAGCATGAAATAATCCTTAGTGAGTTTACATACCATTAAAATCAATCAATCAATCAAACTAACACTGGATTTGGTCAATCATCGATAACCCAATGGTATAAGTTTTTTTCTACATTAATCCTACTCTCCCTCCAGCTATGGGTAAATAGTAGGGCAGACTGGGCTCTTTAACCATGGCTAGGTAACCAATCTAGGAGAAGGAAAACTCTGAATTCAAAGCTGTTAAACTCCGCTTAAGAAATTAACCTTGTGTCGCATCCTGCTCGTGCGGAGGGGTTGGTAAATATATTAATTTGTGCTCTACATTTCTCAATTTCCCTCCAATTGTTTCATACACTTAACCATACATACACTTTCTAATCTCACTACTATCACCACCCTATTCCGTTCATCTTACTCGGCGTCTCTAGTTGCCATGGCAAACCCACTAATTAAACGAGATATGTGATTTTAAACCGATAAAGAAATTCAATAAACCCTTGAAAATATTTTTCCATTATTTCGTGATTTATTTTTATGATAATCAAAGCAATTGATAAAACATCAAGCCGACGTTTGTGGTTTGGTGATGTGCGCATGCGCGTGTATGTGTTTGTTCATGTGGAGGGGGGTATGCGTGTGTTTGTACGCGCGTATGTGTTTGTGTGTGTTTGCACTTTGGTGTTTATATATAAAACATAAAGTATATGTATTAACTAATCACTCTACCACGGGCAGTATGTGATACAAGGTTATTTCTTAAGCGGAAAAAACAGGTTTGAATTCAGAGTTTTCCTTCTCCTAGACTGGTTGCCTATCCGAGGGTAAATAACCAAGTCTCTCCATAGCTAGAGGGAGAATATGTGGATTGGTGCCGTTCTCCGGGTCATTGGCGCAAAGTGAAACGCAAACAGCTACGTCTAGTTAAACTCAGATCGCCAATTCCATTTCCTACAATAACCGTTACGATAAGCGCACCTTCACAATATTAAATTGTATGTGTCAGCATTTGGGCTTAGTTTACGTGACAAATGGCTTCCACAGAGAAAACGTACCGAAAAAATAGAAAAACGAGGTTCTTGATTTCATAGAGCTGTTATTTCGAAAGACGCGTGAAATATTCGGTGAGACATGGGAAACGCTTGGCAACTTAACAGATAAACAAAATAAGGTACCGAGATTCACCAAAACTTTCAGAAACAACTTGTATTTATGTATTAATGAGGTTTCGTGTGTTACTGTGTTTTTGCATTACAGTAAGCCATAAGATAGATATATAAAATATATATATATATATATATATATATATATATATATGAATAGATTTTTGGTACAGGAGAACTTATATAATACTAAAAGTGGAGGAATCATATGCATGTAGGGAGATCATACAATTATAAGATGGTAATATTTTATTATAAAATAAAATATAAAATAAAGGGAATACGAAGACCTTTTCGACCGGTTCTTTTTCAAGTATAAACACCGGCGACGATTAAAAGTCAGATTGTATAAGCAATATTCTTTAACAATAAATCGAGGTGAGCCAGAGGGGGATATATATATGAACCCTCAGGTCGAAACAGGGTTGGAGATGTCTCCCAACAAGTAAAGGACTGTTTGGGTTTTTTCTGCACGGAATGGGGCGAAAGATGAAATATAAGCAGCTTCAAGAATGGTAAGGTGCTGCTTACACCTAGCTCTGTGCAAGATGGAGAAACACTCGTCAGTATAGTCGGCCCTACAAGCATTTATAGATGACAAGTGTTCGGCTATGGCCGAATCATATGCTTGGGAATGCCCGGATGTATTATTAGCAATGGCGTATATATATATATATATATATATATATATATATATATTTATAAACACACCGTTGGATGAATACTAGACCGCAGTCATAAGTGATGAACCCAGGGTCAATGGTGTTTTGGGTCATTAATCACCATACACCCTCGCTCGCCCGGGAGACCCCAACCGGGATGATCAATTCCCGGTTTGCGACCTAGTGACACTTGTCCAAGCATCGCTCCTGCGGATCCTGAGCCATCTCGACACTCTTTTAGCAACCCCTGTTATTTCAGCTAACGCTTTCTTACACTGATGGTCCCTAATGCCAAGGATCTTTTAGATTTACATTGTCACCTGTCAATAGGTTACCTTTTCATACCTTTACTCACACTAAAGATCGGGCTGTTAGAAAAGCATGCTGGCTGCGGATCACGTGACATCCCCAAGCCTTCACGATTTCGGGAGGGAACCTGTATATGAAATGACTCGTCTTTCAATGTTATTATTTAAGTGCGTGCAAGGTACAGTAGCATATTGGTATAATCTATTTTTTACCATTAAAAAAATCAGGACCAATGCAAAAAATATTACAAGATTATACCGTGTTTGAATGAACCCCATCCCCCTCTCTCTATCTTTATCTATCTTTTTTCTTTCTCTTTCTACATATCTCTCTCTCTCTCTCTCTCTCTCTCTATATATATATATATAATATATATATATATATATATATATATATATCACTATTTCTCGCCTTCTCTTTACCTCACCATTTTTGTAACAGTTTTTTACTTCTTTCAGAAAAAACATTACAACTGACCAACCACCCCCCTCTCTCTATCTTTATCTATCTCTTTTTTCTTTCTCTTTCTACATCTCTCTCTCTCTCTCTCTCACACTCACACACACACACAATCATTCTCTTTTCTTTTCTAACTTTTTCACTTTTTTCTGTCACTTTTTCTTCTTCTCCACTCTCTCTCTCTCTCTCTCTCTCTCTCTCTCTCTCTCTCTCTCTCTCTCTCTCTCTCTCTCTCTCTCTCTCTCACACACACACACACACAATCATTCTCTTTTCTTTTTCTAACTTTTTCACTTTTTTCTGTCACTTTCTTTCTTCTTCTCCATCCTCTTCTCTCTCTCTATCTATCTGTCTATCGCTATTTCTCGCCTTCTCTTTATATCACCATTTTTTGTATCAGTTTTTTTGCTTCCTGCAGAAAAAACATTACAACTAACCAACCATCCCCCTCTCTCTATCTTTATCTATCTCTTTTTTTTCTTTCTCTTTCACCCGGTCGGTGAATGCTAAGTTTTTAGGTCAGTCTCTGAACCGTGTCGTCGATGCGCATGCGTGTATTCATATCTATTAAACGCAATAAGAGCACTAGTACAATCCGACTAGTACTGTCTGGCTTTAAATGAAAATTTAATTCTGCTATATCTGAGTTCCTCAACCGTTACTCGTCCAAATCCAGTGGTACCAAACTCGTTTGTCTTTGTTGGCTAGTATCATAGACTAGATGTGAGCCGGATAATAACAATTATTGATAAAAATACTATTCATAGTGTAGACCAAAGTAAAAGAACAAAGAGTTCAATATACATCATAACAAATTTATCTATACATATATAAAGGACTGTGTGTGTGTGTGTGTGTGTGTGTGTGTGTGTGTGTCCGGACATATGCAATTCATGCAAACTCCAGGAACACACAATGTGTCCTGTGCAATCTGTAACAAAGTTTCATAAACATAACATTTTATCATCTGGATACAACAAGAAGGACATCCTTCCTATGTCATATTTGCATCAAACTTTGCGGATCTGCAGCGGGTTTGATGAGTCATTTGAGGGCTCATGATAGGAAAGGTTCTGGTGGTGGGGTTATGGGATTGTGAGGGACGGCAGTGATCTGTAAAGATTATGCTATTGCTATGTCTGGATGAAATTACGAAAATAAAACAACGACAAAATAGATATATGTACACATTCACTATCACCAGATTTTGCTATTTGAGCAAAAATTTAGAATTTGAATAGTAAGAGAAAAGAAAGCCATTGGGGCATTTATGATTAAAACACAAACAAATCAATTATGGAAAACCAAAACAATCAATGGATCAATGAGACTAACTTTTTAACCCCCTTCTCTACCCGGGAAACGCCGGGTAGCCGCTTCTAGTTAACAATAAAGAAAGGAAAGTATGTGAGATGGGAAAAATTTATTTACACTTACTCGTTCGACGATTCGACGAATGGTCCGGAGCTGTGGATTGATTTCTCCAAAGCCCATTTATTTTTCCTAAGAATTTTCTCTGCTTAAGGTCGGATGCGATTGACAAACAGGGAATTATAAACCCAGTTAGCTTTGGCAATAAGAGTAATGCTTCTGTAGTTATTAGTGGTCTTCGAAAAGGGGAGAATGTAACCTTTCGTCCATTTCTCTATTGCATTTTGTTTATCCACTGCATTGTATAATCGAAAAAGTATGTCGTTAAATTTACTTCGATGGGTATTTCGTCAAGGCTGTCACCTTTCTACTTTTGATTGATTTTAGAATCTCGTCAAGTTTATCCTCCGTATAATGTATATTAAAAAAGTCCATAATCATTTTAAACAATTCATACTTCATACTTTTAAAAACTTCATATCTATATTTTAAGAGCCAATGTGTTAATAAAGTTCACTGTCATTTTAAATAGTCAAGCACTTCATGCGTAAAGTAAAAGTCGGCGGGGCGGCCTAAAGTCGGTATCAGCCAGTCAGCGAGGGAGTCTATCCCCTTTTCACTAGCGCTAGACTAAGGAGATTGTTTTAGCATCTGAGGTGGAGCGCCACACCTACCATCAGCTCCTTCTTTACCGCACAGATCCCTGTGCTACTCATACGCTAAGTTGGCGGGGACCGGTACCGAACTAGGAACCTTGTGGTTTCTAGCCGAACGCTCTAACGACTGAGCTAACCCGGCCCCTATTCAAGAATATTTCTAAAACAATTGTTCTGAAAGTAATAACATATTTTGAATCCGAAATAAAAATCCCATTCAAATTTAACTAACCTTGAATCTGTTTGTCACGAACATTAATCATCTTTATTGGCAGTGCGAAAAAGCCTTCACCCAGAAACTAATTCTTTTATTGTTTAAAATGATTATGGACTTTTTTAATATCTGTGTATAAAGTAGGTATGATCATCTATGATTTTTGGAGACTTTCCAAGCAAAATCTTTAAATGTTCTTTCCTCTTCAAAGGTTTATCGTCTTGGTTGGCAGCTTTTAGCTTTGATCTCGAGGTGCTTTTCGTTTACAGTTTTTCATGCTAATTAAGATTGTTTATCTTTTATAGAATTTCTGATTTTATGTATTTGTCCTTGGATGTTATTCTTTTTTGTATGTCTTAGTTCTATCAGAGCTGCACATTGGTGTTTGTCTTTTTTATTACGTAGACATGATTTTTTTTATGTTATCTCATTTTTCTCTAACTGCTTTTGATTCATCGGAGACTGTATGTTTGGCTCTTTGTTTAGTTGGTATGCAACCAGCTGCTGCTTCTAAGTGGGTGGTGACAATGTTTTCACATTCATCATTTGGGGATGTGTCTTTCTGATATTTCCTGAAGAGTATTAAACTTGTTTCGTACATTCATCGAATAGTAATTGCATATATCACTGTTGTCAAGTGAATATCAGTTATGTTTGTAATGTGTGTGTCTTCACAAGGAGAATTCGTCGGTCAGTTCATTTTCCGAGATCCACAGAAGCCTAATTTGTACTGGCATTCTGTAGTTTTATGTGCTTAATGTGAAGAGGCATTATCTTTCATAAATGTGATGGTTCACCTGAAGGTGATACTTTGCCTTCTTAACAAAGATTCCAGGTGTTCTTTGAGGTTGTCTATATCAGCATCTGCAGTTATTTTCGTACCATCAGACACTCTCCACGGGCCAATCATGATAATAATACCAGCCCAAATTATAATACGTCCTCCTTCTTATTGGCGTTTCAAGCGTCCATCTCGTCCATTTACCAACCAAAATTATCTCGAACCATCAGGACCATTAAATGTTGCACGACTTTCATCTGTTAACAGCACTTTTGAGAATCCATCTTTGTGTTCTCTTTTGCCCATTTCAAAAGCATTTGTATGTATACTTTTGTCAATTGAGGTTTTGTCACTGGTCTCACTGATGTCCCACCCGTTTTCAAAAGACAATAGCGGGTACAGCTGGTCACTTTACTTTTTTAATGCTCATAAAAATTGCTCCACTTGTCAGGCCTGGGTTATTTATGTTTGGAACAATTCTTCAATGACCCTTGTCGTCACTCTTACGTACCTTCGTATGAGCTGCAACAAATATTTTAACAGTTTGGTGATATCTTCCAATCATTTTGGATATTTCTAATGTACATTTGCTTGTGGAAAGTTCAGATGTTATGATATCTTTCTCAGAAGGGGTCAAGTTACATTTGCGACCCAGAATTGCACGATTATAATGATTATAATGTTTCCTGTTGCACAAAACAATACCATTTCATACAAACTACGCATATATATATTCCCATTATACTGTGAAAATTTTGTTGGATTCTGACGGGTAGTTCTTGGAGAAATTGAAAAGAATGTCAACTCGTTAATAATTTGGAACAGAGTATAAATAGAGAGAGACAGAGAGATAGAGAGATATTGATAGAGAGCGAGGGAAGAGATTTATAGATAGGGAGAGAGATTGATAGAGATAGAGATATAGATAGATAGAGAGTGATTGATAGATAGAGAGAGAGAGAGATTGAGAGAGAGAGACAGAGATTGAGAGAGAGAGAGAGAGAGAGAGAGAGAGACTTTAAAAATAATTAAATATTGACACAAAAGTATTATATTTCCTTATAAATGAAAAGGTTGCTGACAATATTTTGTTGTTCCACAGTTCAATGTACTTGACGCATCATGTCTTAAGTTTCTTAAACACTTGTAAAAAAAATATTACCCTCTCCACCACCAAAAAAGCAATTATTTTCTTATTTACTGAAACTAATAAGAGAATAACCATTTAAAGCGGGGTCATTTTTTTTCATGTCTTTAATATAATACATCAAGTGTATTGAACTGTGGAACAAAACCCGAGAACCTTTCAGCACTTCCCTCTTTTCTTAACTTCTTGACACGCATTGAACCGAACCGTTATAGGTTTTCCGATGTCCAATCCATTCTCAACTGTTGCTTACTTATCAGTCCCTGAAGCTGAGAACGAAACTCCAACTCGTTAAGAGAACGATTTATGAGACAAGGTTGGCGAATATACATATTCACCGTTTAGCCCAGGTGTCGGGAAGAATCTATTATATGGGTCAGTACAATGGAGAAAATCGTGGTCCGTGAACTGGTCATTAAGAGTCGGCAGGCGAGTATCCAAGGGCCATCCATCTAATGTGATTAGAATGCACGTGTCCGTTTTGTTGTCAACATTAGTTTAATATTCTGCTCACATGTACGCACAGACAGACAGACAGACAGATAGATGAACAGAAAGAAAGATGTATGCACATTCAAAGGCGCGAGTCGATATGTACGAGGTTAATCCCAAAAGCATTTAGACACCTCGCATCACACTTATGCGGATATGTCACAATATGCCACCCACGAACCGAAGCTCATAGAAGGGCAGGCACAAAAAATGCGTAGATCACGTCAGCATTCTCCTTCAAAGGGACTGGGCAATAAACCCAGCCGTACCCCTTTAAATCAAGGGGCCAGTTATTGCTTGGGGGATGCCTCCGCCCCTGGGATCACGCCGCTAATCACTTTACCAGTCCAGAGGCCTAAGAAACTAGGCAAGTAAGGTAAGGTCTGCTGGGGACACAGGAAAACTCTTATTGTGCAGTTATTGGAAACACTGTTGTTATGCATGTACTTGCACCTGTCACTGTGCATGCCCAGTTGCCACGCTCGGTCTTGGTTTGGCAGTTGTTTCTGATGGAGCTCCCGATTGACACTACCACCGAGTGTGAAGTTCGGGCAATTATTCGGTTTTTGAACGTAAAAGGAATTGAACCGATTTAGATGTATCTCCACTTAATGGAAGTGTATGGCGAGTCGTGCATGGGTGTCAAAAACAGCCGCAAGTAGTTTGCAACGACGACGAGGTTCAACACTTTTTCAACAAGGCAGCGAGCTGGTATGATACATAAACTGCCACAACGCCTACAAAAATGCATCGACAGAAATGGTGATTATGTATAAAAATAGGTTCGTGTTCAAACTTTAAAATGATGTAAACCTATTTGACAATAGATAATAAACATTTTTGTGATTTCTAAATATTTTGGAGACCTTGTCTTTGAGCTTACCCTCATATATATGTATGTATGATGTCACCAAAATGTGGATCGGCGAAATGGACCAATAAAATACCCTGACCTCCCTGGAATAACATGTGAATGTGGGAAGATGTGCAAGACATTAGCTGGACTAAAAGGCCACATTCGCGCAGCTCAACGTTGAACTTGTTGAACTTTTTGAAGCTCACCATTGAATTGTTTTAAACTTTTAAACTTCTTTTTATTTATGTATTTTTATTTATTTATTTATCAAGCATTGGCAATACTCGAACACGATTTTGCTGCCATCACCATGTATGTATGTATGTATGTAGTTATTTACACACATTTGTTCATTCGTATAGAATGCCCCCAGACACTATCTTTCACTATCCCCTTCGTTCACACGTTCACACACACTCACACACACACACACACAAATACAGAGAGGGAGAAGGGGAGGGTCATACCCAAGAAACCCCATTTCGAGGGTGGGGCTTACCGTCTGCAAAGGATGCAGTTGGTGTATACTAAACTTCGCCACAAAGATTGAACTCTGTAACCCGAGTTCAAATTCTGGATGAAACTGTTTGCGTTTGAAAACCTTCAATTATCAGAAATAAATTTATTTCGGCTATCCTCGCCTCTTCAACTCTGCTTTCATAATGGACAAGAATTACATATTAGGTTTATTGAAACATGATTTTCACTTCTCAACGATTTTGTTTTAACATTCCTTTCACCGTTTATTTCTTAAAAACGACATCTCATTTATATATATATATATATATATATATATATATATATATATATATATATATATATATATATTGTTTGTTTACCTTTGATTTATTCTTAATATTTCGAGATAAATATCTCTGACGAAGATATCTTTATCTGGAAATATTAAGAGTAAATCAAAGGTAAACACACAACATCATAGTTGCCTTATTTTTCTTTACACTTGCAATTCCTAAGGGTATTATGACGCAAGCAGTGACGTAGTTTCGGTTACAGACAACGAATATCCATTTAATTTTAAAGCACCGCAACACCAACGTACATATAAACTACAAAGCACGCATATACACGTATATCTATTTATTTATTAGTAAACCGATGTATTGTTTTGTGATTCCTTGCTATAAAACTTCCACATTTTTCTTTCAGGTCCTAATCGGTATTTTTTTTTTTTTTTTTTTTTTTTTTTGTCAAGTCAACCGAATGGAATATTTTTACGCACATTGACTGCACTCAACGCACGTTGCATAAAACAAATCAACCTGGAAACGTAACACTAATTAAATCTTCCAACCAAACGTTATGTTGCTATGGGCGACCACAGAGACTGCCTTCATTATAATTTGACAGAATTATTCTCATTTGTTTTTAATATGACAATTTCGGTAGCAGTTCTTTCAATATGTAAGAGGAAGTGAAACCTTAGACAATGGAACTGAAACTTATAATATATCTTAGTATATATAGTCTTAAGATAATTTTAAAACTATATATTATCATACATTATCTTATTTTCACACACACACACACACACACACACATTATATATATATATATATATATATATATATATATATATATATATATATATATATATATGGGCGTATGAGAAGAGAGAATTTTAATTGGAAATATTTTGTCTATTCGATTTTCTCAGTTTTTTGTAAATCTTATCTGATTTGACTAGTGTTACGTTACGGGGTTGTTCGTCGTCACGTTACCAAATCGATATATATGTTACGTAGTGCCTTTTCTTTCACGGCACTAAATAGACATATGTAACGTAGTATGTTTTTCACTGCGTCTTCCAGTGCCTCAAAATGTACGGCACTGTTAAATTCACACAAGTCGCTGGACGCTTTCAAGTCATGTAAACTTCTGGGGTTTGTTTACAACTAACACATAGCAGTAATCGTCTGTAGTCCGCAAACCCTTCCTCACTTCTTTTGGTCAAGGGAAAGATATCACTTAACGCAACGCAAGCCGCGTGCCTTTTCGCTACGGTCAGTTTTCGCTACGGGGTATCTTTCGGGCAGGGGAAATCTCATTCATAAAAGATTTCTTTAGCGTAGTAAAACAGGAGACAAACGTTTCGTTTCTTTTTTTTGTTTAAAGACTGGATTTATTCACTTCGCTTCTTAACTCTGAGAGAGAGAGAGAGAGAGAGAGAGATAGATCCCTACTCTGTCTTAACAAGAGGTGTATCTTAACTGGATTTAACTTCGGGTTTAGTTCTTCGTAAATTTCTCGGTGACAAACTTTTCTTAACAGCAACAGGCCTTTCCTTATCGTCTTTAGCGACAACAGTTCCCAAACTCCTACGACCTCGACTAACCCACGATCCTTGCCTTCTTCGGCCGACTGTGTCACTCGCTCTGACTCTCCTAATTCACTGACTGAACAAATCTACTGACGGGTTTCTTATATAGTCCGTGAAACTAATTTTCCAGAAAGATCTATTTTTGGAACCATCTAGTTCTTTCTCGAAATAATAGAATTTCTATTCCTTTGAATCATTCTGGTCAAACAGAGTTCACGGTCTCTAAGATCAAAGGACCATTTGTCGTCCAAAAGACTGGTTTTTCCTTAAACGTAGACTTATCGTCGCCAAATATCTCGTTAAAAGATTTCATCTTTCTAATTCTTTTTCGGACGATTCTTCCAAAGGCCACCCAGTAATATAACAGGATCGGTTGTACACATTTTTAAAGGTTTTTCTAAGTCTGGCACAAGGCCACAAATATAGGTGCTGGCGGCCATTATGTAACACTAGACTCATAAAGAGTCTCTGGTCGAAATAAGTTTATTATAACCAAATGACGGTTAAGTTTTTCTTTCTTTGAAAGTTAAATATTTCTTTGTTTATAATTAATTTATTAGTTATTATACATTGAACTCTCTTAGGTGATTTTTAAAAATCCTAGTATAAATTTGTTTGCATCTACATGAGCATACGATGTGGATGTACAGTGAGATTTTGATGATCCCTAATAGAATTATCCCTTACTTACCAGTCAATTGGATTATTTTACCTTTATATATATATATATATATATATATATATATATATATATATTATATATAATATGACATTTTAAGGAGTTTTAGAAATTTATTTAAATTTCTAAAAGCCTTTTAAGTTTTGGTCTAAATAAACTTATTACAGGATGACGGTTTATTGAGTTTTTCCTTCCTTTCAAAGGTATATATATATATATATATATATATATATTATATATATATATATATATTCTTAGGTATGGTCAGAATTTCGGTACGACAGAATCTCCACCTTCTTTTAAACTTTTATAAAAAGATTTAAAATTGTAAATTTGTCATTTATTTGATTTTTTCCCTTTAAAACAGAACATAAACTTACATATATTTTTCTATGAATCTCTTAATTCATTTCAATGAAATGAATCACGTTAAAAAGAGAACATATTCAAGAGAGAAAAAATGGCAAAAATGCACCATTTTTACAGATGCAGATTTTAATTTATCTCCCGTTTTAAAGACTGTAGAACATATAATTTTTAGTTGTTATTTATTAAAATTCTTCCTTTTATAATACAGTTGAAATTACGTTCAGATTTATTTATTTTCTCCTAGTTTTGTAGAGAGGGGGTAAAAAAAACAATATTTTTGCTATCTGTATATTGATACTCTTGTTCTTTAATCTTCCAACCGTTATCATCTTGCTACATACACCCTGTGGTTAAAAATGAAACCGTCCAAGGTCAAATGAAAAAAATGTATGTCCTGATTATCTGATATCGCTTATCCGTCTAATTCTTATTTTTTATGAGTGTTGTCACATCAGTCGAATAATGGACCATTCTGTTTTTATTATAAAGAAAGAAAGAGCAGAAAAAGGACGTGCTACACAGAAAAATATAATAAGAAAGAAAGAGCGTAGGGAAAGATAGAGAGGTGGGGTAATCTGTTTCAATCTAACACAAGGAAAAGATGAAAAAGAATGAAACAAAGAAAAAAAGAAAATTCAATCAAGATTATTATACCTTACACATATTAAACTATTTAGCATTAGCTCTTAAGTAAACATATCAATCTTGTAATAATTATCATACTGTGGTATATTCACAGGTCCTGCTAGTACCTATATATTCTTATTCTTTTACCACAGAGTAATAAATCGGTTTACAGGTGGTACAATATGCGCATTGTTACGAATGCTAAAGCATCGTGTACTTATGCGCATGTCTAACCTATTTGAATATTTCTGGCTAAACTCTACTCTGATTGGTTTATGTGTTATATATCCCTTACTGAATCGGGTATAAAAATGGCGAGAGAGGGTTTTATTTCGCTGAATGGTCATCTTCTTCCGGGGTGATTTCTTCCTCTGGTGGATACGGCTTATTCTGTGCTGGACTTCATTGTCTGTGCTCATCCTCTTTGTTTTTAATAATGAAGCAAGACGATTTATTTTTCAGACATCTTTATTGCTCAAAGCCCAAAAGGGTTTAACCACTTACTCGGAAACAGACGACCATCACGTCCTTTCCCGTCTACTAACCGCCAAATTCTAACTACCTAACTCAGTTACCTTTGCACGCTTTGCCAAACAGAAATCGGCGTCTAGGTCAGTGAAAGGTTAACTGTTGTCAATGAAATTGCGTTCTTTGTACCTACACATTTTTGTGTTGTTGTTTCTTAACAGTTTTTGTTGTTGTTGTTTTTAGAGTGTTAGCACGGGATCTTATCTAATACCAATATTTGGTTATTTCCTCTAAATCTAACATAAACAAAGGAGAACCACTCTTGGCTGATAAATTGTTTATTTATTTATTGATCTACTGGGAAAAAAGAAGACGGGGTTAGGGTTTAGGATTAAGGTTTAGGGTTAGTTTAATGGGAAAATTAATAAATAATTTATCAGTCAAGAGTGGTTCCCCTTCGTTTATGTTAGATTTATTGGAAATAACCTAATATTTTTAAACAGATTCGTTTATCTTTATAGTTGTATAGTTTGTTTTTCTTTATCCCAACAGGTACACGCGTCGTCTAGCTTTTGAGGGGGTGCACGCGGTCCTAAAGAATATCAATATTTTTAAACAGGGTGGACTTGGGAGTAATAACAATGAAAGGTTACTCCACCATCAAATGCAATCTAGTGCTATACCCAGGACACCACTTTGTTTTGTTTTTCTTCTTTTGTTTTGTTTTGTTTGGGGATTGTTGAAGGGTGGTCTTACAGTCAGCTTATTCTAAGCCACACTAACAGGACAACCAAACTGGAGAGACAGGTCGTACGTAATGGTATGAAATTCTCTGACGGATGGCTGGATTTTACCTACGGTAAAAAAAGTAAAGTCGTCGGGGCGGTCTAATGTCGGTATCAGCCAATCAGCGAGGGAGTCTATCCCCTTTTCACTAGCGCTAGACCAAGGAGATTGTTTTTGCGTCTGAGGTGGGGCGCCACACCTACCATCAGCTCCTTACTTTACCGCACAGATCCCTGTGCTACTCATACGCTGAGTTGGCGAGGACCGGGATCGCACTAGGAACCTTGTGGTTTCTAGCCGAACGCACTACCGACTGAGCTAATATGTCCAATTATTGATGACACATTAAAATGAGTGACTCAGCTTAAAGTCGAACTGTGACTGGCCTGGTGCAATTAGAGATACGAGAGCAAAAATAAACGGCCTCTTCAGTTTGGAACTATCATCCAGGCTATGGCACGTAGCAAGAATATACAATAATATGGCAAACGACCTTATATCCATGACAACGTGGTTCTAGGTTGAGTTGAATATAAAAATGTCAAAGACAACGTGAACGCTGCGGCAAATATCAATTGAATTTAAGATAAAACCAGAGGAGTGTGAGAGGTTGCCAGTCACTGTGTGCACTTCTCTTGGCATTGACATTTAAAAGAAACTATTGAACACTAGACGACGCGTGTACCCGTTGCGGTTCCCATCTCAACAACGGTCCATGATGATGATATCAGTGTTTCTATTTCAAAGTAAAGTTGGCGAAGTGGCCTATTGTCGGTATCAGGTGGACAGCGAGGGAGTCTATCCCTTTTTCGCTAGCTCTAGACCAGAGAGTTTGTGTTGCCGGGGGAGAGCGCCACACCACACAGATAAGATTACCCACTCTGTGCTACTCCTGCGCAGAGTTGGCAGGGACCGGTATCGAACCCGGAACCTTGCGATTGCCTCTACGGACTGAGTTAAACCGGTTCCTATTTAATGAAAGGTTATTATTAGCATTTAAGTTATCTCCATTATATTTTTTTAATTTGGATTAGATTTTGGATAATTAAAAAGTGACGACAGACCCCAGAGATTTATGATTACCTTGCAAATTGGTCAGGAAATGTCTTTATTCTCCAAGTGTGTGAGTGTATTGCTTTAATAAAAACTCGCAAGGATATGCCGTTTTTGTTGTTGTGTTACGGTTACGTACGTACATATAGATATGTTTTGAAATATGTCTTCAATAGATTTCTCATAGCACTGTTTCTACTTTAGTATTATGAGAAGACCTTGAGGGATTAAAATATTATAAATTTCTATTAATTCCACCATTTTTTCTGCTTCAGTGTAGCAATTTAGTGCAGTTAATATAAACACAACTATTATATATATATATAATATATATATATATATATATATATATATATATATAATGTGTGTGTGTGTGTGTGTGTGTGTGTGTGTGTGTTGTGTGAAGAGAAAAATGGAAGTGAATCCGACGGTATGTAATATAGTGAAAAATTTGAAAAAACACAGGTTCAAATAAAATGAGTGATATTTATTCAGCCAACGCTGCAGTGTTTCAATCTGTTTAGTAGATCTTCTTCAGGGCTTTTGTTGATATATGAATGAATATATTTCGGAAACGCTGGGATAAACGGTTTTGAAAGATGACATCGAACATTCTCTTACGCTGTGTGTGTGTGTAACGTAAGAGAATGTTCGATGTCATCTTTCAAAACCGTTTATCCCAGCGTTTCATGAACTTCTAACTATTCTAAGAGCGTTAATTTTCCATTCAAAACATTTTAAACAAATCTGATCAACAAAAACTATCACAGTCTCCTTATTACTCTGTGATAAATTTTCCTTTTCCTTATATCAACAAAAGCCCTGAAGAAGATCTACTAAACAGATTGAAACACTGCAGCGTTGGCTGAATAAATATCACTCATTTTATTTGAACCAGTGTTTTTTCAAATTTTTCACTATATATATATATATATATATATATATATATATATATATATATATATATATATAGAGGAAAAAATGAGTAAAGAAAAGAAATGTAGATGGATAAAAATGAATTTTATCGATATCACTTACACATGTGTTTCGGTCTGTTTATCAAAATGTATACGGTTTTTACGTTGTTATTATTATTATTGAAATAATCAGATGGAGTTGAAATGATGATGATAATAATTTCAACACTATCTGATTATTTTAATAATAATAATAACGTAAATCCGTATACATTTTGATAAACAGACCGAAACACATGTGTAAGTGATATCGATTAAAAATGATATCGATAAAATTCATTTTTATCCATCTACATTTCTTTTCTTTACTCATTTTTTCCTCATATTGTCGGATTCATTTCCCATTCTCACACACACACACATATATATATATATATATATATATATATATATATATATATATATATATATAATATATATATATATATATATAAACAAACAAGCAACCAAAAACTATTTTGACTTAGCATCTTATTCCATGCTGATTGGGAGTGTTAACTCATTCACAGATATCCATTTGTAAACTATTTGTACATTTTCCAATCATTTACACCATCCTACCAAATTAAAACCATTGAATTATAAAGGTAGGTCATTTAAGATCAATGTGTTCAATTGCTGATCATTTAAAAACAACCTCCATTTCCCTGATAATCCTAAAGCTTATTATATTATGCTCTTTAGAGAAAAGCTGAGTAAAGTTTTCAAAAATAGTAAAAGCATGCAACCAATTTACTACCAATTTTTATATACTTTATAATAGTGGAAGTTGGTTGATTTTTATTTTTTCCAACCTTCCACTCTATCTTCATTTGCAGCCATTTTTATTTTTGCAATCTTGCTAGGAATATTGGAATGTATTGGTCCTTCTTCGTACATCCTATACACATGCTTCATCTGATGATTGTTTGAAACTAATAGTAACGAGACTATCATGAGGAGGTGAGTAGATATTTATATATGTTAGGATTTATCTTGCTCTTCTGACTAGCATTAGAGCTCTTTTCGGATTCAAAAATGTTTTATAATGACTTGTTTATCTCTCTCCCTATATATATATATATATATATATATATAGTACTTAACTTTCACGGAAGTAGGGTCCCGTGTTATACAAGTTTCTAAGTATAGACATATTTACAAATTCCCTTTGTGTCATGTAGCATCTGATCCTAAATAATCCCATATTTTATGCCCTTCTATTTTAGACTGCCCGAGAAAAGATATTTTCGCATTTGAATGTCACGTGCACTAATACCTAACCATGTTGTATATTTTGGGGAGTTAATGTCTTGCGAAAGAAGCTCTCGCCACGGGAACACATCTCATACTATAAAAACGCTTGACTGTCTATTTACTACATCCCTATCTAAAGACATGAAGCTTGAGTATCGAAAATATAGCATTCATAATTTTATAATTTTAGGTTTTATACCTGGTATGCTATAATAGGATTGAGCACTCCTTCTATGCAATACTTTTCTTATTTGAAGTCCTTTATTATATCATATCACACATACACACACACACACACACACACACACACACATATATATATATATATATATATGTGTGTGTGTGTGTGTGTGTGTGTGTATATATGTGTATATATATATATATATATGTGTGTGTTGTTGTATATATATATATATATATATATATATATATATATATATATATATGCATATATATATGTGTGTGTGTGTGTGTGTGTGTGTGTAAAGAGAGAGAGATAGGGAAGTAAAGTCGGCTGGGTGTCCTATTGTTGGTATCAGCCGTACATAAAGAGAGTCTATCCCCTTTTCACTGGCGCTATAGCAGGGAGGTTGCTTTTGCGTCTGAAATGGAGTGCCACGCCTGCCATCAGCTCCCTACTTTACCGCTCAGATACAAGCACTGTGTTGTGTGTGTGTGTGTGTGTGTGTGTGTTGTGTGTGTAGAATCGTACTCGTAATCTAAACAACGCACATAGTGAGGCAACCAAAAATTAGACATGACTAACATTTGCCCCAAAGCTAAAACTCTAGGGAACTTAGTGAGAAACAAACTCACTATTCCCTAGATATGATTACCAAGACTACCTTACTAACCGATCAGACCTCTATTCGAGTCTCAGGTGGGATTAAAACGTAATAACTGTTCTGTTCCTTCGACCGTATTCTTATTGTCGAACAGCAAAATTCGAGGTGCTTCTACCCCGGTGGTTCCTAAACCTCTGACAGTAACTATCCCTCTGCATTTGAGCGGGAGAGTCGGAGTAGCCTGACTCCAGTGTGGTCGGTGTTGTTGGGGATATTTGGGGATTTACCCATATGTTGGCGGCTAGTTTGATAAGTGGGTGGAGATAGCCAAGCCGTGTTCAAGTAAGTGTTGTTCAACTAATATGACCTATGTTAAACGGTCACCAGGAAAATTAACTCTTTTCCATTAAGGCTTTCATCTTGATGTGATGACGTGCAGGGTTCACCACAACGGTTGCTTGGTAACGAGGTAATCGATCATTCCACGCGTTGGCGACTGATTATCGACATTTGTATTATTAATGGCTCACATTTAAGTAGAAAGACAGAAAGGGTAGATGAAATGAAAAGCAAAGAAAGAAAGAATAAATGAAAACAATCAAAGAAAGAAAAAGAAAGAAAAGAGATAGAATGAATCCTTAAAGGAGAAAACAAAAACAATAAAAGTATTAATATCATAGTTGTTTCGGCAGAAATAAAGAGAGAAAGAAAAAGAGAAAAAGAAAGAGAGAAAGAAAGAAAGAAAGAAAAAGAAAGAAAAAAGAAAGAAAGAAAGAAGAAAGAAAAAGAAAAAAAGAAAGTGAAAAAGAAAGAAAGAGAGAAAAAGAAAGAAAATTGATACTGTAAAGTCAAAAAAGAAATAGAGAAAAAAGAAGAGAAAAAGAAAGAAAGACAGAAGGAAGGGGAGGCTAGAAATAAAAGGAAACCCCAAAGGGGAAAAGAAAAACATAAAGAAAAGCATTATTAATCATATAATTGTCAAAAAAGAAAGAAAAAAGAAAGAAAGAAAGAAAACATACTAATACTGTAAAGTAAAAAAAGAATAGACAAGAAAAATAAAAAAGAAAAGCAGAGAAAGAAATAAAAGAAGTAATAGGCAGAAAGAAAGAAAGAAAAAAGAGTGGAAGGAAGGAAAACTAGAAAAAGAATGAAGACTTAAGGTGGAAAAGAAAAACAAAAAGAAAATATTTATTCATTATATAATTATAAAGAAAGAAAGGAAGAAAACATTGATACTATAAAGTAAAACCGAAAAGACAAAGAAATAAAAAAAAAAGAAACAAAAAAGAAGAAATAGAAAAAGAAAGAAAGAAATATAAATATGGTGATACGGAAAATATAAAGCAAAAAGCAAAAGAACTATAATTCCTCAAATCGTCGCTATATGATTGTTGATACTTGAATATCCATCACTAATGTTTATATTTGTTTTGAATTTGCGTACATTGTTCAATGATTACGTACATCTGGATCGTTTAACTCCCAATTGAGAAAGCTAATGACACGTGACCACTAACACGTGACCACTAACACGTTTCTGACAACAACAAGAAAAAAGATGTCTGACTTCAAGTCAGAGGTTTCGCATTTATCACTTTCCTGATGACAGTAACTCATAAAGCAATAACGATAGAAAGTTTTTGGTTAAATAGATGTCATCCGTTTAGAAGAAAAGAAAAAACAAGACTTACGAGAAACATATAGACGGCCATAAAAGGCATCTTATCTTTTGTATAAAAACAATTCGATTGACGATTAATCGTGTAGTCAATGTAGAATGTTTTTAGTGTTATATAATCGGGCGTCTCTAGAAGGTGTTACTTAATAACATTGCCAGGAAGGAACCACCATCATTATCATCAAGGCGGCCCATAGCACGGATTCTCTCTCTCTCTCTCTCTCTCTCTCTCTCTCTCTCTCTCTCTCTCTCTCTCTCTCAGGCGTGGTGTAATGGTTTTTGTCGTTTGAAATGGACTGGGCTACCTGAGAATCGGTTCCATTTCGCTAGCGTTAGACGAGGGAGATAGTTTTTGCGTCTGGGGTGTAGCACCACACCTACCATCATTTCCGCACATATCCAAACTAAGCTATTCATGCGCTGAATTGGCGAGGGCCGGTATCGAACCCGGATCCTTGTGGTTATTGGGGGGGGGATACTCTACAGAATGAGCAACAACAATAAAATTGGACAATGTCATAGAAATATATCGTTGAAATAGACAACAACAATAGGAAAAATAACAACAACGTTTTACAATGAATGAGAAATATATCGTTAAAAATAAAAGAGGAAAATAACAACAACAACATGAACAAAAACAACAACAACAACAACAATGAACAAGAATAAGAGGAACAAAAAACAACAACGCTAGAGAATGAAAGCGAAATATATCGTTAAAACTAGAGAAGAAGAAGAAGAATGAGAACAAGAAGAATAACAATGACAACAACAAGAACAAAAAACAACAAAGTTCGGCAATGAAAGAAATATATCGTTAAAAATAAAGAAGAAGAAGAAGAAGAAGAAGAAGAAGAAGAAGAAGAAGAAGAAGAAGAAGAAGAAGAATGAGAACAAGAAGAATGAGAACAAGAAGATAACAACAAGAACAAAAACAACAAAGTTGGGCAATGAAAGAAATATATTGTTAAAACTAAAGAAGAACAACAATGAAAGAAACAAATACATTATGAAGAAAGAAAAAAAAGATTTCTTTCTTTTTTTTACTCCGGAAGTACAAGATGGATGTAAGATTGGAAGATAATCTAAGGAAAAATTCGTTGAAAGATCAATGAAAGAAACTTTTTTTTGGAGTTTTTTTTTTTTTTCTTATTTTTTACAGTAGAAAAAGTTGCCAGCATTTTCTTAGCTAATGGCTCGTCTGAACAATGCGATGTCAGATTCCTTTCCTACGTAACCGATACACGTCGTTGCATAGAAACGCTTTTTTTCCTCCTCCTCACCCTCCTCCTTCTCCTCCTCCTCTCAGCTTTAGCCGTGGCATTTGAAGATGTAAAATGATTTCTGTTTCTTTTTTTGTCATTTTTTTTTTAGTTCTCGCTAATACGAATCGTAACCATATTTAACAGCAGGGCATTTAGTCATGCAATCGGGAGCGTGAGAATCCGTATTGCAGCAAAGAAGAGCAAAAAAACGCATTTACCTAAAAGATAATAAAAAATAGATATAATCGAATTTCAAAATGCGTATGTTTTCTCGTATAAACAAGTCATACATTGCTGTACTTGAATTATCGTCCTCGTCTATCGTTATAACCAAACAAGCCGTAAACATATTAGGTTCCCGTTGTAACAGCCGTACATAAAAATATTGATTAATATGTTATGGTTATCTCCGTTGTAACGAGATTTTTTGAGGATTAAAATATGACTTATAAACGTGAAAATTGGACTAAAAATGCTTTATTTCCGAGGTTTGACCATTTTTAGTACTAGCAAATATATGCACCCTCCGAGTGTTGGTATTTAAGTTCTAATGTGATAAAATATTATATTAAATTAGAAAGACTAATTAAACTAAATAAGAATACAGAAAAAAAAAGGATTTAAAACAGAGGAGGGTATAATGGAAAAATAGAACGACTGAAATTTACTCTTCCGTCAATCCCGTCTTTCATTGCGAAATTTTCCTAATTTAACTATTTAGTTAGGAAGTAAAGAATAAAATTACAGTTATTTTTTCTTGTTAATGGATTTCTTTTAAGATTTAGATCCAAGATTTTTGGTCATATTCATAAAGATAAAACCAAACAATTGGAAATCAATAATACAAAGCACATATTCATCAAAATCAAATATTTAATATCAATTTGCAAATTAGCTTTCCCGTTCACTCTGTAAACTGCTATTTTATTGTATATATAAATACAATTGCATGTTAATAGTATGTAGATAAGGCCAACAGTATTAATAATGTAAAACAATTTTATTAATAATTGACGTTTAAATGAAAATAGAATCGTGGAGAATGGGACGTAAATAACTAAAGGAATTGACAATTGAGTAGTAATATAATTTCGGTTACAGACAGACAAATACACAAAATAAAGTCACCGGCGCTTGGTTTCTACCCTATGCGATTTTCAGGCTACGTTGGTTTGAGAATCGCATTGGCGAGAAACTGTCAGTAATCAAGCGTCGTAGACGTCATGTCAATACTATATATATATATATATATATATATTATATATATATATATATATATATATATTCTTTATGTGCCTATATATATTATCATTTTTTAACAAGTGTCTAATTTATGGCGAAGTTATTAAAATGATTGTAACTACGATGAAGATTCAAAACCATCTGGAAACTAACTAAAATCAAATCTGTATTCCAAATGGGTTATTTCGTATATAAAGTTTCTTTATGTATTCTAATATTTATAAATCGAATAACATCTTTAAAAAGTGATTTTAAAGGAAATCATCTGAGTATACTCTTCTCGAATACGTCCGATAAGCTAATGGTGACTTTATTAGAAAATAGTCTTAAACCAAACTCAATTGTCTCCCTTTACAGAATATCGTTAAGTGGAGTCATTCCCATTAAATTTTGAAATCCCTCTCACCCGATTAAGAGACACATTCTAGATTCCCTCCCATACCAAGGAAAATAAGCAAGGAGATAATTCGCTCTTTAAAAATAGTTACATTTCCGACGGCAATTAGAAAAATGTCAACATTTGCTGAGTGAATGATGCAATTTGTTCAAAGATGGTGGCGTGGGCAGTTCCGGTGTTTTGCACAACGGAGCCATTAGTGATTAGCACGAACAATATATTGAAGAAGCTTTCCAATTTCCGCTTCTTTCTATTCTCGTCTATAAGCGCCATCGAACGAGCGAAACGACGACTCATTTAATCGAACAATGTATCTGCTAATCACAGGGAAGCGATATGAAATTGCTGAGTGTCCTCGGAGGAATTGGCCAGTAACGCCGGAGACAATCGGTTTCGTACACTTGGGCCGTCTGCAAACGATGAATGCAATTGTTGGACAGATTATACACTTAATCATTATTACGTTGCTGTTCTCTAAAAGTGAGAAGGTCTCGTGAAGAAAAATGTGGTCACAAGATCTCCTGAGCAGAAAGGAAACGGTAACACACGTAACGTTTATGTCGCTTGTTAAATTACTTTTATTTTGACCGATCTTAAAGGTAGACGTTGTGTGATTTGTTTAGTCGATTTAATCCATAGAGGAAACTATGCTTTCCTGCAGAATGGTAAAACCCTTTCCAAAAAGGGGATGTTCTGGATATGACACTAAACCACATCTAATAGAGAGGCTTCATTTTTAGAGCTCTGGGAACAATGCCATTACTCCTAGCTTATTATTCCCGATTATTTAATAACCATTGGGAATATAACGTAAATAACTAAAGGAATTGTGACTTCGGTGCTGACATACTTTCGGTTACAGACACTTATAATCTACATTATTATAAGGTTATATTATATTATATTTGGATTTCAGACAATCTATTTCAATATATCTCTTTAGGTGAGTAAATTGTTTATTAAGATGAGTATGTTTGGAGTCAGTCACAATTGGGAACAGTGATGATTTTGCTAAATTTTACTCCCTGAAACAAGTTTATGTGCATATTGTTTGCCTTGAAAAGATGCAACCGACATTCTGACCTATACCTACACTTGAAGTGGAAGCGTATGGAGTAATGGTTATCGTCGTAGGAAATTGACATAGCGGGACGAGTTCAAATCCTGGCCGAGGACGTTTGCATTTCATATAGTGCTAATACCATTAGGAAAGTTATGCATCCAACTATTCTCCCTCCGGATATAGATAAATAGTAGGGCAGACGTTTTCTTTAACCTTGGTTAGGCAACCGGTCTAGGAAAAGAAAAACTCTGAATTCAAAGCTGTCAAACTCCGCTTAATAAATTGACCTTGTGTCAAATCTCAAGCGGGGTGGTTGGTAAATGTGTATACCTACACTTGAACACCAATTTGTATTTATGCAACCAGTCTAGGAGAAGGAAAACACTGAATTTTAATCAAAAGGGCTTGTTGTTAGTCCAAACTATTTTAAGAGCTCCTCCTTTCCCCTGCTATTCTTCCTCCCCCTCCTAATATATCACCATTATTTCTCATATTAATATATCGATATTTTTTAATGATTGCTTTTTTGTGGGGTATTAATTTTTTTAAGTTGTTAATAGGTGAGACACTTGAATCTCAATAACAGGCATGTTTTGTTTTTTTTAGGGGGGGTTACAGTTAGCACTCCTATTTACTTCCGTATTATATTCATTTTTCTTTTGTACTAATAATCTTTTGTAAACAATTATAGTTTCAAATAACTAGTCTTAATGCAAACAATTTATAGTTATATGTCATCAAGTATTCCGATTTAATACTAATCATTTTTAAACACATTTATCTGATCCATAGATGGGACCTGAATAGGTACTACCACTCCGGGTTCAGAGTGATGCTGGAAGTAATGGCAATGAAGTGTTTCCAGATCTCCAGAACTTGAGCTACACCATTAGATGTAGTTTAGTGTCATATACAGGATATCCTCTTTTGGGAAGAGTCTTAACCTCATGCAGGGAATACAGTCAGCATATTCTAAACCCCGCCGACAGAGTGGTCAATAACATTTGCTAACAAGGTCACGGTAAGATGATACAATAAGAGACTAACTGAACTGATTACATTTTCCTTGATTCTTCAATCTTTTTTCGGTTTTTCAACTCCTTTTACAATTCGACTATTGTATTTTACCAATGGGATTAGTGTTTGCGCCTGTGTCTTGTCTTCCTGCCATTCTTGTACGCCATATTTGTTTCCGTTAGACGACTGCTCGTATTGATGGACTAGAAAAAGAAAGAAAGGAAAAAGAAAGAGAAGAATGACATAAGGATAAAAAGTAGGAAAGAAGAAACAAGAAGAAAGAAAAAAATAATAAGTGGAAAGGAAAAGAAAGAATAGGAAAAAAGGAAACCGAAAACAAAGAAAGAAAAGTAAAAACGAGCAAAAGAAGGAGTAGGAAGGAAGGAAAGAAGAATGAAAAAGTAAAATGTTAAAAATGAAAAGAAAGAAACAAAGAAAAAAAAAGAGAAAAATGAAAACAAACAAAGAAAGGAAGAATGAATGAAAAAGTAAAAAGTTAAAAATGAAAACGAACAAAGGAAGAAGTGATGAAAGAATGAGGAAAAATGAAAAGAAAGAAAGAAAAAGGAGCAAAGAATGAAAGAAATAATTTTTAAAAAGAGAAAAATGAAAACAACACAAAGAAAAAAATATATTTTCCTGATTTTCCCACCAGGATGGATTAAAACAGTCATTTTTACGTTTTTTTTATGGACATCCAGCGAGGATTGAACTCACTATTCAGTAACAATAGATCTGTAAGACTAGCTTGCTAACCATTGCACCACGTAAAAAAAAGTGAATCCGATTTCCTGAGATCGTAGCTATTCGAGCCCATAAGCACAAGATTAATCATGCTGATTGTCAAGGCAGACAGACGCTTCTCGCTTGAAGTATTAATGCCACACAATATTCCTAATCTTTTTTTATTCCTATTTAATTTGCCTTTGTTCGATATTGAATTTAAGAAATATCAAGGAGACATGTTGTGAAAGCGGTGAAAATGTCGAATAATGTGCGAGTGAAAAATAGCCATTTGTCGGATTAGGCCCAAATCTGATTGTGCCGACGGGCAAAAACTGGTGCATACAATTTCAGATTTTGCGACAATCCGTCGTCAAACGACACAGCAACGAAATGGATGACTGAATCCATGGATCTACTTAGAATAATCAAATAAAACGTGACGTAGGAGAATCTTTCTGCTCATGTTGGCAATCATTTTACAGCATGCTTAACAGAGTGGCGGGAAAAATGATGAAAAAATGGAAACCGTCTTTTACTTCACACGCACAAACAGACATAGAGATCGATAAATAGAGAGAGGGGGAGAGAGTGAGAGGGAGAGAGGGGGGAACACACAGAGCAATTCTCAAAAGTATTTGAACAAACAGACAAATTGCTTTTAATCATTTGTTTTTGTTGTTTTGTTTTTTGGGGTTCTCTTTTCCAAAGTTAAACACCAGAATATTACACAAGATTTTGTTTTCTATTTTCTAGAAGATAAATGAACCAATAAATATTGAGACAAAAGTAAGGTGAAATCCTAATACCTTACGTTTATATATAAACATGAAAATCCGATTACACTGACAAGCTAAAGCGACATTTCTTCCAGGCGGTAGTCATATCAGTACTGCTGTAAGGCTGTACCACTTGGACCATAATGAAGCGCCTTGAGAATAAGCTAGGTGGGAGCTGCACAAGAATGCTGCGTACAGTCTTGAACAAGTCGTGGAAGCAGCACCCCACAAGGAAGCAGCTATATGACCACCTGCCCCCTATCTCACAAACCATCCGAGTGATACGGACTAGGCATGCAGAACACTGCTGGAGAAGCAGGGATGAGCTCATAAGCGACGTTCTCCTGTGGAAGCCAACACATGGACATGCTAATGGGAGCCGCCCAGCTAGGACCTACATTGACCAACTATGTGAAGATGAAGAATTCCCAGGGGTGATGAATGATAGGGAAGGTTGACGAGAGATTTTCATGGATATCCGTGCTGCCTGCACGATATGATGATGATGATGATGATGATGAATTATACATACATATACATTATATATATATATATATATATATATATAAGGTTAGAGTAGCATGGACATGAAACTTAGATATACATGCCCTATCAATGATATCGAGCACTATTTACTTATGAATATAACACACACGCATACACACATATTTAATGGTCAGCCAACGTCGAAGACTCAATTATATTGGGCACTCTCTGCTTATGAATATAACACACGCACACACACACACACACATATATATATATATATATATATATATATATATAGAGAGAGAGAGAGAGAGGCCCCGAATTAGTATGTCCATGTGCCGGTTTCCACAGAAGGACGTCGCTTATTATCTCATCCTTACTTCTCCAGCAGTGTCCGGCATATCTTGTTCGCCTTACTCGGATGGTTTATGTAACAGGGGGCAGGTGGCCCTATAGCTGCTTTCTTGTGGGATTTTGCGGGCCGTTCAGCGAAGACCTACATAGACCAGCTATTTGCAGATACAGCATGCTGTACGGAGGACCTCTCGGTGTCTATGAATGATAGGGATGGTTGGCGATAGATTGTAATGGATAACCGTGCTGCTGGAACGACATGATATATATATATATATATATATATATGAAAGTAAATAAACAAACAATGTATTTGATATAGACTTAGCCGACAATTTTTGGGAGAATATGTGCTTAATTGAATCATACCTAATTTTGAAAATTAATTAGTTGATAATTAATGAATTAGGTGGGCATATCTGTTCAAATGTAATGGAAAACCAGCTAGTGTAATGGTTAGAATCCCCGCCTGGCAGTTAGAGTTCGAATCACACACAGAGCAGTTTCCTGTCTATAACTCTGTTGATGAGGCATAATATGCCGAAATGTACATGCAGACATTGACTTTTCTCGATTTGTTTAGCCTTACATTTGAACAGATATGCCCGCCTAATTCATTAATTATCAACTAATTAATTTTCAAAATTAGGTATGAATTCAATTAAGCACACATTCTCCAACAAATATATATATATATATATATATATATATATATATATATATATATACTTTGGTGCGGTACCAAGTTTCTTGGTACAAGTGATTCTAGGTGGGTCCTAATTCTCTACCAGTAGTTTGTTGTAGAGTTCAGGTTCCGTATGAGAGCTCAATGTTTAATTATTGTAAACAGAGAAAAGTTATTTAGGAATAAAAGGCCTATAAATACCATGGTATCGTGGTTATGGACCATTTCCACTCGCGAGTATGCTCACGAGCTTCTTCAGACCACTGATATATTTTATTTAGACAAGCACATGGCCAAACTCATTTTATATACATACATTTCACCTCCCTCATTCAGAAGAAGCTCGTGAGCATACTCGCGAGTGGAAATGGTCCATAACCACGATACCCATGGTATTTAAGGCCTTTTATTCCCAAATATATATATATATATATATATATATATATATACATATATATATATATATATATATATGAAAGCGGAGAAAGTTTCTATATGTTGCACAGTAACGCAAGTTCTATTAGAAAATAGATTTTTGTGTGTGTAAGGAAGGAGAGAGATTTTCTGTATGATATAACTTAATGCAAGTTCATAAAAGCATATGATGAACATTCTGATCACATTCTTGTCCTTATACACACTTTGCAAAAAATAAATCGGTTTCATATCGAGTTTTTTTTTCTTTTCTTTGTAGGTTTCCTGACTGTTCAGTTGTATCTATCAATTTACGCTTTCTAGCATACTGTATTCATACTGATGTACGCACATATATAGAGATTAGAAACGACAAAAAATGATTGTATCTATGTCTTATTACTTGTGTTTTTTTTTTTCATCCACTTCTCACCAAGCATTAGACACGTGCAAAAAATGTTCACTGTATTTACCGACAGATTGAATGGGTTTTCTTTACAATGTTGTCTGGAAGAGGAACACTGAAAAATTGTTATATTGCTAAAATAGTGTATTTATGTAGAGACATAAAAAAAGTCTTTGATAGAGACAGACAGACAGACAGAGATTAACATAGCAATGAACATACTGAGATAGATATATGAACCTCGCTGGGAGGATGTGATACATATATATATACAAGCAGACTGATATAGATATGAAAAGACTGAAATAACTAGCTAGATAGAAGGAGTGCTGAAATATTCTTACCCCGAGCAAGTTCGTAATTTATTTCAGCATTTGAGGCACCCAATTTTGTATGCTAATTAGGCACCCATCTAGTTTGACCACAGATTAGATGAAAATAAACATAGTTTGTATTTACCCAACACGAGCAGGATGCGGAACAAGGTCAATTTTAAGCAAAGTACAATTGGTTTAGATTTAGAATTTCTATTCTCCTTGACAAGTTGCTGTACCAATGTTAAAGAGGCCAGTCCCCATCGCTGGATGCCTCATACTTGTGATTTTGAGTCACATCCTACCCGTGGCAAAACGAGTTGGGTAAAGAAGGGCGCAGATTCATTACTATTGAATGGCGAGTTCGATCCTCGTTGGATGCCCCATACCTGCGACCTTGTGTCACATCCTACCCGTAAAAAACGGGTTTCCAAGAGAATTGCGCAATGTGAAATTCAAACAGCTTCGGTCAGGATTTGAACTCTGATTGCCAGGTCAATTTCCTACGACGGTAAATGTTAAACCACGTGATAAACTTTCATAAGACGCTGTTAAAACGAGAGCCCAATGAGGATACGGATCGTCTAGCACATTACAGACAGGGAAATAGATCTATTCTGTTAACAGCAGAACGTTCTTTTTTTTCCCCCAATATTTTTTCATGAAAAGGTTAGCGTTACAAATTAAATTATACTGTTTATTCGAACAGGTATTGATACGTGAGAAAATCTGATTGATTTTCAATCGATTTTTATTGATCTTCACGGGTTTTATTACAGCGTCTGTTAAAGCGTTCAACAACAACAAAAAAAAGAAAAAAGAATTCCTTCGACATCGAACAGGATAAATAGAAGAAAAACTACGGAAGCCGTGTGTAAAAGGTGGACTTTTCGCTGCGTCGTCTTTTACTGAGGCGGAACGAGTGACAGTGGTTTTAAGTTTAATCAATATTCCCCTGCAGTCGCCTTTTTATAGCTGATGCACATATTAAACAGGCAGGCATTATATGATGTACAGCACTCGTTACATTACTAAATAAATCAGCTGACTTGGGCTGGTTCTCGAAGAAAACATCTACAGGTGGATGAAGCAGCGTGTCTTGTGAACATTAATTCGGGCTTCCCATTACTAAAGACAGAAACAAAACTGCATATTGAAATATGGAAAATAGCTTTCGTGTCCGGTGAAAATGCGTAATTATTTTCAGGGTATAAAAAGTAAAGTCGTCGGGCTGGCCTAAAGTCGGTATCAGCCAGACAGCGAGGGAGTCTATCCTTTTTTCACTAGCACTAGACCAAGAAGATTGTTTTTGCGTCTGAGGTGGTGCGCCACACCTACCATCAGTTTCTTATTTTACCACACAGATCCCTGTGCTACTCTCTGAATTGGCGAGGGCTGGCATCGAACCAGGAATATTCTGGTTCTTAGGCCAATGCTCTACCGACTTTCAGGGTATACGCAGTTAATATTGAAATTAAAATATATAATCATGCTAGAATTATATATATATATATATATATATATATATATATATATATATATATATATACGTTCCAACTGCTCCGCGCAAGTAGGACGTGATACATGTTCAATTTATTAAGCGGATTTTAACACGTTGAATTCAGAGTTTTCCTTCTCCTAGACCGGTTGCCATAACCAGGTTTAAGAACCCAATCCTCTTTACTATTTACGCGTGCCATAGAAAAATCTGAAGCTCCAATGCAACACACAAGTGTTGAAATCCCTAATATAGATCATTTTATCATTTTTTTATAATTGGGATTTTTTCATTCACAGCTTAATATATATTATATTTGTATATTGTATATATTTTTATATATGGTTTTACGGCCAACCAATCCTTGATGGATTATTTTATGCTGAACTCGGTTTAATAATACGTATATAGTCACTGATGTGCACATATTCTCTCTCTCTCTCTCTCTCTCTCTCTCTCTCTCTCTCTCTCTCTCTCTCTCTCTATCTATATATATATATATATATATATATATGCGCGTGTGTGCGTATCAGTTATCTTAGCATATATATATATATATATATATATATATATATATATAGACGAACAGGTTGACACAGATACACACATTTTTATATTGTTGACAAGCAATGAAAAAAGAGGACTACCCACTGGCATAAATATATCTAGGGGCATAAGTAATTCAGAGTTTAGAATTAATGTTACAAATCTATTTAAGTGTACGTATATGTCTATGTTTTACACACACACACACACACACACACACACACACACACACACACATATATATATATATATATATATATATATATATATATATATATAGATAGATAGATAGATATAGATATATTTGTACATATTAAAGACACACACACACACATATATATAGTATGTTTATATATATATATATAAAAACATATCAAAACACACACACACACAAATATAGATAGATAGACAAAAACATGACTTATAAATGTACCCACTGACATATAAATCTATATGCATGCAGATATATCCAGGATTTTAAAAATGTGTTCACGAATGTGGATCCATAAAAAAAAATATTTAAATGGATTATATTCCACATAAGAATATAATTCTCTTTTTATTCTAAAGGAGAAAAAATATTACCCCAGCAGAGAAAAATATGTCAAACTTTTATATTTAACATGGCTTCTTTTTTTTTTAATATTTCTGAAAAACCGACCGTGTCTTCGGCACCCAAATGGCGACTTGCTCGACTACATTAAAATCCCAACAGTTCATGTCACGTGATCTTAGCCTAAATAAATAAAACAGGAAGTGTAATCTGAGTTTTTCAATGAAAAAAATGAATAAATGAATAATCTGTTCAATAAAAACATCGTTTTAAAGAAATATATATTTCGAGAGAAAAATACGTGCGTGTATTTGACAATGTAATTCTATCGTGCACATAAATACTAGGATGAGTTAAAAAGTAATGCCATTTTGTTTAGGACTGGTATAATTACCAACACAGGAACATGTATCATACAGCAAAATGAAGCTGCCCCTCTGCGGATCACATCTCTACTACTCCACATAATCACTGTTTCTCTCAATAGCAATGTTTCACCTTCGAATGAGAGCATGAATCCCTCCTCCGTAAAATTATGTTGACTGTTCTTTGAGCCACTTCTTCACTATAGATTTCACTTCCTCGTTACTAGAATAATGTTTGCATCTCAAACCCTCTTTCATGGGGAGGAAGAGAGGCAAACATTATATTTATATTCTTTAAAACCCTGGAGAAAAATCAAAAAGTAATTATAAAGAAATATCATTTCTGTTTGTCTTACCATATTTGTTAATATATATATATATATATATTTACCAACCCCTCCGCACGAGCAGGATGTGGCACCAGGACAATTTCTTAAGCGAAGTTTAACAGGTTTGAATTCAGATTTTTCTTTCTCCTAGACTGGTTGCCTAACCAAGGTTAAAGAGCACAGTCTGCTCTACTATTTACCCATGGCTGGAGGGAAAATATTGGATGCATACATTTCCAAGGTTACTAGCAATATGCGGAAAAGCCTCATCCAGGATTCGAACTTGTCTATACAATGGTAACCGTTACACCAGACACACATATATATGCGTATGACAATTATAATTCAACTTTGTTTATATTTATTTGAAATATATATATATATATATATATATATATATATATATATATATGATATATATAAGCTGTGAGCCATGATATGCTCTCAAGGTCCATCTAGATAGAAAAACATGTATGCATGGATAAACTCCTGGCCAAAACACGTGTCAGTAAAAAATAAAATAAAACAAAATAAATTCTATTTTATCCATTCAACATTTTCTTCCTTTATTTTTCATTTCAACATATCGCCGGATTCATTTCAGATACAATCAGTTAATCTCTATATGACATCAGTATGAATACAGTATGCTAGAAAGCGTAAATATAGATACAACTGATCGATATGAAACTGATGTATATGTGATCAGAATTAACTTGCAAAGTTATCATACAGAAAAAGTCTGTTTCTTATTGTCGTCAAGCAGAAAACTCCGGCTGTCGTTAGATAACCAAAGTTAAGCAGCGATGAATCTGTCCAGTTCTCAAGTGGGTAATCACTTAGGTTACTATGAGTACTTACTAAGTTCTGTGAGCTGAGAAAATCAAAGCTTTGTAAATAACAACTGTTGAACATTTTTAAAGCCCCCCACCCCCCCCAGATCATCTGAAAAGCGCCTCCTCAGCAAAGGATTTGTTATGCTACAGATAAATTCTTTTGCTAATATCTTCATAACACCCTCGTGAAAAATTGTGTTAATCAGTCTAGGTGGGTGGTCGGGGAAATATATACCTTCATGACAAGGTACTCTTTTTGATGACTCAAACCACAAGGCGCTCATTGAAAAAAATGTGTCCGATTACAATGTTGTTAAATTGAGTCTTTTTAGTTTGTTTTATCTTTTTAGTTTGTTTTATCTTGCTTGGTAAGTCTCGCGTGCACTTGCCTAGATAGTACTTAAACTCCGTCAGTCCCTTGTGTTTGCACCATAACAGAAAGTTATGCTTTATATATGCGCCATGACAAAAAATTGATAAAAAATCATAAATTGCAACGCCCCCATATTTTTTGTCTTTGGATACTGGAGAAAGACACAACGTAATATTAATAGAGGAGAGAAAGAGATTTTGGAATGAAGAGAAGAGAGAGAGAGAGAGGGGGATGAAATGAGAAGCAAAGAGAAGGAGGGGGGATTGATACCGACTAGTCAGACATTTCGCATATTATATCAAATAGTATGTTGTACAATTATTCGAACAGTCGTGTCGTGATATTTTCTCTGCTGCACTCGAATATGATGGCGCAAACCGTCAGGGGCCCGCGTTATTTTCAACAATATGTTAATGGCTTTGGTTAAAAACATACTTACAGAAAACAAAATTGCCTCCCCTTAAATGAGAGCTTCCGTTCACTCAAGATTTAGTCATATATATATATTCTTCCGTTCATTATATATATATATATATATTATCATGGATATATATATTATCAATATATATATTTCTCATTAATAATAAAACTGTTTGAATTGCAATGTATTTAAGTGTAAACATAAAGCTCTGAAAGAATATGAGTAAAATCTCTTCAATAAATCCTAAAAGAAATTCATTAACAAGAAGAAATAACTGTAAGTTAAATTAGGAAATTTAGCATTCGGAAGTGATGAAAGAGTAAGTTTCAGTTGTTCTACCGATATACCCCAAATCTTTTTATTTGAATTCTTACATTAGCCTTTCTGATTTAATCTAATGCACCCGAGGGTGCATATATTTGCCTAATCTCACTGATAGGATAAAGCAAGAATTCTTCCAAGCCGTAGCCATATCAGTGTTACAATACGGCTACCCCACTTGGACCCTAACGAACTGCTTGGAGTAAATTCTTACTACAAATGCAACAATAAGATGATATTCCAAAAGTTAGATTTTAAATGAAATTTTTTATTAAGCCCAAATGCCTATGAAAGATAATGTGGATAGGTTTCTTTGTTTAATGGCATATCAACCTTCGTGGGTTATCTAATGTCAAATCCATCCTTGTAGAAGGATAGTAATGGTACAATTTAACCCATAGATGGGGAGTTGGGTTGATCTCAATCAGAAGTGCGTTCGATTAGGAACCACAAGATTCCGGGTTCGATACCGGCCCCACCAACTCAGCGTATGTGTAGCACAGGGATTAGTGCGGTAAGGTGAGGAGCTGGTGGTAGGTGTGGCGCTCCACCACAGACGCAAAAAACAATATCCTTGATTTACTTCTAGTGAAAAGGGGATAGACTTCATCACTGTCTGGCTGATACCGACTTTAGGCCATCCGACGACTTACCTTTCCCAAGGCTATTAGTCCAAATCTGAACGTAATAGCGAGACTGGAGTTCGAACTCGCTTTCTACAACGTAAGAGTCCAATACGTTTACTACTGCGCCACGTAGTGTTGAAGTGGAATGAATGTATTAAAATTCAACATACAACTGAGGAAATCTGGTAAGCATACTGTTGAAACTTTATGAACAAAACTATCGGTCCAAATAATAAATCGAATATATGACAATCTTTTTTTTTTTCTTTTTTTTTTTTTTCTTTTTTTTTTTTTTTTTTTCTTTTTTTTTCAAAACTTTTTAGGTATTGGTAACATAAAGAACGAAATATTTTGGGGGAAAATTCCTTAGAAAATTTTGCCAAGAAATATGAATTCTTCTTTATCTCGTTTTACAACCTTATATTGATATTTCTCTTAAAATCGAAACCAGTAAAAAAAATCGCGAACAGACACTTAAAAAGTAAGTAAATATTTTTGGCAATTGATTTATCCAAAACATAGACACTCAGAATAAGTAAACATCGACCTGACGTGTGTGAAACGGACATTTTTTTTTTTTCATACTTCTAGTCTGATAGCATCGTTGCCTTTACTAAGAATCTATGTCACCTGGCAATATTTTTCGTTGTCGATAGCGACCCTTTTTTATGATGAGACGATGAGAGCCATTCTTTGCTGATACTTTCATCTTTTCTCTATTTTATTTTATCTTAGCATCAGATACGCCTTCTTCATTCTATAGCCAGTTAATCAGTCCTTCATTTCACTCATTCAAGAACAAAACAAAACAAAACAAAAAAAATGTGAAAAGATAAGATCATTTTAGCTTCAAGTTATTTCCTGTTGCTTTAAAACCATATTTTCATTTACCTACTTTGTTACCCTCGCACACACAGATTTTTCAGTGATACAAAAAGTCAAACTATGACGCTATCATCTCTTAACTAATTGCTTCCTTTTGTTTCGTTGCCAATCTAACATGATTCAAAATATCACGTGATTGGTTAGCTTTGATACAATGCCAGAAACACAGTTTGGTTTGTTTTGTTTCACGGCATATCAACCTCAGTGGGTCATTTAATGCCGATAAAGTTTTGAAATAAATCAATTCTTAAATGGATAATACAATTTTTTTATAAATACATTTTTCTATTTAACCCATAGATGGGACCCTAACAGGTACTACCACTCCGGGTCAGAGTGGACCAGGGAGCAATGGTGATGAAGGGGTGCTCCACATTCCCTAAACCTCCAAAACTGGAACCTCACCATCAGATAGAGTTTAACGTCATTCCCAGGACATGTAGACCCGCAGCCACCGCCTTCTAGCACCTATATGATAAAAAGGGGTTGGGGCTTGCTATAAGGGCAATACAGAAGCACAGGGCTTCTAATGAGATTCTAACCTACTAATAACTGTAGGTCGAGCTTTCTAACCATTACAGCAAGAAAGACTTCTTCCTTAAAATTAACAGATAAATTGTATTGATATTGAAAAGCGGTTTTATGCATCTCCCCATCACGTGCAGGATGCCACACAATGTCAATTTTAAGCGAGGTTTAACAGGTTTGAATTCAGAGGATTTTTTGTTGTCGGTTTTTTTTTCTAGATTTCCTGTCCTGCCAGGTTTAAAGAGTTCATCCCTCCCCTGGTCTACAACTAGTTTGAATTCAGAATTTTCTGTCTTCTAGACCTGCTGCCCTACTATTTACCCATAGCTGAAGGGAGAGTAGTTGATGCATACCTTTCCCAAGGGTATTAGTGATATGTGAAATGCAAACAGGCTCGTCCAGTATTTGATCTCGGGTCACCGTGTCCATTTCCTACTATGAAAACAAACGTCTCAAAAGATATATATAGGAAGTTTCACAAATGTGTGATTTAATGGTTGTATGTAATTTGCATATGAAGAAACGAGATAGATATATAGACATGCTATTAGGAGGATATACAGAGAGAAGTCAAGAAGGCGTGTAGTGTAATGACTAGAGTCGTAGGAAATGGACTTGTCGACCTAGTTCAAATCCTGTGTCTACATTTCACATAGCGCTAATATCCTTGGGAAAGGTACGCATCCACTTGTTCTCGCTCCAGCTATGGACAAATATCAGAACAGACTGGGCTCTTTAACTTTTGTTAGGCAACCAGTCTAGGAGAATGAAAACTCTGAATTCAAACCTGTTAAACTACGCCTAAAAATTGGCCCTGTGTCACATCCTACCCGCGCGCTGGTGTTGGTAGATATGTACAAAGAGAAGTCATTAATTGGAAATCTTGTGTGGTGTAATGGTTAACAAGCTAGATTAGCAGACCTTTGGTAGTGAGCATGGGGGGCAATTAACGATTTTGAGCAGAGAGGGATTGTTGTATAGCCCTCTCTTCTCTTCTTACCATATTATAGTACTTAGCTTCTATACTCTTGTGTCTCTCCGCTACTGAACAGTCATTACTATCTCTTTTATGTTGGGCTGATTCCTTCTCTGTCCTTTTGGTCTGCTTTCTTGTAAATTCTTAGGTCTTCTTCATCTGTGTTTCGTTGTTATTTTTAGTCAACGAACGCAATATTTGAATATTTTTCTTAGACGTTTTTATTCAGCCCAATAAATACCTGGGCTGTCACCATTATAAGATACTCTGGACCATTCTTAAAATTAACAAAAGAGGAACTCCAATAGATAGACCAAAAGACAACAAAATTAATGATTATGCACAAGGCATTACACTCGAGAAATGATAATGAGACAATTCAGACAGTAGAATTGTTAACATCAGCAAGAATACTCAGAAGAGTCCTGAGGAGACTTGTCACTTAGACTCTAGTGAAAGACCACCAGCTAACGCTGGTCTGAAAAACTCTTGATAATAATAATAATCGCCAAAATGAAAAATAACAGAAAACCTTTGTACAGATCATAAGAATCAACAGCCAGAAAATAGGAATTAAATTTGCGATTGAAAAGTGTGATATGCTCGTAATGAAAAAGGGAAAGAGAAACAACAGAAGAAATTGAACTACAAAAACAGGAAAATATAAGAACACTTGAAGAAAAAGAGAATTACAAGTACGTGGGAATATTTTAAGCGGACATTATCAAACAAAAAAGAGATGAAAGGAAAAGAAAAGAGTACTTCAGAAGAACAAAAGAACTTCGCAAAATCAAGCTCTCCAGCAGAGCCCTTGTCAAAGGGATAAATACCTGGGCTGTTCTCCTTATAAGATACTCTAAACTTAAAATGCCAAAGGGAGGAACTCGGACAAAGTACATGAAAATTGATGATGCTACACAAGGAATTACACACGAGAGATAATATAGAGAGACTATATGTATCGAAAAGGGAAGGAGGAAAATGACTCGCCAGTATTGATTATTGCCTAGAGGTATTTGCCTCTGACACAAGGATACTTCTATGTGGGCCCACCCACAAGCCGACGCTCATGGGTGGTAGGCATAAAAAATGCGTTGATCACGTCGACATCTCCCCTCAAGTGGACACCTCAGGCACTGGGCAATAAACCCAGCCCTGCCCCTTTAGTCAAAGGGGCAGGTGTTACCTGGGGGTATGGCCCCCTGGATCAACGATGTAAACTTGTAAGGTCCACCGGAGTTTGATATGTTGGACATTGCGTAAATGTAACAATTTGAGGAGGAAAATATCAAAGAAGGGCTAATTACAACATCCAGCAATAGCAATTTCAACATAGGGACAAACAGAAAAACAACAAAAACTAGAAAACAGAAGCAGGAAGAAAAAACAACTGCATGGACACTTCAAGCGAGAAGACCTGGACATGGCTTATGAAGGGAAACCTCAAGAGAGAAACTGAATCTTTTA
The DNA here is from genome assembly GCA_023376005.1 of Doryteuthis pealeii. Classification (NCBI taxonomy): domain Eukaryota; kingdom Metazoa; phylum Mollusca; class Cephalopoda; order Myopsida; family Loliginidae; genus Doryteuthis; species Doryteuthis pealeii. Next base: position 104,257,163 of record CM042138.1, on the reverse strand, counting down.
TAATAGCAACACAAAGCCATAAGGTCTAATTATATCATAGCGAAAATAGATAAAATGCAACGGAATAGCAAGTGGAGGATTCTGGAGACAGAGACGAAATGGTTAATCACATAATAAGCGAGTGCAGCAAACGTGGATTTTGCCGTTCCGGCGGACCACAGAGTGAAAATGAAAGTATACAAAAAAATAGACAAATACTTGGACCTGGCCAGTGAACTGAAAAAAAAAATAACTGTGTAACGTGACGCCAAATGCGTATCAATATTAACTGGTGCCATTGGAACGTTTGGAAAAGAGTCTGACTGAATTGGAAATCAGAGGAAAAATCGAGACCATCCAGACAACAGTATTGTTATGATCAGCTGGAATACTCAGAAGCGTCATGAAGACCCGAGACTTGTAAAGGACCAACAGCTAAAACTGGTGGGAAAACTCCTAAGGGATTAATAATAATAAGAAGAAGAACAAGATCAAGAACAACAACAACAACAACAAAGCAAGTTCGACATCATAGATTGCCCTGTGGGATATGTGACATTGATACCAATCATATTTTTAATCCCATGGAAAAATCCAGAAAAATCTGGAAAAGAGATTGGTAGAACTGGAAAGTCCGAGAAACAATGAAACCGTCCATGCCTCAGCACTGCTGAGATCGGCTAGAATACTTAGATAAGTCCTGAGAGCTGAGGAAACTTGATACTCGAACTCCAGCGAAGACCACCAACTGGTATGAAAATTTCGCATACATAATACATCACTAAGTAGGACTGAGCCTATTCTAGTAGTGACCACCCCGCGGAGATTAACAGGTTTAAATTCAGAGTTTCCTTCTCCTAGATTGGTTGTCTAAACAAGGCCAGAGCCCAGTCTGCCATACTATTTACCCATAGTGGGGGAGTATTTGGATTCATGCCTTTCCCAAGGGTATTAGCGCTATGTGAACTGTAGCTTCGTCCAGGATTTGAACTCCGGTCGACTAGTCCGTTTCGTACGACTCTAACCATTCGACCACGCACCTCCACTAATGATATCAATAATAATAATTTGGAGATTGCAAGAGAACTGAAAAAACTGGAACATGAAGGTGAAGGTCGTGCCAATTGGAATTGGTGCCTTTAGAACGGTCCCCAAAGATCTGGAAAAGAATTTGGGTGAATTCGGAAATCAGAGGAAGAATTGAGACCACCCAACTTACAGCATTGTTAAGATCGGCTAGAATACTCAGAAGAGTCCCGGAGACCTGAGAAGACTTGCTATCACTCAGCCTCCAGTGAACCACCGTCTACGACAGGTGTGAAGAACTCAATAATAATAATAATAATAATAATAATAATAATTTGTTGTCGCACAGACTCCAAGGAAAGTCCACCTGTTAAAACTGTTGGGAAAAATCTTGCAAGGAGTGAAATATTTATGGAAAGAAAGAAAGAACGAAAGGGAGAATTCCTTCAAAGCAGTTTATTCAATAACATGCATTGAAAATGTTTTCGATTTCTCCTATGTACGAGTAATATAAATAAGTATAAATAGTCATCTTAAGCAAACAATGTAGCTCAGCAGAAATATTTAGTGTCTATTGATGGTGAGCTCACACATATACTAATAGAAACTATACTTATTTCTCAGTTTAATTGTTAGATCAGCCACAACTACCGATGCATTTTAAATATGGCTTTGTATCGAAATTAACTCAGTTTGAAAAAATCAATACCATTTATTCATATCCCTTAGGTAAATGTGTTTCCTTCTTTGGTTGAATTCTTTTGGATCTTTTTTCTTTCTTTCTCGTCTGCCGTTACTACAACAGCCGCGCCTTCGTCTTTGACATAAATAGTAAAACCTATTTAGAATTACCATTATCCAATCATGATTTAGCGTAGTATTTCTTTTTACTTTCATTTTACTTTCATTTTCCCCTTCCTTTGGATCATTCCACTTGTGATTGAAACACTGACATGATTTCTTTGGCACTACCAAAAAAAACACAAAAAAACACTTAAATAGCTTAATGATAAAAGAAGCAAACAAGTCACTGATACAATACGAACAGTCACCTTGCGCATGCGCGAAATAGACGATGTTCGAAGCGTAACAGCTTAGTAAGATTATTGTACGAACATGGCTTCTATATATTTTTCCCGGATGTATGTCGTGGTGAAGTTTTTCTCTTATCTGTTTTGTACTCGATTTCTCTTCTGTTTTGAAGTTCGCAATTGTATGGGCGCGTCTATGTGTGTGACTTGTACATGTGGGTCTGTGAGTGTGAGAGCTGTTCGACAGCGTGTGTGTGTAAGTGTGTTCGTGTTGTGTGTTAGCGTTGTGCGTTTGTGTGTTAGCGTTGTGCGTATGCGACGGTGTGTGTGTGAATCTATCTCTGCGTGAGTTGTGCGGGTGAGTCTCTGTGTGTGTGAGAGTTGTGTGTCCATGCGGTAAGTTGTACGGGTGCGTCTGTGTGGGGGAGTTGTGTAGGTGTGTCTGTGTGTGGGAGTTGTGCGAGAGCGTCTGTGTGAGTGAGTTATGGTAGTTCATCTCTGAGTGTGATTCGTGTGTGTGCGCGTGTATGCAGTGGTGTGCCAGTGTCGTGATTGCAGTGTGGGGGGTTCAAAAACTGGTTTTGTTTTGTTTTATTCCGACAGTCAAAATTGTAACTCGTTCGGTTTTCTTTTCTTTTTCTTCCTGTTTCGTCATTTGCCATATATATATATATATATATATATATATATATATATATATTATATATATATATATATATATATATACTAGTTTACGCATGGAATGTTGCTTCTGCGTTGTACTTATAAAATCCTGGCTTTTATCAATTATTATCATTAATATTATTGATTTGTTTCAAGTCTTTTGTCTGAGATAAAAGAATTTATTTTTTTAAGAAATTGAGAACGTTTTTCTAAGTGTGTGTAGAATGCTTATGAATACATTTTTTTTTCTTTGGATAGGGATGAATTTCCTGGGATTTTCTTAATTTCCGTATTTTTATTTTGCAAAATACATCTCGAAGATGCAATTGGGTACATCATCAGTGAAATTATTTAGTTCATTGGGGGTTTCAGATCTTTTAAACATCATAACCCTTCGTTAAAGTGACCTAACCGAGACTGATCCCATCACAACCTGCATCCAACAGTCGTTTGTCAGCACTTTCTACGTTGCTCTCAGCTAAAAAATGGCTTCGAGTTTCGTCCTTTATACATGTGGTCAGAATGTAACTTGACCAATGAGCATTAGTTTCCAGATTTCCAAGATGGTGTCTTTGCCTATAAATAATTTGTCCGTTAGTGTATCAGTTTAGGCGAATGTATTTACTCTAACACCGACGGTGTCTTGTGACGGATGGTTATATGAGCTATTTTGGTATTTTTTATTTCAATTTTAATTTTGATTCTAATATCTGTATTCAACTTAATTATTCCAGTGTTCCTATTACTACTGGAATAAAAGATATATTTTTGAATGCTGTATTCTTGCAATTTCTTTTTCTGCTCTGTCTGCAGATAGGTGCAATCATGTATATCTATGTAGATGCGAGCATGTCTATATGAGTATGTATGCGTATGGGCGTATTATATATGTATGTATAAGTGTGTAGGGATTAGCGTATCTCTACAAAGGATTAGACATAGATAATATTTATGTATTTACCAACCCCTCTGCAAGAGCTGGATGTGACAAAGTGTATTTTCTAAGTGAAGTTTAACAGGTTTGAATTCAGAGTTTTCCTTTTCCTAGACCGGTGGCTTTACCAAGGTTAAAGAGCCCAGTTTACGTAGTTATTTACCCATAGCTTGAAGGAAAATACCCGGTGCATACGTTTCCCACGGAATTACCACTGTGGAAAAAAGTCCTAAAACCGCAGTTGCAACATTTTGTTTGCTAAAAATAAAAGCTGAACACTAAATAAAACATGCCTGCAAAAGAATCTGATCTCTCTCTCTCTCTCTCTCTCTCTCTATATCTATATATATATATATATATGTGTGTGTGTGTGTGTGTGTTAATTATAGTGCACAATACATTTAAGGTGCAATTGTTACCATTGGTTTCCAAGCAGCAGCATGTTAGCCACTTTTCATTTAGACAGCATGCCTTTTAAAAAGTGTCGGGGAATGTCAATTCATTTATATATTTGTGTCTTTTTTGTTAGCTAAATCTGTGTATTCCTCCGTGTTCTGGTGAAAATAGTGCGTAGAGGTTCACCTACGAGCACTTACTCGTGCTCCCACATCTCTACGCGCACTTTCCTAGCCTCCACGTCACCTCCTTGTCTTCATTTTTTATCTGCTTATCTTGATGAAGGTCGTTAGGTTTTGCTGCCCCGATTTCTACTCTTTGATGGTTTTTATTAGGGGTGCCAGATTTTGTCTGCTCCTTTTGCACCTTAAATATATTGTACACTATAATGAATAAATAAACCCGTAATTGAGCACTTTATTTTCAGTTCTCCAAAACTGCTACCAATACACACACACATACACACACACACACACACACATATATATATATATATATATATATATATATGTTGGTAGGTAAAAGCATAGTGAACAAAAAATAATAAATTGACTGGGATGTCCTTATGAATAGGACGAAATATTTCAACTCTTAGACTTGTTTTGAGTTATTATTTTTTGTTCACTATCCTTTTACCTACCTCATACTGTCGGATTTTACTCCAACCATCCTATCTTCATATATATATATATATATATATATATATATATATATAGCACTCGTATTTGAATAATGGTAATGTATCTCATAATTAATGTATATATCCAAGCATATTTATTATCACTTATATTTAGTATATGTTCATGCATGTGCCTGTGTTTGCGTGAGTGTGCATGCCTATAACCTTTTGTACATACGCGTGTATAAACTTATACACACATTTATTGTCATATCTTAAACAGCGTGACTTGAAATCAGAAGGTCATTGTTAATATGCCAGGTTTAAATGTGATATAATTCGAATAAACTACGTCCTAGGGTTATATCAATTATTATACTGGTTTTAACTCTGTAATTTAAACGAACGCCTACCCACTGTTATAAATATATAGCAAAGATGCGGATATATATATATATATATATATATATATATATATATATATATATATATATATATATATATCTTAAGAACGATACATGATGATATTAATGGTTCTATTTAGCAAGGAGTGAATTATTCTAATTAGCATTTTATATTTAATAGAGCTCCATGATGATATAGATGCTTCTATTTAGGTATATATATATATACTAGAAAAGATCTGACCCGTTGGGTCACCCATTGAGCTTGGGTTAGATTGAGATTAGAAAAAATCACAATAATGTAATTTATTTTTAATACATTTTAAACTATTTTTCGGTCAATTTTGTGCCAATTTATCGTAAACATGGACATCAACGTTGTCGAAGATGACGTAAAATCTGTATTTTACAAAATAAATTTACCCTTCCCTCCCGATTGAAAAAAATTACCAAAGATCTGGGAATTTTCCAATTTTAATGAAGTTTTCAGTGTTGATTTATTAATAAATGAATTTTATAATGCATCAGTTATTTTATTTCAAAAACGTATTTCTGCTATGGTAAATTAATATTTAAAATTCATTTCGAATATGAAACGCTTAATTTTAAGTTTCAAATTTCTTATTTCTAGATTTTAAAAACAAATATCTATTTAATAACTACTTTAGTTTATTATTGTTAACTAATAATTTTTGTAGAAACACTATATTGAAAATTTAGGACGCCTTCCTTTTAAACAGAACAAATCTCGATGTATATTTTTCTTTCATAAGATAATAGTCAATTAAATCCAAAAGTGTAAAAAAAAATCGCAGTAAATATTTACAGAGCTGGTAAAATAAGCATAAAGTAGGTTTACTGAGTAACTTAACTCTTAACACTCTTCCTAAATTTTCACTCACATTTTAAAACATGACATAATTTGTATTAATTATTTTACAGCCAGGAAAACAATTTTAAGTCACCTAGTGTAAGAATCTTGGCTGACTTCTGAAGACGGTCGGAAAATTAAAACGGAAAGTTTTTTGGTGGTCCCCAATGACAGTTTAATTTCAGTCTATGAATTAACATTTTGCGAATTGGGTTACGGTTTTAGGGGATTAAGGTTGATTTTAATTACGTATTGCTTAAAAAAATAAACCACAAAAAAACCAAATTACTATACATTTAATGTTGAAAAATATATTTTTTAAACTAAGTTTAATTGAAATTATACATTGCAATACTAACACAAACAACTGTCTCAATAATAGATTCAATAATTCATTAATTCATTAAATGTATAGTAATTTGTTTTTTTGTTTTTTGCTGTTTATTTCTTTTAAGCAATAATTAAAAACAACTTTAATTCACTAAAACCGTAAGCCAATTCGCAAAATGTTAATTCATAGACTGTTGTTAAACTGTTATTGGGGACCGCCAAAACTTTTCGTTTTAATTTTCCGACCGTCTTCAGAAGTCAGTCGGAATCTTATTTACATTTTTTAAGAAATCAAACAATTATCTTATCTTCCCTCGAGTAGTATAAGTACGAGTATGAAAGAGAGTAAGAGGGGGGACTCTCAGCAGTCAGGCACTGATTAAAACAAAACAAAAAAAATTATTGGAGAAAGGGAGGTGAGAGGATGGATTCCCTGTTTTTTTATAACTCTTACATGCTCTCACTCTCTCTACTCCCCTTAACTGACAAAGAGCGAGAATGGAAGAGCGTCAGCTATGATTTTAGACAGGGATTGGTCGGTTGTTGACTTAATTGCTAATTACGCCTAATTAAAACCAATTAAACTGAATTTAAAAAAAAA
>CM042138.1:104170309-104245309 GCA_023376005.1 Doryteuthis pealeii | reverse complement strand
GCGCCCCACCTCAGACGCAAAATCAATCTCCTTGGTCTAGAACTAGTGAGAAGAGAGTAGACTCCCTCGCTGTCTGGCTGATATCGACTTTAGGCCACCCCGACAATGACCGACGACTATTTTGTTTCTTTTACTTAGCTAACTAGATTACATTACAGATAGATAAATATGAGTAGAATTAAATAGACATAGAGATAAATAGATAGATACTTATGAGTAGAATTAAATAGACATAGAGATAAATAGATAGATACTTATGAGTAGAATTAAATAGACATAGAGATAAATAGATAGATACTTATGAGTAGAATTAAATAGACATAGAGATAGATAGATAGATACTTATGAGTAGGATTAAATAGACATAGAGATAGATAGATAGATACTTATGAGTAGGATTAAATAGAGAGATAGATAGATACTTATGAGTAGAATTAAATAGACATAGAGATAAATAGATAGATACTTATGAGTAGAATTAAATAGACATAGAGATAGATAGATAGATACTTATGAGTAGGATTAAATAGACATAGAGATAGATAGATAGATACTTATGAGTAGAATTAAATAGACATAGAGATAAATAGATAGATACTTATGAGTAGAACTTGATAGATAGACATATAGATATATAGATATATAGATATATATGAACCGAATAAGATAGATTAATAGAAAAGTAAATAGATATAGTAGTAAAGTCTACGGAAAATTGTTTTACTGAGCGCCACACCTACTATCAGCTCCCAGATGCTGATTTACCGTACAGATCAAATTACCCAAGCTGTGCTAAACCAGTCCCTTAGATAGATATAATTATATCAATAAGTCTATAGTCCAAAGATTAAAACAGCATTTATCTTATATCATGATTTTTTTTTTCAATATAATCTTTTTGTCGTTGGAAGTAAGTCAGTATCGTTTGTTAAGCACATGCATTCAAAATTATTGAATTAATATTTCTTGGTTTAGCTCAGTCGATAGAGGAACCTCAAGGTTCCGAGTTTGATGTCGGTCCTCGCTAACTCAGCGCATGGATAGCACAGCTTGGTTCTGCGAGAGAAAGAATTATCTATTTGAGCCATAAATTGGAAGCTAACAAGTAGTATCGCTTCGGGTTATAGTGGTCAGAGGAGTAATGGCGGTGATTGGGGTGATTTTATACGCGACAGAGACCCAAGACAGAATTTTCACCACCAGATGCAGTTTAGTGTCATATACAGAATCTGTTTTTGGAAAGGATCTTATCGCTCAGCAGGGGATGTAATCGACGAATTCTAAGCCGCAACACTCAAAGATAGATAGATAGATAGAAACAGACTGGAATATATAGATGTCAATAGATTGGAATATATAGAAAGATACCAACAGACTGGGATATATATATATATATATATATATATATATAGAGAGAGAGAGAGAGAGAGAGAGAGAGAGAGAATCACAGTTTGGGATAGATGTCAAAAGACTGAGATAGATAGATAGATAGATAGATATTCACAGATTGGGATAGATGTCAAAAGACTGAGATAGATAGATAGATAGATAGATAGATAGATCACAGATTGGGATAGATGTCAAAAGACTGAGATAGATAGATAGATAGATAGATAGATATTCACAGATTGGGATAGATGTCAAAAGACTGAGATAGATAGATAGATAGATAGATAGATAGATAGATCACAGATTGGGATAGATGTCAAAAGACTGAGATAGATAGATAGATAGATAGATAGATAGATATTCACAGATTGGGATAGATGTCAAAAGACTGAGATAGATAGATAGATAGATAGATAGATATCACAGATTGGGATAGATGTCAAAAGACTGAGATAGATAGATAGATAGATAGATAGATATAGATAGAGATAGATAGATAGATAGATCACAGATTGGGATAGATGTCAAAAGACTGAGATAGATAGATAGATAGATAGATAGATAGATAGATAGATATTCACAGATTGGGATAGATGTCAAAAGACTGAGATAGATAGATAGATAGATAGATAGATAGATAGATAGATAGATAGATAGCAGATATAGATGTCAAAAGACTGAGATAGATAGATAGATAGATAGATAGATAGATAGATAGATAGATATTCACAGATTGGGATAGACGTCAAAAGCCTGAGATAGCTAGATAGATAGATAGATAGATATTCACAGATTGGGATAGATGTCAAAAGACTGAGATAGCTAGATAGATAGATAGATAGATATTCACAGACTGGGATAGATTTCAAAAGACTGAGATAGATAGATAGATAGATAGATAGATAGATAGATATAGATATTGACAGATTGGGATAGATGTCAAAATACTGAGATAGATAGATAGATAGATATATACATACATACATACATACATACATACATAGGGCTGGTTTAGCTCAGACAGTAGAGGAACGATACCAGCCCTCGCCATTTCAGCGTATGAGTAGCACAGGGATCAGAAAGATGATATCTCCTTGGTCTAGCGCTAGTGAAAAAGAGAAAGAATCCCTCGCTGACACCGACTTTAAGCCACCCAGAAGACTTTTTACATACATGTATATGAACAGACTGAGATACAGATGAACAGATTGAGATAGAGATAGAGAGGGTGAAAAATAGATACGGCGTGAGTCAGAGATAGAGACAGAGATAGTAGAATTATTTTAAACTTTAGTTATGTTGTTTAATGTTTATTTACATAGAGAGTCTTTAGGTTGTGTGAATTTATTTCTTGTGCATAATTCTGGCCAAATAACCTCCATTCGTGATCTTGTATTATTCAATGCACCCATTTAATGTTAATCTCAACATTATTATTGCATTTTGCACGATAATCTGGTCACAAATATTTTTTTGCTTTGTAGTTTAAGTTAATCATAGCCATTTGTATTATCTTTACTTTGTTTTATTTATTTTCCATTTGTGGTTCGACGATGGCACAAAAGTACAAATAACCAAAACGCTCTCTAAGAAATTGTTCAGATATTGATTGCAAATATTTTCATGAATTCAGTATTTCTTTATAGGCACACACACACACACAGAATACACACACACACACACACACACACACACACACATATATATATATATATATATATATATATATATATATATATATATATATATATATGCACTTATGTGTATATGTATATGCTCTTGTATATGTGTATGTCTGCTGATATATATATATATATATGTGTGTGTGTGTGTGTATGTGTGTGTGCGTGTGTGTGTGTGTGTTTCTGTGTGTGTGTGTTTGTGTGTATGTGTCTGCTTATAAATAAATATATGTGTGTATGTCTGATTATAAATATATAATATATATATTCTGTGTGTGTGTGTGTGTGTGTGTTTACATGTATATGTGTATGTCTGCTTATATATATATATACATATATATATATATATAAAATATATATATGTGTGTATATGTAAATATATATATATATATATATGCGAATATATTTTTTGTGTATGTCTGCTTATATATATATATATATATATATATATATATATATATATATATATATATATATATATGTGTGTGTGTGTGTGTGTGTGTGTGTGTGTGTGTGTGTGTGTGTAAATGTATATATATATGTGTGTGTGTGTAAATGTATATATATATATATGTGTAAATGTATATATATATATATATGTGTGTGTGTGTGTGTGTGTGTGTGTGTGTGTGTGTGTTATTGATTGAATTTTGCAACCATTTTGCGTTACATACTTAAAGAAAAACGAAAGAAAGTCTGTGTTTTGTTTTCCGTGATAAGAAAAAAAACGGAAAATGTGGAACGCCGTTGGCCGAATTATGGAAACTATTTCAGTCGCCATATTTGTTGGTTCTACATCAACAAATATGGTGGCTAGTTCACAGAAAATGGGAAAACGAAGAGGAAGCAAAGAGAGATACAAAAGCGAAAAATTTGGAGAACGGAAAAAAAAGACCAACGTCCATCAGGGAGAAACAATAAGGGAATAAATACGAGGGACTAAAAAATGGAAAGCAAGGATTGGAGAGTTGTTAGAGAAAGACTTTAAAGAAAGATTAGAGAGTGAGAGAGAAAAAGATAGTGACAAAAGAGAGTGAAAAAATGAGGAAAGACATAAAATGATACAGAGAAGTAGAGAGAGAGAAAAAAAAACAGACAGAAGCAACGAGGTAGAGAAAGTAAATATTTAACATGGTTTAGTCGTGGTGGCGCTACTTATGTAGCATGTCTTGGACAAAAAATTAAGATTCTTGTAGTCATTTATAGTCTACAGTTGAGAGCATTTTACAGAGGAGATCCCTTTAGTTCCTCAGTGTTAAGCTGAATCCTTTTGTTTCTTAGTGTTTGGTAGAATCCTTTAGTTCCTCAGTGTTAAGCAGAATCCTTTTGTTCCTTAGTGTTAAGGAGAATCCTTTTGTTTCTTAGTGTTAAGCAGAATCCTTTTGTTCCTTAGTGTTAAGCAGAATCCTTTTGTTCCTTAATGTTAGGCAGAATCCTTTTGTTCCTTAGTGTTAAGCAGAATCCTTTTGTTTCTTAGTGTTAAGGAGAATCCTTTTGTTTCTTAGTGTTTGGTAGAATCCTTTAGTTCCTCAGTGTTAAGCAGAATCCTTTTGTTCCTAAGTGTTAAGCAGAATCCTTTTGTTCCTTAGTATTAGGTAGAATCCTTTTGTTCCTTAGTGTTAAGCAGAATCCTTTTGTTCCTAAGTGTTAAGCAGAATCCCTTTGTTCCTTAGTGTTAGGTAGAATCCTTTTGTTCATTAGTGTTAAGCAGAATCCTTTTGTTCCTTAGTATTAAGCAGAATCTTTTTGTTCCTTAGTGTTAAGCAGAATCCTTTTGTTCCTTAGTGTTAAGCAGAATCCTTTTGTTCCTAAGTGTTAAGCAGAATCCTTTTGTTTCTTAGTGTTAAGCAGAATCTTTTTGTTCCTTAGTGTTAAGTCGAATCCTTTTGTTCCTTAGTGTTAGGTAGAATCCTTTTGTTCCTTAATGTTAGGTAGAATCCTTTTGTTCCTTAGTGTTAAGCATAATCGTTTTGTTTCTTAGTGTTAAGTCAAATCTTTTGTTCCTTAGTGTTAGGTAGAATCCTTTTGTTCCTTAGTGTTAGGCAGAATCTTTTGTTCCTTAGTGTTAAGTCGAATCCTTTTGTTCCTTAGTGTTAGGTAGAATCCTTTTGTTCCTTAGTGTTAGGTAGAATCCTTTTGTTCCTTAGTGTTAAGTCGAATCCTTTTGTTCCTTAGTGTTAGGTAGAATCCTTTTGTTCCTTAGTGTTAGGTAGAATCCTTTTGTTCCTTAGTGTTAGGCAGAATCCTTTTGTTGTTGATCAGTTCGTCCGTGTCAAATACGAGCAATTGAACGCCTTTCAAGATCAGCCATAAAAATAGTTAACCAGCCACGTATTTGAGTGTGTTGATTGGCTACTAAGAGTTTATAAATTTAAGTGGTAGGCTACAACACACATTATATTACCAAATTATTCCAACAAAAATAACCTGTCAGAGCCCATCCTACTCCAGGTCTACAACTGGTTTCAATTCAGATTTTCCCTTCTTCTATACCGGTTGCTATACCAATATTAAAGAGGCTAATCTGTCATACTATTTACTCGTAGCTGGAAGGAGAATAGTTCGATTCATACCTTTCCCAAGAGTGTAAGCACAATGTAAAATAAAAACAGCCTAGTTATGGATTTGAACTCCGGTAACCAAGTCCACCTTTTCCGAATAGAAGATGAAGAACGTGCAAGAAATAGTAACAATAATCAAATTGTTGCTTGCTTGTTTGCCTGGTTTTTACAGAATGACAAACCTTGAGTTATCTTATGCGGAAGACTATTTTTATTCATTTTTGTTGGGTATTCAATTTTAACTCACTTTTAAAAAATATTTTTTGTTTATCTAAATCATAGATAGGACCTTAACAAGTACTAGCACTCTGGTACAGAGTGGACCTGGGAGTAATAGTGATGAAAGGGTATTCCTCACTCCCTAGAGCTCCAGAACTGGAACCTTACGACTAGATGCAATTTAATGTCATACCACGGATACTAAGGCCCTCAGTCACCGCTTTCTATCGCCTATATGATAAAAAGGTGTGGGGGTTGCCATAAGAGTAATAGGTCGGGAAAATCATATAGATACTAAGACATGATGTGACCAGCCGTTGATTGGAGGGGGCTTCTCCAACCGCCTTCTAGCCCAATTAAAGGGCAAAGGGTAGTGTTGCATGTCATGGACTATTCAGCCACCCTCCTTAAGCATCGCAACATGTGGCCCCGTTAGGAGATCTTACCTCTCTGCAGAGATGCAGCAAACGGGGCAGATAATAATCAAGAATGGAAAAAATTAAAGCCTCTCAAAAGCACTGAACATTTATTGAAAGAAAAAAATAGAAAAACATAGACGAGTATTGTTACATTATGCTGTGGGATTGACAGGGAATTGTTATGTACTGTCACCTGTTTTGTATAGATGTTAGTAAGTTAAGTTTTATGTTAAGTCTAAGTGGATTAAAACTTTTTATTTGGATTATCAATTTCATATATATATATATATTATATATATATATATATATATATAAAAAAAGAAGAAGGTCCGCAAATGTATCGTTCTCAGAAAAAATGTTTTATTCTTTTTATTTACATACGCAACACGTGTTTCAGATATTCTGGTATCTTCTTCAGGCTTTGATCAATACATATATTGATATACATATATATATATATACATATACACATTATATATATACGTAGGTTGTGCGTGTTTCTGTAATTTTTCTGTTATGTTGTATATATTATATATATATATATATATATATATATATATATATATATATATATATATATACAAGTCAGTTTATACGTATTTCAGTCCATTTCAGTCCATTCATATCTATTTAAGGCTTTGTTTGGTTTCTTTACTTAATGCCATATTAACCTTTGTGGGTTATATAATGCCAAACTATCCTTGTATAAGAACAACAGTGCTACTATTTAACCATATCTGGGAGGATGAGTTGTTTCATACCTTTCCCAAGGGTATTAATCCAAATGTGAATGTAGTAGCTCGACTGGAGTTCAAACTCGCTAACTACAATGTCGCAGTCTGACACGTTAATCATTACGCCACAGAAACTTGCCCTATCTATTTAAGGTTTGTAAAGAATTAACAAAGAAAATAAATTGTTTTTCAGATGTGCCACGAATAATGGAACATTAGGTGGGATAAACTTGTTGAATACCTAGGATACTATTTCTTAAGAAAATCAACGTTTCATTCATTGTTCATTTCTGTTTTTGGTAAATACAGCTTTCGTCTCGATATTTTCTGAAGCCCTTTCAATAGGAAAACCCATACGATCAGGTGTTAGTTCAGTAAGTGTAAAGTCGAGAAGAACACCTGAGTCGATGTGTCGAAAAGAAGAAATCGATCTGTGAGATTCTTAAGACAACTTTTCGAAAGAGCAAAGAAATAAATCCTACAAAAGGCACAAGAAAATAGCAAGACACTTAAAGAAGTCAGTAACGAATGGTCCTTAGAATTCAAAGAAGAAAGCCGTTCTTTAATGTTTTCGCTTAGTGAGAAGAACAGGAAAATATGTCGTCGGAAGTGGAGAGCAAATTGATGAAACAGATATTCGCTATACTCTATCTTTGTGGTGGGGAAACACAGTTATGCTAAGTGTCTTTGATTGTGATGTTATATACTTTTTACGTCGCGATTAATCTAAAACCTATTTGATAATAAACATCCATAATATCTAAGTTTGTTTTTAACGCCCACGAAGGAAAAACAACGCCAAATGTTTATATATATATATATATATATATATATATATATATATATATATATATATATGTGTGTGTGTGTGTGTGTGTTGTGTGTAGTATATTAAGATAAAATGAAAAAACACAGGTTTAAATGGGTTAAGTGGTGAGTTTATTGACAATAAACTCACCACTTAACCCATTTAAACCTGTGTTTTTTCATTTTATCTTAATATACTACATACGGTCGGATTCACTTCCTTTCTTCACATATATATATATATATATATATATATATATATATATGGACTCTCTCGTCGTTTTTCGACGCATGAGTGTTCATCCAATGAACAACCAACACAGTGATTTGTTTATAGTAGTGAAGGCTTGTGTTGGAACATTCCGCACTTTTTGGCACAGTCGATAGGAAAGAATTGGTGCACAAGGAATGCCACAAACACAATCAATGACCAGCCTCAGGATTTTTGAATACAGAGTTTTCTTTCTCCTAGACTGGTTACCTACCATGGTTAAAGAGCCCAGTCTACCCTACTATTTTACCCATATATATATATATATATATATATATATATATATATATATATAAGGTGTCAAAAAAGTACCAAGTTTAAAATTGTGTTTACCAATGTTGTATATCCAACATCGGATATATAAACGATGAGAGAGAGTGAGTTCATCTCGATGAGAGAGAGAGAGAGAGAGAGAGAGAGAGACTTACTTTAGAGATGGGATGGTCTTACTTGATTACTTCATTTCTGTTGCTGGCTCTTGCTGACTGCTTACTGACTGATTCCTGCCATCTGGTCTGGCCGCCATTTTCTTGTCTAGTTGACTTCTAATTCTTCTGTTCTTTAATCTTCTTTACTATTTCTTCTACTTTCTGGTCTGGTCTGGCTAGTAATTGTTTTACATTTAATAACACAAGACTTTGTTTGCTGGATCAAGCTTTTATTAATTATCTAACCCATATTTCCACCACAGGTATGAGATGACCAGAGAGAAGACAATCACGTCTTTCTTCTTCCAAAGCTAGGGTCGAATCTGATCTAACTAACTAACGCATGAGATTTCACGCCTCTGGGTCAAGGGTTACCAACAGTCCCGGTGGTTTTCCATGAACGGGACTCCCTGATTTTAAATCTGACAGACCTCAATTTAATTCTAGCTACAGGGTTTGCTCACAATTCATGACTTCCCATGAATTTTAACACCAAGATAGACATGAAGAATGAATGGAACGTTTTTTTTTTCAGAATACAAGGTGTCAAAAAGTACGAATTGGAGAGGCCTCATCCGATCAATCGGCTGTTAATGTCAAATCCTAGAAATGATATGATTGTCCCGACCGTATTCTTCAAATTCCTTCTATGGCAAACACCCACTCCTTTTTATCATATATATACTAGAAGATGGTGTCCGAGGGTCAACAACTAGAATTTATTAATACAAAAAGTTATTTCTATGAATCTATTAATACACATGAAGTAAATGAAAATTATTTCTTATGTCATATAGTACCTTAATGATAAAGGAATCGTCTGTTTTTTCTACTAAATTATGTCTGTCGAAGAAGCAACGAGATCTCACGTAACCTGTTGATTAACCTAACAATTTCTCTGTTCACCTTGTATCTTTGCTGAGTAGAACTCTTTCCCCAACTTTAATCCTTTCTGTGTTTCTTCCTATTATTTTCTGTTAACTCTGATACCCGAGTTACAATATAAATCATATATATATATATATGAAAAAGGCAAGATTTAACATTAGATAATACATAAGGGTTGATATGCTATTAAAACAACCAACCAACCGACCTGAGTACTGAACTGGCTTATCACTGATACGTTGAGCTACGGGAACCGGTGCTTTCAGCGTGATTTGACTGTAACTTTTTCTTTCTAAGCTTTTCCTTGCCCTAGCAGACAGACCACAGTACCTACTGTTACTAAGGGTTCACTCATCTGAGTACTGAACACATTGCTGATTAGCTTGGTTGATCTAGCAGGGACCGGTGCTTTTAGAGTGACTTGACTATAAGCCGATGTCTGTTTTATTTACTTACAATGGAAGCCTTAGGTCATCAGATTTGGTTTACTCTTTAAGTAAAAATTCAATAACGTATATCTACAATCCCCTTTCTGTGCCGGGGAAGTAAAGATAAGCGGGTGTTTAAAAATTAATCGTTGTTCATTTTAGCGAGTGAAATTAGTTTCCTGAATTTCTGAACCTTTTAATAACTTATAAACAACGCAGAATATTTGATTGCATAAGCAGACAGACGGAGACCTGTTGGCGGGACTTAGAATATAATACACCAACTTTTTCCTCTGAAAAGTGATAAGACCTCCCCTCTCCCCGCCATGATAAGACTCCTGCGGAACTTTAAATAAATCAATCTTAAGTCTGAAGCTAAAGTTGCAACTACGCTGAGTGTACACATACATGGGTAGGGGATAAATTTGACATATTTATATTTGGTTATTTTTCTCCGTAGGTGGGGTATTGACGCACACTACGCATCATTTAAAAGCTTGGATCCTTCTTCATTCATATACGTGATGACAGATAGAATGGATGACTGGAACCCACCTGAATCATGGAAAAGAATAACTTGTATCATGATGATCTGCACCGGCCATCAAAATAAGATTATGGTTGCTACCCAATGCTCCCTGAACACTGTAAAAACAATCAGACATGAACTGGAGAATTGCAATGGAGACTACGAGGCTGTGGCTAGAAGAAAGCAACATAACAGACAATCTGATTGCGTTCGTACAACAGATTTCCTCGAAAATCTACAGAAAAAAGTGTTGGAGGACCCTCAGATGCTTACGTGGAGTTGCTAAACATTGTAGTCAAGCCCTGGATAACAAGGGTAGCCAATGGTAGACCAATATATGGCAGCAGAATTCGGTCCCTTGCCACACCTCTGGGAAAAGTTAAAGAATGGTTGTCGGCGAATTTTTACTACACCAGTCCCAATGTTTGGCCTCCGAACTCCCCATATCTTAACCCCATGGATTATTATGTATGTGGCGCTGTAGAGAAAGACACCAATCGCCGTGACAGTACAACAAAAGCCCAGTTAATCGACAGAATTAAGGTGGTTTTTGACCCTTCCCAGTGAAACTATAATATCAACTTGCTCCAGGTTCCGGAGCTGGATTGAAGCTGTGATCGACGCTGACGGCGGTTATTTTGTGTGAAACTTGTAGTGTAATTTCCGTGCCCTTTGAATTTCTTTACAATCCATTAAATTATGTACTTACCAAGCCCCTTTTTGTTTTTCCTTATGAAACTGTCAAATCTCTCCCGAACACGCTGTATAGTGTGTGGCGCATCATTGCCATTTCACCCAGGTTCAATCTGACCTGAAGTGGTAGTAACTCTTAGGATCACATCTATAAGTCAAATAGATTTGTTTGAAATTTATCTGTATTATAGTTATGATTGTAATCAAACTATGAAAATGAATCAAATTTCAATATTAAATAACCCATATGGCGTTGATATAATAGATTTGTTTGAAATTTATCTGTATTATAGTTATGATTGTAATCAAACTATGAAAATGAATCAAATTTCGACATTAAATAACCCATATGGCATTTGATATAGCGTTAAATAAAGAAACCAAACCGACAGACAGACACACGAGCGTACCCAACTTTGAATAATGTTTTTAGATTTCCTCTGCATTGGCACAGGGAACATAGATAGACTAAAAGACACAGACATCCATACAGATATACACAATGTAAAAGAAACTTCTAAAATGTCTGTAGCATTGTGCACAAGATGATGCTAGTTTGGTTTGATCTAACGGCATATCAACCCTGTGGGTTAATTAATGCCAAATCTTTTTTTATATATATGATTTGTAAGTGAATAGTTTGTAGGTAGTTTTTTTTAAAACAAATTGTTAGAGTGCGAGACAACAGGTTGTGATCAATTTTGCTTTACAGGTGTATTTTTGTAGAACTCATTTGACCATAGATGGGACTCTAATAGGTACTACCACTCCGGGTCAGAGTTGACCTGGGAGTAATTAAGATGAATGGGCACTTCTTCCTGTCCAGAGCTCCAGAATTGGAACTTCACCACTAGATACAGTTTAACGCACTATGACCCTCGGCCACCGCCTTCTAGAACATATATGATAAAAAGGGTTGTGGCCATAAGGGCAATAGGATCGGAACAATCGTATAGGTACTAGAGCTTGACATGACCAGCCAATTGATTGTAGGGTGCCTCTCCGTCCGACCGTATATCCAGAAAGGGTCAACGTGGAGTGTTGCATGTCATGGACTGCTCAGCCACCAGGATTCTGTCATTAAGCATCACGGGTTTCCATCTACGATCAACAGGTGGTCTAATTGGGGGATTTTACCCTCTGCAGAGGTGCAGTCTGTGTATTCTACTACCTCATCCGACAAAGCGGAGATGAAGCTCGAAACTTCACTTTAATACAATACACTGACAGGTACATAGTCAGGCACAACAATATAATAGGGCATTCGGAAATTAATATAACTTTGATTCGTTGTCTTCTTGAATGCTGTTTATCTATGGACAATTAATGGGCATGTTGATCACTATCAGCTAATTACATTATTTCAAATACATCACATTGTTAGTCATACAATGTGTTTTTTTCTATTTCACTGTATGTCTGTCAGTATAACTCTATACATAATGTGTGACCCAATTGACTCTGTTGTTATTGATTCTATCTGTGCACTTATCTCCAATACTCATCCCCATTACTCCGTCAATTTCTTATTGATAATGTACACAACATTATAAAAAGTGAACTCTCTATCTATCTATATATCTATCTATCTATCTCTATCTATCTCTATCTCTCTCTCTCTCTCTCCTATATATATATATATATATATATATATATATATATATATATATATATATATATATATATATATCAACCTATCTATCTATCTATCTCTATCTCTATCTATCTCTATATATCTCTATCTCTATATATCTCACTCATTCAATAAATCAATCAATCTCACCCGAAGCTAATCTAGATAGATAGATAGATAGATATGAACAGGATGACACAAACAAACAGTGAACGATGGATTTTTGCATTGTTGCAGAAAACAGTTGAATGACTGTTGGATGGCAATGTGGCGTCGCACAGGAAAGTAGCGATGTGTTATTGAATTCATGCACGCCAAATAAATGCACCCACTACAAATAGATAAAGATAAACTGTGATAGATAGATATGAACAGACATAGATATATATAATATAGATAGATAGATAGATAGAAACAGACTGGCATAGATAGATAGATAGATAGATAGATAGAAACAGACTGGCATAGATAGATAGATATGAACAGACTGGCATAGATAGATAGATAGATAGAGAGAGAGAGAGAGATAGATAGATAGATAGATAGATAGATAGATAGAATGAACAGACTGGCATAGATAGATAGATAGATAGATAGATATGAACAGACTGGCATAGATAGATAGATAGATAGATAGATATGAACAGACTGGCACAGATAGATAGATAGATAGATAGATATGAACAGACTGACATAGATAGATAGATAGATAGATAGATAGATAGATATGAACAGACTGACATAGATAGATAGATAGTAGATAGATAGATAGATACAGACTGACATAGATAGATAGATAGGTAGATAGATAGATAATATGAACAGATGACATAGATAGATAGATAGATAGATAGATATGAACAGACTGACATAGATAGATAGATAGATAGATAGATAGATAGATATGAACAGACTGACATAGATAGATAGATAGATAGATAGATATGACAGACTGACATAGATAGATAGATAGATATGAACAGACTGACATAGATAGATAGATAGATAGATAGATAGATAGATAGATAGATAGATAGATACAGACTGACATAGATAGATAGATAGATAGATAGATAGATAGATATGAACAGACTGACATAGATAGATAGATAGATAGATAGATAGATACAGACTGACATAGATAGATAGATAGATAGATAGACTGACATAGATAGATAGATAGATAGATAGATAAGACTGACATAGATATAGATAGACAGACTGACATAGATAGATAGATAGATAGATATGAACAGACTGACATAAATAGATAGATAGATAGATAGATATGATACAGACTGATAGATAGATAGATAGATATGAACAGACTGACATAAATAGATAGATAGATAGAACAGACTGAAATAGAATAGATAGATAGATAGATAGATGACATAGATAGATAGATAGATAGATATGAACAGACTGACATAGATAGATAGATAGATAGATATGAACAGACTGACATATAGATAGATAGATAGATAGATAGATAGATAGAAGAGATGACATAGATAGATAGATAGATAGATAGATAGATAGATAGATAGACAGACTGACATAAATAGATAGATATAGATAGATGACATAATAGATAGATAGATACAGACTGACATAAATAGATAGATATATAGATATGAACAGACTGACATAGATAGATAGATAGATAGATATGAACAGACTGACATAGATAGATAGACAGAAATAAACTTCGACCTTTAAAAAAAACGAAAAAATGAGGTTTAATATTCCATTAACGACAAAAAATAATCGGGAATTGGAGTTAGGTATTAGGGAAAGCGGAATAATTGAAATGTGAAAAAAGATCATCATAAAAAGTTATTGATGAAATATTTTTTGATCTCTTAAATATCGAACAGAAGATAATGTTTGTATCGGAAATAAAAGGAAATAAGTTATATGTATCTCTTGATAGGTTATGACGTTTATGGTGTATGAATTGATGCAATATATATATATATATATATATATATATATATATATATATATATATATATATATATATACTGTGGAGTTTAGGGTGCTCGTCACACCACGACAATCATAGTGGTACAATTTATTAACAATTACTTTTTTTAAGAAGTGGAGCTGCTAGTCCCACGCCCCTTGGTTTGAATTCATAGTTTCCTTTTCCTAGACCAATTACATTACAAACCTTAAATATTCCAGTCTACCCTACTTTGCCCTCGTAGCTAGGAGAAATGAAGTGTTCATGCCTTTTCCAAAGGTAGTAAGGCAAAAGTGAAACTCAAAGAGCTTAATTGAGGATCTACACTTGGCTCATCGAGCCTATTTCCTTAGATGATATCCCTTACGCCATGCGTTTTCACAAATATCTGCGCGCGTGTGTGTGTGTGTGTGTGTGTGTGTGTGTGTGTGTGTCTGTGTGTCTGTATGTGTGTGTTCAAAAGTATTGAAATTGTATTTACCAAAACAGAAAAGAATAATAAATGAAATATTAATTTTCTTCAAAACAACCCCTTGGCATTCAGCACACTTATGCCAACGAGGTTTCCATAGATTCAACCACCATGAAATATTTCTCATATCCATGAAATATTTCTCAAGCAAAATACTAGGCGAGCCGAGTTCAAATCCTGGACAAGACGGTTTGTTTTTCACTTTGCGCTTATGCTCTTGGCAAAGACATAAATCCACCTGTTCTCCCCCAAGCTACGAGTAAATAGTAGAGCAGACTGGGTTCTTTAGCCTAGGTTAAAAGAATAAAAACTTTGAATTCAAATCAGCCGTACTCCTCTTAAAATTGATCTTATGTAGCATCCTACCCATCGGTGAGGCTTTGCGTAAATACATACTTAGTTGAAGTTATTAAGGACTCACTGACGCAGACTCAAATCCACTGAATGATGGTTCTCACCCGATCATTATGCTCGTGGTGTAATGGCTACTGTCATAGGAAATGGAAACGGCATGACGAGTTCAAATCCTGGACGACACTGTTTGCATTTTACATAGCATCAATACCCTTGGTAAAGGTATGAATCCAACTATTCTCCCTCCAGCTATGGGGGTGAATAGTAGGACAGACTTGGCTTTTTAACTTTGTTATGGCAACCGGTGTAGGAGAAGGAAAACTTGCTTTGATTTCTAATGGTTTGGTTTTATCTTAATGAATATGATCAAAAATATCGGGGATAAATCTTAAACGAAATCCATTAACAAGAAGAAATAACTGTAATTTTATTCTTGACTTCCTATTTCAACGAAATAGATAAAATAAGAAAATTTAGCAATGAAAAACAGGAGTGATGGAAAAGTAAGTTACAGTTGTTCTAGTTTTCGTTTTTACCGCCTCTGTTTCAAATCATTTTATCTGCATACTTATTTAGTTTCATTAGCCTTTCTAATTTAATATATTTTATTACATTACAACTTAAATACTTGCATTCGGAGGGTGCATATATTTACTATTAATTTTAATTCGCTTAGAAATTAACATTGTGTCGTACCTTGCTCGTAGCGGAGGAGTCGGTTAAAGACACTTATGTGAGTGCAATTGTCTTTACGGTTCCGTCTATAATGTTTTTCGTGCTTTGTTCACATTATGGTCTCATCTTTTAACGTTCTGATAATAGTCCGGAGATTAATACACCACTGTGGGGACCAGTAGTAAAAATATAGTTCTGAAATTACCAACAGGAAAATGCGATTTTATTATATTATCCTTTCCAAATAGCGTTTTATCTTGTCCTGGCCGCATCTCTTCACCCTATCCCGGACAAACCGCAAAACGGCACTGTTTTATTTACAATAATAGGGGAGAGATACTGTTGGATTTTTTTTGTTATATAAGGTGTGTGCTAGTTCCCCGCCTGTGCTTATAGACTAGGCGAGATCATGTGGTATATTCCTTAGCCAATCGCTGGCCATACTGTGTGGCTGATATATTACTTAAGCGCTGATTCTTTCTCAGTCTAATCGCAGTCATCGACGAGGGAACCTAGGAATCTCTACCTGAGAGGATTACCAAAGGATCCAAATCGGAGGACTCTCTACCTAGAATCAACTGGCCAATTATGGCCCTTAAAACTTGACAGATACAATCAAAACCAGAGCACAAGGCTTAACATTTTATTAAGTGGGCTGAAGAAGTACAAATGTTGGTACAATGTTGGTCTTGTTTGTCTTTGGTTCTTCCTTGGCTAGTTTCATTCGCCGACTGATTCATGCTGGATAAATATTTCTGTCCGTCGCCTACCAAACCTGCTTTCACCATAATACCTCGGGCACTCCATGTTTGAAAATAACTACTTATAACCCGTAAAGTTTATTTTCAAAATGAAAAAATAAACTTGAAATGTTATGACAATTTTTACAAAATGAGATGTGGGATTTGATGAGGCAAATCAAAAAGGATACTTGAAAAAAGAAAACATAAAAAATGTAGGACACTTCCTTCTGCTAGTATTGCCGACTGTTTTCTGGTATTGTGAGCCGAAAACCAGCCGACTAGATTTTCTACGTGAGGAGTGAGGTCCTTAAAGTGGAGAGGGTGATTGGAGTGGGGATGGATGGGTTTGGGCTTCGAAATAAAATTTCTGAATTTCCAAATAGCAAGGTATTTAGTGGAGGTGTGCTCCTACATCCGTTCCGAAATACAACCCCTTTCTGCACTGTTTTGTTTTATTTCGAATTAGATAAAAAAAATCGTAGCCTGAACCCAATTATATAACCCGAGGTTTGTAGGGGGGTGCAAAACTTGTCATTGCTATTTATTGTTCTACTTGGATTGGGTTGTTTGTTTTTGTTTTACGGCATATCAACCTCGGTGGGTCATTTAATGCCAACAAAGTTTTGAAATAAATTAAATCTTGATGGATATTCAATTTTTTTTTATGAACACATTTTTCTATTTAACCCATAGATGGGACCCTAACAGGTACTACCACTCTGGGTCAGAGTGGATCTGGGATCAATGGTGAAGAGGTGATCCACATTCCCAGACTTCCAGAACTGGAACCTCACCATCAGTTAGAGTTTAACATCATACCCAGGACATGAAGTCGCTCAGTCACTGCCTTCTAGCACCCATGTGATAAAAATGGTTGGGGATTGCCATAAGGGCAATAGGGTCTGGACAATCATATAGGTGCTTGACGTGACCAGCCGATTGATCGGAGGGGGCCTCTCCGACCGCCCGTCTAGTCTAAGTAAGGGCAAAAGGGAAGTGTTGCATGTCATGGACTGCGCAGCCATGAGGATCCCATCCTTAAGCAGTTGGTCCAATTGGAGGGGTCTTACCCCTCTGCAGGGGTGCAGTCGGTGTATTCTAAAGCCCCAGCCGACAGAGCTAGCTTGGATTGATACATTCACTGACCGATCCATACAAATAAATTCTTCCCAAATTGCGATGCATGTTGTTTAAATGGATTTATTAAACGAATTGAAACGAAAATAATATATGCAAGGAACAAATATTACGTAATACAGAAAGTGAAATATTGGGAACGTAATTCAAAACGACGTCACTACTTTACTGGGAGTGACATAATCGAGCAGAAGTTATATTATTTCCGAACATGATGTGCATTCGCTTAACAAGCTCGTGCTATTCATTATACTTAATCATATTTAGAGAAACATCAGTAAATGAAGTCGGAAAATGTTTCGGAAAATGACGTCACTATTGTTTATAATGATGTTAATTCACAATCTGCAGTGCTGCTATCTCGTTGCTTAATGTGACGTCATTAAAAAAAATTATGTGAAGTCTTGCTGTCCAATCAAATAAAGGATTTTTCAGTGAGCAAAGAATTGGTTCAGCATTTAATAACGATGTGAGGATGCGTTACGCGTCATTGTCTAAAGTCTAAAAAAAAACAAATAATTTACATTAGCGGTCACAATAACTTCTATGCACTTTTCCCCTCACCATTTTAACTATAAATTAATTAATTATTATTTTTATAATATATGCGCACGTGTGTGTATGTGAGGAGCAAGGTCGATAATATATATATATATATATATATATATATATATATATATATATATAATATAATTATCGACCTTGCTCCTCATATACACACACGTGCGCATAAAGGGCCGGGTTAGCTCAGTCGTTAGAGCGTTCGGCTAGAAACCACAAGGTTCCTAGTTCAAAACCGGCCCTCGCCAACTCAGCGTTATGAGTAGCACGGGGTTCTGTGCGGTAAAGTAAGGAGCTGATAGTGGGTGTGGCGCTCCGCCTCAGACGCAAAAACAATCTCCTTGGTCTAGCGCCAGTGAAAAGGGGATAGACTCCCTCGCTGATTGGCTGATACCAACTATAGGCCACCCCGACGACTTTACTTTTTTTATAGTTGAAATGATGAGGAGAATATATATATATATATATATATATATATATATATATATATATATATATATATATATATATATATATATATATATATATATATATATAACGTTCCAATGATTGAAAAAATATTTCAAAAGAATACTGGCAAAACTAATGTTTCCCTGTGGTAATTTTTCAGTATTCTTTCAAGAATGTTTTCGCTATTATTTTCAAAGATTTGAGTAAACCTTTCACCAGATTTTGGTATTTAGGCATCGATTTTTCTTTTAGACACGTTCTATTAGATGTAGATTTCAATCTAATAAAAGCTTCTCTCGTTTTCGAATTTAATTTCTCAGAGTCAGATTGAACCCTTCAGTCATTAACATTACAAATTTTGATCATTCCATTTTGATCCTACACAGGGACATCAACTTAGAAAGATATCAATTTATCAAAAAGTGTAATTGATATAATTTATCAGGTATCTTAAGTAAAATATATGAAAAGAAAAAGATAGATATATATGAGCAGATTTGATTTAAATTAGTCCAGTAATCTCTCGG
Organism: Doryteuthis pealeii; assembly: GCA_023376005.1. Lineage (NCBI taxonomy): Eukaryota > Metazoa > Mollusca > Cephalopoda > Myopsida > Loliginidae > Doryteuthis > Doryteuthis pealeii. The sequence continues at coordinate 104,225,740 of CM042138.1, read as the reverse complement.
TGGCTTATCAATATACGCCACCCTTATGGTCAGGAAATGAATGATCTTTTTGTTCCTAGCCATTGACCTAAGAGTTTCATCCGCCCAGCACTAGTTGAAACGCTGTTTGGCTCATCTGCATTGCTTCACATCCTCTGTGTTGCATCCCATTGTTTCCTATGCATCACACTTATATGATTCGTATAACACTCTCCTCCCCAGAATCTGATATACGGTGACAGGCCGGAACAAGATGTCTGAATGATTATGGGAACCGCATGTTTGATTGTCGCGGTGTTTGAACACTCCTGTTTGGTGCTACTTTTTTCATATCTCCATTACTACACTTGTAGAATTTTGATAATGTGAAATTTCCTTCTAAAAAAATTAAGTTTTAACTTGGTTAAAGTCTAACTATTCCGTCCTATTAATTTAAATCAGTTATTGTGTGTTCTGTTTATTATTTCATTTCCCGTGGAGTCAACGTTATTTTAATTCAGTAGTTTGCTGTTGTCTAGTGACGATTATCAGCGATGATATGATTTAACCATTTGACAATATTATATAACCCCTCCTCACCAAATTAAAAAACGACGTTCAGTGTATATACAGACCCCACAACATTATCATACAGCGTGGAAGAAGACATGTTTAAAGAGATTAGTTTTGTCAATGCCACAACAGGGAAAGGTTATCGAGAATTTATTTGGCTTGAATATTACCATTCGAAATTCCGTGTTAGTTTTATGTGTCCCTTGACTTCTCTGTCAAATAGCGTGGCATCCGAGAGAAGATAGTTTTCCAAAGTAAAGCTAGTCCCATCTATGGGTTAAATAGAAAAACATGAGTTGATAAAAAATTGTATTATCCATTAAGAATGAATTTATTTCAAAACTTTATCGGCATTAAATGAACCACTGAGGTTGATATGCCGTAAAACAAAACAAACCAAACCAAGCTAAAGCGATGTTAACGTATTTGCCTCTCATTCCACTTATGAGGGCGTGACACAAGGACATTTTTATGTGCCAACCAAAAATGTAGTCACAAAAAAATGCGTCGATCCCGTCGGCATTCCCCCTTGAGGGGGCGCTTCAGGTGCTGGGCAATAAACCCAGCCCTGCACTTTAAATCAAGGGGGCAAGTATTGCATGTTATAGTGATGTTAATACAAGTATATGGACGGCATGGTCTGCTATAGACAGATTATCAATCATATTGAAATCCGATCTCACTGAGAAAGTTAAAGCGACAATTCTACCAAGCCGTAGTTGTAACAGTGCTATTTTATGGCTGCACCACTTAGACCTTAACAAAGCACCTAGAGAATAAGCTCTATCGTAGCTGCACAAGAATGCCGCGCGCGACATTAAATGAATCGTGGAAACAACACATCCCAAGAAAACAGCTGGATGGTGACTTGCTCCATATCATACAAATCATCTAAGTGAAACAAGTCACGCTGGGCGTTGCTGGAGAAGCAAGGACTAACTCATAAGTGACGTTCTCCTCTAGAAACCAGCACATGGGTACGCTAGTGTGGGCCGCCCAGCAAAGACATCCATTGACCAGCCCTGTGCGGTTGGTGAGAGATTGCCATGGATATCGGTGCTACTAGCGGGACATGATATATATATATATATATATATATATATATTCAGAGTTTTCCTTCTCCTAGACTGGTTGCCTATCCAAGGATGAAGAACTCAGTCTACGCTACTATTTACCCATATCTAGAGGGAGAATAGTTGGATTCATACCTTTCTCAGGGTATGATTGGTATGTGAAATGCAAACAGCCTCGTCCAGGATTTGAACTCGTCTCGCCGTGTCCATTTTTATCCGATGGTAGCCATTACACCACGTGCTATGTGTGTGTGTGTGTGTACACGTGTGTGAGTGTACAGAGAGATATAAACAGACATCTCTCTCTCTCTCTCTCTCTCTCTCTCTCTCTCTCTCTCTCTCTCTCTCTCTCTCTCTCTCTCTCTCTCTCTCTCTCTGGCTGACCCATACTTCTGACCTCGTGCTAAGCTTTAGTAAATAACAATGATTGAATCATTTTAACGGCACGCATACCCACACGTCTACTAATTAAATATATATGAACAGACTGCGATTAATAGATAGATATATAGATGGATAGACAGTTTGGAAATTAATTTGCTATTGATAACAGAATAGATAGATAGATTAATTGATAGTTTTTAAATTAATTTGCTATTGATAACGATAATGATAGAAAGATAGATAGATAGTTTTTTAATTATTTTGGTATTGATAATAGGATAGATAGATGAAAACTCACTAAAAAAAACAATTGCAAACTGATGAGATGGATTGTTAACTGACTTAAACACTTGTTGTTATCAACTAGTATATTTTAATACTGCGATTTTTATTTTGATATAATTCTTATATATAACTAAATAAAAATCCTAAATGTTATTAAGGGAGATTTTTTTTCTATTTTTATTCTTGAAGATACAGAAGCATCTCGACTTTGTTGTGAGTAAGCACTTGTTAAAGTATGCGTCCAAACACAACAGGTGAAATAAAGTGACTACATATTTGCAGACGAAATTGATGCGTAGGTGTGTATAAATTGGATTGAGCAGCCATTTGTCGAAGCCAAGGGCAGATAATCAAGGTCAAATTGTTAATTATTCTTGGTAAAATGATCGTTGTAGTGTCTTTATTAGATTAGCACTTTTCCATCTCTTTTTCTTCTCCTCAACGGCTTCTCTTTTCTTTTTTCTTTAACACCTTCCATCATCTTTGCTGGAGCTTGGATATTTCACTTAAGTCTGGGGGGGGGGAGGTTAGATGATAACCTGAAATTGACTCTATCATTAAATTTGTGCTAAACCATAAATCAAACTTGCCAGCGGTGATTTGTTTTGGAGAATTTCAGCTGTTCCATAGTGAAATATCCGCGGTATCAAACAATAAAAACAACAACCGAGATTTCTGCTATTGCTGTTAGCAGCAATTGGTTTATTTTAACGACATGTCAACCCGTCTAGGGTTATTTTATGCCTAGGTGTTAGGAAATTGCGTACAGGTATTCTTCCTTTGAAATTCTTAATAGTACAACCCCTAAATATTTAAATTTTCTACCACCACCATGATGCGTGTATCTCACTTCATGAATAACTGCATGGTTGGTTGGTTGGTTGGTTGTATTTTGCGGCATGTCAAACATTTTTGGGTTAATTTATGTCGAAGACGTTTATTTATACATTTTTGATGGGTATTCAATTTTTTAAAATTCAATTTTTAGTACGTTCTTTCAAACTCATTTTTTTCTATTTAACCCATAGATAGTACTACCACTCAGGGCCAGAGCGTAACTGGGGGTATGGCGATGAAGGGGTACTATACACTCACCAGAGCTCCAGAATTGGAACTTCACCACTAGATGCAGTTTAAGGTCATACCCAGGAAACTAAGACTTTCAGCTAGCGTCTTCTAGGACATATATGATAAAAGAGCTGGGAGTTTACCATAAGGTTGTGACCATCATATAGGTGCTAAGGCTTGACGAGACCAGCCGATTGAGCGGAGGGTGCCTCTGCGGCCAACTGTCTAGCCTAAGTAAGGGCCAAAGGGGAGTTGCAAGTCATAGACTGCTCAGCCACAAGAATTCCGCACTTTAGCACCACGGATCGCCACCCACGGCCAATAGGTGGCCACATTAATGTGTGGGGGGGGGATTTTATCCCACTGCAAAGGAGCAGTTGGCGTATTCTACAGCCCCAGCCGACAGGGCAGATGAATAAATGGTCTAGATAGCTAATAACAGTTTCAAGAAACAAAATACTTTTTAAATATTTACTTGCTAATTTATAATTTTTTTATTTAATTCTTTTAGTGTTTCATTTTATTTATTTGTTTTTGTTTTTTTTTTCTTTTCCAGGCTTGCTGTTTCTTTTCTGCTCTTCTTGTCCATGGTCGGAATGCCGCTGACAATGTTTATAATCCCGTCATGCACCGCTCTGGCTGGCCTTGTGGTCGTCGTCATGATCATGGGATTATGTATGGGTTGTATCGACTGTATTGCCAATTTAGGCATGATCAACCTATTTCAAAGGAACGTATCGCCGTTTCTACAGGTAAGACACATTATTTTATGACTGTGTGTGTTTTTGTTGTTGTTGTTGTTTTTGTTTTTTGTTTTTTGTTTTTTTTGGGGGGGGTGTTTTTGTTTTTTTGGGGGGTCAATATGTCATGGCACTTAAAACATATTTTTTGTCAATTAAATTTACTGTACGCGAACTTAGACGATCACAGAAATTTTGTACTGATGATTTTCAACTGAACGATGCTATACTCAGGGTCGTGGAGGTGTGTGCTGTTAAGGTTAGAGTCGTGGGAAATGGACTCGTCGACCAGAGTTCAAATCCTGGACGAGGCTGTTAGCATTTCACATTGTGCTAATACCCTTGGGAAAGGTATGAATCCATATATTCTCCCTCCAGCTATGGGTAAATAGTTGAGCATACTGGTTTTTTAACCTTGGATGGGTAACCAGTCTAGGAGAAGGATATCTCTGAATTCAAATCTGTTAAGCTCCGCTTAAGTTCCTTGTGTCGTATCCTGCACGTGCAAAGGGGTTGGTATATATATATATATATATATATATATATATATATATATATGGTCATGGTGGTAGCAGCCTGAAGTGTGATGTTTCCCGGCCCCTCTTCCAAAAAAGTACCACTTCGCCTTTATTCTGTTTGTTACAAGTTCTTTTTCAAATGGTCCCATAAACAAAGGACGGGCTGGCTGGGCTGGCACATGCTCGTGATTCTGATGCTATCCGTGCTCATGCTAGCCCGCGGGTTCAAGCTCAGGTTCGGACTCGATGCTGTTCCCATGTTCAGGGTTCTGGGTCTGTGAGGTAATTTTTGTCCAGTCAATGGAGGAAAATTAATTCTCCTTTCAATTGCCAATGGGGACGCTCCCCAATATATATATATATATATATATATATATATATGTGTGTGTGTGTGTGTGTGTGTGTGTGTGTGTGTGTGCGTGTGATATGGCAGCAAACTTGTGTTCGTGTATTGCCATTATTTGATAAAAAAATTTTAAAAGTTCAATGGTGAGCTGCGCTAATGTGGCTTTTTATCCAGTGGCCGAGGGGATAAGATTTCAGGTTGGCAAACAGTCAAACGGAGTTCGACCCTAGCCAAGGATAGTTGTTGTGTCTAGCCACACTGAAGAGGTATGAAATGCCGAAACACGTGTCTGTGGATGACTTATTAATATATATATATATATATATATATATATATATATATATATATATATATATATATGTGTGTGTGTGTGTGTGTGTGTGTGTGTATAGAGAGAGAGAGAGAGAGAGAGGAGAGCAACCCCTCCGCACAAGCAGGATCCGACACAAGGTCAATTTCTTAAGTTTAACAGGTTTGAATTTAGAGTTTCTCCTAAACTGGTTACCTAGCCATGGTTAAAGAACCCAGTCTGCCCTGCTATTTATCCATAGCTGGAGGGGGAATTGATTCGTACCTTTCCTAGGGGTATTAGCGCAATGTGAACTGCAAACAGACTAGTCCAGGAATTGAACTCAACTCTTTAGTTTTTAATTCATACGTGACTGTTCGTAATCGATCATAAGGAAACGTATAGTTTCATACGGCGGAAGATTTGAATTTTTACCCACCAACTGTAGATCCCTCCTACGTGAATTGGAGTGAGTATTAGGGAAGCCATTACATGAAAATGCCTGTGAAATCTAAGGTTTGAGAATCGCCTTAAGCATGACCAAAATTGGCCACTATTTAGCAAAGGGTTGCCATGGCGATAAGATAGGGTAAATAAGGAGAACGACTGGAAAGTGAGATATGGGTGAAGGTGGGAATATGAGTAAATGAAATCTAACAGAATAAAACGCATTTAGTGTCCCTTATGAATAAGTACCCCTCTAACCTGTTTTAAGATTAATTTTCTTCTAAATCAAATTTGGCAGGATTCTATCATTTCTAACGGAATGCAATGGAAACAGATATAATTAAGTGCTATTTATTACTGAGCTCTTCAACATCAAAAATATGTAGCCAAATATAAAATTGCAACATCCCTGTTTCCCCTCACATGTCCATTGTGATCAAACAGAACGTAGACGTCATAGTGGATGTGCGTGGTATAAGGGTTAGAGTCGTGGAAATGGACTTCGTCGACCCGAGTTCAAATCCTGGACACGACCGTTTATATTTCACATAGCGCTAATATCTTTGGGAAAGGTATGAATCCAACTACTCACTTCCTCCAGTTATGGGTAAATAGTAGGGCAGACTGGGTATTTTAACCTTGGTTAGGTAACCAGTCTAAGAGAAGGAAAACTCTGGATTAAAACCTGTTAAACTCCGCTTAAGAAATTGACCTTGTGTCACATTCTGCTCGTGTGGAGGGGTTGGTAAATACATAGACACTAGAGTTAGGAGCTGACCTCTGAACAGAATATTTAAAAATTTCGCTTGCCTGTTGGGAAAATCTAATTGACACGTTTCATTTAAAAGAAATAAAACTTTATTATTTGTTCATACGCATTACATATATTATCACGATTCTCTCCCTTATAATGTAGATTTGTTCTTTAATATTAAATTAATTTCTACTGAAATAACATTTCAGTCTGATTCTACAAACTGTATTTTTCGTTTCTGAGATGGGAACATACGAGGGTGGGTCAAAAAGTAATGCCATTTTGTTTTACCTTCGAATGAGTGTAGGTATCCTTGCCCCGTAAAATTCTGTTGATTGTTCTTTGGCACACTTCTTTATGACAGACACTTCCTCATCACTGGAATAATGTTTGCCTCTCAAACCCTCTTTCATTGGGCCGAAAAGATGAAAGTCTGAAGGCACTAAATCTGGTGAGTATGAAGGATGCTGTTAATTGCCCACCCTAATGAGGTGATTTTCTCCCTGATGCTTGTGTGTGGTCGACCATTGTCATATAGAAGGAAGACATTGAAGATTAGCAAGTTGAGTCTTACTCGTTGGATTCTTGCTCTGAACCTCATTAGGGTCTCAATGTAGGCCTTAGTTCTATATAATAATAAAAAAAATCACATGATATAAAGAAAATGACATTACTTTTTGACTCACCCTTGTAGATAAATTGATAGTGGCAAGTGACACAGTGTCGCATTGCTGGGTCTCGACGAAGTTGTTGGAGACACAGACAAGTCGAGGGCGATAGTGGTTCATATCAGAAAAAAAAAGAAAAATGCAGACCCGGGATAACAGACAAAATACCACTCACTTACTTAGGAAAATGTGACGTGTTACTTTTTAGCGTCGATGAAGAAAAGATAAGATTTTTACACAAATCGCTGTCCACCATAAATGGGGAGTGGCGTGGCTTCACCAACCCCGAATCCTAAGTTCCTTACCGACTGACTCTTTTATACAGTTCTCAACTCTCGGGTAACCGTTTCTCTCGCTTGCCTAGAGATCTTCCGTGATCGATCCCTTGTTGTCGGTCAAAAAAAAAACGGTCATTTGGTTAAGCGAGGGTGGTAAGACTGCCACTAAATACTCGTACGCTATTGGAATTCACTTTCGGAAGAGTTTATTTTAAATCTAATCACTTGGTGAGTAGAAGCTGAAAGGATCATCTTTCAAAGGGAAATTATGACAAAAATGAATCATATTGACCTAGATAGCCTGTTGATCGATCGATTTCTACTTTGCTGTTGGAACTGAATCAGCTTCAAGATGGCAGAGGAAATGGACGATGATATAAAAGAAAAAAATAAGACACGAAATACTTTTTAAAAATAGTTAAATTAAATAATGAAGCATCAAACTAGCAGGACCTAGGGATATACTACAGTATGATAATTTAATTATTACAACGTTCGATATGTTTACTTAAGAGTTATTATGAAATAGTTCAATATATAAAATATATAATATTCTTGATTTGATTCTCTCTCTCTCTCTCTCTCTCTCTCTCTCTCTCTCTCTCTCTCTCTCTTTCTCTTTCTCTCTCTCTCTCTCTCTCTCTCGCTCTCTCGCTCTCTCAAAAGAGGGTTGTAATAGTCACATTGATTTGTCGATAAAAATATGGAGGGAAGGCGTTTCAAATATCTACATTAATTTGCCAACAAAAGTGACAAAAACACGACTTGAAAATATTTAAGTTGGGACGGAAATTCGTCTGACACTGGCTCGGTAAAACATAGCCTAAATTAAGAACAAGAGGCCGGGATGACATAAGATCAAAATTGTTTTTTTTTGTTTGTTTCTTTTTTGTTGTTTTTTTTTTTTTCAACTTTTAATTTTACTTTGGGATTTAAGCGATGCAAGACCATTTAGACTGTTTCATTTTCTAGCATTGGGTGAAATAAATGGACAAGAAATCTGCGATTAAGCGAAACCAGATAATCTGGATTAACGTTTTTGCATTGCATCTTGAACAATTTGGACGGTCTCATTTTTAACCATAGGATGTTGCAGGATGATAACGGATGGAAGATTTAGGAACACTAGTATAAATATATAGATTGTACCGGAGTGTGAATACATAAGTTATCAAAAAGCTAGCAGGATAAAAGACGAACTGACAGGCTTCAACATATCTTCCAGTGTGCTAGATGTAACAATATATGCTTGATCTAGCTACGAAGTATGCGACCGCATTGTAATTGCCTTCAAGCACTTGCCGAGAGCATAAAGCAGCGTTCTTGCCGAGTATCATTGACAAGTTAGATATAGTTTCTGACTATCCTGCTGAAGTCCCAGTATACATCGCTGATGAGACTTAATAAAAACAGCTGACGATGTTCTACACGCCGAACCAAAATATATAGTAATAAGAAAATAATAAATATTAATATATATATATATATATATATATATGTACATAACAATACACATTACCCATATTTATATATATATATATATATATATATATATATATATATATATATATGAGGAAAAGGGGTTGGAATGAACCCGACAGAATGAGATAAAATATAAGGAATGAAAGAACAGAACTCATACAAAATGTGTAGTATATTTCGCTGGAGTTTTGAACTCGGCTTCATCAGCTTTTATTGAATCATCAGGATCATACAAATGTGGTATAGAAGAGGGAAGTAGGTAGGTGGTTAATTTTTATGGCGAGGGAAAGATTGACCCTCACTTGGTGACCTACATGGCCATAACCCACAAACAACTTTGATTTGATTTTATGTTCATCTAACCTCCCCCTTTTTATTACTCCCATTTGCTACTTCCTCTACTCAAATCTCTCTCCAAGAAAGGCTATTCCCCTCCCCTATCATGTATTTCTCACCATTCATTTTTTCTACCTACCTCCCTCAATTCTCTTCCCATCTGATCTCCTTCTCATCTTCCCAATTATTTCCCCTCTAACCAATCAAATCTTTCCCTCACCACAAAACTTACCCACCTACCTACCCCTTCTATACAACACTCGTATGATCCTGATGCTTCAATAAAAGCTGATGAAGCCGAGTTCAAAACTCCTGCGAAATATACTACATTTTTGTATGAGTTCTGTTCTTTCATTCCTTATATTTTACCTCATATATATATATATATAATATATATATATATATATATATATATATATTATATATAATTCCCTGAACTGTTTCAAGAATATGAATACCTACGGGAATAAAACGCAGAATGGAGGAAACGAGAACTAATTGAATCTTAAGCGATCAAATAACGTAGAAATCGAGTCAATAAAAGAAAGAAAAAAATCAGTGAAGATGTTTAGACGTAATAAAAATGGAGGGAATTTGATAAATGCGAATTTCAGGAGATGACATCAACACAAAGTCGTGTTAACACCTATAAACTAATTTAACAAATCTTATTCAGCCACTAACGGAAGGCTAATGGAAAAACAAGCCTCTTTTATTAGTTTATTCAAATGATATTGTTTCTATCCTTCTTAAACAAATAACTTATAATAACAACCAACAAAAATGATCGCTTGCATTTCGTCTCACCTCACAAAAGAAAACAGAAAATGGGAAAATAATTAACTCTTTGCCTACCAAATTTTCCCCACGGTTGTACAACATTTTCTTCGTATTTGTTATCTGTATGATAGGATATTTCAAAGTTCACTATCTATTCATCTCAGAACGCGTTCTATTCAAATAAGATTCAATTATTATTGTAACCTGAGTCTTTATGCTCAATTATAGTGAACTAACCATCAGTTTTTATACTTTGCTTGGGTGAGGTATGCGTAGAAACAGAGAGTCGCTGTGAGCAGTTTAAAGCAGACAAAGAGTTAAAAGGCTTACGTTATGCAACTTCAATATTTAGATTACGAATTTAGATACTGTAAAAAAACGAACAAGGTAATTGCTTAACTATATAAATAAAGCAAAACCTAGAAATAAAAAAGATTTATTCAATATAACTTAACTGTGGTCTAGTTAAGAAGAAGGTTCTTTAGTATTTATAGTGAACTGATCTGTGGAAAGACAACTATGTTTGACTTCACCACATTAACTATATGAATTAAGCAAAACCTGAAAATAAAAATGAGTGACTACAAAGTCAAACTCATACATCAGTCAGGAAAGACTTCTTACCATCATTTATTAATTATATTCAGTATCCAGTAGCATAGGTTGGTTTTTCATTTTTTTTTTGTAAAAATCACTACAAAATGCAGTTTAGTGTCATACCTGGTGTACCCCTTTTTTCCGACAGGGGATTACAATCAGCGTATTTTAAGTCCAGTCGACAGGAAGTTGAACAAGTCAAGAAGGTTGTGGTTTGATATAAGAACTAAAGCCAAAATTTAGATAAATTTTCCTCATTTCATTTCAACTTTCATGTTTACAAAATTTGGTTAAAATATTGTGTTATTTCCACAATATGTATTAAACAACCCCTCTGCATGAACAGGATGTGACATAAGGTCAATTTTTAAACAGACTATAACAGCTTTAAATTCAGAGTTTTCCTTCTCCTAGACTGGTTGTTATACCAAGGTTAAAGAGTTCAGTCTGTCCTACTATTTATCCAGAGCTGGAGGAGAATAGTTGGATGTATACCTTTCCCAATGAATTAAGCAAAACCTGGGGAAAAAAAGCTTTATTCAATATAACTTAACTGTGGTCTAGTTAAGATGCAGATTCTTTAGTATTTATAGTGAACTGATTTGTGGAAATACAACTATATTTGACTTCACCACATTAACTATATGAATTAAGCAAAATAATCAGTGTATTTCTAAGTCCAGTCGACAGGGAAATTGAATAATTTGTGGTTTGATATAAGAACTAAAGTCAAAATTTAGATAATTTTTCCTCATTTCATTTCAACTTTCATTTTTATAAAATTTAAGTAGGAAATACTTCCTATAGCCATTTAGCAATTATATTAGGTAGGGTAGGTTGGTTTTTCATTTTTTGTAAAAATCACCATCACATTAAAAACCTTACGTTATGCAACTCCAATATTTAGATTACGAATTTAGATACTGTGATAATAAACGAGCAATTACCTGACTCAAGCTTTATTCTATGTAAGTTAACTGGGGGTTTTCTGCAGGGGATTACCCCCGGCAGAATAAAAAAAAAAAAAGGTAGCCAAGTACAGCGTATTCTAATCCCAGTTGTCAGGGCAGTTGGACAAGTCAAGAGTTATGGTTTAATTCTCTCTCTCTCTCTCTCTCTCTATATATATATATATATATATATATTATATCTTATATAATGGAGATTGTGTTTTCTGTCTGTAACCGAAACTATATTACTATACAAGTCACAATTCCCTTTGTTATTTACATCACATTCTCCATGATTTTATTTTTATTTTAAACCTTCAGTTATTAATAAAATTGTTTTACATTATTAACTGTTGACCATATCGACATACTATAAGCAATTGTATTTATATATACAACAAAATAGCGGATTACATTGTGAATGGGAAGGCTAATTTGCATATTGATCTTAAAAATTTGATTTTAATAAATATGTGCTTAGTATTATTGATTTCTAATTGTTTGGTTTTATCTTATTGAATATGAGCAAAAATCTCTGGGATAAATCTTAAAAGAAATCCATTAACAAGAAGAAATAACTGTCATTTTATTCTTTACTTCCTATTTTAACTAAATAGTTAAATTAGGAAAATTTACCAATGAAAGACGGGAGTAATGGAAAATGACGGAAGAGTTAGTTTCAAAGTTGTTCTATTTTTCAATCATACCCCCTCTGTTCCAAATCTTTTTATCTGCATTCTTATTCCGTTTCATTAGCCTTTCTAATTTAATATTATATTTTATTATATTAAAACTTAAATACTTGCACCCGGAGGGTGCATATAATTGCTAGTATATATAAAGGGCAGTTGTGTGTATGTGTATGTCCGGAGGAAACTTCGGAAATAAAACAATTAACGACAAAGTAAAAATAAGATTTAAATGATAACGGCATGGAATTTTTTGTATTTAATATTTTAAATAGGAGACATTATTTTTTTTCTTTTCGAATTGTCTGGATCAATGCAACGTATTTTTTACATAGGGATTTTAATGGGGCATCCTGTGAGAATCGAACTCACGATTCAACAATAATGGATCTACGAGACTACGTTTGTTACCCCACCTCTACCTTCTAGTACATATATAAAGGGCAGTTTTTTGTGTGTATGTATGAATGTACTATATCCGGTTAAACCTACAAAAATAAAACAATTAATGACAAAATAAATATATGCACACATTTGCGATCACCAAAACTTGATTTTGTGCAGAAGATTATGAAGATTTCATTTATATTCACGAAGGGATTCAAAAATTAAAATTTATAGAGTAATAGCATTGAATTCTGCTTAGCCAGGTTGACTGAGTTTGCCTCTGTTAAACATACAAAAATCAATTATCTTGAACTAAAATTTAGTATTGTTTAAAAACACTTAATAGAAATTTTTAAAAATCAGATATTCCACGAATATATAAGTAATCTTTTTCAATATCTTTTAATTACCTATTTTTAATAACTTAAAATAATTTCATGAAACACCTTATATTGTAGAAAACATTTCTTACTATATTATTATATGTGAAGTCAATCACCCTACCCAGACGACGCCAGGTAACCCCTTCTAGTATGAGAACTAAAGTCAAAATTTAGATAACTTTTCCTCATTTCAACTTTCGTTTTTACAAAATTTGGTCAAAAATTGACTGGACTGTTGGAGTTTTATTAGTAAGTAGATGGACAATACAAATCAGTATAAGTTTGCCAATTCAGTCATATTGGAGAAAGGCAATGTCTTTTCTTTGATATACCAATTTTATAATTGTAATAAAAGACAATCAAGATAAATGCTTTACTTGAGTTTTATTCAATACTAGAAGTGGTTACCCGGCGTCGCCTGCGTAGAAGGGGAATAAAAAATATATTAGCCACTCAGATCCATGGATTGTTTTGGTCTTCCATATTTGATTTGTTTATGTTTTAATCACGAACGCCGTCAATGACTTTCTCTTCCCTTACTATTCAAATTCTAATTTCTAAATATCTTCCCGAATATAAATAAAATTTTAAATATTTTTGCGCAAAAAAAAAGTTCTGGTGATAGTGAATGTGCATATAATATATATATATAAAATACACACACACACACATATATATACATATATATATATAATATATATATACATATATATGCATATATATATGTATATATATATATATAATATATATATATATATGCATATTCACAATCACCAGAGCATATATATATATAATATATATATATATATACTTTGTTGTTAGTTGTTTTATTTTCGTAGATTCCCCCGGATATACATACAAACATACATACATACACACAACTGCCCTTTATATATGTATAGATGAAGATTCTTTACTATTGATAGTGAACTGGTCCAGAGGGAGACAACTATGTTTGACTTCATCACAAATATGTACATTGAAAATAAATCTAAATCCCTCTAATATTCTAGTTTAATCCTGTCAATGATGCTCATAATATGCTCGGTGTTTCCCCTACAAAGGGTTAAGACCCCCATCCCCAAAGAAAAACCCACTAATCTGCATCTAATGGTGAGGGTTTACTTCTGGAGATCTAAGGAGAGTAGATTACCCCTTCATTGGCATTATTCACTGGTTCACTCAAACCCGAAGTGGAAGTATCTATTTGGGTCCCAGCTATGGGTCAAATAGATATGTTTAAAAAATTTTCGTATTTGTAGGAACGTATGCAAAAAAAAAGAAACAACAATTTTCTATTTCTCTGAATTTCTGAGATGAGGCTTGATAATTAGTATTATTTGGATTATTCGGACTATTGTCCTCGTCTTTATTTTTATCTATACAACGTTTCGGCCGATGTGCCTTCCAGCCTTCTTCAGGTGTTTCTTGTCGGACTCGGGAACCTTCTTTCGAACTCGGAACCTCCTTGTCGTAATCTGGAACCTACTTGTCGTAATCGGGAGCCATCACAGAACTTCGAACCTAACCCTTTATTCAGTCCACGGGGGTTGGTTCGAAGTTCCGTGATTGCTCCTGATTACGACAAGAAGGTTCCCGAGTTCGAGAAATTTCCCGAGTCCGACAAGAAATACCTGAAGAATGCCGGGGAACACATCGGCCGAAATGTTGTACAGATGACAATAAATATGAGGACAATAGTCCGAATAATACTAACAATTTTCTGGTCTCTATTTTTCTATTTATTTCGCTTCTGGCATAACCAATGATGACCCCATTTAAATTCATGTTTCAAGTCGCGCTAAGCCCTTGGGAAATATGTGAATCCATCTCTTCTACCCCCATCCCAGCTGTGGGTAAATAATAGGGCAGACTGGGTTATTTAGTCTATTTTGTCTAAGAGAAGCAAAACTCCGAATTCAAACCTGCATTGCTCCGCGTAAACATTGACTTTGTATCACATGTTATCTGTGACAGACAAAGGGGGGGTAGATACACAACCAATGGCCTTTTTTTTAAATTATTCATTTATTTCTTTGTTTATTTATAAAAGCTTTTCTTTGACAAAATTAATGAGTTACAACACTTTTTAATGAACAAAATTGTTATAGTAGTGACCAGTGTTTTTAAGACAAAATTAATGAAAAATATAATCAGATTATTGACAGACAGCAAAATGAAATAAAATCATAAACAATATAAAGTAATTATTGAGATCTCTACATAAAGTTTTGTTGTTTTTTTTTTTTCTTTATCTTTTGTTAAATCGTAAAATCACTCTTTAATGAACTATAGGCGAAAAGTGATTTAGTTGCGATTCACGTGACGTTCAAAGAAAAAAGCTTTTTTTTTTAATGAAATTCAATACATTTTTCTCCCGACAGACATTTCATTGTTCTGTGATTTCTATTCAACTCAAGGGGAAGGGGAGATAATAAGAGTTTTTCATTATTTCTCTTGTTTATCAATGAATCTTCTCTTCACCATTTTATTATTATTCTGACTGGTAAGATTGATAAAAAAAAACCGCTATGTTATCATTTCTACATCTTTTAACTAATACAGGAGTTTTGTATTGAATATGATTTTTTCTCCTTTTTTTCTTTTACTTTAAATCATCTAATCTCGAAGTTCACTGTCTTTCTTGTTCTCAGTTGTTTTTTTAAACTGTCTTTTTCAGTTTTTTAATACTCCTAGTTTTTAATTTTTTAAGTCCTTTCTTTAGTTTTTTGAAATAACCCTTTTTTAACAGTTCTTTTCATTGTTTTATCAGTCTTTTTAACAGTTTCGTTTTTAGTTTTTTAGCAGTCATTTTTTGTCATCCAACAGTCGATTTACTTCGTGTTTTCACAGTCGCTTTTTAGGTTTTTAACAGTTCTTGTTTAAGTTTTTTACAGTTATTTTTTCAGTTTTTTTTTAACAATCCTTTCTTGGTGTTTTAAGAGTCATTTTTAGCATTTTAAGAGTTCTTCTTTTTAGTTTTTTTTATTGTGGAATTACGGCATCAAATGTAGGCCAACACTTAAGTCTCGGTACTTTATGAGGTTGACTTTATCTAGTCCGTGACTATTACTAGCTTTCCGGTTGCTTCGTCAATAATCCCGTATCCATGCTGTGTATTTTTTAAAGAATTTACGAAATTGGTAATTAACATAACCTGTCGGAAATTCCTTGTTGTATTGATCGACAGCTGATTCGGAACGAGTTGCCAAGTATTGACAATTTAAAAAGAAAAACTCTCCGTTATGAATATATATAACAATTTTTATTGATACACAATTTTGTTCAACAGTAATACATCGCACGAGGAATGACACTTTAGTCTATGGGGGAGAAGACATTTATTAATTTACCTAGTGTTTACTTTGAGTAATTATTTACTGGTGATGGTTACTTCGGGTTAAGTGAGGTTTATGTTGGGTTTACACAGAAGAGAAATATTTCACCTAGCTTGGTCTGTATATACTAGTGTTTCTCTCCGTCTCTTCCTAGTCGCTTCCTAATTTCGGATGTTTATAAAGGAATTCTACCACAGGAAATAATTAAATTTGATTGGTTCATTCAATTTTCTTTATTAGAAAATTATTTTTTGTGTTCGGACAATGTGTATTCTTCTCCTGAAATGAAATTTCAAACGATTCTGGAATTTGTACTTTTCCCTTTGTCTTATCGTTCGTTTATCTGGCAAAATGTAGCATAACAAAATTATATTGTTTATAATTTTGAGTTTTTTCCGCCGCTAACCACATTTTTGCTTGTCATATCTTGTCAACAATCGAGCTGTCAAAAATGTTTTTGGCTGACAAAAATATCACAATCGCTACTGTCTGCTAGAATTTGTTCATGGTACATATTTTTGCCGTGTTTCATATTCAAATAAAATAATATATACATTCTAGTATTATTTTCTTTTCATTAAACACACCAGGCGAACATTGTTGCATTGTTTTAGCGGTCCTTTTAGTGCTTTAACAGTTTGAGTTTTTTTGTTTTTTTTTTTTTTTTTAGTTTTTAAAACAATCATAATTGCTCGACTGATTGATTGAATTTAATGTCATGCTAACCCGTGTAATTTTAGGACTAGAGGGTGAGGAATTGCGTACATTGTACGTTTATATCAACATTTTTTCTGAAGTTTCTTTTTTTTACGTGCGGTTAGCAAGTATCTTATACAAATAATCTACAAGCAGATCTATTTGATCAATAACTGGGGTTTTAACAGGCACTACTGCTCTGTGACAGAATAGACACTTAATTAGAATTAAAGAGTACTCGACACTCTCTAGATCTCTAGAATTGTAGACTCGTCACCAGATGCAATTTAGTGTCCTACTCAGAACGCCCTTTTGAGAAAGTCACCCCCCCCCCTCTGCACTTGATACAGCCAGCGTATTAAGCCTCACCGACAGGATAGGTTTGTACTAAAGTTAGATTTCTTCAATAAATATCACCCATGATACCGGTGGGACCACCTAGTGGGGTATACTTATTAGCAAACTAGAATGTCAGTGAGTTCGATTCTCACTGGTTGCTACGTACTTTTAGCAACTAATCTCATCATCATGTCACGTTGACAGCATGAATTCCCATGCCATAACTCTCTCTCTCTCTCTCTCTCTCTCTCTCTCTCTCTCTCTCTCTCTCTCTCTCTCTCTCTCTCATTGATCATGTCAAATTCTCCTCACGACACCCAGCATCCGTACAGAGCTGATCAATGTAAGACTGGTCGGCCCACTCTGGTGCGTTATGTGTAGGTGTTAACAGGAAAACATCACTAATGAATTCGTCCTTACTTCTCCAACAGTGTCCAACATGTCTTGTTCGACTTGGGTGATTTGTGTTTTAGGAGTTAAGTGGTCATACAGCAGCTTTTTTTTTTGGGGGGGGGTGATTTGTTTAGAACAGTAAGTGGTAAAAAGTGGTGGTCAGAGTGGCCTATAGTCGGTATCACCTGGACAGCAAAGAAGTCTATCCTCTTTTCCCTAACGCTAAACCAGGGAGGTTGTTTTTGCATCTGATGTGGAGTGCCATATCTATCATCAGCTCCCCACTGTACAAACCTAAACTGTGCTACTCATGTGCTGAGTTGGTGATAGTTGGTATTGAACCCCGAACTTCGTGGTTCGTAGGTGGATACTCTACTGACTGGGCTAAACCGACCCTTAATACGCAGTATTAAATAATGGTTAGCGAGCTAGAGGAATGCAATTCTTGTCGAGTGCTCTATATGTCTGGCCTTATGTCAAACTATGCTAACCTTAACACGAACCAATCTTCATATTTGCAGCGACAAAGGATTAAGATTAATACAGATTTTGAATGCGGATTACAAAGAGATAATCCGTTTGTTTGTATCACGTTGTGGTTTGCTGGTTAATCTTGGGATAATCCAGTTCTCAATGTCATGAAATTGCAGCCTCTTGAATGTCGAGAATTCGTCTCCAGACCATTTTAGTTACGGGTCCCTTAAGAGCTCTTTTTTCAAAATTCTTGGCCTCTTTTCAAAAAGAAATACATTAACAAATTGAGGCCCTGTCTACGGGGCTTAGAATGCGCTAGCTTCATTGAGGTAAGACCCTCCTCAAAAAGAAGTTTCCTGAATATGACACTAAATTGCATCTGACAACGAGGCTACAGTTCTGGAAATCTGAATAGTGGAATACTCCTATTTCCATTACTCCCAGGTCTACTCTGAACCGGAATGGTAGAGCTTGTTAGAGTCCCATCTATGATTCAAATAGATCTGTTTAGAAATTATTTGTATTTGAGAGGACCAAAAACTCTTAAGAAACAACTCGGCAAAAATGTAAATGTGTCCGTACAATGAATGCGATTCCCTAACCTCGAGACGAAAATAACCTTAGACGGCTTGATATGCTGTTAAAATCAGCCAATCAACCATATACAAACTGGTATAATTCACTTAATATGGATCCCCCCCCCAAAAAAAAAAGTGTCTGTTCTTTTACAGTGGACACATTTTTTAATGAATGAATGAAACTAAATATTTACGAGGATTAATACAATCCTTGAACTTGATATTTTTCCCTTCCTTTTCATTTTATTTTACGAGGGATGCTCCGAAAGTGATGCCTTCTATCTATTCCACAGAAACTACAGTATAAAAGCATCGAGCATACCACTATTAGATTGATTGATAGATTGATTTTACGCATGTTATTGTATACCTAGAGGTTAGGGAATCGTGTTCATTGTACGAATGTATTTACATTTTGGGGTAATTTTTTCTTAAGAGTTTTGTTTTGGGTTTGTTTTATTTTTGCATATGATTCTATCGGATACGAATAATTTTTAAAAGTATATATTTAACCCATAGATGGTATCCTAACTGATACTACCACTCCGGGTCAGAATTGACAAGGAGGTAATGGTAGAGAAGGGGTATTCCACACTCTACAGATCTCTAGAACTGGTGCCTTACCCTCAGATGAAGTTTAGTATCATACTCAGGACTTCCCCCTATTTTAATGAGGGATGTATTAGCCATCTGCAGGAGATACAAACAGCATATTCTAAGCCCCACCGACAGAGTGGACTGTTGGATGTAGTCAGCGTATTCTAGGTCCCACTGATAGTTGGTTCGTTGGTTGGTTTTACGACATATCAACCCTTGGTTTATTTTATGCCGAAGACGTTTTTTTTTTTTTTTTTTTTTGTTGGATTTTGAATTTTTTTTAAACTCATTTTTAAACACATATTTTAAAATCCTTATTTTATCTATTTAACCTATAGACGGGATCCTAACAGGTATTACCACTCCGGGTCAGAGTAGACCTGGGAGTAATGGCGATGAAGGGGTACTCCACACTCCCCAAAGTATCAGAATTGGAACCTCCCTATAGGTGCTAGGGCTTAACGTGACCAGCTGATTGATCAAAGGAGGCCTCTCTGACCGACCGTCTAGCTCACATAAGAACCAAAGTGGAGTGTTAAAGTCCTTAAGCATTACATGTTGCCACCTACGGCCAATAGGTGGCCCCATTGGGTGATCTTACCATTCTGTGAGGTGCAGTCGGTGTATTCTACAGCCGCACCGACAGGGCGGTCCACTGATAGAGTCCAACATATCTTATTATAATGGAGATTGTGTGTTTTTCTGTCTTTAACCGAAACTATATTACTACTCAAGTCACAATTCCCTTAATTATTTACGTCAAATTCTCCATGATTTCATTCTTTTAAACCTTCAGTTATTAATAAAAATTGTTTTACATTATTAATACTGTTGACCATATCTACGTACTAATAACATGCAATTGTATTTATATATACAACAAAATAGCGGTTTACAGTTTGAACGAGAAGGCTAATTTGCATATTGATATTTAAAATTTTATTTTAATAGATATGTGCTTGGTATTATTGATTTCTAATTGTTTGGTTTTATCTTAAGAAATATAAACAAAAATCTCGTGGATAAATCTTAAAAGAAATTTATTTACAAGAAGAAATAACTGTAATATTATCCTTTACTTCCTATTTTAACTAAATAGTTAAATTAGGAAAATTTACCAATGAAAGAGGGGAGTAATGGAAAATGATGGAATAGTTAGTTTCAAAGTTGTTCTATTTTTCGATTATACCCCCTCTGTTGCAGATCTTTTTATCTGCATTCTTATTCAGTTTCATTAGCCTTTCTAATTTAATATGATATTTTATTATATCAAAATTTAAATACTTGCACCTGGAGGGTGCATATATTTGCTAGTATCTATAAAGTGAGGTTTTTTTGTAGTCTTTTCTTATTTTTTTTTCTTTTCTTAGCAAAAATAAATAAACACATCTTATTTATTATTTATGAATTCAGTTAACGTATTGAAATTCGCTGATATTTATCGTTACCGAAAAAGATGTGAGAATTTTCAGTCTGGCGAATGCATTAATCCTTTGTTAATTCTTTAGCTTTTGGTAAATATGGTAATCCGATCGTGATTTGATAATTCTATTACAACTGCAAGGGTTTTGTTAGAATAAGGACGATTCTTTATACATGTAAACATGTTTTGTTATGTGTATTTCGGTTGATTCTGTGCATTATTATACAAACAATACGACATACCGACAGGCAGGTAGCAAGGACACACTCTCAAAGGGACACTATTTATTATTTACTTATTGAATTTCAGATATTAGCAAGTATTTAGTCTCCGACAGGTTAAAACTATCGATCACTTCATTTCTTACCATCTCTCTCCCTCCACCTCTCTCTCTCTCTCTCTCTCTCTCTCTCTCTCTCTCTCTCTCTCTCTCTCTCTCTCTCTCTCTCTTCAAATATATATATACATATATATATATAAGTTTGCAAAATCAATTTGGCATTTTTAGTCTGAGGTCTAGCATCATCATTATGACGAAACAAAATGTATTATATATATATATATTTGGTGTGTGTGTGTGTGTGTGTGTGAGAGAGAGAGAGAGAGAGAGAGAGAGAGAGAGAGAGAGAGAGAGAGAGATTGATTAAGAGTAAGCAGGTCTAAATATACTCGCACACATGAAGAACTCTCTCTCTCTCTCTCTCTCTCTCTCTCTCTCTCTCTCTCTCTCTCTCTCTCTCTCTCTCTCTCTCTCTCTCTGCATTAGTTTAGGTGTATCTGTTTAATGGCATATCAATATCTTATGGATTATTGAATGCCTAAATATGATTCATATAAGTCTTTATTTTCCCCCTCTGTTGCATTTCCAATGTACTGTTTATAATCAAGAGTTTGAAATACCTCATACTAAAAATTAAGCGATTATATTTCAAACAACTAATAAATACTTTTCATGCAGTCACACTTTGTATCATTTAAGTTTCCTATCTAATTATATACTCAAATATTTTTTATATTGTTTATATAATATTAATAATCCTTTGTAAATAATTATCGCTTAACGTAATTATTCTTAATACAAACAATTTGCCCACAGTTAAATGCTTTCAATTATACCTATTTAACATTAATAATTCTATTTGATAATCATCATTTGTTTTCATACATATGGTTTTTGAAGGCGCGATTAACGTAATGGTTATCGTAGAAAATGGAATCGGCGACTCAGTTTCAAATCCTGGGTGAAACATTTTGAATTTTACTTTACGTTAATGTCTTTGGAAAAGGCACGAATCCACCTGTTCTTCCGCCGCCACCAACACCACCGGTTATGGCTAAATAGTAAAGAAAAACTGTGTTCTTTAACCTTGGTTAGGCAACCTGACCAGGAGAAGGAAAACCCTGAATTCAAACCAATTGTATCCCGCTTAAAAAATTGACTTTCTGTCACATTCTTCTTGTGGCGGAGGGGTTGGGTAAATACATGTATGTGACTTCTCGTATTCCAATCGAATATCAATAATTTTCAAACAAATCTAATTGACCCATAGATGAAACACCTAACAGGTACTACCAATCCGGATTAGTGTAGATCTGAGAGTAATGACAATGAAGGGATACTTCAAAAAATTTGAAACATATATTTGATCCATAGATTGTATTCTAAAAATACTACCACTCTCGGTCAGAATTGATAAGGGGAAAATGGTAGCGGTGTTTTAACTGTTTTAAATACATACATCTGTGTATATACTTTACGATCACCGGAGATCAAATCTGTAAACAACAGACGATCATTGCTTTATGCTGATAGTGAAAGTCAATTAAAATCGCTCCTAGAGAGCTCTACTGGGTTTTGAGAACATATATATATATATTAGTGGGGTTTAAACCACAAGATTCCTAGTTCGATACCGGCCCTCGCCAACTCAGCGTATGAGTAGCACAGGGATCTGTGCGGTAAAGTAATGAGCTGATGGTAGGTGTGGTGCTCCACCTCAGATGCAAAAACAATCTCCTTGGTCTAGCGCTATTGAAAATGGGACAGACTCCCACGCTGATTGGCTAATACCGACTTTAGGCCACCCCGACGACTTCACTTTTTTTTTACTTACTGGGGTTTACAGAACACCTGCCCACTCCCGTTTCGATTGGGTAAGATCGGTTTGGAGTGGTAGATCGAGCATGTTATGTGCCACCTAGCGCACTGGAAGAGATCTTGAACTCTATCAATTCCTCTTTCTTTCGGCTGCTGGCTATTTGCTTACAATGCAACAATTGATCACATTACATAATGTCAAGCTAAAGACATTGATCCAGTCCCATTGTTATTTACATATATATTTGCATTTCTCTCATTAGTTACGCTCTCTCTCTCTCTCTCTCTCTCTCTCTCTCTCTCTCTCTCTCTCTCTCTCTCTCTCTCTCTCTCTCTCTCTCTCTCTGATTACTCTATTTCTTTCATTGCACTGTATTTACCCCCCCCCTTATTCTATTCTGCTACTCCCCTCTTTCTCTCTCTTTTTTCTCTCTCTCTCTATCTATCTATATCTATTTATCTATATTCTCTCTTTATATTCCTCGTTTATTCATCATCCATCTTTGGTAATTGTAAATATCTTTATCTTAATTCCATTTTCTTTATTCCTTCCTTTTTTTCATTCTCTTTCATCCTTTTCTTATACTCGACTCTTTATCGTATTAAACAAAACCGCTCATGATATAGTTCCCTCAAACTTATATCTTTTTTTTATTCATTTTATATTTTATTGTGTAATTTAATTCTTTTGGAATGTTTTTTTTATTATCTTCTCTCTGTTCTTCCCTTTTTTTTTCTTTTTAAATTCATTTTATTTCTCAAATTCGCTTTCCCGTTTCCTGCAATGTATTCATCGTAATTCCTTTCTCCCGAAATCGACACTCATTTCTTTCAGATAAGCTCGATTTCGCTGCTCGATAAGGTTTCTCTCTAATGTCTCTTATCTTTATAAATGCTGACCCGGAGAAAGAATTTCAAAGTAAATCAATAAATAAAACTAAAAAAAAAAAATGCCAAAATTGTTTTTATGTGAACATTCGATATGATATTTCTTTCGACGGAATAAAAGAGATTGCAAATGTTCAACGCAAAATTAATTTCAATACTTAAAAAACCGAAACAAACCGTTCTGAGAAATAAAAAAAAGGAACCGGAAATGTATAGATATACGCCTGCGCACCAGGTCAAACGATATTAATTCATATTTAAATGACTTGCTATGCCAAAGTAATGGTTTTAGTATCGTAATGGGGATGTGGTCACTGTGATTTTTTGTAATACAATGGAAACCCTCACTTATTAATAAAGACGTGCGATGGCTTTGAGCCCAAATTATTTTTGTACAAGTTGGAGGCGCGTGGTGTAATGGTTACCGTTGTAGGAAATGGACACGGCGAGACGAGTTCAATTCCTGGACCCTAATACCCTTGGGGAATGTATGAATCCAACTTTTGGTGTAGAATGCGAAATCACATTTTACGCTCAGAATATGTGGTTGGTTGGTGTTTGGTTTTTAACATACAGATAAAATATGGAGGATTGAAATCATAATGCAAGACCAGGTTGTTGTAAAATTAACAAGGTTTTATTTAACACAGGGTAGAAAATGCGTCTACTCTCAAGCGACTTAACCAGTCCTAAACGCTGCGTCCAAAACATAAATAAACGCCAAATCCACAAGTAAGATGGTGGAGAACCTACTTCCGGCTTTGACAAAGTAAATGGGAGCAACTCTATTTTTGTTTAAGTCCATTTTTGTTTGGTGTACCTAACAGTTGGCTGATTGTATTTTACGGCATGTCAACTATTGAGTTATTTCATGCCGAAGACATTTTGTTTTATTCATTCTTGTTGAGTATTCCAAATTTCTTAAACTTATCTTTTTTAAACACATCTTTGAAACTCATTCTTTATTTAACCGATAGGCGGGACCCTAGCAGGCGCTACCACCCAGGGTCATAGTGGACCTGGGAGTAATGGTGATGAAGAGAAACTCCACACTCACCAGAACTCCAGAATCAGAACTTCACCCCTAGATGCAGTTTAACATAATATCCAAGACATCCGCCATTTAGCACATATATAATTTTTTTAAAGTTGAAGGTTGCCATAAGAGCAATACGGTCGGGACAGTCATATAGGAGCTAGGGTTTGACGTGACAGCTCAGCTACCTGGATTCCGTCCTTAAGCATCATGGGTCACCAACCACGGCCAACAGGTGGCCTCATTGGGGGGTCTTATCACTCTGTAGAAGTGCATTCGGAGTATTCTACAGCCCCAGTCGACAGGGCTAGGAATACGTGATATATATATATATATATATATATATTATATATATATATATATAGTATTAGTTAGATGTTTATGTTGATAAGTGAGAAGGATGCGTGGTGATAATAGTAAATAAAAAGTTTAATTACCAAACACGACCAGAATATTATGGTCATGTTTATTAATTAAACACGCTCATATTTTTCTTGTTTTGCTTTAAAAATCTCTTATTTAAAAAAAAGAAAAGAAAATGAAAACATGTTATTAGAAAAAGTAAACTCCAAGATAAATAATTGCTTTTTTATTTATTTTCAATCTTAATTTTTTTAAATATTTTAATTCTAATTTCTATTTCATAAGAGATTGTTTGGCTGATAGCGTTTATAGTTAATTTCGGGTGTGGTTGATTCAATCTGGACCCTCCTGTGAGGCGACAATTTATATTAAATCTTAACCAGCCACCTAAAATTGTTAACTAATATTTCTCAAAGATGAGATAAATATAGTTATTTACTAAGCGTGGCTTAGATGCAGCACAAGGCCAGAAGTAAGGGACACCCAGTGAGAATCGAACTCACTGACAATGGTTTGCTAATCTAGCTTGCAACAGGAGGTCGACAATAAGATAAATATATGTAATTTCAAAAGATAGATACTTCACAAAACCGAATCTTCAGTTTTAGCATTTTTTTTAAACTTTTTGTATATATATTTACCAACCCCTCCGCACGAGCAGGATGTGACACAAGGTCAATTTCTTAAGTTCAACAGGTTTAAATTCAGAGTTTTCCTTCTCCTAGACTGGTTACCTAGCCAAGGTTAAAGAGCCCAGTCCGCTCTACTATTTACCCATAGCTAGAGGGAGAGTATGATTCATACCTTTCCCAAGGGTATTAGCGCAAAGCGAAATGCAATTACCACATCCAGGATGTGAACTCGGGGCGACGAGTCCATTTCCCATGACTTTAACCATTACACCACGCGCTTCCTATATGGTATTTCTATATAAATGGGCTGAAACATTGTTTTGTTTTTTGGTTTTTTGTTGTTGTTTTTGTTTTTGGTTTTTGGTTTTTTGTTAGGAGTAGGTTTTTAGTTGGCTTTTGTTTTGTTTTAGTTTTTTCTAAGCATTTGCAAAACTTCCCAGCGCTATTTTTGAAAACTAGCCACCGGTTTGCTGGAAACTGTTATCATTGTTATTGGTTTTGTTCTGGTATAAGTTAATAATGTCATCAAATACATTCCCTTTTTGTTGTGCTTAACATTTGTATATCCATTGTATTCCATTCAGTTGTATCAACGAAATGTCAAAGAAAGATCAGTTGTCTTTTTAAACAAATACGTTTTCATTACAATAATATCGGAATAATACAAATAGATTCTTTCTACTCGTCTTTTCTTTAATATCGTATGAACGGAAATCTTACAAACATTGACAATGTCTTTTATTCTTCTTGTAATATTAGAGATGTTACACTTTCGCCTTTGTCTTCTTTTCAATCTTTTTTCAACTTAAATCCGACAGTAAAATATACATTCAAACGAGAGAAAAATATAGCAGAAACAAAGGGGAAGTAGCTTTAAACCGCTCACAGTGGCTCTCGCATAACTGTACAAAAACTGACAGTTAGTTCATTATAATTAAGCATAAGGACTCAGGGTACGATAATAATAGAACTTTATTTGAATAGAACGAGTTATGAGGTGAATAGGGAGTTTTTAATTATCCCATCATACAGGTAAAAAAAAATAGCAAGAAAATTTGGTGCAGTCAAGGGGCAAATTTGGTAGGTAAAGAGTTAAGTCATCAATATATTACGGGTACACTCCTCTGATTAATTAGTTGATATTAATTTTACATTTTTCGTGGATTTTTTTCTTAAGAGTTTTTTTCCATACGGTCCATTTTGAGCAGACTCATAGATGAAGCCCTAACAAGTACTACCATTTCAGGCCAGAGTAGACTTGGGGAGTAATGGCAATTAAGTGGTACTTCATACTACCCAGATCTCCAGAATTGGAGCCTCATCATCAGATGTGGTCTATTTTCATACCCAGAACACCATTTGGGGCTGGGGTCTTACCCTATACAGGGAATACATTTATTTGAAGTAAATCAACTGTTACATATTCTTAAAGCCGTTTATATAATGTGATGATGATGATGATCATCATCATCATCATCATCATCATCATCCTCAACGCGTGCACTCAACACGGATTCCTGCCATCCGTCCACTGGTCATCGGTCATGATAAGTCTTCTAGAAGCACATAATGTAAGTTTCTGCTGGTCGGCCAACACTGATTTTGAGATCGCCCCCCCCCCAAAAAAGGACTGCTAGGTAAGTACCCATATAGCAGTCCTTTTGTTTGGGGGGGTCTTTTGTTGTTGTTGTTGTTTTTTGGGGTGTACTTTGTTTTTTTTACTTTGATTTTTTTTTTTGGCGGGGGGGGTGTAAGGTGCTGCTTCCAGGATTTGTTCAAGACAGCACGCAGCACGCTTTTTCCTTGTACGAATGTAGAGCAGGGGGGAAAATATGAGAGCAGGGGAAAAAAAGAAGAAAAACGTCAAGTTGAAGGTATGCATTTCAGTAATGAAAAAAATATCGAAGCGCAAACATGAATTTTGATCCTATTTAATAACTTCATTTTGTTTATTTTATACCAGGAAAAAAAACAAGCCCACAATGATAAACACACTTTTTTTATGTGAAAGACAAAACCATTTTGACATGAAATCAAATATGTTTAAAAAGTTTTACGTTTTCCAGAGTTGTCAGTTTTCTTGATTTCAGTATGACATCTTTGAATGAAAAAATACGTCACCTCAAAATTTAAAATAGGAGATTTTATTAACACTACGAGTGTAAAAGCAATAGTAGGGAAAGAGATCAAGAAAAAATAAGCTACTACCTACGTTGCTCGTTTGGTAGAAAAAGGTAGTGCGTTTAATTAAGCGTTTCCGAATCAAAGACTTACATAGGTGTGTGTCTCCCCGAGAGTTTATTCTTTGTTATCGCCTCATTGTCGAAGACAGACAATCTGAGTGGATTGCTTTAAATAAAGATTTAAAATGAAAGAAAATACTAGTCAAAAGGAATAATAATGATTGATAATGTTTTATGTAATTCTATAGAAGCTTCTCTCTCTTCTCCTCTCTCTCTCTCTCTCTCTCTTCTCTCTCTCTCTCTCTCTCTCTCTATCTATCTATCTATCTATCTATCTCTATCTCTCTCTATCTCTATCTATCTATCTATCTCTATCTATCTCTCTCTCGATTTATCTAAATTTCAATTTTCTCTTTTTTCTCTCTCCTCATTCTCTCTCTCTCTCTCTTCTCTCCTCTCTCTCTCTCTCTCTCTCTCTCTCTCTCTCTCTCTCTCGCTTAATCTCTCTCTTTCTCTCTCTCTCGCTTAATCTCTCTCTCTCTCTTTTCAATCTCTCTCTTGCTCTATCTAAATCTCACTTTCTCTCTTTTCTCTCTTCTCATTTTCTCTCTCTCTCTCTCTCTCTCTCTCTCTCTCTCTCTCTCTCTCTCTCTTCTCTCTCTCTCTAGTTAGAGACACATTATTATTATAGATGCTAATTAAGATTAAATATTGATTAACTAATGACCATTGAGAATATAACGTAAATAACTAAGGAAATTGTGACGTTTGTGGTGGCGTAGTTTCGGTTATAGACAGATAAACACACAATCTCCATTATAATATATATATATATATAGAGAGAGAGAAAGAGAAAGAGAGGGGGAGAAAGTGAGAGAAGCATAAATAGATAAACAATGAACAAGTATAGACAGATAATTAACAAGAATAGAGAGAGAGAGAGAGAGAGAGAGAGAGAGAGAGAGAATAAGGCGAGAGAGAGAGAGGCGAGAGAGAGAGAGAAAGAGAGAGGGAGAAAGTGAGAGAAGAATAGATAGATAAACAATGAACAAGTAAAGACAGATAATTAACAAGAATAGAGAGAGAGAGAGAGGGGGGGGATAAGGCGAGAGAGAAAGAGAGAGAGAGAGAAAAGAAAGAGACATTTGTGTTGCTCCAAGACGAACCTAATAAATCAATAACAGTTATATCCTGATAGTTAACCCTTTCTTCACAGCGCAAGACGTAATCTAGACTGAAGAACCCAGGCAACACAGAGGCTGGCACAATGGACAATCAAGGATTTGCTCACACAAACATCAAAGACGTTTCATCATCCCAGAGAATGTACCAAGATAGCTTTAGAAAGCCCATAATAGATTTCATGCTTTCGTGCTCATCTTGTATCTCCATTTTACTTTTGGCTCAATTCGACCGACTATTAGTCGACCGATATTTGATAAATATTTCCTATCCGCGGAAATAAACGCTCTCTTTGTGGCTCTGATTCCATGACCCCAAATTCCCAGTGAGTCAGCTGCTTTCATTTCCTCCAAGACGTCTGAACCCAAAACTCCTAACTCTATAGATAGACGTATCAATAGAAATATATGTACAGGAAATTAACTGGCCTGAGTAAATAAAAATCATCTAGCCGGTCATATATATATATATATATATATATATATATATATATATATATAAGAAAGAGAGAGAGAGAGAGAGAGAGAGAGAGAGAGAGAGAGTTGGAGGCGCGTGGTGTAATGGTTATCGCTGTAGGAAATTGGCACGAAGAACCGAGTTCAATTCCCGGACGAGGCTGTTTGCATTTCACATAGCGCTAATACCGTTAGGAAAGGTATGAATCCAACCATTCTCCCTCCAGCTATGGGTAAATAGGTGGGCTGCTGAGCTCTTTAACCGTGGCTAGGCAATCAGTCTTAGAAAAGGCAAACTCTGAATTCAAACCTAATAAACTCCTTTTAAGAAACTGACCCGGCGCGGAGTGGTTGGTATATATATATATATATATATATATATATATATATATATATATATATATATTCAACGTATCACGTAGTGTCAAAGGCGCTTGATAATAGTCAGTTTCTAGCCTACACACACACACACACACACACACACACATATATATATATATATATATATATATATAATATATATATATATATATATATATTAGCATGGACCATAGTATAGCATACAAGATAACAATATTGCAGGACTCACCTACATTGGTTTTAAGTCTTAAACTAGTTCTCATATTATTCTACACTTTATTACAGAATTTATTAATTTCATAACAAGTCTTATTACCCCTGCGTCTCAAACCAATCTTCATTTTCTTATTAACTATAATAACGATAAAAACTGGCCTCTTAATTTTTCTCATTTAAATTTTCTGCATTTAAATATTCTAGTAATATGAAACACGAAACAATCTCAACCTGCCACGCATTAATACACACACGCACACATACACTACTAATCACACAAAACCTCATACGTCAACAAACACGAAAATCAAGCACAAAATCTATACGCACATACACGCGTACGCGTGAGCATGACGTTGCGCTTTATACGTGTGCTTGTGTGTGTGTGCATACCAGCATACGCACACTTATGAACACAACAATCACACCCGCACTTATACATAACGCACGTTATGGAAGCGCGTGGGTAATGGTTAAAGTCATGGGAAATGGACTCGTCGACCTGAGTTCAAATCCTTGACGTGGTAATTGCATTTCACTTAGCGCTAATACCCTTGGGAAAGGTATGAATCCTACTCTCCCTCCAGCTATGGGTAAATAGCAGGGCAGACTGGGTTCTTTAACCATGGCTAGGTAACCAGTCTAGGAGAAGGAAAACTCTGAATTCAGACCTGTTGAACTCCGCTTAAGAAATTGACCTTGTGTCGTATCCTGCTCGTGAGGAGAGATTGGTAAATATATATACATAATAATTCATTTACCAATTAAAACAATATCATTTTATTACTGTTTGACACTTGATTTTCATTAGAAAACAATAACGATTCAAAGGAATTATCTTTAGGCTTGATTACATGATTCTTTTAACAGGATAAAATCGGATATTGATTTTGTGTGTGTGTTTATCTTAGATCCATACGGTGATTTGAATCGATTATGGGTTCAATCGCTAATGGTTTCTTTGTATCAATTTAAGATTAGAGCCGTGCGAATTCAGATAACTGGTTCCGTTTCCAACATGAAAGAGGGGTTTTAATTTAATGACATGAATATCATGGATGTTTGTAGCGACTATATACATTATGACCATGGCATTATATAAACAGCATTCAAATCAATAACTGACACTTCTCAATAAGTTATTTCCTTTTCATATAAAGTGAAAAGAGAGTTTCTTTTTGCTCGACACA
The DNA here is from genome assembly GCA_023376005.1 of Doryteuthis pealeii. NCBI lineage: Eukaryota > Metazoa > Mollusca > Cephalopoda > Myopsida > Loliginidae > Doryteuthis > Doryteuthis pealeii. Next base: position 104,194,314 of record CM042138.1, on the reverse strand, counting down.
GATCAAATGTAAGTGGGGGAAGAAAACAAGTAATGACTAAAACGAACTGCTCAAGAATGTACAAAGACAGCCAATGAATGGGAAAAAACATACAAACAAACAAAAAGGAAAGAAACGAAGAGCAATAAAGAAAGGACAAAGAAAGAAAAAGAAAATTAATAAATAAACAGATAAATAAGCAAATAAACAAAGAAAGAAAAGACGGGAAATGTTTAAGAAAGAAAGAAATAGAAAATTAACAAAAAAAAGAATAAGAAAAAATGAAAAGAAAAAAAGAAATGAAAAATAAAGAAAGAAAGAAAGAAAGAAAGAAAGAAATGGAAATATTATAAAAAGAAAGAAATGGAAAATATTAGAAAGAAAGAAAGAAAGAAAGAAAGAAAGAAAGAAAGAAAAGAAAGAAAGGAAAGAAAAAGAAGAAAGAAAGAAAAGAAATGGAAAGAAAGAAAGAAAGAAAGAAAGAAAATGGAAAAATATTAGAAAAGAAAGAAAGAAGAAGAAAGAAAGGAAAGAAAGAAAGAAAGAAAGAAAGAAAGAAAGAAAGAAAGAAAGAAAGAAAGAAAGAAAGAAAGAAAGAAAGAAATGGAAATATTAGAAAGAAAGAAAGAAAGAAAGAAAGAAGAAAGAAAGAAATGGAAAAGAAAGGAAAGAGAAAGAAAGAAAGAAGAAAGAAAAGAAATGGAAAATATTAGAAAGAAAGAAAGAAAGAAAGAAAGAAAGAAAGAAAGAAAGAAAGAAAAACATTACGAAGAAAAAAAAAAAACAAAAAAACAAAACAAACAAGCAAACAAACAAATGGAAAATTTTACGATGAAAGAAAGAATAGGAAATATTAAGAAACAAAGAAAGAAAAAAAAAGAAAGAAATGGAAAACATTACGAAGAAAGAAAGAAAACTAGAAAAAGCGAAAAGAAAGAAAGAAAGAAAATAATAATAAAAATTTTTACGGAGAATTAGAAAATAAGAAAAAACAAAATTATAGACAAAAAGGGAAGAGAAAAGAATTAAATACGACAAAAGAGAGAGAAGGTAAAGATATAAGAAAGAAAAGAAAAAAGAAAGAAATAAACAAGAAAGAAAGAGAAAAATGTAAAACTGATAAAGAAGGTGAAGAAATCAAAACAAGATGATTGAATTTCTTCTAAAATTTAATCACAGGTCACTATGCACATAAATCATAAAATCTCCCAATTACAACCAACAACTACAAGGAAAATCTTTTTTCTAATACCAATAACAATACCACCAAACCCTCTCACCATCAATCAGTATAATCTTATTATAATGGAGATTGTGTGTTTTTCTGTCTGTAACCGAAACTATATTCCTACTCAAGTCACAATTCTCTTAGTTATTGACATCACATTCTCCATGTTTTTATTTTTATCTAAACCTCAATTATTAATAAAATTGTCTTACATTATTAATACTGTTAACTATGTTACATACTGATAACATGCAATTATATTTATATATACAACAAAATAGCGGTTTACAGTGTGAACGGGAAGGCTAATTTGCATATTAATATTAAAAAATCGAATTTAATAAATATATGCTTAGTATTATTGATTTCTAACTGTTTGGTTTTATTTTAATGAATATAAGCAAAAATCTCTTCAATGAATCTTAAATGAAATCCATTAACAAAATAAATAACTGTCATTTTATTCTTTACTTCCTCTTTTAACTAAATACTTAAATTAGAAAAAATAACAATGAAAGATGAGAGTGATGGAAGAGTAAGTTTCAGCTGTTCCATTTTTTATTATACTCCCTCTGTTTCAAATCTTTTATTATACTCCCTCTGTTTCAAATCTTTTTATCTGTATTCTTATTTAGTTTCATTAGCCTTTCTAATTTAATACAATATTTTATTACATTAAAACTTAAATACTTGCACCCGGAGGGTACATATATTTGCTAGTCTCTATAAAATGCTCAAAATACAATTAAAAACCATTCTACAATCACACAAGTAATAAAATATACAATTTTGACATATAATGACTAATAGCAGTTGACATGCCGGAAAAGACAACAAAATAAACAAACAATATACAAACTAGTTTTCGCACATGTGTCGCCCCAATATTTTTTTCTATTTATACAAAAAGGAATCAATGTATTTGTCATTATAACGTGTGAATTTACATATATATTTATTTGCTGGTCGATTAGTTTTTATCTGAAGTCCAGACTGTGCACAGGTCACCTAAAAAATACCTTTCATCTGTTATTGAACTTTGTTTAGTTTCAATGAGAATGAATACTTACTTATCAAAAACCTAATTTTCTATAAGGATGATTACTTAAATTCTTTCAAGCTGTAGTCATGTTAGTACTATTGTATGGTTGCACCACTAAAAACGATTGGGGAAAAGGCCAAATAAGAACTATACAATGTGGCTGCTTTTAAAAAATTCTGGAAGCAGTACCCTACAAAAGAATGAGTACTTAAATTCTTCCAAGCTGTAACCATGTTAGTACTATTATATATGGTTGCACCACTAAAAATGATTGGGAAAAAGCCAAATAAGAACTATACAATGTGGCTGCTTTTAAAAAATTCTGGAAGCAGTACCCTACAAAAGATTGAGTACTTAAATTCTTCCAAGCTGTAACCATGTTAGTACTATTATATGGTTGCACCACTAAAAATGATTGGGAAAAAGCCAAATAAGAACTATACAATGTGGCTGCTTTTAAAAAATTCTGGAAGCAGCACCTTACAAAAGAATGATTGCTTAAATTCTTCCAAGCTGTAACCGTGTCAGTACTATTTTATGGTTGCACCACTTAAAAAGGAGAAAAAGCCAAATGGAAACTATAAAAGGAGGCTGCGTTCTGTTTTGATCACTCTTCAAAACTCCAGCTGTACGTCTACTTACCTCATATCTCACAAACTACCCAAGAAAGGCAAGCAAAACATGCTGGACATTACTGGGGAAGTAAGTACTGTGGACTCTAGCACAAGGACACACCAGTGTTGGCCAACCAAAAAACTTACATTCATCAGTTCTGTGTGGATAGTGAATACCATCTAGAGGATTTAAGCGAAATTCAAATGGTTAAAAAAAAAAAGGAAAACCACGTTATACTCCGCTTAAAAATTGACCTTGTCACGTTCAGCTCTTAGCGGAGAGGTTGGGTAAATACATTAATGCAAATGCTTTTTAATACAAGCCGTATAAATTGCCTGAAAAATAATCATTGATAATCGTCGGAAATATGGTAATAAAGCAAAATAATCATAAATATTAGAGTACCCTGGGTATGACACCAAACTGGACCCGAAAGAGAAACTACCGTACTGGAAATTGTTTTGCTATTATTCCCAGGTCAATCAAAAATGTAAATACCAACATACAATGAATACAACTCCATAACCTCTAGGAATAAAATAATCCTAGATGGATTGACATACCGTTTAAATCAATCAAACCATTCTGCAACTTCTTATGTATAAAATTGAAATCAATATCAAATTCTTAATGTAGGTAATTGAATGTAGGCATAAAATAACCCGAGGTGGATTGATAGACCGTTAAAACCAATCAATCCTTTTTGTGGTTTCTTATGTATAAAATTGAAATCAATATCAAATTTTCAATGTAGGTAATAGAACGTAGGCATAAAATAGCCCGAGGCGGGTTGACATGCCGTTAAAACCAATCAATCCTTTTGTGGTTTCTTATGTATAAAACTGAAATCAATCTTATACTTTTTATATAGGTAATTAAATATGGCAACCATTTCAATGATTTTGCTTTGCTTTTTTTTTTTTTTTTTTTCGCGAAATAGTTTCTTTGATTTTTTTTTAATAATTCGCTATGTTTCTCAAACGACTGCCCCATAAAAACAGGTCCAAGAGACATGAATCATGATTGATTTGGTTTCTGAGTAAAACTTCATAATCTCAGTTTCGTTAAAATTAATATATTATATATATATATAATATATATAATATATATATATATATATATGTGTGTGTGTGTGTGTGTGTGTGTGTGTGTCTGTGTCTGTCTGTGTCTGTGTGTCTGTTGTGTGTCTGTGTGTGTGTGTATATATATATATATATATATATATATATATATATATATATATATATATTCTGTTTTATGTGTACGTATTTACTATCATTATTGAATCTTGCGATGAGGGGGGAAGACAAGAGTTGTGTTAATAGTTGAGAGACGGTTTTCGGTTGCTTCAAATACTTCTGCCTTTTTGGAGTGAAGTGATGAAAAAAAAAAAGAAGGAAAAGATGGAGGTGAAATGTCAGCAGAAGGAAAAGAAGGGAATCGATTTGATTTTATCACAGAAATGGGTTGATCGATTTTTAATTTGATTCTCAATTATCTTCGCGTTTGAGATCAAACAACCGACTTTGGTGCTTCTGGGTGACAGCGCTATGGTTAAAGAGGCGGGTCTAACCGTAGATGTTTTGCATTTTGGTTCATGGTACCGAAAAGTTTAACTTACAAAACACAAATTAAACTTGATAAAAAGAAGTTCAGACTTCATTTTTAAGAAGTCTTTTGATAATCGATTGACTGACTGGTTTTAACGGCATGTCAAAACGTCTAGGGTTATATTATGCCTAGAGGTTAAGGAATTGCGTTTATTGAACGTTTATATTCATATTTTTGGCGTAGTTGTTTTGAATTTTTGCACACAGTTTCATGATATTAAGTATTCTAATTTAATACAAATAATTTGCATATAATTGTATGATTTCAACTACTCTAATCTAATACTAATGATTTATACACAATTTTGTTGTTTCAAGTAACTTTTACTACTTCTAAAATTATCTGATACATTTGTATTCGGTAACATGTTGGGCTGTGACATCGTCGTGAGTTCGGACTCAAGTCTCGCTATTACGGAGGCGCGTGGTGTAATGGTTAGAGTCGTGGAAAATTAACTCGTCCACCCGAGCTCAAATCCTACAGTTCACATAGCGCTGATACTCTTGGGAAAGTTATGAATCCAACTACTCTCCCTCCAGCTATGTTAAATAGTAGGGCAGACTTTATCTTGGTTAGGCACCAGTCTAGGATAAGGAAAACTCTGAATTCAAACCTGTTAAAACTCGGGGGTACCAGGTAACTATCAGATTCAGTCCATTGATAATTTTATTTACATTTAACTATTAAATTAATTCATATATAATATATATATATTATATATATATTTATATATATATATAATATATATATATATATATATATAGTGTGTGTATGTGTGTGTGTGTGTGTGTTGTGTGTGTGTGTGTGCGTGTGTGTGCGCGTGTGTGTGTGTGTGTGTGTGTAAATAAAAAAGCTTAAAAATCGATCATTTTGGTTATAGATCTATTTCTACCCATATACACTGATACCAGCGTGTAGGAATAGATCTATAACCGGAAACTCACCGATTTTTAAGCTTCTTTATTTACAAATTATATTGCCTCTGTTCAATAATATTGAACATTGAGCTCTCAAAATTGACCTGAATAACTAAAACATTCAACTTGTTGGAAAAAAAGGTCCATCTTAAAATCCTCCTAATGACTTAACAACACATTCTACGAATATATATATATTATATATTATATATATATATTGTTGTGTGTGTTGTGTGTTGTGTGTGTGTGTGTTGTGGTGTTGTTGTGTGTACTGGTTTTTTTATTGTTTTTTTTTTTTATTAAAGCATTAGGAAAATATGAAGAAAAATAAGAATCATTAAACTTATGAACAAGAACACGATATCACTTCACTTTCCTTCTGGGTTTTTGTTTAAAATAATCACCAATCATTATCGAATTTATCGTAAATCTCCCTTCTGCTTCTCTCTTCTCTCTCTCTCTCTCCTCTTATCCTCTCTTCGGTATCTATCAAATCATCTTCCATTTTTTTCGCTCTCTCTCCCTCTCTCTCTCTCTCTCTCTCTCTTACTTTCTCTCTCTCTCCCTCTCTCTCTTCTCTCTCTCTCTCTCTTCTCTTCTCTCTCTCTCTCATTCCTTCTACTCTTTCTCTGTCTCTCTCTCACACACACGCACTCATTTATTCTTTTTTTTCTCTCTCTCTCTCTCTCTCTCTCTCTCTCTCTCTCTCTCTCTCTCTCTCTCTCATCATCTCTCTCTCTGCTGAGGACTGACAGATCGATATCAATAGCTCGAGAGATCAAAGATATTTTTTTTTCCTTTTCGTTTTTCTTATCCACCTGTTTAAATGTATTCAAGAAAATGAAAAAGATTATTAAAAAAAGACTGAGAATGTATAACAGAACAGCTATTCATTCTTATTTTTTCTAATAATTTCCACAGGTTGGTTTGGTTTGGTTTGGTTTGTTTTGTTTTACGGCATATCAAACTCAATGGGTCATTTAATGCCGATAAAGTTTTGAAATAAATCAATTCTTAATGGATAATACAATTTTTTTATGAATACATTTTTCTATTTAACCCATAGATGGGACCCTAACAGGTACTACCACTCCGGGCCAGAGTGGACCAGGAAGCAATGGTGATGAAGGGGTGCTCCACATTCCCCAAACCTCCAAAACTGGAACCTCACCATCAGATAGAGTTTAACGTCATTCCCAGGACATATAGACTAATTTCCCCAGGGTATTACTGCGAAACGAAACGCAAACAGACTAGTCCAGAATTTGAATTCGGTTCGCCGATTTCATTTCCTACGATGATAACCGTTGTGCACGTGTGAGTACGCGTGAGCGCTCGTAGTTTCTGGGTACGTGGCTGAGATAATATATATATATATATATATATATATATATATATATATAGCAACCCTCCACGCGTGTAGAATATTTTTAAGTGGAGTTTAACAGGTTTGAATTCAGAGTTTTCCTTCTCCTAGACTGGTTACCAAAAAAGAACTAAAAATAAAAGAAAATGAAAAGATTTGATATAGTTGGATTAAACCCATCGACAAGCACAGACGTTGACGTATATATATTTACCACCCCACCCCCCTCCGCATGAGCAGGATGCGACACTAGGTCAATTTCTTAAGCGGTATTCAATAGGTTTAAATTCAGACTTTCCCTTCTCCTAGATTGGTTACCTATCCATGGTTAAAGAGCCCAGTCTGCGCTTCTATTTACTCATAGCTGGAGGGAGAATTGGATCCATACCTTTCCCAAGGGTATTAGTGTCATGGGAACTGCAAACAGCCTAGTCCAGGAATTTAACTCGGATCGACGAGTCTATTTCCTACGTCTCTAACCATTAGACCACGCGCTAGATTTTTACGTATACGTAAATAATCGGACTATTTATTATGGGTATTATGTGATCGTTTAATAAGGTTCTAAAGCCGTTCAATCATTTTTTCTTTTTTCTTTTTTTTTTTTCAAAATTCAGTGATATTGGACAGGATATTTTTCTTTTATGTAATTCAAAATTTTTTTTTCTTTTTGACTTCGAAAATGCATTTTAGTCTTTTTAATTAAAATATGAATCGATATTTCATTTATTTTTTAATAAAAATCACCTTGAGAAATCGATTCGTTTTCGTCTAAATCGAGATACAGAAATCGTCCATAAATCAGTATTCTCCAATAATTTTTGTTATAAAATATTAATTCTCTTCTAAACCATAGATACGATCATTTAATCGTTTCTAGAGAATCCTTATGCCATTAAAATGAATATTATCAGGTGTAATTTATTACTAAACTCTATAGCATTCAAATTCTTGAACTAAGAATATGATAGCCCTGTCAACGGGGCTTAGAATACGCTAAATGTATCTCCTACAATAAATACAAAAAATTTTTTAATGAATTTTATAATTTTTTTCAAAATGGACAAGGAGGCACTTTGATATTTAAAGAATTGTATTAGAAATATTCCTTCCTACATTATTTACCATCTCTTCAAGAGGCTTTTTATGGCAAAATCATAAAAGTGGTACAGGAACTTTTGATTGACGTACCGCCAAGTGTGACGTGTTGTTATTTAAACCAATTGAAATTCATCGCCAATTGAGAGAATTGTATGGCAAGTCATGCATGGATGTCAAAAACATCCACAAGTGGTGTAACGCTTCCTCAATGACATGGTGGGCCCTTTTCAACAATAGATGTTAAAATTGGTTTAGTCCATTTGAGAGCTCAATGTACAATAGTTCAGGAATTATAATACAGAGCAATGTATTTATCAAAGAAAAAAGTTTAAATACCGGTCATATTAACAGTTATAAATTTATTTCCACCAGCATACACACACATATATATATATATATATATATATATATATATATATATATATATATATATATATATATATATTGGTTCCGTCAGACTGCTTATTTTATTGAAATGGTCTCTAAAGCAGGTGAGGATTTTTTTATATATTCCAAAAATTTAGAAAAAAAAATCCTCTCTATTCCATCGGAGGGCGTAGTTGTTTATATCTAGAAGCGAATCAAGTCGGTGGTCAAGTTTGATGTACATATATATATATATATATATATATATATATATATATATATATATATATATATATATTATACTAGCTAAAGTACCCGGTCCATGACCGGACTAAAAAAATTAGGAACACCAGAGAGTGTTTTTTTTTTTAATCTTTTATTGAATAACCCCAGCCCAGGATTCAACCGTGCAGTGAGGAGCGACATCTCGGCGAGGCAGACTTTCGAGTCCACTCACTTTGAATTTCTGGCGGCAAATAAAACTAAAACTTAAACTAATGTCTCACGCTTCTACTGACGCGTTTTTTCGAGGGGTCAAGCGGAATGCCACCACAAATCAATCATAATCCTAACGGTTTGTGTAATTTTCCACTGTACCCCCTTATTTTGAATCTAACAAACTCTGAAATTCAAAGTTTACCTAACTACAGTAAGTACATGAATTATGGAACAGTTCATTGCCATTACTGTCAGACCCACTCTGATCTGGAGTGAAGGTATGTTTTAGTTTCCCATCTATGGATCAAATAGATCTGTTTGAAAATTCCTATTCAATAGGACCGTGTGAATAAAATAAACTCTTTAGAAACAACTACTACAAATGTAAATATGAACGTAAAAATCAAGGTGATTCCATAAATTCTAGACATAGAATAACCCTAGACGGATTGACATGTCGTTAAAATCAGTCAAATAAAAATTTGAAGAAGCAATACAAAGAAATATGCACATCTAAGGCAATTGTTTTGTTTTTTCGTTTTGTTTTTGTTTTTCATTACAGAAGTTTTAGTGTTGGAGACTTTGGTAATAAATAATACCTAATAGTATCTGTTTTATTTGTATTATATTCCTCTGGTAACTTCGATTTGAAGAAAATTAACTTTTTATTTAAAAAGTAATGGTAAGAGTGTATTATTTTTGCTATATTAATGTATCATATATATTTATAAATTGACTAAACCCAAAGTTAACTTCTTAAGCGGAGATTATCAGGTTTGAATTCAGAGTTTGAATTTTCCTAGATTATTTGCCTATATACTGCTACATATTCATTATTATTTTATTTGTTATTTCTACGTCACTCTTTATATCATCCGTTTTAGTGTGTTGGACTCTAACGAAACGCTTAGAGAAAAGCTACACAAATATGCTACGTGCTATTCTGAACGAATCTTGGACAAAACAGTGGCTATATGGTCACTTACCTTTCGGCACACAAACCATACTAGAAAGATGAACAAGATATGTTGGAGAAGTAAGGACGAATTCATAATCGATGTTCTCCTCTGTATTCCTACGTATGGATGTACCGGTGTTGGTTGATCAAGAAAAAACTTACATTAACCAGCTCTGTGCGAACACGATGCTGTCAAGATGACCTACTAAGAGCGATTTCCGATAGTGACGGATGGCGAAAGAGAGAGCCGAGGAATATGTGCCGTCGACATGACCTGATGATGATGATTCGCGAAACTTACACCAAAGGCTTGAGATAATTGTCTACTTAAGTCATAGGAGCTTATTAGTGTAGCGATTATCTTCCCTTGTAGAGATTGGCAAATGGTTATCTTCCCTTGCCGCCAGGGTTTGCCGCCAGGGACGTTGCAACGTAGCAATTTAAACAGCTCCGGGGAAACTAACCCTCTTTTTCATCTGGGATCTTCAGATATGTACTAGACAAGTTGTGTCTCTGTCCATTGGGGTTTCTAAACTTTAAGCTTATACGTGTGTCTTCACGCGACCCACTTTTTATACTCTATCTTCAAAGAGGATTTTGGCTCGCCATCCCTTATTTAGCGGCGCAACTCACGTGCCTTTTTTACACCACCATGTCTACATGGAGACGGTCACCACATGGCCCTAGCCACGATGTAAGTGACAAACTTTTGATTTATGATTTTCATCCATTCCTTTGACTATTCACTTTTCAAGGACTCTTTTTTCCCTTGGGAATTTCATCCTAGCATGTTCCGTTGTATTATAATGTATGTTGAATGTTGCTCAGATACTAAAATCTGCATTTGTTATACATCTCTTTGTTGGAAGTTGTTGTATAAGAATATGTAAATTCACCTGCGTTCGGTGGCTTTCAGAGGCATCCTAACGCATTATAAGAAAGTGGTATTAGCTACTGAAGTCAAAACGATCCTAAATTCTTATACTAGTATCCCTAATCCGACAAATGTAAACCCATTGATCTTTTCGTTCACAGTGATGCTATCGTTATCACTAGAGATAATATTGCACTCTTGAGCATTTATTTTCATTCTCCATTTCGGGCATGACTTTTTTTTCATTTCCTCTGTTTCAGCTTCTCACATATGGCCGGTATTAGAGTAATGTAGCGTATATCACTTGTAAGACTACACGTCTATGATGACTATAATGATGACACTACTCTAATCTCTGCAATAGTTGAGGTATCAATACAGCTACAATCTGTCATTTATATTTTCTTCCTACTTGTCTAATTTTTTCTCCGTCAGTTCATATATATCTTTTTATCTATCACAGTCTCTTAATATGTGCCTGTGAAGTGAACAGATTAGATATGACCCGAAATATTAGTCCAGTCACCTGTCAATTACACTAGGTGACACCTCAATAGTTACAAGCTTTTAAAATTTGCGCACACCACTACATGTTAAATAAAACATTCGATGAATCTTTTATTTAACGTGGCGTAGTGGACAACGTACTGGACTACGATATCGTAGTAAGCGAGTTCGAACTCCAGTCGTGGTATTACATTCACTAATACCCTTAGGAAAGTTATAGAATCCCCTCATCCTCCAACTATGCGTTAAATAATATCACTTTTGTTCTTCTATAAGGAGGGATTTGGAATTACATATGGCCACGAAGGTTGATATGGCATTAAACAAAAAAAAACAAGTCTATTTTTAATGGTTCTCAACCTTTTTATTTTACCAGTGCTCCCTTTGATACTTATTTCAATCTGGCGGACCCCCATAACTATTTGATGTTTAAAAATCCTATTGTATTTTTATTTGTTTGTTTGTTATGTTTTGTTTTACGGCATATCAACCTCGGTGGGTCATTTAATGCCGGCAAAGTTTTGAAAGATTCGTAGCGATAGTTTGGAAGAAATTTTTTTAACTCAATTATTTTTATAAACTAATTTTCTATTTAAGCCATAGATGGGACCCTAAAGATACCACCACTCCGGGTCAGAGTAGACCTGGGAGCAATGGTCATGAAGGGGTGCTATACATTCCCCAGATCTCGAGAACTGGAACCTCACCAGCAGATAGAGTTTAAAGTTATTCTCAGGACATGAAGACCCTCAGTCACCGTCTTCTAGCACATATATGAAAAAAAGGTGTTGGGGTTGTCAGAAGGGCAATAGGGTTGGGACAATTATTGTATTTTTATCATCAAATATTTCTTGCTTGGCTGGACAAAAAAATGTTATATGTACCTCAGGGATGGGGTATATGGCACCCCGGTTGAGAACCACTGATTTAACAGACTACCCAAATAATTGTTTTTGTTTGTTTTTGTTGTTTTTTTGTTGTTGTTTTTTTCTTTAGGAAAGTGTTGAAGGGAATCTATTTTTGTTTTCTTTTGTTTGTTTTTGTTTTGTTTTTGTTTTGTATTTTTGTTTTGTTGTTGTTTTTTTTTTGCGGGGTTAGTTTGTTTTTTCTTTAAAAAATATGCAGTAAAATCCAGATACTTTCAATTCTATATTTTATTTTCATTTTTCCATTTTAGGCTTTGCACTTCTCCTACGGATTAGGGGCATTCATTAGTCCAATGGTGGCAGAACCTTTCTTGCTGAATGTCGACTGTACCCCATACATTGATGGGTACTCTATCCATAAATCTGCTAACTTCTCGAGCAGGAATCCAGAAGACGTGACTGTGCCGCCTTCACCTTCGAGACTGGCCACCGTTCAGCATGAAAGTAGACTTAAAGATGCCTTTTACATCATCGGAACAATACAAGTAAGTATTGTAACTTCTTCGTTATCATCTCTTCGTATTAACCGCCCTGTCGGTGGGGCTGTAGAATAAGCCAACTCCATTTCTGCAGAAGTGTAAGACCTCCTGTTGGTCGTGGGTGGCGATCCGGGATTCTTAAGGACAGAATCCTGGTGGCTGAGTAATTCATGACATTCAACTCCACTTTGGCCTTTGCTTAGGCTAAACGAGCAGTCGGATAGGCCTCCTTCGATCAATCGGCCGGTAACGACAAGCCCTGACACATATATGATTTTCCCGTATTGCTCTTATGGTAAATCTCCAACTCTTTTTATCATATACTAGCAGGACCTGTGGATACACCACAGTATGATAATTTAATTATTACATCGTTTGATATGTTTACTTAAGAGCAATTGTAAATAGTTCAATATGTAAAAAGTATAATAATCTTGATTTAACTCTTTCTTTAAGGGGGGTTGTAAAATATTTACATTGAACTACCGATAAAATTTACCAACAAAAAAGTGACAAAAACATCAGTCGGAAAATAAACGTTGGGCCGGAAATTTGCCCGACGCTGGTTCGCTAAAACATAACCTAAATTAAGGCTGGACGCCATGAGACCAAAATTACCAAAATATATTCCATAATTCACAATTTCAATATTACAAATAAAACAAACATGTAACTTGATCTTTTTTTTTTTTTTTCAAATCATTTTAATTTTACGTTGGGCATTTAAGCGATGCAAGACCATTTGGAATGTTTTATTTTTAAAATTTGGTGAAATAAAATGGGACTAGAGATCTGCGATTAAAATTTAAAATTGGGTGAAATAAAATAGGAGTAGAGATCTGCGATTAAGAGACACCAGATAATCTGGATTTACATTTTTGCAGTGCGTCTTGAACAATTTAGATGGTCACATTTTTTACACAGAGGGTGTCGCAGGATGATAACGGACGGGAGATTTAGGAACATGCGTATTAATATATGGATGGAATTACAGTTGATTTTACCGACTGAATACGCTATAACATACACACAGTAAATGTACTGTAAATGACTTTTCTATTGAAATGCATTAGAAATAACTTTATTATAGAAATGCATTATAAATACATACATAGAATCTTACCGACTGTATAAGTAATTATATGCAGACTGTAAATGCATTACTAATGATTTTACTGTAAAAATTAATTGTTAATAATTTTACTATAGAAATACATTATGAATTATTTCAGCATACAAATACATTTAAATTTATTAAAAAAAAAAAGATGATTGTCAATGGCCAGGAGATAGGTTAATCGTTCTTTTAAAAAAAGTCTTATATCGCCTCATTTCGCCCCACCGGAAGTCACATTTGTTTTCCTGATCCACCCCAAACGATAGCCTTTGTTTAAATGTAATATCAAACATACTTAGAAGTCTTTAATTTAAGGGAAATAACAGGTAACTTTAAATGAAAAGGCCATTTTAGCCTTTTTTAACTATTATTATTGATAAATCCTTATAGGAATGGGGCTCTGGACTTAGAAAATTCTCAACAGGATGTTAAGAATTTTAATAATGTAAAATAGGTTGTCGATATCAGCCGGACAACGAGGGAGTCTATGCTCTTTCAACAAGTGCTAAACCAGTGAGATTGTTTTTGCGTCTGAGGTGAGGCGCCACACCTACCATCAGCTCCCCACTTTGCCGTTCAGATCCAAGTTGTGCTACTCATGCGGTGAGTTGGCAAGGGCCGGTATCGAATCCGGATGGATGTTCTACCGACTGGGCTAAACCGGCCATTAATAAGCTGTTAGATGTATACTGTAAATGTATTGCTAATGATTTTACTGTAGAAATGGTTGGTTGGATTTTACGGAATGTCAACCTTTCTGTAGAAATGTAATGGCAATAATTCTATCATAGAAATGCTGTGTATGTTATATTACCAGTGACGTACGAGGGTGAGTCAAAAAGTAATGCCATTTTGTTTAGGATAGGTATAATTACCAACACAGGAACATGTATCATACATCAAAATGAAGCTGGTCCTCTGTGGATTACATCACTACTCCACATAGTCAGCGTTTCTCTCAATAGCAATGTTCCACCTTCGAATGAGAGCATTTATCCCTGCCCCGTAAACTTCTGTTGAGCCAGTTCTTCACTACAGATTTCACTTCCTCGTCACTGGAATAATGTTTGCCTCTCAAATCCTCTTTCATGGGTCCGAAGAGATGATAGTCTGAAAGCGCTAAATCTGGTGAGTATGGAGGATGCGGTAAAGTTGTCCACCCGAATGGGGCGATTTTCTCCATTGTCCTGATGCTTGTGTGTGGTCGAGCATTCTCATGCAGTAGGAGGACATTATCGATTTACAAGGGTTTCATTTGTTGGATACTTGCTCTGAGCCTCGTTAGGGTCTCAATGTAGGCCTTAGTTTTATAAATAAAAAAAAGACTCCACATTACTTTTTGACTCACCCTTGTACATTGAAAAGCTAATAATTGCCAATAATTAATCAGAAATTAAAGATAATGTTAATAACAGAATAAGGTTATTATATGTAAAATGTATATATGCATTTGCAAATGATTCTTATATAGAAATATATTGGAAATCATTTTTTCTATAGGAATGTATTGTAAATGAATTTTGAAAATCAATAAGAAAGTTATTGTCAATGTTTATGAATAGATACAAACGCCACAGGATTTGTTTTTTGTCTTTCTTTTCTTTATTATTTCTAATTCTGTTTCATTCAAAATAGATTCCTTCGAGTCTTGTTTTAATTTATTAAAATACAAAACACATTCAAGGTCATATCACACATTTCACACTTTTCTTTAATAAATGGGACAAATAAATGCAGAATCCAGAAGAGAAAACCGACAATCTATTTGCACCATTTCTTTTTTTTAAATAAATTAAGAAATATTTGCTTTGTTTCTTGTTTTATTTAATTTCTCACTTTTTCTTTTTTTTTTCTTCTTTCTTTTTCTAATTTTTTGCCAACAACCACAAATTCTATCAGTGTATACGGGAAAATGGAACATATGAATGAGGACATTTTAAATAGAATTATTTGAGATTTCTTTTCGTCTTTAATGCATTATTGAAAGATTTCTAAGAATTTCTTTTACCAAATCATCCACAAATAGAAATAAATAAAAAGAATTAACCTCCAGAGAAAATTAAGTAAAAATGGCACTGACAAAGAAAACTATATATATATATATATATATATATATATATATATATATATATATATATATGAATTAGCGTAGCGACGATATGAAGTCAAAGACGCTTGGTAACTGACAGTTTTTCACCTATGCATCGAGCACTGTTGACTTCATGATTTCTCTATCCTACCTTAAATATACATGCCCTATCAATAATATTGAATACTCTTTACTTATGAATATACCAGTATATATATATATATATATATATATATATATATATATATATATAACCTAAAAAAAACAGAAACTACCTACCTAGGTTTCCCCTAACGGATAATCATGATAATTCTTACTGAAGAGAGTTGGCACAAACGACATTCTATTATTAAAAGTGGCCACAAGAAAGAATAAAATCTTAACATAAGAAAGAAATAACACATCACTCAATAAGTCCAGGGCTTTTACATATAGATGGCGCCACTAATAAAAAAAATCCATACAATTTTTATAAAGTACTAACTTTCAAATCACACGTGTCAAAATTTGAGCCTGACCGGATTATTTGTTTACAAATTACAGTTAAGTGAAGCTACTGTTGCAAATTTTCAAAACAATGGAAAATCTGAATTTCGTGTGTTGATAAAGCATTGCTTTCTGATGGAAAAAATACTATTCAAGTAAAGCAATGGCTTGATACGTGTTGTTCGGACTCTGATCCGTCGGAAACAACGGTTAAGAGGTGGTATGCTGACGTTAAAAGCAGTCGTACAGACACAAATGATATTGAGCGGTCAGGTCGCTCAAATTCGGCAGTTGTCCCGGAAACACCAAAAAACTCCACAAAATCCTTTTGGCCAATCGTAAATTGAAGTTGCGTGAGATAGCAGAGAAATTGAAGATATCAGAAGGCAGTGTATTCACCATTTTGCATGAACATTTATCAATGAGAAAGCTGTGTTTAAAGTAGGTGCCGCGTTTGCTCACAGTCGGTCAAAATCAACAACTCGTCGGTGATTCAGAGCGTTTTGTTTTCAGCTGTTTCAACGCAACAAAAAGGAGTTTTTGCGTAAACATGTGACAATGGATGAAACATGGATCCACCACTTCACTTCGGAGTCAAAGTGGCTGTCAGCTGAGTGGTCAGCAGCAGGTGAAAGCCGTCCAAAGCGACCAAAGACGCAAACATCAGCAGGCAAGGTTTTGACCTCCGTATTTTGGGATGCGCAAGGTATTTTGTTCATTGATTACATTGAGAAAGGAAGAACCATCAATAGTGAATATTATATAGCATTATTGGTGCGTTTGAAGGAAAAAATTGCCCCAAAACGGCCACAATGTAGAAGAAAAAAGTGCTCTTTCACCAATAAAATTCACCGTGTCACAAGTCGATCGCAACGATGGCAAAACTACATGAATTGCACTTTGAATTGCTTCCGCACCCACCCTATTCTCAAGATTTGACCCCCAGCAAATACTGGCTGTTTGCAGACTCAAAAAATGCTACAGGGAAAGATATTTGGCTCCAATGAGCGAGTGATATCGGAAACTGAGGCGTATTTAAGACCAAAGACAAATCGTTCTACCAAAATATATCAAATCGTTAGGGAAGCGTTGGAATCAGTGTATCACACTAGAAGGAGACTATGTAGATAAATAAAGTCGAATTATGTCTAAAAGTTGTTTTATTAGTTACGCCCGGGACTTATTGAGTGAAGTGTTAACAAAACAACTACATTTTATTCGCCAAGAAGAAATAGTAATAAAAATAAAAGTATATATATATATATATATATATATATATATATATATATATATATATAAATGTGTGGGGTGAAAATGGAGGAAAAATTCAAATGATATTTCACTCCGGTCTTTTGCGAAGCTTTATCGAATTTATTCAAAATGGGTTGCAACGTCTACTTTTATGCTGAAAAGGCAATTTTGGGGGCGGACAGAAGATGAGAGGGCGTACATAGTGATAAGTGAGTGAGGAGGTGAAGGAAAAAGGATAATGAGTTTATTTGTGGGGTCATTTATTGCCATTGAATAATTTTGATAGTTTGATGGTAAGTTAGTGTGTGGTGACTCTTGTCTGGGAAGGTTTGTGAAAAGTGGGGGATTGAAATATTTTTTGTTTTGGAGTATTTTAGAGATTTTTTAATTTTTTGAATTTATTTTCTAAAAATTTTCTTTTTTTTTTTGATTATTTTAGAGATTTTGTGATTTTTTTTAATTAATTTTTTTTTAATCACAATTTAAGGAGGGTTGACACTTTTAATAGAAATTTCTTCTCTGATTGAAAATAAATAAGAATTTCAGAGTGTCATGTCAGTATGTCACATTTCTTCAACTTTACACCTACACGCCGTAGCTCAACATATCATACCATTTTGGAATCAGATCGATTCAGTGAACAAATTAAAAGATTCCGGACTGCAACCCGACCCGCAATTCTGAAATTTTGAATTCCCAAGTTTTAATTACTGCGATTGTTTTCAGCGATTTGTATATGATTTTTTGCGACAATTTTTTTGTACGATAACATTTTTTATAACTTGAAAATGAATTTGGTAATAACTGAAATTAATTTCGAAATCCAGCAAAAGTCACCTATGAAATAGAAATTATTATTTGTACGGAAATTAATACATTTCTATAGTAAGATCACTTAAAATTCATTTTGATAGTAAAATTATTTCTAATGTAATTTGACAGTAAAATATTAATATTTGTAGTGGTTTTTTTTGTGGTTTATGTTCTGTTTTTTTTTGTTTTTGTTTTTGTTTTTGTTTTTTTGGGGGTTTTTTTTATAGTTTAATTTTATTTGATATTTCTTTAATTCTATCTTTTGTTTGTTTTGTTTGTTTGTTTGTTTTGTTTGTTTGTTTCGTTTGTTTTGTTTTTTTTTTTTTATGTGTGTTTCTTTTGTTTTGTTTTTCAGGGACGGGGGTTTGCTTTTGTTGTTGTTTTTTGTGGGGTACATATTTTAATTCACATTAATTTCTTTTCTTTTCCTTCTTTTTCAGTTACCTGTGACTTTGTTGGTGGCTATTGTAGTCATCAAGAAGAGCCAACAAATGAGTGGCAACTTCATACAACGAACAAGTGCTTTCATTCGGGATAAGCCATCCAGAGGTGAATAGCCATTTTTTCCTCATCTGCTAAGCCCATCTACAATTTTATCTCTTGCTTACGTAATGATTCCAGAAGTTACTCATTTCCTAGGAGCCCCATAAAAATTCAGATTTCAAAAATTACAATTTCGAATGTTGTCTTTCAAAGTAGACAAGACCTTAACCCGATTGATAGATTGACTGATTGATTTTAACAGAGTTTCAACCCGTCTCAGGTTGTTTTATGCCTGGAGGTTAGGGAATTGCATTCATTATATGTTCCGCCCTGTCGGTTGGGACTGTAGAATACGCCGATTGTACCTCTGCAGAGGGAAAATACACCCCTCCAATAAGGCCACCTATTGGCAGTGGGTGGCAATCTGTAATTCCTGAGAATAGGATCCTGTTTGTTGAGCGGTACTAAAGGGGTCATCGGACATGCAACACTCCACTTCGGTCCTTACTTGGGCTAGGCGTGTGATCGGACAGGCTCAACCCTATCATTTTAAACCCTAGTACCCATATAGTCCCGACTGTATTCTTCAGATTGTTTCTATGGCAAGCACTCAACATTCTTTATCATATAGGTGCTAGAAAGCGATGGCTGAGAGTCAACCACTAGTTTAATGCACATGAAGTTACATCTTCAAATACAAGTTGTGTCAAAAAAGGATCGAGATTTTTTGTACTTTTTGACACACCTTTTATTTAGAAAAAAAATAACGTTCCATTCATCAAATCTTTTTCAGAATACAAGGTGTGTCAAAAACATAACAATTTAAAGCTTTATTTACCAAGATAGAAATGAAGAATGAATACAACGTTATTTTTCAGAATACAAGGTGTGTCAAAAAGTACAAAAAATCTCGATACTTTTTTGACATACCTTGTATATTAATACACATGAGGTTAATGAAAATTGTTTCATCCAGTTTATAAAACAAAACAAATATATTTACCAACAAACTGGTCGCTTATAAATCATATCTACAAAAAAAAAAAACAATCTGGTATTAAATAGTCCACAAGGGTTGATATGCCATTAAACAAAATAACCAATCAGCCAATCATTGTACGCTCATATTTACATTTTTGTAATTGTTTTAAGAGGTTTTTGAATATGGTTCTATCGAATGTGAAAGTAATAAGGTGAAACTTGTGCGTGAGATATTCTAAGTAGAAAGAGGCTGCACAGACCCTATCCCACTATCTTGGCAGTCCCGCAGTTGGTTCAGTAGCAGGGGAAAATCCGAGATGACTGGGCTGCCGAGCTGCTGCAGGGTGCTGTCTCAGGTAGTATTGAGTCACTTCATGAGAGACAAGCCTCTCCGGAAGCCCCAGCGCTTGCACCTAAGCGCCAGGTTGTGTTAGGGATTTACGTGAGTAGTAAGTACCCCTATACTACTACTATCGATTGATGTGGATGGCCGCTCCCCTGGAGCTCATCCGTCCTTTGCCAGCTCTTGTTTTTAGTGATGCTGGGTGTCCACACAACCGTCTCACCAGACAAGCCGAGGTATGTCTGATGGGGGCGTCAGTTTAGTCGCCTGTAGACCCACCATGGAAAAGGTAGTACTAGTTTACATAGTACTAGTAGCAGGTAAGAAAGAGGACCTGACCCCACGCACTTCCATCGAATACGAATAATTATTAAATAGATCTATCTGACCCATAGATTGGATCCTAACAAGTAATATCACTCCGAGTCAGAGTGGACCTGGGAGTATCACTAGTGTGTCAGTATGTAGGAGAATGTCGCTTATGAGTTCGTCCTTACTTCCCCAGCTGTTCCAGAGTGTCTTGTTAGTCTTCTTGAATCGATTTCGAGATGGGAGGTATATCCAAAGCAAAAAAAATGTTTAAAGCCTGGGCAAGATGTATGGAGACCCTGGGTTTCCCAAGCGACCGGGACCCCCTCTCTGCCTCGCTGGCGTGATCCAAAGGAATGGTGAACCAATACATTCGGCGTCAGTTCAGCTGCATAAGTTGTCAGATAGTGTTTTACACACTGAACTGTCTATTGGAGTTCAAGCCGTGATTTCTGTCAGGGTTTTCTCCCTTAGCCTTTTCCTCTCCAAAGAAGACCCACAAAGCAACGGGGGATTATTTAGACTATTACGCGCCTGGATACCAACCTAGGTATTTCTATATGCTAAATGGCCGGTATGCGAAAGAAATTCCTCCGCCCTTTGACAGGTTTTGATTTTCATCCTGTTGGGTGTTTAGCCACCCTCCTCACCAGGCAAACTTGGTGGAGGTACTGGTTTAGTCGCCGATGATCCGACTATGAAACAGATAGTACGGGGTTACATAATACCCATAGTGCTTTGTGCTACCTGATATGTAGATGGGAGATAAATGACAGTACAACTACTGTTTGTTTTTTAAGTGTTGCTTCAAGGATTTGTTCAAAAGAGCAGTCAGAAACTTTATATTGTTCTCGCCAATTAGTTTCAGTCTCTTTTATTCTTTTTTTACAGATGATCAGCTGCCACCCCAGGATGGAAGCTGGCTCAGTCGCTGTTTTACGTGCTCCAATCGTCGCACGATCGCCATCACTTTATTGGCATCAGCTACCATGTTTATTTTCGACGGCTTACAGGTAAGAGGCAGAAATATATGCTTTGGAATATAATTTCTAATTATTCGCTATATACGACGGTTAGTGAAAAAGTAATGCCATTTTGTTTAGGACAGGTATAATTACCAACACAAGAACATGTATCATACATCAAAATGAAGCTGGTCCTCTATGAATCACATCCCTACTCCTCCACATAGGTGAGTCAAAAAAGTTTAGGACAGGCATAATTACCAACACAGGAACATGTATCATACATCAAAATGAAGCTGGTCCTCTATGAATCACATCCCTACTCCTCCACATAGGTGAGTCAAAAAAGTAATGCCATTTTGTTTAAAATAGGCATAATTACCAACACAGGAACATGTATCATACATCAAAATGAAGCTGGTCCTATGTGGATCCCATCCCTACTTCTTTACATAGTCACTGTTTCTCTCAATAGCAATGTTCGACCTCCGAATGAGAGCATGTACTCCTGCCCCGTAAAATTCGGTTGACTGTTCTTTGAGCCACTCCTTCATTACAGATTCCACTTCCTCGTCAGTAGAATAATGTTTGCCTCACAACTATTATTTTATGGGACCAAAGATGATAGTCTGAAGCAAACATTATTCCAGTGACGAGGAAGTGAAATTTGTAGTGAGAAAGTGGCTCAAAGAACAGTCAACAGAATTTTACGGGGCAGGTGTACATGCTCTCATTCGAAGATGGAACATTGCTATTGAGAGAAACGGTAACTATGTGGAGAAGTAGGGATGTGATCCACAGAGGATCAGCTTCATTTTGATGCATTTTGATGCATGATACATGTTCCTGTGTTGGTAATTATATCTGTCCTAAACAAAATGGCAGTACTTTTTGACTAATCATCGTATTTTTACCACAATTCCCTACAATACTGACATTCGTAATTTGATGTAATCTTTTTTGTGTCTCTTTTTGTGTTTCAGTCTTCTTATGGTGGATATGTTTATTCATATTCGTTAAAATCCGTTCCAAATCTGAAGCACTCAGAAGGAGCAGTTCTAAACGCATGTTTCTGGGTAAGTTTAAATTTTTATTTTATCTTCTTTACACATTAATCAGTTGGATTGTTTCGAAATTCGGGTGGATTTTATTCCAAAATTTCAAGCGGAAATTCGAAGGAGTCCTGAAACATACACGCCACTCCATATATTAATCCCACAATTCAACACACTTGGAGGCGCCTGGTGCAATGGTTATTAGGAAATGAACACGCTGATCCGATTTCAAATCCGAAACGGGGCTGTTTGTATTTTACATAGCGTCAATACCCTTGGGAAAGGTATGAATCCAACCATTTTCCCTCCAGTTATAGGTAAATAGTAGGGCAGACTGGGAACTTTAATTTTGGTATAGCAACCGGTCTGGCAGAAGGAAAATTGTGAATTCAAACCCGTTAAACCCCGCTTAAGAAATTGACCATGTGTCACATCCTGCTCGTGTGGAGGGTTTGATAAATATATATAATTCAACACAATTCATATATCGTTAAGTTTATTTCACCTACCCCCCAAAATTAGATTTTTAATGTTATTTCTTCCTTTCTATTGTTTTAATTGGCAGTTCTTTTGTCGGGACCATGTTTCCTTTCAATTAAGTAAGCGCAATAGGGTAGATCGATTTTGGAACTGTAAAGGCTCCCATATGGTGAAAGTTTCAAATTAACATGAAGAATTATCCCACAAAATATTTTCTTCAAAAACTTTGTTTTCATTTGAGGAAATAAGATTTCAATCTTTTAAAATGTTATTCTTGTTACAGATTAGTTAATGGGGTAAAAAGCAGCATATTGGAAGTGTCCGTGATGCTGGGGGGGGGTCAATTTTAATTCTAGTTATAATATCTTTTTCGTTTCATCTTAGTAAAATAAATTTCCGTTTTAAATATTTAGATTGCTAAATTTTCTAACCAATTTCTGGGCCAAATGTTGTGAAAATAAGGATTTTAGTGCATTTGAATTGATGGTTTTTATGTTATTTCCTCAAACAATGGTGCGACTAAGAGATCTAGTTTTTGGTATGAGTATTTATTATACCAATATACAACTTTCGAGGTTTGAGAGAATTTGATTTTTTTTTTAAAGTAAAAGTTCAACCTACCCAAATGCCCAACCACTTGTTGGGGTCTGCAAGAATTTTCTTTAAACTAGAGACTGATATCTAGGATTCTGCTAGTATTTGTTTTAGGAATGCAAATTACAAGATAATTCCATGTTTTCTTCAACCTTGGGTTATTCAATAATATTTTCCTTAATATTTTTCCATAGCTTGAGGAAAATATACTATCAATTTAAATAATTTAATCTAGTTTGTTTAAGCTATATATTATGAAGCCATAGTATTTAAAAATCACTTGCGTCTTATTTTTTATTTGTTTATTTACTGCTAAATAAAAAGAAAACCTCATTAAACATCCCTAAGTGTGCTAATCTTTGTCATTGGTAATAAAATTATTATTTACATTATGACAGTAAATCAATGCATGTCAATGCGTGGGTGAATGGGCATTGCCACGCCAGTGAAGTGTCATCTCAATAAAACTGTTTGCATGTAGCGATAAGAGTAAATATCATGGCGTGAAACTAATAGTCACCAAGCGCTACTGACTCTATGACTCTGTTATCTACGTTATCCAGCCAAACCAAAGTAGAATTAAGTGGTTGACCCTTCCCATGATGTACCATACAAGAACATATAAGGAAAAC
>CM042138.1:104105309-104167809 GCA_023376005.1 Doryteuthis pealeii | reverse complement strand
CGAAATTTGGAGAATAATCGACATAACTCCGCCAATTTTTGGAATTGGAAGCTCAGATTTTGGGGATTATCTAACTTTAATACAATCCACACATGCACAAATTTCAGAAAAAATTGAAGGGGGTGGGTGATATGGCCTGGATGATTTGATATGGAATTACCCCAACGTTGGACAATTCGGTTTTGTTTATCAAACCATCATGAGGGCATTGTTAATATGTGATGTTGTAGCTTCTGAATAATATTCAATATAAATATGGAAGGGAAAAGTGACAAAGCCTAGCATTCTATAGCCGTTAATAGAGTTCTATTTCAAAACTATGTAACGTAGTTTGTGGTCTAAATTATTCTTAAATGATTGTTCATTTGTTTAAAATGCCCTGATGATGGTTTAATACAAACTGAAACGTGTACTTCTGCTATTCTGAAGAAATATTATCGCATAGATAGAGGTGGTTCATTGCATGCAATATATGAGGCTTGATTAAATAAAAAATGACGTCCCTTCGTATTGTAATGGTTAGTAAGCTAGTCTCGCAAGTCCATTACCCTGGAATAGGGAGTTCGATCCTTGCTGGTTGCCTAATACTTTTGACCTTGTTTCATATCAACCCAGTGATAAACGGGTTGTTTAAATAAAAAAGGGCGTCCCATCGTGTCGTAATGGTTAACAAGCTAGTATCGCAAATCCAATATGACTTAATTGCGAGTTCGATCCACACCGGATGCAGTATACTTGCAACCTTAACAAACAGGTTAGTAAATAAAAAAGGGTACCCAATCGTGTTGTAATCGTTAGCAAGCTAGTCTCGGAGATCTACTACCACTGAATAGCGAGTTCAATCCTGGCTGGATACCCCATAATTGCGACCTTGTGTCACATCCTTCCAGTAACGAACGGGTTGGTTAAATAAAAATTGTGTCGCTTCATGGTGTAATGGTTATCAAGCTAATCTAGCAGATCCACTACTTATGAATAGTGAGTTCGATCTTCACTAGATGTCTCACACGTGCGACCTTGTGTCACGTGCTACCCGTGACGGGCAGGTTGGATGAATATCTACAGCATCTCTTACTTTCATCATCGCAGCTTTGTTTTTACTATTCATAATGAAAATGTTTATAATTTTTTTAATTTTTATCTGTTTATTTATTTATCTATTTGTTTATTATAGCTTGGTGCCTGCTTTTCCATGACCCTCACAATAATTCTAAGAACGAATCATATAGGAATTTACGTGGGTACATGTTTCTTGGGTCTCTTTCTCAGCAGTGCATCTCCAACAGTCCTCTCACTTACAGAACAATTCATTGATATAAACCGTACGTATGTCTTCATATTGAATTATGTATTAAAAAATTGTAAATGTTCATTATTTCAATTGATTTATATCATTTTATTTTCTGAATTTCTGAGACAAGGCTTGATAATTTGTATTATTTGGATTATTCGGACTATTGTCCTCATCTTTATTGTTATCTGTACATCGTTTCGGTCGATGTGCCCTCTGGCCTTCTTCAAGTATTTCTTATCGGACTCGGGAGCCTTATAGAACTCGGGAACCTTGGAATATTTTGTGATATAAGGTGTCCTGCAATACACCACCTAAATTGATAGACTAGGCGGGGTCGCGTGGTCGATTCCTCTACCAATCAACAGCCATAATGCGTGGCTGATTGACTACTTAAACACTGATACTTTCCATAGTCCATTTGCAATCATTGACGAAAGAACTTAAAATACTAAGGAGAACCAAAGGATTACCAAGGATTTCCACTGGACAAGCGCTCTTGCTTGAAGGCTAAAGGATGGCCTATAAAAACGTAACACCTTCTTTTCGAACTCTGGAACCTTCTTGTCGTAATCGGGAGCCATCACGGAACTTTGAAACTAACCCTTTATTCAATCCACGGGGGTATCCCTCTCATTCCGCTAACAATAGCTGGGTACAAGTGTTAAGCTGTGTTAATTATTATTCTATGTTACTGTCGCCTTGACTAGGATTGAAACTGCAGCCTAGAGATAACTGTAACTTACAGCTGTATTAACTCAACGCTATATCCACTATGCTATGTGTCCGAGTTCGAGAAGGCTCCCGAGTCCGACAAGAAATGCCTGAAGAAGCCGGAGGACACATCGGCCTAAAACGTTGTACAGATAACAATAAAAATGAGGGCAATAGTGCAAATAATCCAAATAATCCAAATTATATCATTTTATCAATGATTTTATATCTTCAATTAACTATTAATTATGCAAGGTTTTTCAGAAAAATCGATATCATTTATGATGTACAGGATGTTACATAAAAATTATATCATTTCATATCTGTTTACTTGACCAATTCTTGTTCAAATGATCTCAATTTTATTAAGTTATTAGATTACGAAATGATATCATTTTTCTTAAACATCCTGTACATCTCAAATGATATCAATGTTTTTGAAACATCCTGTTTATTCATAAACCTAGTTTATTGGATATTTTCGGATATTTATTATTTAATATTATTTTCATCTATTTTACAGCATCAATTACGTCAACGATTGTTGTAATTTCTGGAATTGGGGAAACTCTATGTCCAGTTATAGTCGGCAATGTAAGTACTGCGAGTTTTTATTTTCCTTAACATTGTCATTGTAATATTTTTTATCATCATCAAGGCGTGATAGCTATCTCTCTCTCTCTCTCTCTCTCTATCTCTCTCTCTCTATCTCTCTCTCTCTCTCTCTCTCTCTCTCTCTATCATATATATATATATATATATATATATCAGTTTTTTTTCATATCTCGCTTATATAAGTCTTATACCATATCTCCTCTCTATCAGTCTTTTCAAATCACTCTCTCTCTCTCTCTCTCTCTCTCTCTCTCTCTCTCTCTCTCTCTCTCTCTCTCTCTCTCTCTCTCTCCCCAATCGGCAATTGCCCATAGTAAGACTCTTGACGGTACCCAGTGTCCAGACAGAGCTAATGAATGAAAGCTTTTGCTGGTAAGCCAACATTGTTGTATCCATGTGTCAATAGGAGAACGTTGCTTATAAGTTCGTCCTTACTTATCCAGTAGTGTCCAACATATTTTGCTCATCTTACTTAGATTGTTTACGGGATAGGAGGTAAGTGGCCACACGGTAATGGTTTGTAGGGTGCTACTTCCAGGACTTGTTCAAAACAGGACACAGCATCCTTGTGCAGTCCCATCTAGCTTTTTTTTTTTAGTTTCGTTAGTTTCCAAATAGGCAACCATACAATAGTACTGACACGGCTACAGTTTGGAAGAATTCTCGTTTTATTTAATCATCCGATTTTCATATGGTTGATAGCCCATCAATAGCAGTCCACGCTTTATCTATGTGTATATTGACATCTTTTTGTAGGAAGCGCGTGGTGTAATGGTTAAAGTCATGGGAAATGGACTCGTCGCCTGGACGTGGTAATTGCATTTCACTAAGCGCTAATACCCTTGGGAAAGGTATGAATCCTACTCTCCCTCCAGCTATGGGTAAATAGCAGGGCAGACTGGGTTCTTTAATCATGGCTAGGTAACCAGTCTAGGAGAAGGAAAACTCTGAATTGAACTCCGCTTAAGAAATTGACCTTGTTTCGTATCCTGCTCGTGCGGGGGAGTTGGTAAATGTATATATTGACATCTTTTCCGTAGATGAGATATTGCTACCGATGTGTATGAACTAGTCTACTAATTTTACAGAAGATACCCCCTCCGATCAATCGGTTGGTCATGTCAAGCCCTAGCATCTATATGATTGTTCCAACCTCTTTGTCATTACGGCAAGCCCCAACCTTTTTATCATTTATGTGCTCGAAGGCGGTGGTTTAGAGTCTTTAGTGTTCTGGGTATGACGTTAAACTGCATCTAATAGTGAAGATCCAGTTTTTGAAGTTCTATGAAGTGTGGAGTACCCCTTCATCGCCGTTACTCCCATACTCTGGTCTAGAGTGGTAGTACCTGTTAGGGTTCCATCTATGGGTTAAATAAGAAAAATGAGTTTTTTAAAAAGGTGTTTAAAAACAATCATTTTTTTTCAATTGAATACCATCAAGAATGAATACAACAAAACGTCTTCGGTATAAAATAACCCAACAAGGGCTGTCATGCCGTAAAACCCTACCAACCAATAAACTAATTTCAGACTATTATAATCGTATAAGAATAGACTAATGGAAAATAAAATTTCAATGCTTTAAAGTGTGGCATCGATTTTGACCTGGGTACAGTATGTGTTTGGCGTGTGATACACCCCTTATTTTGTGACCTATACAGAAATTGACCTTGTGTCGCTTCCTGCTCGTGCGGAGGGGTTGGTAATATATATACACGTATTAATCTGGATATAGGATCATTTACTATAATCCAACTCGATGAACTGATGAAAAAATGTATTGACACTGCATTTACCAAGACAGAAATAAACAATAAACAAAACGTTGTAGGGAGACAATAAATAATTATCTCCCTTACTGAATAGACATACCCGTTGGGAGCCAGTGAGATGTCACATGACAATCTCAGAAAACTATTCTAGACTCCTCTTTACCTCTGTTATTTTTTCTAATGGATAGATCTATATTGATATAATTTGATTGATAGATGTTGTTTTTTTTAACGGCATATCAACCCTTTGGGGTCATTTAATGCCAAATTAAGCCATTTTGGTAATCGGTTTTCTTACACTACCAGCTGTTGCTTAAATGCTCAGCCATCAAAGTACAGAACTGGATCATCGATGCTTAACTTCGATGATCAAACGGGAACCAGTGTTTTCAACGTTACTCCACTGTAAGCTAGCTAGCTAGATAGCTAGATAGATAGATAGATAAAATTGAATATTCTTATTTTTAATTACTTGATGAAAAATCATCTTTACTTATTACTGGAGTTTCCTTGATCTGAGCGTGTTTTTTGTTTTGTTGTTATTTTGGGGTTTGTTTGATTTTTGGAGTGGGTATTTCAAGATAAAAATAAAAGTGAGAATAGGCTTTAGGTTTATCTTTTTCGTTTGCTGATGGATCAAAGTATAATAAGAAAAAATATAGATGAATAAAATATTTAAAAATTTCTTCATTATTCTCTCTTCATTATATTTCCTTCTTTCTTTCTTTCTTCCTCCGCTTGATTATCTTTCAATAAAGCTTAATACAAGAAAATAATGTAATCCACCCTGTCCTTTGATCATTTTATTTTTATATTCATTAATTCGATAAAAGTGTTCGATAAATTGATTTTAGATTACTCTTTTGTGGAGCGAGTTAAGAATAAGCAATTAGTGATATAAAAACAAAATATTTAACGTAAAAGAATCCTCGCCGCTACAATCTATCATTTCTTTTTCTTTTTTTTTTCTTCTCTCTCTCTCTCTCTCTCTCTCTCTCTCTCTCTCTCTCTCTCTCTCTCTCTCTCTCTCTCTCTCTCTCTCTAAAACATCTCCTCCACTTACAGGATGTGAATTTATAATATAAAAAATATTCAAAATCAATTATCTCTTCATTTTTTCAACCATTTTACGCTAATTATTCAAATTCCTTTAAAAAAAAAACTATTCTAAATACAAAAAAAAAATCAATAAAAACAATAGCAATGGCGCAGACAGGAATTTGATATTAGGTTTGTACTTAAGTGTTATTATTGATGTTGGTTTATTTAGAGGTTTTCCCGCGTGACGTTGCACTTTAATTTCAAACAACGGTCGAACATTTTTCATCACTGCAAGACATTGGCCTTTCCATTAGCTCTAATGTCATAAATTCATTTAAAAAATCCTTCGTTAAAAGATTGAATTCGTTATTCCTTTATATTTCAATGCATTTATGTTAATTTCTATTCATTCATTAAAATATGTAAAAAAAAAAAAGTAGTCGGCGTAATGGCCTATTGTCGGTATCAGCCGGACAGCGAGGGAGTTTATTCCCTTTTCCCTAACGCTGGATTTTTTCTGAGGTGAACCGCCATACTTACCGTTAGCTCCTATATGCTTTACCGCATAGACCAGATTACCCAAGCTGTGATACTCAGGGTTGGCAGAAAGCGGAACCTTGCGATTTCTGGGTGGATGCTCTACCAACTGAGCTAAACTGGTCCCTTAAAATACGTAAGACATTTATCAAACTTCAACTAATAAGATATATTCAAAGTTCGTTTATTTCAAGAAATTAGAAAATTGAATCTGATAAAGTTAAAATACACATACATGTGAACAAAAATGTAAAAATAAAAAATGTGACTATATTTCAAAAAGTTGATCTGATTGTGCAAAACCAATGTGATTTTTTAATTCAGCACATCAGAATTGTCCTAAATCAGCTAAAAGAATTAGACAATGATTTTGTTGTTGACCAGTGTTATTGAGTATTGTAAAAAGTGCAATTGAAAATAATGCAGCGGAACATTGAAATATATAGTCGCATGATACACCAGTACATACAGTACACAAAAATGTAACAACTAACGCGATTGCTTAACCTCTAGGCATAAAATAACCCTAGGCGGGTTGACATGCCTCTAAAATCAATCAACTAATCAAGATGCGAAAAATGTTTTCGTATTTTTAAAACATTGTAAAATATATCACCAGGTCACAATCTTATTATAATGGAGATTATGTGTTTGTTTTTAACAGAAACTATATCACTACTCAAGTCACAATTCCCTTTGTTATTTACGTCACATTCTCCATGATGTTATTCTTATTTAAACCTCAATTATTAATAAAATTATTTTACATTATTAATACTGTTGACCATATCTACATACTGAAAACAAGCAATTGTATTTATATATACAACAAAATAGCAGCTTACAGTGTGAACGGGAAGACTAATTTGCATATTGATATTAAAAATTTGATTTTATTAAATATGTGCTTGGTATTATTGATTTCTAATTGTTTGGTTTTATTTTAATAAATATGAGCAAAAATCTCTGATATAAATCTTAAAAGAAATCTATTAACAAAAAGAAACAACTGTAATTTTATTCTTTACTTCCTATTTTAACTAAATAGTTAAATTACGTAAATTTAGCAATGAAAGACGGGAGTGATGGAAGAATGAGTTTCAGTTGTTCTATTTTTTTATTAAACCTCCCTCTGTTTCAAATATTTTTATCTGAATTCTTATTTAGTTTCATTAGCCTTTCTAATTTAATATAATATTCTATTATCTTAAATCTTAAATACTTGCGCCTGGAGGGTGCATATTTTTGTTCGTTATGTTAATAGACTCGACTTATATTCAAGTCATCCAATTTACTTGGATTTTCGTCTGTGATTTGAACTCGTCTTATACTCGAGTTCGACTTATACTCAAGTATCTACTGTATTTATTTATTTATTTCTTCCTTATTTTCAGCTCTTTGTTAATCTTGGTCCAACGAGTTTCCTGGTCTTTTGCTTTATCATCGTAATTATATCCCTGCTGCTTTTCATCGCTCTGTTCTTGGTCGGAAGAGAAACTGAAAAATACTCAAGTAAGTAACAAATAAGTATCAGTTCCTTATATATATATATATATATATATATATATATAAGGAAGTTTAGTATGTACGTGTCGACTTATAACCCAGAAACGAGATGTTATTCAGATTCGAAATCTTGCATACACCTTGACATCATTATAACTAAGAAACACATCAAATTTGGTTATTGATTTTTCTGATTAATGGATATAATTAATTAATTAATTAAACAAAAATCAAACGATTTGCGATAATCGTGGCATAGCTGTTGCTGCTAATGTAAAATAATTCGCTGGCTGCTGCCTATATCAGCAATGATTTAAAATAGCGCCGCTGCTGGTAATTTGAAGTTGATAAATGTATGCCCTAATCGTTTCAGCTCGGAATTTCTCGTGTATCACTGGTCTAATCTTAGAAATATCTATTTGGTTAAAAAGAAAAGAAATTAATCTTTCTAAATATTTAATTTGTATGTGGTTTTACCGATTTAATTATTTTTTACAGCAAAGTAAATAACATTAATAAACGAAAACATTTAATTTAAAAATTAATTATAACTCTACTTTGTTTTTATTATTAAGTTGTTGGAAGATACGATATATTAAAAGCTAATACAAAATACAGAAAATAAACTTTAAAAAGGGTTCTGTTTCAGTTTGGCTGGGGTCGTAGAATACACCGACTGCACCTCTGCAGAGGGGTAAAACCTCGCCCCCTAATAAAGCTACCCGTTGGCTGTAGGTTGCAACACGTGATGCTTAAGACCGAAATCCTGGTGGCTAAGCAATCCATGACATGCTTACTCTACTCTGGTCCTAGACGGGCGGTCGGAGATGCCCCCCCCCCTTTATATCAATCGGCTGCCCACGTTAAAGCTGAGCACCTATATGATTGTCCCGACCCGTATGCATCAATTGCTCTTATGGCAACCCCAACCCTTTTTATCATATATGTTTAGAATGTGGTGACTGAGGGTCTTAGTGTCCTAGGTATGTCATTAAACTGCATCCAGTGTTGAGGTTCCAGTTCCGGAGCTCCAAGAAGCGTGGAGTACCCCTTCATTGCCATTACTCCTAGGTCCACTCTGACCCTGAGTGGAAATATCTGTTAGGATCCCATGTACAGATTAGATAGATCAAAAAATGAGTTTGAAAAATATGTTAGATAAAAAAGGCTTTTTAAAAAATTTGAATATCCTAACAAGAATGAATTTTTAAAAATCCTTTTTCAGCATAAAATAACCCAACAAGGATTGACATGCCGTAAAATCCAACCAACCAACATATTAATATGAAATGAAGAATGAATAACTAGCAAGAAATTCGTTTTTGCTTTTAATGGCATGTTGATTAGTTTCTTTCTTTAATGGCATATCAACTTTTGTCGGTTATTCAATGCCAAAGCCATTCTTGTAGAAAAACAGTAGTGATACTCTTTAACCCATAAGCTCCCACTATGTACACCCTTATGCAAATTAATCTGATTAATTCTATTCAAATCTACCCCGTTTATAAATCTACCTTATGTCACATCCTGCCTGTAGCGGGGGGGGGGTAGTTTCTTTGTTTAATGGCTTATCAACTTTTGTTGGTTATTCAATACCAAAACTATTCTTGTACAAAAGCAGTAGATACTATTTAACCTAAATTTGAAACAACCGCTTTAGTTTTCTTCTTTTTTTCACCATGCGGCAAATTTTAAACACACAAGAGTGACAGGGTGTAATCTATTTTTTATTTTTCTTCAGATAATTTGCAGTGGTGTGCAGTAATATGAATCTATTTTCGTCGTGTATGGTGAAATGTGTTCAGCCTTTAAAAATATTATTTCGTCTGTGATTGTATCAGATTTTTATCCCACCCAGAGACTATTGTCTTGGCTGTCGAGTAGTTGCCCTATGGCCATTGTCTGCAATGGTCATTCCTCCAAGAAAGCATAAGAAAAGTGTAACTGTTGGATTGTTTTGGTATATAAGGTGTGCTGGAAACCACCATTTAAACTTATAGACTCGGCTTGAGCGTGTTGGTTAAAAGCCATCCAATCAACAGCTCGATTACGTGGTTAGTTAACTATATAATCGCCGATCTAGAAAGCCGTTCATTTGTAAGTATCCGTTACTGGCAAATGGACCTGCAACAAAGGACTTTGCTGGACGCAAGGATTTTACCCAACACTAAGAGACACCGAGGAACAATCAAATGTTTCTTCACTAAAGGATCAGCCCCTGCTTAACAGAAGGGATCTCCACTGTAAAGTGCTCTCACTTGAACTCTAAAAATGACCACAAACATTGTAACAGTAACGCTGCACGAACACACTGACAAGCCTTTTGTGGATAAGTAAATAATAATGGGATTATACAGTTGTTATTTTATTTATTGTTTGTTTGTTTGTTTGTTTGTTTGTTTTTTTGTTTTTTTGTTTTGTTTTGTTTTTTGTTTTTTCAATTAATCTGCACAATGGTGTAATAATTTATGCAAGATACAATATATGCTATCTTTGTTTTCTTTTCTTTTTTTCTTTTCTCAGATATGAAGAAAGAGTCGTTCATTTGGCTTCCTGGAGTGTGGCGACGCCGTGCGGGTCAAAGCTCTTTAATTGACAAGTCGACAGTGAAATACTATTCACGAATGCAGGAGAGTCCTAGCATCGACGGCAGCAATATGGAACTGGCTCGAATGGGCAGCAGTGACCGGGGAGCAGAAGATGAATCATCGGAAGGATACCAGAGACAGAGTGGTGGCGGCGGAGTTGGTGGCGGAGTTAGTGGTGGTCCCGCTGGCGTCGGAAGTGGTGCTGGAGGCCCAGCAGGAGGAGTGGGGATGTATGGTGGAACGGGCGGAGGCGGAGGATATGGCGGGGCCAGTATATTTGGTTAAGAAAGGAAAGAATTTACTGCGAGAGACGAAGGACTGGGTGGGGTGTTTGCCGGAATTGGAAAACAGAAATATTAATGTTCAATAATGTCTATGGAATCGAAAGAAAGAGAAAAAAAGGAAGAAAGAAAGAGAGAGAGTGAGAGAGAGTGTGTGTGAGAGAGAGACAGAGAGAGAGTGAGATAAACAATTATGTTTCACTTTCTGAAAGTTGTTTTTGAAATTAGAAATATCCATTTTTCTAGAAAAGAAAAAAAATCTTTATAAATGTGTAAGTGTGGTATGAAACTGTGGGTGCTTGAAGGGGGGTTGCAAAAATGTATTGGGGTTGGCCAGTTGGGTAGGTCGATTTTTCACTTATTTAAAATATCAAATTGTCCATCTATGCGAAAGTTATGTGTTAGTATAATGAATACTGATACCAAAAATTAGATATTTTACTTGTACCAATGTTTGAGGAAATTTGCATCAAAGATCGTCTGCTAAAATTCACAAAATATCTTTGTTTTTACAACATTCGGCCTAGAAATTGGTTAGAAAATTTACCGTTTTCAATTTGAATTCTATTTACAATATTTCATTCGTTTCATTTTAATAAAATAAAATAAGATTTTATGATTTAGATATTGAAAACGGTAAATTCTCTAACCAATTTCTATGCCAAATGTTGTAAAAACAAGGTTTTTTGTGAATTTTAGCAGACGATCTTTGATGCTATTTCCTCAAACAATGATACAAGTAAAAAAACTATTTTTTTGTATCAGTATTCAGTATACTATACAACTTTCGCATAGATGGACAATTTGTTATTTTCAAAAAGTGAAAAATCAACCAACCCTATTGGCCAAGAGTCAAATGGGAAATGGTATCCAACTGAAAATATAAACTGAGAGAAATTTGGAAGTTGGTGACCGGGGGATTTTGTGTATTTTCAATTTAAAAAAATTAAACCGTATATGGGTTTGTGTGGGTGTGTTCGTGTGTGTACAGATATAAAAAAAATATATATATGCATAAAGCATACAATTACAGGAGGAATCAATATATATTTATACATATATATCATATTTTACAGTATTATATATATCCTGAATATATATTAACAAATATGTATGTGCGTATGTATGAATTTATGTATGTATGTATATATCAATGGGTACATATGTGATTATATATATATATATATATATATATATATATATATATATAAATTCATATTTATGTGCATATGTGCGTTTATTTTATGTAGTATGTATACATAGAAATAATTTGCATCTTCCTGATATATATATATATATATATATATATATATATATATATATATATAATCATACATGTATGCGTGTATGTATTCATATGCATATGTATAAATCTTAATGTATTTGTATTCATATGCATTTTAAAGCACACACACACACACACACACACACACACACACATATATATATATATATATATATATATATATATATATATATATATATATATATTGTCCTTGCTGATTTTCATAATCACTTATTTTGCTGTTGTTAATGAGACTGTGTTTGTGTTAGTAGTTTTGCTGATTGTAAAAGTGCTATTAACATTGTTATTATTAGTCTCGTTATTTACAAATTTGATCAAAGTTGGGGTTAACTCCCACCCCACCCTGCGAAATTCCTTTTGAAACATTCTGTGTTGTTGATAAGTGAATATTTGTAAGGAAAAAAATCAAGCTATTTAAAAAAAGAAAAAAAAGAAGACCCACGTCTGGGATATTCTGCATTCGTTTACGCTTACTGGGTTCTGACGAATGAAAGAAAAGTTCATTTGTCCCACCCGAGAATTTCGTTCATCTTTTCTTTTTTTTAATTATTATTATTTTTTATTATTTATTTTTTTATTTTTTTATTTTTTTTATTATTTATTTTTATTTATTTTTTATATACATTTGGAACATTGATTTTATAGGGACGAGGGAAGGACTATTTAAGATCTATAGTCAAGTAATCTCAACATTTTTTTATCGGAAAGTTTGTAGAATTTTCCACTTTAATTAATTTTTTTTTTTTTTTTTTTTACAAAAGAAAGAAAACAGAAAACTTGACTTGCGACAAAAAGTGTAACGCTAATGATCGCTATACAGTCGCATTTTTTTTTTTGTCGTTTGTGTTAAATACAGTATTACTAGTAGCTCTATCGGCAGATATTGAGCACGGTCACTATAAAGATTGTTGCTCAGCATTATTATTCCTGACAGTAATTATTATTATTATTATTATTATTATTAAGGCATCAAGTTTTTTATTTCGATCTAACAATCTAAAACACGAACTAAATTTGTGATATATATGCATTGATATTGTAGGTTTATACATTAAAGCACTTGCGCATATATACTTATATATGACGTAGTATCTGAATATGCATAGTAAAAACTCAAGATTTATAATATACATGTTTATACTTGTGTATATACATGCATATGATAGACAATCCCAGTTGCAAATGCAACCGATAATTGGGAGAAATGTCATTGTGTTGGTATTATTGTTGGCCTCTTTAATATATATATATATATATATATAAACCAGCGTTTCATTTTTTCTCGTGGAACTTTATAAAAGCAAAACGGATATCATTAGGTGTTATTTATGACTAAACTGTATAGCATTGAAACTCTGTCACAAAAAATAGAATTACATTGATATATAGAGAGAGATGTACTTATTTTTGGAATGCTAAATATTCATATTTTTGGTTACAGTGGTTAAATGTTGGAACGTTTGGTAATAAATAATACCTAAAAAAATCCGTTTTGATTTATAATGTTCCATTGAAAATTATAGAATTTTCAAATTTTTATTTAGAAAAAAATAACTTAGTATAAGAACTTTGCAGGAGTGTAATCATAAGTCATAAAAAAAACAATTATGCGAACAATAACACATAGATACACCCAACATTTATATACACATTACACTCATTCAGAAATATTTCATACACACACACATATATATATATATATATATATATATATGAAGAAAAGTGATAATACAAATAGGAATATTTCTTTTGTGCCATTTACTTTTTTATTGTTACCAACTAGTTTCAACCTTAGCTCATCGTCAGGAGAAAGGTGTTCGTAAAAAAGTTTTTTTAGCAAATAGATCTTAAGAGTTGATATTCTTTAAAAGAAACCACGAAAAATGAACTGGTGCATTCAGGTGACCGCATATATGTACCTTCAAAAGTGGAGAGTGCGTGTAAATGATATTATATAGATACAAACTTCTTTTAGATAGGTACTCAAGTGTAATAGTCATTGTCATAGGAACTGAACATGGCTAACCGAGTTCAAATCCTATGTAAAAATCCATTTCATACTCTTGAGAAAAGTACGAATCCAACTATTCACCTTCCAGCTATGGATAAACAGTAGGGCAGACGGGACTCTTTAACCTTGGTATAGCAATCAGTCTAGGAAAAGGAAAAACTCTGAATTCAAATCTGTTAAACTCCACTTAAACTGACCTTGTGTCACGTTCTGCTTATAGAAGCATTGGTAGCATATATACAAGCTTTTTAACCTGACTACTATAAGCTTCACGATTTTTAGTAATTGCCAGACAGCTAAAATGGCTGGAGACTATTTCATATATATATATATATATATATATATATATATATATATATATCAGGTGATCGCATATACCTTCAGAGCTGAAGATTGCATGTACTACCACATATATACATGACAATTGCTAAAAAATATGAGAATAGGATGCTGAAATTATTTTATTTTTGATTTAGTGATTATATATATATATATATATATATATATATATATATATATATATATATATATATATTGAACCGTACGTACGTGTATTGTAGCTTTGATGCTAATCAATTGTTTCTGAAAAGGTAATACTGATGTTTTATATGTATTTGTGCATTGGCCATATATTTGCATATATATGTATGTATGTGTGTGTGTGTTTGTAATGTATGTCCAAGAAAATGTTCACAGTGCTGGATTTAAGGTATTTTGAGGGACCCATTTACAAAATGAAAAAGTTGTTTTTTATTATTATTATTATTTTTATATTCTATACGACAGACAAGAATTTAGAGTTGAGTTATTTTATTAGCATTTTCATGTTCCCATGCGAGACGTTGCAACTGAAGATGAAGGCTATTTAGTAATTGTCCGTAATTCTGATGTTTTAACTCGATTACATGTACTTTCGACCTTTGAGGATGCAGTTAAGAGTAATAACCAGGACGGTTATACAAAGCATTCAGGTAGTTTATTCTAAGCCCCACCGAGAATATATACTATAATCCATCACTATTTAGATAACACATTATTCATCCTGTTTTAACAATACATTATTCATCCTAATATCCTGATGAAGGTTTTATCGACAACAAAAACGCCGAAACGTTTAAAGTCAACTAATCTAAGGTAAATTTATCTTTTTGGAATACTTTGTTTTTTCTTATTTGTACGCACACACACTAACACACACACACACACACACACACACACACACACACACACACACATATATATATATATATATATATATATATATATATATATACATATATATATATATATATATATATATATATATATATATAAGAAGATAATTTGTCTAGTATGTTTACTATATATATATATATATACACACTTTTATATATATATATATATATATATATATATATATATATATAAAAGTAGATAATTTGTCTGAATATCTTATATATATATATATATATATATATATATGTGTGTGTGTGTGTGTGTGTGTGTGTGTGTGTGTGTGTGTGTGTTTTATTAAGTAGATAATTTTAAGTACTGATATCTTGATTCAGAATTTACGAATGAAATACTTAATGTCTCAGATGCCTCCAGGGGACAGTAACTACAAAATATTTATCTTTTAATCCGGCACTTTTGTTTCTGTATTTGAAAGTGTACGCTCATATTTTTCAGAAAGTATGTCTGCTTTATGTAATAACTGTTTGGTCTTAATGTCTCTTTATGTTCCTACTGTTTACTTTCTTAATTTATTATCAATGAATAAGGATCGTCCAAACATACAATAATACAATATTTAACACTCTTCTGCACACACACACACACACACATATATATATATTTATATATATATATATATATATATATATATATATATATATATACACTCCGAAAAAGAAGAAATATACATATATATATATATATATACTACGAAATAACACACACACACACACACACACATATATATATATATATATATATATATATATATATATATATATATATATATATATATACCGAAAAATACATTATTAATAAACACAATTATTCGGTGCTTTTGTAATTTTGATGTTAATTCCAACCCTTCCGACGACTCTTGTTTGGTAATCAATTTTTTCAATCATTCCCTTACATACTTTTCTCAATTATATATATATATATATATATATATATATATATATATATATATATATATATCAAGAGTAAAAAAATATATAAGACGTAAAACAGGATAAAAACTCACGATTCAGAGTTTCTCGATTTCGATCCTCAGGTGAGCTAGTATTATACACATCTGATATATACTGGTGAAATTGCAACACACTGAATATGTCTTTCAATTTACTCAAGTTTAAGCATACACCTAATGTATCTGGATTATGATATACGAGTAATATATATACATGTTCCAAAATAAAAAATGTACCATATTAATACACTGATTTTCCTCCTTGTATATTAATACTGGTCTCTATTATCATAAACAATAGAATAGATGACGATGCACCACTTATCTCGGAACCTGTAGACATCTGATTTGTACACGTGATCATTTACTGTATATAACGGTGATAGCTATACGTTTAATTGGAAACACAAATTCAGGTTGTGGAAATATTATTTTACGTCATTATATATATATATATATATATATATATATATATATATATATATATGAGTATGAAAAGGTGGAATGAAAACATCACACAATGCTGTTAAAGAGAAAACAATTTATAATATAATCATAGCTGATATTGATCAATATTTCGATTTTACAAAAATCATCATCAGAGCTCATTTACTCCGTGGTGTTTGGGTCGGAGATAAATATCAAATCAGTTCAAAAACAAAAAAACTTAATTTTCCAAAAAAGTAACGAAAGTTGTTACATTATTCACCAATGTGGGCATTCGCGCCATATTTTTGTCGGTCATGCCGATGTGTATAACTTTTTTGTCGGTCAACTCTTCATTGTAGCGGATTTTGAGATGTTTGGATTGTTTTCTCTTTAACAGCATTGTGTGATGTTTTCATTCCACCTTTTCATACTCATACTGTCGGATTCATTTCCTTTCTTTTAACTTATATATATATATATATATATATATATATATGTATGTATATATATATATATATATATATATATATATATATATATATATATTAAACACACACTTACATATGCTTACACATATCACTTCCAGTTGCG
This sequence comes from Doryteuthis pealeii, assembly GCA_023376005.1. NCBI lineage: Eukaryota > Metazoa > Mollusca > Cephalopoda > Myopsida > Loliginidae > Doryteuthis > Doryteuthis pealeii. The sequence goes on along the minus strand of CM042138.1, from coordinate 104,150,945 downwards.
CGCGAATTATATTTAAACATATATATAAGTATATATGTATATATACCTCTATATTATTATATTTCTGTATGTATCTCTCTATTTTCTGATTATTTTGATGTTGTTTTATGACCTTTTTTGTAAAAATAAAAATAAAAAAACGCCTACATTTTAAAAGAAAACAAAAGAAAATTTGCTGTATTATTGAAATCAATTTGAAAACTTGAACCCCACCCTCCAAAAAAAAATTTAATCTTGCGATACGCAGACATTAAGACATTCCTACTTCGACATTTACTGCGTAATTCGTGCACTCAAATAACCTTTTAAATCTAATGTCAATCCCAAAGACGAAATGGCTAAGTCAATTTTTGAGTGCCATAAACTCGAATGTTGGAACTGTAAATTATGTTCTAACTTCGTTTCTAAACTTATATATTTCGTGATCAGTCCAACCGTGTATAAAGAGTATATACTTTATTCAATTTGATGTGCTATTGAAATACCGTATTTGACTGCATATAAGATGTACATTTAACTTTAAAATAATTTCATGCCATCATCACACAGTCTGCTGGTATTATGACTAGAGGGTTATCTGCCAAAGTTTGAAATCAACAGCTATGAAGCATTGTAAACCGTGCGTTTTATATACTATGGAGCATTGTAAACCATGCGTTTTATATACTATGGAGCATTGTAAACCATGCGTCTTATATACTATGGAGGATTGTAAACCATGCGTCTTATATGCTATGGAGGGTTGTAAACCATGCGTCTTATATGCTATGGGGCATGTAAACCATGCATCTTATATGATATGGAGGATTGTAAACCATGCGTCTTATATGCTATGGAGGGTTGTAAACCATGCGACTTATATACTATGGAGCATTGTAAACCATGCATCTTATATGATATGGAGGATTGTAAACCATGCGTCTTATATGCTATGGAGGATTGTAAACCATCCGTCTTATATACTATGGGGCATTGTAAACCATGCGTCTTATATGCTATGGAGGATTGTATACCATGCATCTTATATGCTATGGAGGATTGTATACCATTCATTTTATATGCTATGGAGAATTGTAAACCACGCGTCTTATATGCTACATAGGATTGTAAACCATGCGTCTTATATACTATGGGGCATTGTAAACCATCCGTTTTATATCCTATGGGGGATTGTAAACCATGCGTCTTATATACTATGGGGCATTGTAAACCATGCGTTTTATATGTTACGTAGGATTGTAAACCATGCGTCTTATATGCTATGGAAGATTGTAAACCGTGCGTCTTATATGCTATGGGGGATTGTAAACCATGCATCTTATATACTATGGAGGATTGTAAACCATGCGTTTTATATGCTATGGAGGATTGTAAACCGTGCATTTTATATGCTATGGAGGATTGTAAACTATGCGACTTATATAATATGGAGGATTGTAAACCGTGCGTTTATATGCTATGGAGGATTGTAAACTATGCGACTTATATAATATGGAGGATTGTAAACCGTGCGTTTTATATGCTATGGAGGATTGTAAACTATGCGACTTATATAATATGGAGGATTGTAAACCGTGCATTTTATATGCTATGGAGGATTGTAAACTATGCGACTTATATAATATGGAGGATTGTAAACCGTGCGTTTTATATGCTATGGAGGATTGTAAACTATGCGACTTATATAATATGGAGGATTGTAAACCGTGCATTTTATATGCTATGGAGGATAGTAAACTATGCGACTTATATAATATGGAGGATTGTAAACGTGCGTTTTATATGCTATGGAGGGTTGTCAACCATGCGACTTATATAATATGGAGGATTGTAAACCATGCGTCTTATATGCCGATGAATACGGTATTTAGAATATATACAAGAGTGTATAAAGTTTTAGTCATCTTAATTAGTTTATTTTCTGTATAATTTCATGGGATACAAAAAGTATTCTTTTTTACTATAGAATATTGTTACTTAAACCCTTTAAAATTAACTTTGCAGTCAACTATTAAAAACTTAAATGAATATTTGGAAAGGTTCTTTCTGAAACCTTTTAGAAATGGTAACATTGTTTGCTCAATTAAATTGACCATAGCCTATATAAATTTGCGGTTTTAAATTTAATAAAATAGTTTTTGTACAATAGCTCGATGGTATAAATGCTTAATTAAACTTAACTTAGTTTAACACAAGGGTAGCATTATGTAGCCACCCAGTGAGAATCGAACTCGCTATCAAAGGTCTGAAACTAATTCGTTAATCATTAAACCCTCCTTGATGTCCATGAATATTTGTATTGTAATTAAACCTCTGTATGATCAATATATATATATATATATATATATATATATATATATATATATATATATGAATCTTTTTTAACGAACTTTGATTCAAAAATATCTTCACTACTCACACAATTCATAGGCTATCAATGAATTATGTAACATTTGAATAAAAAGAAAAGTAGACGAAGCATCTCTAATTTTTAATATCGCCAGATCAGGTGATTAAAAAGTGCAGCCTTGCCGAAAAAATTAGAAAATAATTATTTTTTAAAAAAGAAAGAAAACACTGTGTGATGAATTCAAACATAGTTGTCTCCCTCTGGGTCAGTTCCCTATAAATACGAAAGAAGCTCCACCTTAACTGAACCATAGTTAAGTTATATTGAATAGGAAAGTAATTACCTTGTTCGTCTTTTATTACCTATTGACTACATTTTTTAGACAATTGAAAATATTTCAAACAAATGATTTTATAAATCCCTACAATTCCTTATTCAATTCGGAAATGAATAGCTTATTTGCTTCCGTCTAGTGTTGAACTTACCTATAAGATAAGTAAGGTATAGCTTTGGGACACACACCCTCGGGGACTCATTTTTCTTTGTTTTCTTTTTTTTAGCATTAGTTTTTATTCTTTAACACAAATCCATAAATAATAATAATAATAATAATAATAATAATAATAATAATAATAATATTAATGTTGTTATTATTATTATTATTAGTAGTAGTAGTATTATTATTATTTGGGACTTTTTACCCAAATTTATTTTAGAGAAGGTGTGATGCTCCACTTCAGACGCAAACCAATCTCCCTGGTCTTGTGCTAGTGAAAAGGAGATTGACTCCCTCGCTGCCCGACTGGGACAGACAATAGCCCATCTATGGATTAAATAGAAAAAATGAGTTTTGAAAAATGTGTTTAAAAAATTGAGTTAAAAAATGAATACCCATCAAGCACGAATAAAACAAAACGTCTTCGGCATAAAATAACCCAACAAGGGTTGACATGACGTAAAATCTACCAAACAAACAAACCAACCAACAAGAGGCTACTTATCCTACTTTACCTTATTGGGCCGGTTTAGCAAAGTCGGTAGTGCATCCATCACAAGGTTCCTGGTTCGATACCAACTCAGCTTCAATCTGTGCGGTAAAGTAGGAAGCTGAGGGTAGGTATTCACATTAAGCGAGAGGGTTCGAGCAATCAAACAGTGTCCGAGAGCCCAATGTGGCCCAAGTAACAAGTGTCTCATTTTTTTAAAACTGGTATCAAATCAATAAATTATATCTGAAATGTTTTAACACTGCGCATCCCTGCTGTTATATTAATACAGTCCAGTGGATATATTCGTAACAGTACTCCGTAGCACTGGAAATAAACACCCCACTAGATTTCTTTGTATTTTTGAGACATAGAACTTTATAAATGTCTTATTAATTGGAATTGTGGTAGGGTAGGATGGGTCAAATAAAAAAATACTCGTGGGAGCGCATGTGACTCACCAGATAACTTTCTTTGTCTTCGTCCTGTGCACAATCATATGGCTTCTAAAAACAGCTGTAGACCCACAAACTTTGCTACAGAAAATATACGAAATACCTGTAGGTTGCTGCGGGATAACCTGTGTAAACTGAGCCTTCGATTGCTTGATTGATCCAAAGGGTCGGTTTAACTCAGTCGGTAGAGCATCCAGTTCGTGAACCACAAGGTTCCTGGTTCGATACCGACTCTCGCCAACTCAACGCATGAGTAGCATAGTTTGGATCTGTGCGGTAAAGTGGAGAGCTAATAGTAAGCGTGGGGCTCTACCTCAGACGCAGAAACAATCACCCTGGTCTTGCGCTAGCGAAGAGAGGATAGACTCCCTCTCTGCCTGGCTGATACCACTCTTTACAACTACTTCACTTTTATATGCGATTTGTAAAACTTCGAAATTAAAACAAATCTAAAATTCGTCCAAATCATCTTGCAACCGTACTTCTAGAGGGAGACATTTAATATTTCGCGAACCGCGCGCATGAATCACAGAAAGTCCAATGAAGTGTCCGGAGATTAATAACTATAAATGATAATTTTTTTAAGTTTCTACAGTATATTATATGTTTCTTTTTAAATTTTCCATTAAAAACTCTTTGCAAAGTCTTCAGTTATAAAGTTTTCATCGGGCTTCCTTGCCGTATCATTGCTTGTCCTTTCGTAAGTGACAATGAATTCATAAAACAAGAATCAGTAGTTATAGAACAAGTAATTGAAGTATTACTTGTAAAGAGAGTAGCAATAGTGTTTGTAGTAATAGTAAAAATGCAGTAGTAATAGTAGTAGTCGTAGTAGTAGTAGTAGTAGTAGTAGTAGTAGAAGTAGTCGTAGTAAAAAAAAATGACAGCGCATACTTATGGCTGTATAAATAGATATTCGTAGTCGCAGTAGATGTCGCTGTAGAAGCCATAGTTTTTATTTTTGTCGCGCCGTAGTAGTTGTAGTAGTATGCTTTTTATAATTTTATAATACTTATTTCCCGCCGATTCGTGAGCTTGTCACGTGCAAAGAGAAAGAAATCAAAATGAATACCAATTAGTAATGAATTAAACAGAGTAACACAAACTGTTATATACCTTTGGGGAGTTTGTTGTTGTGCTGTATATGTATATATGTGTTTGGATATATTCATTCATATATGGAAAAACAAATTGAAATTTACAGTTCATAGGAATTGATTTGCAGTGGCCTTTTAGAGGTGAAAATAAAATAAACAGAATAAGAAACGTGTAACGTCTACGAGGTCGGAAACAGCCGAAAACAACCGGAAACAACCGAAATGATGAAATAAAATAAGAAGGGAGATTTTATAATATACTGCTTTGTTACCGTCTGATAAGAGGGAAATACTCAATAAATCGAACGCATGTACTGTACTTACGGTGATACTCTTTACATATATGACAAAGACAATTAAATAAGCTATTACAAACCCATTTTAATGAAAAAAGAAACAAAATAAAGCAAGTATATATATATATATATATATATATATATATATATATATATATATATGATAAGTTGTAAACAAGGTATGTTTGGAATGTTTTTTGCCGACAATTTATATATATATATATATATATATATATATATATATATATATATAAATTATCTTCCTTTATATATATATATATATATATATATATAATATATATATATATATATATATATATATATATTTATATATATATATATATATATATATATATATATTATATATATATATATATATATATATATATATATATATATATATATATATATATCCTTAAAAGGGAAAAAACATTGCCCTATATAAATAATATAATATATATAGGGGTTACCATTTTACCTATAACACGTCGATACCGCTCATAGAAATACAGTGATCCTTGAATTGTAGATCGTGGTACCGGATTTCCGAACCAAGGTCGCAACACCGGCAATCTGTTGCAAGCCTACTTCAGATACGAGACAAACTGTTTTCTTTCTTTTTTTTCTTCTTTTTTTCTTTCCGGCTCTTTCAGTAACCGTTGTTTGGTTTGGGGGTGATTCATCTTGTTCTACTTCCTTTGTTACTGAGGATACCCTTACTCCGTAGCATTACCTTCCGAGGAAATCGCTATATTCTTTAATTAAGATGTAACAAATATAAGTTAAATAACAATCAATGTAACAACTAATAGGGAAATACGTTAAAACAACATGTCTGATACCGAATGAACTGTAAAAATAGCGAATGAGTTTAATTGTATAATCTGGTTGTTCAATCGATAGTTGTTCTAACTTCCGTACCTAAAACACACAAAACAACCTACCTTTTTTTTGTAATATTCCCAGAAATTTCAAAAATATTTCGATGGGAAATAAATATTGTCAATTATATAATCAATGAAATCTGTTTCCACATTTAAAAAATTAATTTTATAAAAAAAAGCAATTTTATCGATCGTATCAATACGATCATTTTTTTTTTTTTTTTTTTTTTTTTTTTTGCTTACACGTCAATTCTAAAACGATTCTTTTTAAATTAATATAAAGTTTGAAATATGTGCATTGTGATTTTCTAGATAGTGTCATGTCACCTGAAATATGAATCATTTTTTTAAAATCTTTATAGACATTTAAAATGAAATTATGAGGAACTATCCGTATTTGAAAATGATAATTTAAGTTTTAAAGTATAGCTTCAAATCAACTTTGCATTAAAATTAAAATTAAAGCTGATAAATAGAAAATATACGAATGATGGTGATAGCAGTTAGTTACCATCATCTAATAGTTCAAAGTATAGAGTTGATCAACCACCGTGCTTAGGTAGGCTTCCCGAGGTAAAAGGGTTGTACGTTGGAGTCTTGTATCTGACAAGTATTTCTATTATATTAATTTATTTTACTTTTTATCGCGATTCTCAGTTCGTCACTCCATGGTAATTAGTACGCGACTCAAAAATTGGAATAAAAAGCTTCCGACAAGACTAGAACTTACACCCCTTGTCTTTGAAAGTGTTGCTTTTCTATAACTGAATCAAAGACTGACATTTAGATTAGTATGAAATATAACTAAATGTGACAGCTGAAGAGCAGACTCCCAAGGATATAGTTGGTGAGTTCGAGCCTTGCCGGGGTTATTTTCTGATTTTTTTAGATGAGGCTTGATGATTTATATCATTTACATTTTTGGATTGTTTTCCTCATCTTTATTTTCATATATACAACGTTTCGACCGATGTTCCTTCCGGCCTTCTTCGTGTGTTTCTAGTAGAACGCGGAAACCTACTTCTCGGACTCTGGAACCTTCACGGAACTTTGAACTGAACTCTTTATTTAATACTTTGGAGTAGATGGTTCTTATTCCGTTAGCCATGACCGGGTATAAGATATGTTAAGCAATTCTATGTTATGTTCGCCTGTAGTCAGGATTGAATCTAGAAACCCCCGTTAATTCTCACTTAGAACTATATTAATTCAACACTAATATCCTTTACGTCATGTGTCCAACTTTCCGAAGTCTATTCTTTAATTTCATTTCATACCAATAATCGTGGATTAGCAACCTGTGAGTTACAATAAAAATCAACAGAAAGTAAGATGACAGAAATACAATAAAAAAAAATAATAATACTTAACAATTTTTTCATCTAAAAATTCGAATAGTATTAACCCAGAAACTGATTAAATCGCAATGTTTTGGCCAGCAGAAATACTAATAGATCTAGTTTCCTAATACCGTATATACTCAAGTATCATCAGATACTATTGTTATATACCCACATCTTGGGTATATAATGGCCGAGAGGGACGGGGTAGGAAATGATAGATGAGGGTTCTCTACTTGTTCCTGCTGCTAATTCGTCGGCCATTTCCTCAGGACTGATTCTGTGGGTTGCTTTCTTCGGGCTGGTCAGCTCTTGTTTTAATGAATTAACAAGACTTTGCTGTTTTTCTTTTATGTCTTTATTAATAACTCCAGCCCATGATTCAACCGAGCGATATCTCGGTGAAACAGACTTTCGCGTCCACTCACTCTGAATTTCTGGCCGCAACTGAAACTAAACTAAAACTGTCCCACGTTTCTAATCGCTCTCTTCCGGGGGGGGGGGTAAGTCCAGGTCATCACTAATTAATCATAACCTTAACGGTTATGGTAATTTTCCACTTAACTCCCTCTGATTTTGAATCTAACGAACTCTGATTTAAAAATATCTACCTACAGTACGTACATAATTCATAAGCTACCTATGAATTATGTGACTCTATCCGGGAATGGTTGTTAACTTTTGCAGGTGGAAATTGTATGCATACCCATTGGCCTAGCCTTGACCAACTAAATACACAGTTTGTATTTCGTGTATGGTGCAACCTTTCATATATACAACGTTTCGACCGATGTGCCCTCCGGCCTTCTTCATGTGTTTATTGTAGAACTCGGGAACCTTCTTCTCGGACTCGGGAGCCTTCACGCAACTTTGAACTAAACTCTTTATTTAATATCGTAGTTTTAAACTAAAATAATTTTAGACTAAAATTTCGATCTGAGAAAGTCGCATGATACTCGCGTATTATTACTCGGTAATGTGTATCAGGTCATAAACAAAACTGCCCATATTCTTTTGGCACTGACAATGCTGTTTCTTACACGAATTTTAAATTATACTACGTAACGAAAATCCAATGTATTATACTTTTGAAGTTTGTTTAATCTGTCATTAAACCGTTTGTAGACAATCAAAATATACAAAACGATTGACCACTTGATGTTATTATTTTTATATATTGGCCTCCGTCTTCTTTACGTGATCTTTGAAGAGCTTCCCTTCAATAATCACAAAAATAAAGCTTTTAAAAACAAAGCTTTTAAAAAACAAAACTTTTTTAAAAAAACAAAGCTTTTATAAACAAAGCTTTTACGCGAACTGTTTTCAAAGTGAAAGTTTGATGATTAAAAAAAAAACCTTGATCGAGAGAAATATACTCAGCTCGAACGATGCTACCGAGTAAACAAAGCATTTTACAGTGTATTCATGAAGTCTCCTTACAACTTAAAAAAAATGACTACAAAAGCAAATGAACAGACAAATATGTGGAAATTATTATAAAATGGTGAGTAGACATAAAAGTTTACTTGCCTCATTTAATACACCTTTATATGGGTACCATTAGATTCACGAAGCACATATTTCTTGCCATGTTCACTGTAGCATATCCTCATAAATGGTCGCAATGGCATCAGTGATATCCTGTATCTGTTCGATACACGATATCTTTAATATAACCACACAGAAAGAAGTTCAGGGGTTTGATATCCGGTAAACAAGGTAAATACACTTTATGGTCGCCTTGTACAATGCTTTTTAGCCAAAATAAATTGGTCTCTCCTATATATTACATTCTTGCATTCATATAATACGTAATGAATAAAGACTATATCAGTTAAATGATGAGTCGCTCCTTGGTATTTGTGTCGGTAGGCACATTAAAAAATAATCAGCTTAGTTCCAAGAGACGTTTCCCTCCTCCAGGCAACACCTGCTCATCGTCTAAAAGGGGTATGGGCTGGGTATATTTCTCAGTGCCCGATGCGCTCCAGAAGGGGAAGGCCGACGGAACTAAGCAATTTTAGCAATGCTCCTCGAGAGGTTTGCTTTAAACCGACCTTTTGACACACAAATAGGTAAGGGTTGATAGCTTCTCATTCTTTTTAACTGTAGATTTACCCAAAGTCAAGTTTCAAGATGCACCTATCCCATTAGCCTAAAAGGGATATAGTCAGGATCGAACCCTGATGTCTGAGGCGTTTTACTGAACATTTTTGTACGCGTGTGGATACCCGTGTGTAAGCGCTATCTTGTGCCGAACCTCCCCTCTTGAAGGATAACGCTTCTCAGCTTTTTTAGCTAGGAGCTGCAAAACAAACCAGTCCAGTTCCTGGGTGATAACGTCTCACCAGGCTGTGTCTAAAGGGATAATCTTTGTACCTTGATGCTGGAGGTACCCTATAAAAATTCTGATAGAGCTTGTTTTCTTTATTACCAACACGTACGTTTGTAGGTCGTCGTATGAATCGCGACGCTGTGTCGAATGTGCCCTCCTTGAGAAATAGATAAATTATACATTCAAGTCCTTTGGCTTAAATCAGTTTTGTCTCGTCCTTTAGCATTCTGGTCCCTGGGAATCCATCTCCCAAGTAGGACCTCCCCCATTGTACTAGTGGTGTAGGCTCAGTTGGAACTTCCTGGTGTCAATTACAAAAGGTGGTGGGGCTAGGAAATTTCTGAATAACCTATATACGAAAGCCCGACCTCGAGTCATACTGCCCTAGTGAGTTTTGAACCATGAAATGTTTTTAACTATTCAAGTGTTATGTCCAATTTAATTATTAACATATTAGTATAATTATTAATCTATTATATTTAAATTATCATTATCTATTATTGATTCATTGTTATTTAAAATACATTTATTACATATTAACAAAAACATTGTAAAGCATTAAATATGTAATTATTTTAAATACCTACCTTACCCAAACACCAGTCCATGTCTTCTAACTGCACTAAATATATGTATATATATATACAAATGCATATATATATATATATATATATATATATATATATATATATATATAACCAGTCACATGTACTTTATTTTTATTTTTACTCAAACAGAAATTTTTATTGAATTTATTTACTTACATTAGAAATTAGAATTGTTGTGCCCCGCACGAAATTACCAAGCAAACTATGTGATATTAACAATAATATTTTTTCCAATCCATAGAAAAATAAAAACAAACAAAAATACACAAAACAACCTACTTTTTTTTCAATATTCCCAGAAATATCAAAAATATTTCGATAGGAAATAAATATTGTCAATCACATAATCAGTAAAATCTGATTTAACATTAAAAAAATTAATAATTAAAAAACAATTTTATCGATCGTATCAATACGATCATTTTATGCTTACACATCAATTCTTAAAACAAGGCTTTTTAAATGAATATAAAGTTTGAAATATGTGCATTGTGGTTTGCTAGACACTGTCATGTGACCTAAAGTAAGAATCATCTTTTTTTGTTTAAATCTTTATAAACATTTAGAATGAAATTATGAGGGACTATCCGTATTTGAAAATGGTAATTTAAGTTTTAAAGGTTTTTTTTAAAATATTTGCTAAATGAACTCACTAAACATATCTTTGCATCAAAATTAAAATTAAAGCTGATGAATGGAAAAACACGAATGATGGTGAGAGCAATTACCTACTGTCTTTTTTTTTCACTCAATTAATCGCCATTTTGAATTGTCAATAAACATTCCTATTTTAACACAATTCTTATAGATTCTGTTTGTCGTCTGCTATCCTTTAAAATTACAACAACATATCGCTAGAAAAAATTAAATTAAATTGAATTAAATTTCATATATATATATATATATATATATATATATTATATATATATATATATATATATATATATATATATATACACTGGAATTTACCGTTATGTAAATGAATTTATTTTTATTTCTTCTTGAGATGAGATTTTGGCCCATATGATAACATTGGAAATCTCATTTTTTATAGATTTGAGAAAATATTCTGGAAAGTGAAAAATCTACAATGCTGCAGTAATTTGTTCAGAGAAATAAGTTTCTATTTTGTTGAAGCAGAATGTGTGTACTGTTTTCGTACAATTTGATATTGCCTTTCTATCCACGTCAATTAAATCTTAAAACAACTCTTTAAATAAACGTATGTTTCCCGCCTTAACAAAATAACTGTACATCAATGAAGATTTTGCAAAACAACAACAAGATTCAACACAGAATTTAAGAAATAATGAAATAATCACAAAAATGTCAATACTGAATATCATTAACCTCTGAGCCACAGAATTTAACAAATTGTGTTTATTAATAAACTCTCAAAATTTGTTTAAAAGAAACACAAGCGCTATATTTTTCCTCAAAGATTATTATTATTATTATTATTATTATGAGGAGGAGGAGGAGGAGCATTCATCTAGGTTCTACAGGGTTCTGGTTCGATACTGGCCCTCGCCAACTCAGCGTACGAGTGGCATAGTTTGAAGCTGTGCAGTAACGTCAGAAGCTGGCAGTAGGTGTGGCGCTTCACTCAGACGCAAAAGTAATCTCCCTGGTCTTGCGCTAGTGAACAGGAGACTCGCTAGCTGTCCGACTGATACCAATAATAGGCCACTCCGCCGACCTAAACAATAATATCATCATTATTATCAAAGCTAACCTTTTAGAAACCACCTCCAAATTATACAAAGTAGACGACCTTAACGTACTAAAATTTTCTAAGGGGCTACTTACTCAAAACCAGAATTTCCAATTATTTCTACTTATTAGGGTTCATGTTGCAGAAATTAATTTCTAGAAATGAGGTCATTTTTGTGGCAATGCAGTGTAGTGAATGAAATAAGGGGCTGTTGTGGTTCCATTTATAATCAGATATGGGTATTTTTTCAATGCATACTATACTGTATATCTGTATCTTGGTGGTTACAGAAATCATATGAAATCTATAAGGTTAGTTACGATGCAATTAGAAAGACTTACTGCTTAGATATTTTTTCAAATACTTTTATTCCTCTTGTATCTATAAATGTGAGTGGACCGAAGCATGAAACTCTATGAGAAAGTTTGTGAGACTTACACACAAATTGTATATAAACACACACACACACATTATGTAACAATATATATATATATATATATATATATATATATATATATATATATATATAGTGTATATTTTGGCAGCAAGTTATTATCTAAACAGGTTTTGTTGAAAACCACAAAATATTTCTTCTTCCTAAGGGACGTGTTTGAAAATGTTTGGGAACAGAATATGAGGCAATTTCTCTAGCATCTCGACCCCAATATAAGAAAAACGACTAGAAGGCTTGAACGCGAGCAATTAAAGATCATCAAGAAGAAATATTCCGTGGTATCCAACAAAGCTTGTTTAAATATATATATATATATATATATATATTATATATATATATATATATATATATATATATATTCGCTTTTCTTTGTTCGGTGTTCCGTTTTTAATCAAATATAAATATTAACTATATTTTTTTCCTGTAAAGGAAAATTCATATTGTACCGGGAATAAAAACTTACTCTTAATCTACCAGAATTAAATAGATAGAACCATTTAATAAAATTTCAAAAAAAAAACTTTTTATGATTTTCTTACTGTTAATTTTAAAGCTATGATTTTTCGTTAAATAAATTTACTTTTCCAGAAAAAAACATTTCTTTTTCACATGTAATAACATTATTTTTTAACAACAAAAATATGTGAGATTTGCAATGTAAACCGGATATGACGTAATCAAGATGGCAGCTTATATCTAATTCAAAACTACGGTCACTTTCCTGTTTGCTGTATGTGACTGATACACGTGTCCTGTTGCTTGTGGGTGGGGGGAAACAATTTGAAAATAAACTAATTCCTGGGATGTTGTGGGGGAAAAGGAACACCCCCACTGATTAACGCCTATCGCCAGTAGCTCGCACTAAATTAAATATTGTTAAAGAGAAAGTTTGAGATCAACTTCTTCGTTGTAACAAAAAAAATCTCGTTTCTAGTTCTTTCTTTTGGGAATATTTTCGTCGTTGTAAATATTTTTTTAAATTAAGTTTACCACATATATATATCACCGGATGAAAAGAAGAAAAATATCTCGAAATTGCTATCTGCTTTCAGTAATATTTTGTGAGCGTGAATTTTACACGAGACTTGTCTCTGTAATTTTGAAGCAAACTAGCAAATCAGGTTTTAACCCTTTTTCAGACATAGCGACATTTTTGTGATTTCCGCCATAGCTCAATGTAAGGCATTTTCTATTGGCTACTTGTTAACCAATTCAGTGTTAATTTATAGTAGGGTAGGTCGATTTTTCACTTTTTAAAAATATCAAATTCTCCATCTATGCGAATGTTGTGTGTTATTATACTGAATACTGATACCAAAAATTAGATCTTTTACTTGCACCATTGTTTGAGGAAATAGCATCAAAGATCGTCTACTAAAATGTACTAAAAATCCTTGTTTTTTTTAGGCTAAATTTTGCGAAAATGAGGATTTTTTAGTGCATTTTAGTAGACGATCTTTGATGCTATTTCTTCAAACAATAGTGCAAATAAAAGATCTAATTTTTGGCATCAGCATTCAGTATACTAACACACAAATTTCGCATAGATGGAGAATTTGATATTTTTAAAAAGTGAAAAATCGACCTACCCTAATGTATAGAAACATCGCAAGTGGTTTAGGATTGTGTAAAGGTTGTTTTACAAAATATCATAATTAAAAGTGACTGCTTTATTTTTTTCCCCTTTCTTTTTCATGCTATCATATTTTGCTTGTTAGTTTGTTTTTATATATGATTAATTGACTTGTTTGAACATGTCTTCTATTTTACAAATTTTCTGAAAAAAAAAATTCACCCGTTCTAAAAGGATTTTTTTTTAATCATCTGCCTGCAAAAGTTCACATAATTCAAACTATTCTTTTTAAATCTGCTTCAGCGATAAGCTTGTAAAATATTTTAATATTAAATTTATTTATATTACCTCTGTCACCATAATAAAGTGAACCTAGAACAAGGTCAGACGTTTAGAGCACTGAGCTAGAATTGAACTCACTAGCAACGTTCCATAAGCGTTGCTTACTAACCATTATATCTCATGAGGTGGCCACGGATTTTACTAACATTTACTTTGTTCAAGTACACAGGTTTCAGATTAATTTCAGTACCTACTGTTCATCAATGGTCACCCATCTATGTAATGATCAAGAGCATCAATGCTTAACTTCAGTGTTCTAATGGGAGCGAGTACTTCAATGTTAACTTGACCGTGAATCCTTAAAAGAACTGTGGTTTAGATATGGCACCGAGTGAGGATCGAACCCACAACTAATTGGGCTGTAAAACCAACTCGTTAACCATTGCACCACGACTAGGTTAGACAACCATTCTAGGAAAAGGATCGAACCCACAACAAAAGGAAAACTGAATTCAAGCCAGCTTTACTCCGCTTAGAACTTGTGACCTTGTGTCACATCCTGCCCGTGGCGGAATGGTTGGATAAATATTTACAGTACGATGAGGTGTCCTTGTCCAATAATAATTGCATAATTCACAAATATCATCATCATCATCATCATCATCAAGACACGCCGACAGCAAGGATTCCTTTGACTCTTTTTTGCCATCCGTCCCAATCGGCCATCGCTCTTAGCAAGTCCTCTAGACGGCATCCAGCGTCCATACAGAGCTGATAAATGAAAGTTTTTGCTGGACGTGTGTATGAATCCATAGGAGAATGTCGCTTATAAGTTTGTTCTTAGTTCTCCAAAAGTTCCCAGCATATCTTGCTCGTTTTACTTGGATGGTTTGTGAGATAGGATTCATAGCATATTTAGTCCAGTAGAAATAGATTCCAACTCGTAAAAAATAAGACCAAGCTAAAATTTACACCAATTAAAGGACATATGATTTACAATAATATATTCAAAATACTCTCGAATCAGACAAGGGGGAAAGAAAGTGATTGAAATTTCAAAAAGCTTGATATTTCTCAAGTATTTGGCTGTCTTTTTCCCATGTTACACCGATTCTTAAAGCATCAGAAAGTAGTCAATTAACCTTACTAAGTTACACTATTTCTAATTCATTTATTAAAACACTCCTCTTGGGACTATGCATGAGAAATTCTTCTGAAAATTATTTCCAAATTATTTCCAAATCATCCCTAATAACACATAACAACTAGTCCTTGTCAAATAGAAGCTGCAATTATAAAAATCGAGAAATAAAGAAAGTAAATTTTGGTAAATTTGGTCATTTTAGTTTAGAAAATATACATTTTGCCTTTTTACCTTCTCATACTATTTGCTTCATATCTTTTTTCGCTCTGGGAGGATTAAAGAGGATTTGGGATATGTTTTTTTTTACAATAAATAAGCTTTCTTAGGCTATTAAATTTAGCTTGGCCTTTTTTATTTCCTGTTTGAGGCCCAAAATTATCTAATTCTACTGGACTGATTTAATGTGGGAAATTTATATGTAAATGTAACGACTATTATGAGACAGAGGTAGTATTTTTTTTTCAAATCCTTATTATAAATGTATTCTTTTGAAAAAAAATTAGAAATATTTAAATTACTCGCTTATAAAGCCAATTGTTATTTGTCTGTCTGTCTGTCTGTCATCTCTTCTTACTCTTTTTTAATTAAAAAAAAAGAAGGGCGGAGGATTTTTTTTTTTTTTTTTGACGTCGTTATCAGGCCCGATATATTGACCTGACATATTGGCACTAAATGACCATTAATCATAATAAATTGCATCCAATACGGTTGTACATTCTTCGAGATGAGTATGAAATTTTGTACTAAAACAGTTATGCGAAAAGAGATTTTTGCCCCTGATTTGATTATAAGTGGTAGTAGTAGTATCAATTACTATATTCGCAGATATAGCCTGGTTTTCTATGAATAAAGTGTAGTCATATTTTCTACTAATTTACAGCACTGTGCGAGATGAGGGAACTTAACTTTTGCCTACTTTAATCCGCTCACAGCAGCTCTCTCACTACACCGTAGAAAAAGTACAAAAACAGTATAATTGAACAGAAGGACTCAGATTGCAATGATAATAGGATTTTATTTGCATAGAATCAGTTCTGAGATGAATAGATAGTGAACTCTGAAGTAGATTAAGAATAAAAAATAATATCAGTTTCCGCTTTCTCCTGTGTATGCATGTATGCTTGAGAGTATATATATATATATATATATATATATATATATATATATATATATATATATGAAAAACTTAGTTTATCAGATATGAATTAATTTTGGCCCTTGGTAACCTCTTCAAACCTGATTTCAGAATCGTCAAGAATTACAAATTAGGTTTATTTAAATAAAATAAGGACCGAAATAAATTTATATCTGATAAACTATGGTTTTCATTCACTCATTTATAATATATATATATATATATATATATATATATATATATATATATATATATATATATATATATATATAATCCCCATCGCATGACATCCTTTGTATAAGAATAATTAGCCTTGCAATGAACGGATATGGCTTGGCACACATGAGATTTTGTCTCCCGGGAAACTGCCGTTACATAATTTGCATGTAATCTCTCTGATACTGCCGTTACACAATATCCATGCAATCCCTCTGTTATTACTATTACACAATTTCCCTTAAAGACATCTCGCTAATTTGCAATCTCTTTTTACTAATGTGATTACAATTTGTACTTATTTGAAAATACACCCGTGTCTTGCTTTCATGACTGCGTAAATTTCATTTAATATATATATACATTTATATATATATATATATATATATATATATATATATAGATAGATATATAGACAGAGAGAGAGAGAAAGAGAGAAAGAGAGAGAACATAGGATGCGAAATGTCTTCCTCGGAGAAAAACTAAAAAATGATTTTTTTAAAGCTTAATTATCAGGCGGAATGAACCCAAATGACGCATAAAATATCCAGATTGTTAGTGTGTTTTTGAGTGTGTGCGCGTGTGTTTGTGAGTGTGTCTATGCACGCGTCTGTGCGCATGTGTGTATGCATGTGTGTGTGCATGCGTATGGGTGTGAATGTGGATGTGCACGCATATGTGTGTGTGTGTGTGTGTGTGTGTGTGTTCGTGCGTGTTGGTCATGAATATGTTTCCCGTTTAAGGTTAAGAATAACAACGATCTTCTTTGCTTTTACATAGAATTGAAGTATGGCCGCTTAGTTATAATGCAAGTTCTTTCTCGACACCACTACCATCCCAAATAAATGAATACAAAAAAAAAGTTTCCCAAATGCCAAAACTCATTTCTAAATCTAAAAATGTCAAAATGTCCATGCTCTCTCTCTCTCTCTCTCTCTCTCTCTCTCTCTCTCTCTCTCTCTCTCTCTCTCTCTCTCTCTCTCTCTCTCTCTCTCATTCATTTCCTTTCTCTTTCTCTTCTGTTTATCTATTTTTCTTGCTCTCTCTCTCTCTCTCTCTCTCTCTCTCTCTCTCTCTCTCTCTCTCTCTCCACAAATGATTAAATCCCACAATGTTTGTAATGCAAGCAAAAACACGATAAAAACAGACACACAGACAGACAGACAAACAAAGAGGCTTTTTGTATTTCCTTTTTTTTTTTTATAAAAAAAGAATTCCCATCCAATTTTCCGACGGTCAACCCTGCGCGTGAATGACAATAGTTTTTATTTCTATATTGATGAAGAATTTTGTTAAAAAAAACTTTTAAGCCAACCTCTGTTAGTATTTAACTTTTTCAAAAATAACATTCAATTCATTTATTTGATTCATATTATCCATATTCAAATAGACTCGGAATTTGCTTTGTTTCTTTTTTGTTTGTTCCTTGGGGTTTTTTTGTTTTTGTTTTTTTTTTGTTTTTTTTTTGGGGGGGGGGTCTATTTTTTTTGGGGGGGGGGACTTTTTGGTTTGGGGGCTTTTTTGTTTTGTGTTATTTGTGTTTTCTTTTACTTTTCTTTTTTTTTGGGGGGGTCTTTTGGGGGGGGGCAGGGGGCTTTTTTATTTTGTTTTATTTGTCTTTTCTTTTGGGGGGTTTTAGGGGGGAGTTATTTTGTTTTGAATTTTCTTCGCTTTTCTTTGCTTTTTCTTTGTTCTTGTTTTTTATTTTTTTGTTTTTTTCCCTTCAAAAAATTATTTTTTTCTTACAAAAACATTCCAGTATTTCTATATATCAAATATGGCCTAAATCGAGGGCAGCTTCTCCCCCCGCTTTCGTGATTTTTTTTTTTTTTTGATTCCATGTCTCTAAAGAATTACGTGTGTGCGCGTGTGTATATTCTATAAAGGATATATCAAGAGTATGAAGAAATGTGTATTGGCTTTGTATACTATTGATTGCAATTATATATTTTCTCTATATCTATTTATCTTTAATAATTATATATGTGTGTATATAAACAGTTTATCTATATGCGAATGTGTGTATATATAGATATATATCAATCCACACACACACACACACACATATATATATATATATATATATATATATATATATGTGAGTTATATATATAATATGTGAGTATATATATATATATATATATGTGAGCATATATATATATATATATATATATATATAATATGTGAGTATATACATATATAACATGTGAGTATATATATATAATATGTGAGTATATATATATATAATATGTGAGTATATATATGTGTGTGTGTACGTAAATCCATGTACGTAACTTTGTGTACATAAAACTTTCTGTGAATATATATGTATATAGATTTATGTGTATATGATAGATGTACAAGTATATTATTATGTGTTTTCATGTATATACTACCTGTATCTATGTATATGTGAATGTGTTTGTTTCAATACACGTACAATACGGTTAATATATATATATATATATATATATATATATATATATATATATATATATATATCTTGGTTGGAATATAGGCAGCAGCTTCTCTTTTGTATATCTTTCATTAACTATGAATAAGATAGTTTATACATATATCTATGTGGAGAAATTTAGACAAACACGGGATTTTGTAGAAAATGGATGTTTATTGTAGGTAGTGATGTCGACAATGCAACGTTTCGGTCTGTATCGTCGACATCACTACCTACATCCCGTGTTTGTCTACCTTTCTCTACATACTGTCGGTTAATCTCCTCATATTTCTCCCATATATATATATATATATATATATATATATATATATATATATATATAACAGTTCTAATATTTTTAATGTCTTGTCCATATATCTTGAATCGTATCAAACTTCCTCTGAGATGTTTCTCTGAACTTACGATAATAAAACCACCTCCTCTCAAAGAAAACAGTATTTACCATATACCCATACACTAAACTAGATATTGCCTAAAGGTAGTGACACAGGGACAGACAGATAGATAGTTAGATTGATAGTTAGCCTAGTTATATATATAATATATATATATATATATATATATATGTGTGTGTGTGTGTGTGTGTGTGTGTGTGTGTGTGTGTGTGTGTGTGTGTGTGTGTGTGTGGAGAGAGAGAGAGGTGGGGAGATAGGTAAATAGGTATTAATAATATAGTTAACTATATTAATAAAGAGCGCTCAATGTCGGTGATAGAGTATATATATATATATATATATATATATATATATATATATATATATATATATAGGTTAAGATAGCGTAGACATAGATTCAATGGTGATTGGTCCAATGATTGCATAACTGACACCAAGCACCGTTGATTCAATGTCTACGAAATCCTTATATATATATATATATATATATATATATATATATATATATATATATATATATACTTCTTTGTTGGGCTACCAAGTTTTATTCACAAAATATATATATATATATATATATATATATATATATATATATATATATATATATAATCATGTTGGGATTGTGCATAAAATGTATTTTCTGAGTGGTACTTTACAAATTCAGCTTCTACGATATATGAAATAGCAAATATTGATTTAAGTTTTTTTTTATTTGCTAAATATATCAGTGAACAGCCAACTGTTTACATATTTCAAAAAGGACGCAAATATATTTTATGAAATAAATAATAAAATATGCTATATTTGTCATTCATACAAATTTTTCAACGCATCAATAGAGATCGTCCCATCTTTTAAATTAAAAGCAATTTTTATGGAATTGATATACTAATAGGGGAAACAACAATTAGGAACAATTATTTCCCTTTTTTTTCCATTTATTTCGTTTTTTATGACCACTCGTAATGTTATTTTCATTAGTATCTTCAAATATCTTCAAATATCTCAAAATGTATTTAAATTCCATATATCCTACAATGTGTGTCGTTTGCGAAATGAAACAGCGCAGTGAAATTATTATCAAAGGACACCTGTTAATTCTAACAATTCTTGCAACCAAACGAAATTTTAGATCAACCTATTGTTGCTATCATGTGATATTCCTAGATCATATATTTTTTTCTTCTGTTGAGGTACTATCATTATTATTACTATAAGTTCACTCCTTGTGAGTTTGCACCAGCTCTAACTGGTGTTTTCTCACTGGAGTGACTGAAAGCAAGTCTCCTCAGATCTCCAGGACTCTCCTTAGTATCCTAGCCGATTTTAGTAGTGCCGTGATCTGAATGGTTTCAATTCTTCATCTCATCTCTAGTTCGCCCAGTAACTTTTCCAGAATTTTGGAGACCATTCCAAGATCTACAACTGCGATTGTTATCACCGTCACATTCATGTTCTTCAACATTTTCAGTTCTTTGGCAAGGTCCAGGTATTTTTCCAGCTTTTCGGCTTCCTTCACTCCGCTGATGACAAGTTATTTTCTTTTTTTAATCTAAACTAGATCTGCTCTTCTGGTCGGGATTTCGGTGATCCGTTTCTATCTCAAAGTCAAAGAGAATCTTATGCGTTTAGTTTTCCGTGACAGATTCTGGTTTGTGCATATACCATTTGTTTTTTACGGTGAAATTTTAGTCTCTTGCACAATTTTCAGTGGAATATCATTATTATTATTATTATTATTATTATTATTAGGTTTTCACACCTGCCGTAGCCGGTGGTTCACTGGAGGTTGAGTGACAGCAAGTCTCCTCATGTCTCCAGGGCTCTTCTGAGTATTCTAGCTGATCTTAACAGTGCTGTAGTTTGGATGATCTCCATTCTTCCTCTGATTTCTAATTCACCCAAATTCTTTTCTATTTATTATTATTATTATTATTATTATTATTATTATTATTATTATTATTATTATTATTATTATATGTTAAAACGAGATGACGGCTGGTTACTGATAGAGGTTGAGTGGCAGCAAGTATCCTGGAATCTCATGTATCTTTCTTGTTATCCTCACATACACCAGCACTATTATGGTAAAGATAGTCTCAGTTCTTCGTCTAATTCTCCAAAGGTTTATTATTATTATTATTATTATTATTATTATTATTATTATTATTATTATTATCATAAAACTCCTTGTGGGTATTTCATACTAGCGTTAACTGGAATCTGAATGAGAACAAGTCTCTTCAGGTCTCCAGGACTTTTTTTAAATGTTCTAGCCGATTTTATCAATGGTGTTGTCTGAATGGTCTCGATTCTTCCTTTTATATCCAATACCTCCAGTATATTTTCCAAACCCTTGGGGACCATTCCAGTGACACCAACTGTAATTGGTACCACCTTCACCCTCATGTTCTACAGTTTGTCTATCTTTTCATTTTCACTCGGTTATTATTATTATTTCATGCATTGGCATGTTCACACTAAATATTTAGTGATTATCACTGAAGATTGTGACAGCAAGTTTCGTCAATTTTCTAACACCTTTTTCTGTATTCTCACAGAACCCAGAATCTCTATGGTCTGGAAATTCTCTATTCTTCTTCGAATCTCCAAGCTCATCCAATTTCCAATGCTTTTGGCACATTTCTAAATAATAATAAAAAATATTATAGACATGACTGTAACCTACATGACCTACAGATCCCAAGTAAGGTCCTGATATTTTTGTAGATTTTTCGATTTCTTTCTTCATCAACTTTTGGTCCGCTAGTACAGCCACGTCTAAGATCTGACAAAAGCGCCTTTTCCTTGTTTATGATTACCAAATCCCGTATACTGGCCTGGATGGGGTAGTCAGTCTGAATCTCAATGCCCCAGCATACTTTACATGGTTTATTTTCTAGGAAATACTCTGGGTTTTGTTGGTGCCATTTATTTATATAACAAAAGCCAGGTCGTTTGCACAGTTCCCAGAAATCATTATTCCTACCCTGTCATGCCTGTTTTGTTTTTCTGTGTTTGTGTCATTCTTTTTCTTTCTAATTTTTTGTTTTTTTATTCATTTATTTATTTTTTGTTTTGTTTTTGCTTGTTGTTTTTTTTGTGGGGGATGGGTTGGTTTTGATTTTTTTTTTTTTTTTTTGCATTTCTTTTTAGTCAGCTTACTGCGTTCGTTTATGGCGTGGCTGAAGTGTATTATCATTATTTTATTCCCGGCAAGTTTTGCTCACCACCTCTAACAGATGGTTTTTCACTGAGTTTGAGTGACAGCAAGTCTCTCCAGGTCTCCAGAACTCTTCTGAGTGTCCTAGCCGATTTGAGTAGTGCTGTGGTCTAGATGGTTTCAGTTTTTTCTTTTATTTTTTTCACTCTGTTGTCAGCTGGAATGGCAAAATCTACTAGATGACAAGTTCTTTTTGTATCTCAAAGTCCCAAAGAATTTTATGCGTCTCATTTTATAGGAAAGATTCTGATTTGTGCATATACTATTTGTATGCATGGTCAAAATTTAATCTCTTGCACAATTTCCAGTGGATCACTTTTCCAACCCAGTCATGCCCACTCTGTATACTTATCCTAGATGTCTGGCTCTTCGGGACCATTACAACTATCAGTGTTAAATTCTACTATTTTCTCAGGATTTTACCAAAGTCCACATATTTTTCCAGCTTTTCGATAACTACAATTAAACTTACTAAAGAGAACCTATAAAAATCTTCGGTTTAATTAATATATATATATATATATATATATATATATATATATATATATATGAGAGAGAGAGAGGGGAAGAGAGTTAGATATGAATAATATAGTTTACTAGATTTATAGATAAAAAGCGGTCAATATCGCTGAGAGAGTATATATATATATAATATATATATATATATATATATATATTATATATATATATGTGTGTGTGTGTGTGTGTGTGTGTGTGTGTGTGTGTGTATGTGTGTATGTGTGTGTTGTGTATCTTAGTTTGATATTGCATCGGAGAGAAACTGACACCAATCACTCTTGTCTACGCAATATATATATATATATATATATATATATATATATATATATATTCGTAATTATGTTAGAATAATGTCAATGATAGATAGATAGATAGATAGATAGATAGATAGATAGATAGAGGATGTAGTCAACCTTTAAAAACATGACCCGTCCAAGCCATGATCACATCTGAATAAAAATGGTAAGACATTAGCTAGATTGAGCTACCATTACCACTTGCCTAAGTTAACTTTTGTGTTATATATTTCGTTGTACTTTTGTTAGAATTTACTGAGGTTGCCTAGCGGTAAAGAGTCCCAAGAAAATAGTAGGTGAACCTAGTTCAAGTTCGTGTTCACTTCACAGTAATGCATTTTGAAAAAAGGTTTGAATCCATCTCTCGATTGGTCAGCTCAAGGATTATTCCCTATTGTTAGAACTCTGTAACCCACTACAGCCTGTCACCAGTTCATTTGAGAGGAGATAAGCAAAGCCAGTTAAACTAAACTCGCCGAAAAATACTTAAGAACCGGGCCACAACGATCTATTACATCAAGGGATAATTTGATTTGATACATTTTATTTCAATATTCTATTTTGATTGCAGTTATCATTTTTATAACGAGTCTCTTTCTGTATTTAAGTAAGGGTCACTCAGTGAGAGTATAGCTCACTAAAAATGGTCTGCTGGTAGAGTTTGCTAACCATTAAACTGCATGAAGTGTCCAACCAAAACTTTAGTGTAGTCGAGTTCAGCTTTCTGAAGTCAGTTCTAATGAGAACATCAGCCAATTGTAGCGTAGTCACCGATGATTGTTATGTTGGTGATGACTGATCGTCGGATGCGGAAGGGGAAACGCATAAATCTTGTTATATCTAGAGTACTGGAAGAGATGTTGAATTCTGTCAACTCGTCTTTCTTTCAACTTTTTTTTTTTTTTTTTTTTTTTTTTTTTTAAAACTTGCCCCGGTACTGTTTGATAACAATGCTACACATGGTAAAGGTAAAAAAAAAAAATGTCTTCACTTGGTTAGAGGAACAATTCCCTATAAAAAGCTAATATCGATCCCCAAAGTGAACCAGGCGGCCAATCAACCAATATTGTAGATTGGCGCCTAAATTGAACCCCTTTCCCTTACTTGTAGTTTTGAGGATCACGGCAGCAAGACGTCTAATCCAATATCTCCCAGAACAAGTTAAGATGGAACTCAGCAGATAAATCTGGCTGCAATGCCATTAAGTGAGCAAGTTGTATTTTTATGAATATATATTTGTCTCTTCATTTGTTTGATGAGTCTTCGTCATCCGAAATTAAATGCCTACCTGTTAATTTGGTAAAAAATATGGTGCCTACCAAAAAAGACCATAATAACAGTTCGTAATGGACAATTCCTTTGCTACTCTACTTGCATTGACACCATCGTGAAACTCATAGAGTAAATCATGTTTAATATGTTATTTAAGTTAGGACGAACATAGTGGGGAATATCGAAGCAGATTACAAACAATATACATATAATCTTCAAGAAAAAGATAAGAATGGTTCATTGTATCATTCCTAAATAATAATAAGAGGCAATACTTAAATAAATGTTGTATAAAAAAATTCATCTAAAATCGGACATTTCGTTCGTTCCAACCTACTAGTTTAAGGCTGTGCTTACTGTAAAAATCGAAATATAAACTAGAAACGCCAACACCTAATACATGAACTAAATGATTACTTCCAACTATCAATAACACTTAGTTATTAACTAGCAAATTGAAACTAACAAAACGGTACAGTTGCATTGTGGGTAACTGATTCTCTACCGAAACAGACGACATCTTAAAAAAAAGATCTTTGCATATATGTCAAAATTTAAACTTAAACATGTTGAAACGATAAGTGAGAGTACAGATGATAAAAAAAACACGAGTCACAAACTTATTTGAAATATATTTCCTTATTTTGTAAAGGGGTCTTGGGTTATGTGTTTTTCTTCTTTTTTTTTTTAAATTCTTTTTGGGTTGTTTTTCTTTGTTTTGTTTTTTCTCTGTGTTTGAAAAATTTTGGTGGGGTTGTTTTCTAAAAAAAATATTGTAACCGCACAGCCGAAAAAAAAATAAATGAATGAATAAATAAAAACGGCTGATTTTCCATCTTTCCTTTCAATTATTACTATGCTACCTCCGTCTCAAAACACTTTTTACATTTAGTGTATGAAATTCATACGCAAACGTAACAACTATCATGGGACAAAGGTAGTATTCTTTTCTCGTTCTTAGCTGAGTTTTTTATATCAACCTGTTGCTGCTATCGTGTGATAATACTACGCTATATGATAAACTTCTTCTACCAAAGTCATTATTATTATTATTATTATCATTATTATTATTATTATTATTATTATTATTATTAATGATAATTTCAAAAGGAACTGAAAAATAAAATAAATTTTGCTTTGAACAGAACTTCTATCTACATTAATATTAATGTATTTTTTCTTTCTTTGTATTGTTTTTTATTATTATTATTATTATAATTATTGCTGTTCGTATTTTATAAACAGCTTTTTTTTGTAATTTTTGTATTTGTGATAACCATTGTTCTTTGAAAGAATCTTTTTTTTTTTCCTGTTCATATTTAGTTCACTTCTTCCTCTCCTCTTCATTATTATTATTATTATTATTATTATTATTATTATTATTATTATTATTATTCTCATCGAGATTACAACCATTGGAATCTGTCGGCTTTCACTGGGAATCAAGTGACAGAATTATCATTATCATTATTATCATCATCATTATTATTATTATAATCATCATCCTCATTATTATTATTATTATTATTATTATTATTATTATTATTATTATTAGAATCTCTGTTAATTCTTGAGAATCCGTGTTGAATGTTATTATTATTGTTATTGTTGTTATTGTTATAGATATTTCCATCAATATTAAAACAATTAAACTACATTATCGTTATGCTATTGTTTTGTTTTGTTTTTCTTTGTTTTGTTTTGGTTTTGTTTTGGTTTATTGTTCTTTTTGTTGCTTCTTTGTTGTTGTTTTTTATTTTAGAAAAAAATATACCAAGTAAATTGATAGCAATAAAGTTTATGAAGAAAATCAACATTTTTATTTTGATGTAAAAAGAATTAGAAATCGTCATTGTACCATAAAGTTACATATTTGTTTGATTTTTGGTCTTTTTTTTTGTTTCGTTTTTTGTTTTTTTTATTTTTGCTTCTTTGTTTTGTTTTCGTTTTGTTTTTGTTGCTTTTGTTGTTGTTGTTTTTTTTCTAATTTTTTTTTTCTTACAGTGTTATCGTGAAATTTGTATACCGTACAGTACGTGGACTATATAAACACGTTAAAAGGAAATTACTTTATTTTAACTAAGTAATTAAAATGGGTATAACAAGCAATATATATTAGAAATACATATATGTTGAAGATAAGAACAGAGGTTGTTCTCTTTGATATATAATGAAAAATGTGTTCCTGCACTTCCAATATGAACACAAGCAAAACCGTGTGTATGTGTGTTGAGTGTATGTGCCTGTGTATGTGTTGAGTGTGTGTGCGCGCGCGTATGTGAACAACATTTTGTTGGTATTTTTGCTCGTGCTTCTCTGCCAGGAGTTTGATGAGCTGCCTTGCTACAAATTCACATCCACTGCTTTGTAAGCGTCACTTTTCCTATGATAGTCATTGACACAAACCTAATATTCATTTGTTTGTTTGTTTGTTGGCTTTGTTTTTGTTTGTATCTTTGCTTTTGTTTTTTGTTTTTGTTTTTTTTTTTTTTGTGTTGTTGCTGTTTATGGCTTTTTGTTTTCCTTTGTATTTTGTTTGTTTTGTTTTGTTTGTTTTTTGTTTTGTTTTTTGGATTCTTTGGGGAGGGTTTTTTGTCATCTATATTTCTAACTCATCCGACATTATTTCCCTCTGTATTTAGCAATACTATAGACGAGGATCACACGGATGTTTCCCGTTCGTGACTGCATTCAAAATGGCGGCTTAGTGGTTGAGATCAGAATTAACCAGTGAAATCTCCCATACCGTGATGCCATTAGAATAGATTATTTGGGAAAAGCAAGGCTCTAGTTAAATGTTCTTTAAAAGAATCACTGTAAAGCACTGGATGGTGCAAGTACACCATCCTCTATACTCACCAAATCTACATCCACACGACCTTTTCTTGCTTACTAAACGGAAAATTCATCTCAGCGTAAGATATTTGATTAAAAGATTGATTTTAATGGCATGACAAACCGTCTAGGGTTATTTTGTACCTAAAGCATAAAAGAATAATTTCTATCAATTTATTGATACATATTGAGATGATGAAATTGTTTATACCAGTTTATAAAACCAAACCAAACAAAAATATTTACCAACAAACCGTTCGCTTACAAATCATTTATAAATACAGGATCAAAGTTCGATAACCATGACACCACGTAGGGAACAAAATATTAAACGCGGTTTAAGTTTGGTACAAAGACAGAATGAGCAGGGCTCAAACTCATTAAATCTTATTATAACGGAGATTGTGTGTTTGTCTATCAGTAACCGAAACTTTATTACTACTCAAGTAACAATTCCCTTAGTTATTTACGTCACATTCTCCATGATTTTGTTTTATTTAAACCTCAATTATTAATAAAATTGTTTTACATTATTAAACTGTTGACCATACTGTTGACCATATCTACATAACATGCAATAGTATTTATATATACAACAACATTGCTGTTTACAGTGTGAACTGGAAGGCTAATTTGCATATTGATATTAAAAATTTGATTTTAATAAATATGGGCTTAATATTGTTAATTTCTAATTGTTTGGTTTTATATTAATGAATATGAGCAAAAATCTCGGGATAAATCTTAAAAAGAAATTCATTAATAAGAAGAAATAACTAATTTTATTCTTTACTTCCTATTTTAACGAAATAGTTAAATTAGGAAATTTAGCAATGTAAGACGGGAGTGAAGGAAGAGTAAGTCTCAGTTGTTCTATTTTTCGATTACATTAAAACTTAGATGTCCCCGCTAAATCACTGACGGTAAGGAGCGATGCGCCTGTTCAATACTTATTTGGTTGACCACTTAGGTTGCTTCGAGTACCTGTTGTTGCTTGAGTCCTTTTATCAAAATGACTTGATCCGGCATTAAACAATCCGAAAAGGGTTGATATGCCGTAAAATGAAACAAACAGACAAACAAACAACCTTAGTTATGCATAGTAGAATAAACATAAAAATGATCATAACCCGAAAAAGGTTGATATGCCGTAAAATAAAACAGACAAACAAACAACCTTAGTTATGCATAGTAGAATAAACATAAAAATGATCATAACCCGAAAAGGGTTGATATGCCGTAAAATAAAACAAATCATGCAACCAACCTGTGTTATGCGTAGTAGAATAAACATAAAAATGATCTGAGTGTTTCAATGGAATAAAACAAAAGCGTATAAGAACGATAGTTGGTTGGGTATCGTTTCATCGTAAGTAATAAATGGGAGAATAATTCACAACGGAGTGTTAACAAGGATATTTTATTGCCTGAGAAAACTTAACAGAAAAGAATATTAGCATAATATCGTTACAAAGAAGAGTTTATACAAAGTTACTCTAATAAAATATTTCAATATGAAAATACGAGGGTGAGCCAGTTTGCCTCTCAAACCTCTTTTCACGGGACCGAAGATGATAGTGATTATTCCAGTAACGAGGAAAGTGAAATCTGTAGTGAAGAAGTGGCTCAAAGAACAGTCAACAGAATTTTATGGGCAGGCATACATGCTCTCATTCGAACGGTAGAACATTGCTATTGAGAGAAACGGTGACTATGTAGAGTAGGGGTGTGATCCACAGAGGACCAACTTCATTTTTATGTATGATACATGTTCCTGTGTTGGTAATTATACCTGTCCTAAACAAAATAGCGTTACTTTTCTATTCGCCCTTGTAGTCTTTAGTAGAGAAAGTCTTCAGTCCTTGATTTGTTGCTGTTAGAAAAATAAAGTGTAAAGACTTACATATTAAGCATGGACAGGAAACGCAACTGATGCGAGTTATTTCTTTCGAGGATGCTGGGAAAAGAGAGTTTTTACTTTGCGGCTTCTATTTCTATTATGCTGCTCGCCACGCCACCTAGCGCCTACTAACAGACGAGGGAGGTAATTACCTTTTAGCATCAAATAGGAGAGCCGATGCAAGTAAGGAATGTAACCCCTTCAAAAGAAACAACAATAAAATTGATAATAGCAAACATTAAGAAAGAACCAAAACCGAACTAGTGTTACATGAAACCAAATAAACTTTAGAATAAATAGAACATCGCTAGCTAATATTTTTTCTGCTATTTGTCGAATATATATATATATATATATATATATATATATATATATTATATGTGTGTGTGTGTGTGTGTGTGTGTGTGTGTCTGTGTGTGTGTGTGAAGCCTTGTATTGATCAGGCAAGGTTTTTTTTAATTGAGATTTAGTTCTAATTATTACGATAGAATATATATATATATATATATATTATATATATATATATATATAATATATATATTGCGTGAATTTCTGCCACATTTGCTGAAGCTAAGTTTAGATTAGTTTGACACAAGGTTTCCAGTACAGGACACCTAGTGAGAATTGAATTCACTTGCAATGATCTACTCTCCTAACTCACTAACCACTATAGAAGGCCATGAGAAAATGTATAGCTTAGATTTGGTACAAAGGCATAAAATTAAGGCATCTGGTCAGGATCGAGCTCATTACTCGCTTCTCCACAAAACTAATCATTGCACCAAGATGAGATGCCCTTGAAATTGAAATAAGCTTATTTTTCTTTTGAAGTGGGGAAGATGCATAGGTAAATGTGTCAATATAATAATAATAATAATAATAATAATAATAGAGAAAGAATCGAGACAATCCAAACAACAGCATTGGTAAATCGGCTAGATACTCAGAAGAGTCCTATGACCTTAGGAGACATGCTGTCACTCAGACTTCGGCGAATGACCACCGGCTAACGCTGGTGTAAAACGCTAAATAATAATATAATAATAATAATAATAATAATAATAAATAATACCAAACTACAGCATTGTTAAGATCCGCTAGAATACTCAAAAGTGCCCCTGGAGACCTGAGAAGATTTTCTGTCACTCAGCTTCAGTGAACCACCGGCTACGACAGATGGAATCGATAATAATAATGATATAAAAACCTGTCGATAAATCCTACCAGACTCATATTTTAAGGAACGGATAGATCGAAATTGTTTTTTGTCTAAAGACTGAGGAAACTATTTGACTATTTAATATCTGGCTGGTCTACCTTAGCTCGAAATGGATTTTTAATATAGGCATGTTAGGATAGAGACATACCTGCATTGGAAGATATATCAACATTACAAATATGCCCAATGTAAAAAAAAACATGGTATGAATAAAAAGCACCATCAAATGTGAAGATGTTATTTCGCTCTGGGACTTCACCAAACATACCGACAGCGCTATACAAGCCAATATGCCAGATGTAATAAGAAGATATCAAAATAACATAAATGCAGTTTCATAAACATATAACCATCAAGTTTGATAAAAAAAATAAGATAAAAATAAGAATAAATTTGTTAAAAATATTAACATCCAGGAAAAGAATTTGATAAACTTTCAAATATCATAATCATCATCATCAAGGCGTGCCGACAGCACGGATTCTTTTTGAATTTCTCTCGCCATCCGTCCCTATCGGTCATCGCCCATAGTAAACCCTCTAGACGATACCCAGTGACTTCACCGAGCTAATGAATCTAAATTTTCGCTAGTCGGCCAAACACTGGCATGTCTATGTGTATAAGTCAATTGGTGAATGTCGCTTATGAGTTCGTTCGTAGTTCTCCTGCATATCCATATATTTCCAGGTTAATCTTGCTCATCTCACTTGAATGGTTTGCGAGGTGAGAGGTAGGTAACCTGTTTTATGGGGTGCCGCTTCCAGAGTTTGTTCAAAACAGCACGCAGTATCCTTATGTAGTTTCATCTATTTTTCTCCAAGCGTTTTGTTAGTCTAAGTGATGCAACCGTACAGTAGTACTGGCACAAACATATGATGTGAAACTATAATTAATAATGATAATGATATTAAAGAATGCAGGATATAGTTTTTTTTTTTTTCGTGTTGTTGCTGTTTATGGCTTTTGTTTTCCTTTGTATTTTGTTTGTTGCTTGTTTTGTTTGTTTTTTTTGTTTTGTTTTTTGGATTCTTTGGGGAGGGTTTTTTGTCATCTATATTTCTAACTCATCCGACATTATTCCCTCTGTATTTAGCAATACTATAGACGAGGATCACACGGATGTTTCCCGTTCGTGACTGCATTCAAAATGGCGGCTTAGTGGTTGAGATCAGAATTAACCAGTGAAATCTCCCATACCGTGATGCCATTAGAATAGATTATTTGGAAAAGCAAGGCTCTAGTTAAATGTTCTTTAAAAGAATCACTGTAAAGCACTGGATGGTGCAAGTACACCATCCTCTATACTCACCAAATCTACATCCACACGACCTTTTCTTGCTTACTAAACGGAAAATTCATCTCAGCGTAAGATATTTGATTAAAAGATTGATTTTAATGGCATGACAAACCGTCTAGGGTTATTTTGTACCTAAAGCATAAAAGAATAATTTCTATCAATTTATTGATACATATTGAGATGATGAAATTGTTTATACCAGTTTATAAAACCAAACCAAACAAAAATATTTACCAACAAACCGTTCGCTTACAAATCATTTATAAATACAGGATCAAAGTTCGATAACCATGACACCACGTAGGGAACAAAATATTAAACGCGGTTTAAGTTTGGTACAAAGACAGAATGAGCAGGGCTCAAACTCACTAAATCTTATTATAACGGAGATTGTGTGTTTGTCTATCAGTAACCGAAACTTTATTACTACTCAAGTAACAATTCCCTTAGTTATTTACGTCACATTCTCCATGATTTTGTTTTTATTTAAACCTCAATTATTAATAAAATTGTTTTACATTATTAAACTGTTGACCATACTGTTGACCATATCTACATAACATGCAATAGTATTTATATATACAACAACATTGCTGTTTACAGTGTGAACTGGAAGGCTAATTTGCATATTGATATTAAAAATTTGATTTTAATAAATATGGGCTTAATATTGTTAATTTCTAATTGTTTGGTTTTATATTAATGAATATGAGCAAAAATCTCGGGGATAAATCTTAAAAAGAAATCCATTAATAAGAAGAAATAACTAATTTTATTCTTTACTTCCTATTTTAACGAAATAGTTAAATTAGGAAAATTTAGCAATGTAAGACGGGAGTGAAGGAAGAGTAAGTCTCAGTTGTTCTATTTTTCGATTACATTAAAACTTAGATGTCCCTGCTAAATCACTGACGGTAAGGAGCGATGCGCCTGTTCAATACTTATTTGGTTGACCACTTAGGTTGCTTCGAGTACCTGTTGTTGCTTGAGTCCTTTTTATCAAAATGACTTGATCCGGCATTAAACAATCCGAAAAGGGTTGATATGCCGTAAAATGAAACAAACAGACAAACAAACAACCTTAGTTATGCATAGTAGAATAAACATAAAAATGATCATAACCCGAAAAAGGTTGATATGCCGTAAAATAAAACAGACAAACAAACAACCTTAGTTATGCATAGTAGAATAAACATAAAAATGATCATAACCCGAAAAGGGTTGATATGCCGTAAAATAAAACAAATCATGCAACCAACCTTTGTTATGCGTAGTAGAATAAACATAAAAATGATCTGAGTGTTTCAATGGAATAAAACAAAAGCGTATAAGAACGATAGTTGGTTGGGTATCGTTTCATCGTAAGTAATAAATGGGAGAATAATTCACAACGGAGTGTTAACAAGGATATTTTATTGCCTGAGAAAACTTAACAGAAAAGAATATTAGCATAATATCGTTACAAAGAAGAGTTTATACAAAGTTACTCTAATAAAATATTTCAATATGAAAATACGAGGGTGAGCCAGTTTGCCTCTCAAACCCTCTTTCACGGGACCGAAGAGATGATAGTGATTATTCCAGTAACGAGGAAGTGAAATCTGTAGTGAAGAAGTGGCTCAAAGAACAGTCAACAGAATTTTATGGGGCAGGCATACATGCTCTCATTCGAAGGTAGAACATTGCTATTGAGAGAAACGGTGACTATGTAGAGTAGGGGTGTGATCCACAGACCCAACTTCATTTTTATGTATGATACATGTTCCTATGTTGGTAATCATACCTGTCCTAAACAAAATAGCGTTACTTTTCTATTCACCCTTGTAGTCTTTAGTAGAGAAAGTCTTCAGTTCTTGATTTGTTGTTGTTAAAAAAATAAAGTGTAAAGACTTACATATTAAGCATGGACAGGAAACGCAACTGGTGCGAGTTATTTCTTTCGTGAATGCTGGGAAAAGAGAGTTTTTACTTTGCCGCTTCTATTTCTATAATGCTGCTCGCCACGCCACCTAGCACCTACTGAGAGACGAGGGAGGTAATTACCTTTTAGCATCAAATAGGAGAGCCGATGCAAGTAAGGAATGTAACCCCTCCAAAAGAAACAACAATAAAATTGATAATAGCAAACATTAAGAAAGAAACCAAACCGAACTAGTGTTACATGAAACCAAATAAACTTAGAATAGAAATAGAACATCGCTAGCTAATATTTTTCTGCTATTGTCGAATATATATATATATATATATATATATATATATATATGTATATTATATATATATATATGTGTGTGTGTGTGTGTGTGTGTGTGTGAAGCCTTGTATTGATCAGGCAAGGTTTTTTAATTGAAATTTAGTTCTAATTATTACGATAGATATATATATATATATATATATATATATATATATATATATATATATATATATATATATTGCGTGAATTTCTGCCACATTTGCTGAAGCTAAGTTTAGATTAGTTTGACCCAAGGTTTCCAGTACATGACACCTAGTGAGAATTGAACTCACTTGCAATGATCTACTCTCCTAACTCACTAACCACTATAGAAGGCCATGAGAAAATGTATAACTTAGATTTGGCACAAAGGCATAAAGTTAAGGCATCTGGTCAGGATCGAACTCATTACTCGCTTCTCAAAAAAAATAACATTGAAATTTAAATAAACTGATTTTTCTTTTGAAGTGGGGAAGATGCATAGGTAAATGTGTCAATAATGTAAATAATAATAATAATAATAATAATAATAATAATAACAGAGGAAGAATCGAGACAATCCAAACAACAGCATTGGTAAGATCGGCTAGAATACTCAGAAGAGTCCTAAATACCTTAGGAGACATGCTGTCACTCAGACTTCGGCGAATGACCACCGGCTACCGCTGGTGTAAAACGCTAAATAATAATAATAATAATAATAATAATAATAATAATACCAAACTACAGCATTGTTAAGATCCGCTAGAATACTCAAAAGTGCCCTGGAGACATGAGAAGATTTTCTGTCACTCAGCCTTCAGTGAACCACCGGCTACGACAGATGGGAAAATCGATAATAATAATGATATAAAAACCTGTCGATAAAATCCTACCAGACTCATATTTTAAGGAACGGAATAGATCGAAATTGTTTTTGTCTAAAGACTGAGGAAACTATAGACTATTTAATATCTGGCTGGTCTACCTTAGCTCGAAATGGATTTTAATATAGGCATGTTAGGGATAGAGACATACCTGCATTGGAAGATATATCAACATTACAATATGCCCAATGTAAAAAAAAACATGGTATGAATAAAAAGCACCATCAATGTGAAGATGTTATTTCGCTCTGGGACTTCACCAAACATACCGACAGCGCTATACAAGCCAATATGCCAGATGTAATAATGAAAGATATCAAAATAACATAAATGCAGTTCATAAACATATAACCATCAAGTTTGATAAAAAAAAATAAGATAAAAATAAGAATAAATTTGTTAAAAATATTACACATCCCAGGAAAAGAATTTGATAAACTTTCAAAATATCATAATCATCATCATCAAGGCGTGCCGACAGCACGGATTCTTTTGAATTTCTCTCGCCATCCGTCCCTATCGGTCATCGCCCATAGTAAACCCTCTAGACGATACCCAGTGACTTCACCGAGCTAATGAATCTAAATTTTCGCTAGTCGGCCAACACTGGCATGTCTATGTGTATAAGTCAATTGGTGAATGTCGCTTATGAGTTCGTTCTTAGTTCTCCTGCATATCCATATATTTCCAGGTTATCTTGCTCATCTCACTTGAATGGTTTGCGAGGTGAGAGGTAGGTAACCTGTTTTATGGGGTGCCGCTTCCAGAGTTTGTTCAAAACAGCACGCAGTATCCTTATGTAGTTTCCATCTATTTTTTCTCCAAGCGTTTTGTTAGTCTAAGTGATGCAACCGTACAGTAGTACTGGCACAAACATATGATGTGAAACTATAATTAATAATGATAATGATATTAAAGAATGCAGATACATATACTGGAAATTTAGGGAGACTTCCTGTCACTTCATCGCCAGCAACAACTAACAGATACCTGGTGTGAACGTGAAAATTCAGGAATGATAATAATTATCTTATTA
This sequence comes from Doryteuthis pealeii, assembly GCA_023376005.1. NCBI lineage: Eukaryota > Metazoa > Mollusca > Cephalopoda > Myopsida > Loliginidae > Doryteuthis > Doryteuthis pealeii. Next base: position 104,114,512 of record CM042138.1, on the reverse strand, counting down.
TAATGGAGATTGTGTGTTTGCCTGTCTGTAACCGAATCTATATCACTACTCAAGTCACAATTCCCTTTGTTATTTACGCCATATTGTCCATGATTCTATTTTTATTTAAATCTCAATTATTAATAAAATTGTTTTACATTATCAATACTGTTGGTCATATCTACATACTAAGAACATGCAATTGTATTTGATTTTAATAAATATATGCTTAGTATTATTAATTTCTAATTGTTTGGTTTTATCTTAATGAATAGGAGCAAAGATCTCGGGGATAAATCTTAAAAGAAATCCATTAACAAAAAGAAATAACTGTAATTTTATTCTTTACTTCCTATTTTAACTAAATAGTTAAATTAGGAAAACTTAGCAATGAAAGATGGGATTGATGGAAGAGTAAGTTTCAGTTGTTCTATTTTTCTATTATACCTCCCTCTGTTTCAAATCTTTTTATCCGCATTCTTATTTAGTTTCATTAGCCTTTCTAATTTAATATAATATTTTATTACATTAAATCTTAAAATACTTGCACCCAGAGGGTGCATATATTTGCTAATAATAATAATAATAATAATAATAATAATAATAATAATAATAATTGGAAGAAGAAGAAGAATCATCCCCTCCCCCTATACACCTAATTATCGTTGTCATTGTCTTTGTCGTCATCAAAACCTCCTTGGTCTTTCAAAATCTTTCTTTTTTTTCTGGAAATCTTAATATACAAATTTAATAAATCAAATGAGAAAAAAAATGCAGAATTTCAGGGCCATGAATTTAGTTGGAATATTTTTCCTCTTCAAACATCGTTCTTCGAACATTCCAAAAAAAAAATAAAGCGGAAGTAACAGCAGCAGCAACTTCCGGACTATGGCCTGTTTTTATTGACATCAGCAGATGCTGACATACAGCGGTGATTCCCATCTTCATTATAATTTTTGATGTATTTGTTTTTGAATGCGTTTATTAAATAAATGTACAGTGTTATTGTATGATATCTACTGAAAATGTGTTGTCTACTTATTTTTATACAACAATCGTATTATTATTTTTTATCGTTCGAATTCCATGCAGTATAAAAGTTAGCGAGTGTGTATGTGTGTATTATTAGTGAAATAGATCACTAATTAGGACTGAGCCATTTCTAGTAGTGACCACCCAAACGGATTTTAACAGATTTGAATTCAGTTTTCCTTCTCCTAGACTGGTTTCTTAACTAAGATTAAAGAGCCCAGTCTGTCCTATTACTTACCCATAGCTGGATGGAGAGTAGTTGGATTTACCTTTCCCAAGGGTATTCGTGCTATGTAAACTGTGGCTTCTTCCGGGATTTGAACTTGGGTCGAAAAACACACACACACACACATATATATATATATATATATATAATATATATATATATATATATATATATATAGTCATCCACAGACACCGTGTTTCGAGGTTTCATGTCTTTTCAGTGTGGCTAGACCCAGCAACTTCTTCTCGGCCGTCAGCAGCTGTGGTCTTTTAACTAATAAATACATACATCGGTGTATATATTTTACGATCACCAGAGAGTTCAAATCTGTAAACAACAGACAAACTTTGCTAGCGTTGAAAGTCAATTAAAGTCGGTCTAAGAGAGCTCCACCGGGCTTCGGGAGCATATATATATATATATATATATATATATATATATATATATATATATATATGTACACCAATACATATTATACCAATAGATTATTTTTTTGTTGTACGAATATCTTGGTCTTTTCTTTTTTTCAAAAAATTTTTTCTTCCTGGTTGATGTTTTAGTAGTATATTTTTACAATCAAACTCTCTGCTGGGTTTTTTCTCTCCGCAAGGATCTACCAACACGCTTGGTATTATATATATATATATATATATATATATATATATATATATATATATATATATATAGGGTACTTGAACAAGTATGGTAATTGTATTAATCTATTCTCCTTCCAGTTATTAGTAAATGGTAAGAAAGATTGAGATCTTTTACAATGGTATGCCAACTGGTCTAGGAGAAGGAGAACTCTGAATTCAACCCAGAGCTGGAAATGGATTGACTCTGACAGGCTGTTCTCGTACAACACTCGCTAGATGGGTATCACCCCGACGACCAAACCAGGTGACATGACCAATGAAGAAGGAAAGAAATATCGCTATTGCCTTTTTACAAGGATTCTTTATTGTAATGAAATTTAATTGAATAGCACTATTTAATTTTCAGCCTTTTAATGTTTACTGAAGCAGAGGACATTTAAGTTCGAGCGAAATATTTTCAAACTTCTTTAGTCGTTTCCACTTTAATTTTCTAACCTAAAAAAGAAAAAAAAATCATAAAAGAATTCTGGTCGCCAAAAAAATGTCTTAGACACAAAGATCTTTTTGATAACAGATATTGATGTTTTTATTCTTTTTGAGACAACGAGAATGCAATTTATTTTGATGTTGTTTTTTTTATCTTTTGTTGTTGTTTTGTTTTGTTTTTTTATTGTGGATTACTGGAGATTCATTTTTTCCACTCTGAAGATTTTTCGTAGAATATCAGAGTTTCAGACAAAATTGACTTCCACATTATTGCTGCAATATGATGATGGCGACAACGATAGCCTACAAACTCATTACTATTATCGTAAAATGGTTGATTGTGAACGATTCAATGGCACGTTGTGCAAATTCTTTTATGACAAGACTAGAAACGGCTACCCAGCATTGCCTGTGTAGAGGAGGTAGATTATAAAAAATTAGTCTTGCAGATCTATTGATTGTTTTGGTCTTACATAATTGATTTATATTTTAATCATGAACGCAACCAATGACTTTCCCCTTTCCTATTCAAATTCTAATTTTTTAGTATCTTCCATGATATAAATAAAATCTTCATTATTTATGCACAAAAAAAACAAGCTCTGGTGACAGTGAATGTGTATATATATTTTTGCTTATATGTCATTAATTGTTTTATTTTCATAGTTTACTCCGGATATACATACATACATACATACATACATACATATACACCAACTGAGGTGCGTGGTGTAATAGTTAGAGTCGTTGGAAATGGACATCTCGACCTGAATGACCGTTTGCATTTCATATAGCGCTAATACCCTTGGGAAAGATATGCATCCAACTACTATCCCTCCAGGTATGGGTAAATAGTAGGACAGACTGGGCTCTATAACCTTGGCTAGGTAACCAGTCTAGGAGAAGGAAAACCCTGAATTCAAACTTGTTAAACTCCGTTTAACAAATTGAACTTGTGTCACATCTTGCTCGTGCGGAGGAGATTTTAAGTGGACATAATATCATGTATTTTTTTAATCTATTTAAGCCACAGATATGACCCTAACAGGTATTACCATTCCGGGTCAGAGTGAAACTGGGAATAATGACAATAAAGGAGTACTCCACACTCCCCTGAGCTCTAGAACTGGAACCCCACTACTAGATGCAGTTTAACTTCATACCTAAGACACCTATTTTCCATGGTTACAGCAACAATATCTTTCTAAACATGTTCATTTTTGTGTTTGAAAATGCTCAAATAGTGTGCAAAATGTTATACTTGAAATTAAAAAACATTTTAACACCAACTTCAAGTTTTCGATCTATTTTATCTACTTTATTGAACTGTGTATGTAAAAGGAAACACGCAAATCACCAATAAATCAATGAGGAGTTGTAAAAAAACACCAGCATTTCAAACGTGGTAAAAACAATTATCGTCGGTTTTGAAGGGAAATTATGCATATTAGAATACCAGAATATCAGCATTTCAATAAAAAGAACAGAATTTCTGTACAAGTGTAGACACTTAAATAAACTCCTTTTATGATATCTACAACCCAGATTAAAAACTCATGATGTAAAAAAAGTTAAATAAAAGAAAAATAATAAATTTTGTCAAAAGAAATAAAAACATTTAAGTTTCCCAATTTATTACATCAAAGAAAAATATCATTCATAATAATAAATATTAAAAAATATTTCATTAAATTCTATACTATTATTTGGTGGGTAGTTTCGAAGGCTATCACAATGCAAGTGTAAGAAAAATGAGTTAACTATGATATTGTTTGTTTACCTTTGATTTATTCTTAATATTTCGGGATAAAAATCCCTTCGTCTTAAGATTTCTGAAAGCTAAGATCTTGAGCAGTTAGTTTGCTGCTAGGATTTGTTCATTCTGTTGTTTGCCTGATGTTATCTTCCAAATACTCTGTGTGTGTGTGTGTGTGTGTGTGTGTGTGTTTTCTTATTTAAAAATGTAACATAAAATTAGGGTGTTTTGAAGAAAGTTGGAACGGATTAATGGCATTTTAGTTTATTTCAATGGGGAAAATTGATTTGATATACGAGGAAATTGAGTTATGAATGAAACTTGTAGGTCAATGTACCACTATACATTAAAGAAAGAAAGAAAGAAAGAAAGAAAGAAAGAAAGAAAGAAAGAAAGAAAGAAATGTGACCATAAAACTAAACAAAGAACGAAAAGGCATTTTTAAAAAAAGGCCCTACAAGAATGTGCAACGAGAAAAATTTGTCCGTATGCAGTCAAGTAAAAATTATAGAACCGAATAAGAAACAAGTGAGAGGGAAATCAAATCGAAAAGAATGTCTGGATTCCACGCCAATATGACCGCTGATTATTTACCTGGGGAAAAGCTGCCATCTTCTCTTTCCCGATTGCACACTGGACCGAAAGCAGTTTACATCGTATCCGAATTATGTTACGCTTGGTTAAACCAGAAAAATGTCAATCTCCATTTCAAACTTGTGCTGGCCATAATGATATCAGATCAATTGAAGTAGTGGATAATTTCGACAGGGAATAAAACAAATAAAAAAAAATCAGAAACTTTGACAAAATGTCTATACTTGATATACATATTTACCAACCCCTCCGCAACCCTCCGCACGAGTAGGATGTGACACAAGGTCACTTTCTTAGGCGGTGTTTAACAGGTTTGAATTTAGAATTTTCCTTCTTGAATGTTTGCCTGGCCAAGGTTAAAGAGCCCAGTTTGCTCTACTATTTTCTCATAGCTGAAAGGAGAATTGTTGGATGCATATATTTCCCAAGGATGTTAGCGCCATGTGAAATGCAAACTGCCTCGTCCAGGAATTGAACTCGTGTAGCCGTGTCCATTTACTACGAGGCAAACCATTACACCATGCGCCACTAGTTAATATATCCATGGTTTCAGATGTTTCTTTTTCTTTTCTTTTTTCTTTTTTCTTTTCTTTTTTTCTTTTTATTTCTTTTTCTTGCGACAGAAAATGAATCACACATAAAATTCTCTGTGAATTTGAAATACAAAAACATCACACAGTCTAAGGCCAGAAGACTTAGTCTTAGTTAACATGACTAATAACTAGGTATGACACTAAACTCCATCTGATGGAGAGGCTCTGGAGAGTGTGAAATGTTACATAATTCATGGGTAGCCTGTGAATTATGTAAGTAGTGTAGTATACATTTTTAATCAGAGTTTCGTTAAATAATACAAAATCGGAGCGAGTTAAGTGGAAAATTACAGTCGACCGTTATTGACAGGTAATGACCTTTGTTTAACCCCTTCCGGAAACTCGTGATTAGAAACGTGTGACAGTTTTAAGTTTTTTAATTTAGTCGCGACCAGTTACTCGCCGAGAGAAGACGTTCTTTCGGGATGTCGCTTCTCACCACGCGGTTTTGGGCTGGGGTTGTTTTAATAAAAGCTATAAAGAAGACAATATAGTCTTGCTTTATTAATTAACAAACAAGAAATGCACAACACCCAGACCGAAAAAAGAAAGAAAAAAGCAACCCACAGAATCAGCCCTGAAGAATATGGCGGTTGACGAGTTAGCAAGCAAAAGAGAAAACAAGTAAGAACCAAATTTATCATCCCCTCATCTCTCTCTCTCTCTCTCTCTCTCTCTCTCTCTCTCTCTCTCTCTCTCTCTCTCTCTCTCTCTCTCCGTTTATATACCCGATGTTAAGGAGTATATAACAGAAGTACTCTTTTATTGCCATTACTCACAGGTCTACTCTGATATAAAGTGGTAGTATCTTTAACTATGACTCAAAATTATTTGAAATTAATAGGAATACTTGATATCATATATACATTTACCACCCTCACAGCATGAGCAGGATGTGACATAAGGTCAATTTCTTAAGCGGAATTTAACAGGTTTGAATTCAGAGTTTTCTTTTTCCTAGTTTGCCTAAACAGGTTAAAGAGCTGGAGAGAGAATAGTTGGATGCATACCTTTCCCAAGAATATTAGCGCAATGTGAAATGCAAACAGACTCGTCCAGGATTTGAACTCGGGTTGACTAGTCCATTTCGTCAGACGATAACCATTACACCACGTATCTTCATACTTGATATCATATAAACGTGTGCAAAAAAACTCTTAAGAAACTACATAAAAATTAAATTTAAGCGTACAATGCTATTAAAATGATTATATGAGCAAAGATATATATAAAACTTTATATAAAAAACGGATTAAATATATATATATATATGTGTGTGTGTGTGTGTGTGTGCGTGTGTGTGTGTGTGTGTGTGTGTGTATTTGGGTTGCATTCTTTTATTTATGCATGTTGAATTAAACAAAAGACACATCTCCTGTTTAACAATGTTTATTTGTACTAGGGACATGAACTTTGGTGGACTAATTCCACCCAAATATTAAAAAGTTGGCCAATAAAATTGTTAAACAGGAGATGTGTCTCTTGTTTAATTCAACACACACACTCACACACACACACACACACACACACACACACACATATATATATATATATATATATATATATATATATATATATATATATATATATATATAAAGATTTTTTATCTCCTGTCATCTATAAAACTTTCCATCAATTTCTTCACCCCTTAAATACATCCTGATGAAGGTTTAAAGAAACCGAAACGTTTAAGCGTCGATAAATAAATTCATCTCATTTTTGGAACACTTGTCTTTTAAAATTTCTTAATATTGTCGGATTTATTTCCACTAGCAAATATATGAACCCTCCGGGTGCAAGTATTTAAGTTTTAATATAATAAAATATCATATTAAATTAGAAAGGCTAATGAAACTGAATAAGAATGCAGATAAAAAGATTTGGAACAGAGGGGGTATGATTGAAAAATAGAACAACTTTGAAACTAACTCTTCCATCATTTTCCGTTACTCCCGTCTTTCATTGGTAAATTTTCCTAATTAAACTGTTTAGTTAAAATAGGAAGTAAAGAATAATATTACAGTTATTTCTTCTTGTTAAGGGATTTCTCTTAAGATTTATTGAAGAGATTGTTGCTTATATTCATTAAGATAAAACCAAACAATTAGAAATCGATAATACTAAGCATATATTTATTAAAATCAATTTTTTAAGATCAATATGCAAATTAGCCTTTCCATTCATACTGTAAACCTCTATTTTGTTGTATATATAAATACAATTGTATGTTATTAGTATGTAGATATGGTCAACAGTGTAAGTAATGTAAAACAATTTTATTAATAATTGAGGTTTAAATAAAAATAAAATCATGGAGAATATGATGTAAATAACTAAAGGAATTGTGACTTGTATAGTAATATAGTTTCGGTTACAGACAGACAAACCCACAATCTCCATTATAATAAGATATTTACTCCCATATATATATATATATATATATATATATTATTGGCTGGTGATCGCTGAAACGTGAACTGACAATATTAATCCGTCTGTTGTTTTTTAATATATAAATATAATTAGTAAAGAAAAAAGGCTTAAAAGTCTGTCATTTTGCGGTTATAGATCTATTTCTAAACATAGGTATTTGTGTATACCTATGAATTTCATTGGACTACTAATTTTATTGAAAATGGTAAACAGAAAATCCATTGAAAATGCTAATTGGAAATGGTAATCAATAAAGCCAGACACCTGTGGGTAGAAATTGATCAATAACCGCAAAATGACCGACTTTTAAGCCTTTTTCTTTAGCAAATATATTGCTCTGTTCAATGATATTGAACTTCAAGCTCTCACCTTGGCCTTGAGCAACTCTAACATTCCGCTGTTGGAATAAAGGTCCAACTTAGAATCATCCTAATACCAACTTACCTGGTAACCCATCTACGGATATATATATATATATATATATATATATATATATATATATATATATATAATGTACTCTCCCGTCGATTATCGACGTATGAGGGTTCATACACACAATGAACTCCCACACAGGGATTTGTTTATAGTGGTGAAGGCTTGTGTTGGACCATCCACACTTTTTGGCACAGTCGATAGGAAAGAATTGGAGCATCAAGGGTTGCCACAAACCCAATCAACGACCGACCTCAGGAATTTTGAATTCAGAGTTATCCCTCTCCTAGACTGGTTACCTACCCAAGGCTGAAGAGCTCAGTTTGCCCTACTATTTAACCAGACACCTGTGGGTAGAAATTGATCAATAATCGCAAAATGACCGGGAGAATATATGGATTCATACTTTTCCCAAGGGTATTAGCGCTATGTGAAATGCCAACAGCCTCGTCTAGGAATTGAACTCGAACCGACGAGTCCGTTTTCCACGACTCTATATATATATATATATATATATATATATATATATATATATAAATTTAATACTAATGAGCCAGATATTCCTACTTATAGTTTCGCTTAGTAGCTCATCAGGCAAGAATATATATATATATATATATATATATATATATATATATATATATATATATATGGGGGGGGAGAAAGGTAGACAAACACGGGATGTTATGGAAACTGGATGTTTATTGTCGACGATGCAACGTTTCGGTCTATTAGACCTTCTTCAGGACTTGGATATAGTTCTTACTTCAATGATGGACATTCTCAAGATGGTGAAACAGTAGGTCGTCCGTAGGGGGGGGGGGTAGTGTATTTTCTTCTCTCTAGATGGGGAGTGTCAGAATGGTGATGGTGCCGCAGGTGTTAGTCCAGAATATTAGATTGTAAGGATTGGTTAAGATATATGTATATGTGTATGTGTGCGTTTAATTGTTTTCTTTATATATATATATGTATTGGGGAACTGGATTTGTCATTAAGTTATAGTATGTGGCTGGTACGTTTTGTGTGAGTTTTTTTTTTTTTTGTAAAAGGGGGAGATGGTAAGATTTGTTAAA
>CM042138.1:104040309-104100309 GCA_023376005.1 Doryteuthis pealeii | reverse complement strand
TAACATAAAAAAATAAAATGAAATAATTATATATATTGAAAGTACTTCAAAGGAAACCGTGGAAACTAATGGGTAGGAAAAGTAAAAATGATTCATGGTCAAATTCACTGGACATTTTGGTAACATCTCGTACGCGCATGTATACAAATATACACGCGTGCGTGCGCATACACACACACACACATAATAATATTAATCCATCCGTTTGGATACTATTTTTTCTTATTTACATTGCTACACACGCGCGCGCGCGCACACACACACACATCTTATTATAATGGAGATTGTGTGTTTTTCTGTCTGTAACCGAAATTATATTACTACTCAAATCACAATTCCCTTAGTTATTGACATCACATTCTCCACGATATTAATTTTATTCAAATCTCGATTATTAATAAAATTGTTGTACATTATTAATACTGTTAACCATATCTACATATAAACAACATGCAATTATATTTATATATACAACAAAATAGCGGTTTATTGTGTGAACGGGAAGGCTAATTTGCATATTGATATTAAAAATGTGATTTTATTAAATATGTGCTTAGTATTATTGATTTTTAACTGTTTGGATTTATTCTAATGAATATAAGCAAAAATCTCTTCAATGAATCTTAAATGAAATCGATTAACAAGAAAAGATAACTGTAATTTTATTCTTTACTTCCTCTTTTAACTAAAAATAACAATGAAAGATGGGAGAGATGGAAGAGTAAGTTTCAGTTGTTCTATTTTTCTATTATACCTCCCTCTGTTTCAAATCATTTTATCTGCATTCTTATTTAGTTTTATTAGCCTTTCTAATTTAATACAATACTTTATTACATTAAAACTTAGATACTTGCACCCGGAGGGTGCATATATTTGCTGGTACATATATATACATATGTATATTATTTTCATTTCTAAACAACTCCTGGCTTAATAGTCTGTAATTACACAATACAAACTTTCGCCTGGAGAAAAAAAATTTAAAAAAAGAAAATACCAAATCATATACACCTCCTAAAAATAATCAGTTGATACTATTAAAATCACCAAAAGAAAAAAATACTGTAAGTGTTGCCTATGTTAAAATACAATACGTAGATCCAATAGGATTATTTTATTATATGTATATATATATTTGATTCGATTTATATATATCGAATCATCCACGGATTTCTCTCTCTCTCCTCCTCTCTCTCTCTCTCTCTCTCCTCTCCTCTCCTCTCCCTCTCTATCGTCCATTGCTCTTGGCTTGTCCTCTCTACACGGTATCCAGCGTCCATACAGAGCCCCACATATACATACAAACAAACACACACAGACACAGACATATATCGTATCACACACATGTATGCATATATAAATACCTGTATATAAATAAATATATATTTGTATATATTTACTCAACCCCTCCGGCACGAGCAGGATGCGACAAAAGGTCAATTTCCAAACAAAGTAAAGCTTGTTTGAATTCTTAGTTTTCTATTTCCTTGACAATTTGCCAAACCAAGACTAAAGAGCCACATCTGCCCTACTATTTACTCATAGATGGAAAATGGAGAATAGATGAATTCATATCCCCCCCAAGGGCATTAGGGCGAAGTGGAACTCCATAATTTGAGCTTGGGTCGCCTACACCAATGAAATACGCATACACCCACACGCACGTGGAGGCGCGTGATGTAATGGTTAGAGTTGTAGGAAATGAACTCGAGTTCAAATCCTGAATGAATCTGTTTGCATTTCACATGGCGCTAATACCCTTGGGAAAGGTATGAATCCAACTACTCTCCCTCCAGCTATGGGTAAATAGTAGGGCAGACTGGGCTCTTTAACCTTGGCTATGTAACCAGTCTAGGAGAAGGAAAACTCTGAATTCAAACCTGTTAAACTCCGCTTATGAAATTGACCTTGTGTCACATCCTGGTCGTGCGGAGATGTTGGTAAATATATACACGCACGCACACATACACACACATGTTTAACACACATACACACATATGTTTAATTAAAAATGACAGACAAGGATTTAGTGTTTAGCTTTTATTCAGTTTTTTTTTTTGGGGGGGGGGTATGTCGCAACTGTGGTTGTAGGCAGTATAAGTCTCGATTTATGTAGTCCGAGTATTGGTATTTGCGACCATCTTCGGTTATTTTCGAGGACGTAGGTGCTCCTAAGTTGTGAAGTGTTGAATTGATCCTGCGTCCAAGGAATTTGTAGGTGGGGCGTGACGTCATGCATGAACGCGTTGGCCATTGGTGCTGGTTTGCAGTGTAGATATAGCAGATAAGTAACACGTGACCGTGGATCCAATGAGGCGTATGAGTTGTACTTATATCAAATACATTTTAAGACTACCACCTCTAAGCGAAAAGATTTTGTTTAACGTAGGCGCTCTATTGTTTATAAATATCCCTTCTGATACTTTGAATCGTTTTCTGCAATTAATGCTACTAGCAACAAAAAAAACACACTTCAGGCGGTGTAAAAATTAATTTTTGAAAGATATTGCCTGAGGGGTTTCAGAGTTAAAAATTCAATGTTAGAGTGTTTGTAACATAAGTAAATAAAAATCATTAAATTTATTAAAGGAGTTAAACAATAAATAGATAAATAAAACAATTAGAATTGGAAATTTAGTTCTGCCCCCTTCAAATAAAATGTTGCGTGCATCTATTAATTACACTAGGGAACAATTTTGGACATAATTTCTGTTGAGTTTGATTTTTCATTTGATTTAGACTAATATTGGCATGTTGATTTCAAAACTGCAGTCAGTTTTCTTCTATCACGTCAAGTTTTTTCTCTACAGCTTACTCCCAAAATAAGCCCAATTGCATGGTTTATCTTTAAGTAATAGGACTGGTCAACTGATTGCGTTGATTGTTTTATTGAAAATGGAGGAGAATGATTCAGATCTGGTGAATAGGTTGATTCTCAATCAAAGAACAAACATCAATGCATTTGTGAAGCTAGTCTATTTTGCATATTTTGAATTAAAACATGTTGATTAAGACAAGTCTTAGGTCCCTTACAAGATGTAAAAGCAGTCTTTTGAGAATTTATGGATGTGGATCAAGTGAACATGTGATAAGTTTGCATTTGGTATACCTATGATTTAGAGAGAACAAAAATATCATTGCACAGAATGTTACTTTTGTTTAATGAAAACTTCACCATATAACAAGAAAAATGTAAAATTGAATATTCTAGTCTACATTTAGCTATACGCCCAGTGCCTCATTCAGTTGAAATCTCAGTGTGGGACAGTAGAGCATTGGGTGGAGAAGAATTGGCCTAAAAAATCTGACCTCAAACCTGTTGATCCCAACATTCTACATGTGCCATTTGATGACATAAGAAAATTATGCTCCCAACTCCCACACGAAACTAGGTCTCTTGAAGCAATTCATTAAAGCATTGCCAATTGAAGACAACTGTTTCAAGTACCACATTTTGGCATTTTCTGGCCTGTAAATTGAAAAAAAGTCAAGGCAAGTATGTTTGATGGTCTACAGATTCTGGAAGTTATCAAAGATGAAAATTTCATCGGGATAATGTCATAACTCGAAAAGAATGCTTGGTTCTTGACAAGTTCTTTACCTTGTCAAGAACTTTCTTGGAAATCCATGAGCAATGAATTACACTGAAATTAGATTACCACAAAATGCTTGATTGCAACATGAGAATCAAGTTCTATTTTCTGCATAGCCATCTTGCTAACTTCTTGGAAAACCTTGATGTGGTCAACTATGAGCAAGATGAATGATTCCACCAAGATTTGAAATTCATGAAGGAATTGTATCATAGTATATGGGATGTAAATATGATGGCTGACTATGGAGCATAAAGGGGAATTGTCCACATATTAAACAATCTAGGAAAAAACTATGTGTAAATTTTTACCTTAACTACTTGCACACAATATGACTTACAGTAACAATATCTTTGTATGAACAAGATGAATTTGTACAAACATTACTGTCAAGCAATTTTTTTATCATTTACAATTGAAAATTTTAGAAACATTCTATAAAATAAGCTCAAATTTCTCACATTTAGTATTTTAATGTTTTTTTAGACAAAGCAAGGGTATCCTGTAACTTAAAATGTTGATGTAATAGAGAAAAAATGGGGATTTTGGGGGGTTCAAAGTCCAAAATTTTGTCAAAAACAAGTGTAAGATCTAGCTCAACAAAATTTATGATGGCCCGTGTAATGTTTTATCATTTCCCATTAGATATACATTTTTAAAACCTTCTATAAAATAAGCAACAATTTTTTAGATGCTGTTTACGGTTTTTGAGAAAAATCGTGGGTATTCCATAGCTTAAAAAGTTGACGTGATATAGAAAAACTGAAGTCATTTTTGGATTCAGTGATAAAAAAAAAATAATCAAAAACAAGTGTCAGATTGAATTCAACAAAAATTGTGTTCCCCAGTTTTATTAATCATAATTAAATAATTATTTTGAATAAAAATGTTACGCGCATCTATCAATTATTAATTATAATCAAATACTTATTTTGAATATTTTACACATAAATTTTCACAAAATCGTAGGTATTTCTTTATTTATTTGTAAACTTTTTAGTTAACCTTTTGTTGCTGGAAAAAGGGCGAGAGTAAAAAAATAATTTAAAAAATGATTTCAGGATTGTTCTTTATTCTATGTATGGACAATTTTCGGTATTGTGACGTAAGCAGTGACGTAGTTTAGGTTACAGAAAAATTGACAATGATTCTCTATTATTAATAGAAATAGATATATTTTTTGTATTGTCAACTAGAATATGGCGAATATATATGGGGGTGTTCTGGCTCTGTATGTGTTTGTTGATGTGTGTGTGTGTGAATGGCTCTCGCGTTGGATAAATGGTAAATCTATGGGAGAGGGTGGTGGTGGTGGTGGTGGTGGTGGAGGTGGAGGTGTGTCCGATGTATGAATTACGTGTTATTCTATCATCATTAGTGTTGGAGATACAATTTTACAAATTGTATTATTGAAATACAAAATTAGTTCTACATAGTGTTTTTAGGGATGAACTATTGTTAGCGACGATGTGGTTGATATATATATATATATGATATATATATATATATATATATATGTGGAGAAAAGTAGACAAACACGGGATGTTATGGACCACATAATGTCGGATTAACCTCCTCACATTTCTCCCATATATATATATATATATATATATATATATATATATATATATATACAAAAACTAACTAATGCATACGTGATTTTTACCAAACTGCGCGTCTACAAAGAGTGCGTTCTCAGCACACTTCTCCTCTACAGTAGCGAAGCCTGGACCACATATTCAAGCCACGGGGGAAAACTTGACAGTTTCCACCTCAGGTGCCTACGCCGCATCCTCCGAATCCGCTGGTAGGATAAAGTGCCCAACACAGACGTGCTGGACCGAGCATGTTCACCATCCTCTGCGAGAGACGCCCGCACTGGCTTGGTCATGTCAGGATGATGGACAAAGGCCGCATCCCCAAAGACCTACTGTATGGCTAATTAGTTGAAGGTTCCCGACCGAAGAAAGACCACGCCAACGCTTCTGAGATGTCTGCAAGAAAGACATGAAGACATGCCACATCAATACCAACACATAGGAGGCTGGTGCAGAAAACCGAGAGAAGGAAGGAGAGACAACAGCATCCCCAGCAAGCATCACTGTTTGTGTGCAGTCACTGCGCCAGAGACTGCCATTCAAAAATTGGCTCACTCAGCCACTCGTGCAGATGCAAATAAAATTATGTTTTTTCTTAATTTGGACACTACGTCATCGTCTTTAGCAGATGGAAGTATGCCAACTATTGTTAGCGATAATGTGGTTGATATATATATATATACAAAGACTAATACGTGATTAAGTTAATCCGTACGTGATTAAGTTAAGTTTAAAACATATAATTGTTGCACGTCTGTTTATTATTACAATCTACGTTTTTTATAGTTTGATTTTATGTATATAAGTGAACTAAATGTGAGAATATGTAAGATGATAGAATTTGATTGACAAGAATAAAAGGAGTGTGTAATTTTACACAAAGAAAGGACTAATTAAAACCCTATTATAAAGGGTGTCCACAAAGTCTGGGTACATGGGGATTAACATACTTTTTAAAACAAAACAATTTTATTTAATTATAATGTTAATAAATAATATTTTCAGTGTGATTTCCATCATTTTCAATGCATAACTTGGTGCACCTTACAAAATTCAGGTGAACTCAATTAAATACGTCTACATTGCCATCAATTTCAGCACACTGACTGGTAATGCGTTCTCTCATGTGGTTTAAATCTGTAATCTTTATTGAGTAAACTTTCACTTTTAACATAATGATTTTATTTACTCCTAAATTACCATATCTGCCTTTTCGGAAAAATAACATAAATAAAAATACAATAGTGAAATATCTCCATGTACATAGACTTTGTGAACACCCAGTAGCTTTTTAGAACAAGTCTACCTAAGAAAGATGATAGGTTGAAAAACACAAGTTGTTGTTTAATGGAGGACAGATATGCAATGGCATCTGCCTCAAAAATTTGTCTCAACTTTTTATTGTGGATATGAGTTAACATGTTAGCATTTTTTAGTCTTTCTTTTTCCCTTCTTTTCAACTTTTATTTTGCATACTATATCTCTTTAGGAAAATAAGTTACATTTCAAATATTATTTCGACTACAAATCACATCACCTTAAAAAAGAAAAAAAAAGCTGCTAATGGGAAAAAGAATATTTTTTCTCTAGTACTTTTTCGTCCCTCTCTTTTTTTTAAAAAAGATTTCCATCACTGTTTAGACTACATTTCTTTTTTAATCCTAATGTCCTGATGAAGGTTTAAAAAACCGAAACACACACACACACACACACACACACACACACATATATATATATATATATATATATATATATATATATATATATATATATATATTACAACCACCACATATATATATATATATATATAATATATATATATATATATATATATATATTACAACCACCACATATACAAAAATATCGTCCCTAGATAGATAGATAGATAGATAGATAGATAGGAAGAGACTGAGATAGATATTTCCCTAGATATTTCGCGAGGAATCTAGGAAACTAGCTTGCTAGCTAACACATCTATATTTACACCACGATTAGATAGATCCGCTCTGGCCGTGACTTGACCTCCTTGTCATCCATCCACAAGCGGGCCTGCTGCAGTCAACGTGAACCACCACCCACTTCTTATTTATTCTTCGTTCAGGAAGCCAAACCAAGTTAGATAGATAGATAGATAGATAGATAGGGATAGGTCGTAGCAATAATACATAAAATAAGTTAAGCAAGCAAGAAATTCAAATAAAACAAAAATATCAAAAGAAAAGAACAAAACAAAACCTTGCCTATCTGATGTCGCTGGTCTGCAAAAGTCCGGAGAAGTTAAACTGACCATTGCATTCTTCTGCTCGGACTTGCCAACCTTCCGTCCTTTCTTCCTCTTTCCTTATTTCTTGCAAGAATATGGTGGCAGCGGTCGTCACTGCTGCTGTTTCTCTATATTCTTGCCTCCAGCCAAACTGGACAATTGGACATCTTGCACCTAATTCCAATTTCTTCACGGTTCTACTTTTCATAGTTTAGATTTTAAAACCCTTCCTTTCTGCTTCTCTTTTTAATTTATTTATTTTATTTTATTTTCATTTTTATTTTTGCTGTTTTTGTTTGTTTTGTTTTGTTGGGGGGTTTTTTTTTTGGGGGGGTGCTGGTTTTTCAATTATTTATTTTTTTAATTTTCCTATTTTTGCTCTTCAGTATCACCCCGCCCCAAAAACACGATCTACCCAGCCCCTCTCTCTCTCTCTCTCTCTCTCTCTCTCTCTCTCTCTTCTCTCTCTCTCTCTCTCTCTCTCTCTCTCTCTCGTTTTTACATCTTTTGAATCTTAAATCTCTTCATCTTTCTTTATATTATTCTCTTTCTTTTCCCCACTATCTCTATCTGTCTATCTTTTGAACACTAGCAAATATATGCACCCTCCGGATGTAAGTATTTAAGTTTTAATGTTATAAAATATCATATTAAATAAGAAAGGTTAATGGAACTAAATAAGAATGCAGATAAAATGATTTCAAACAGAGGGGGATAAAATCGGAGAGTAGAACAACTGAAACTTACTTTTCCATCACTCCCATCTTTCCTTGCTAAATTTTCCTAATTTAACTATTTAGTTAATTAAATTAGGATGCAAACATTAAATTACAGTTACTTCTTCTTGTTAATGTTTTTTTTTTTTTTTTCAGATTTGTCCTCGAGATTTTTGCTTATATTTATTAAAATAAAACCAAACAATTAGTAATCAATAATACTAAGCACATCTCTATCAAAATCAAAGTCTTAATATCAATATATAAAATAATGTATATCAATAATTAACCTTCCCGTTCACATTGTAAACCGCTATTTTGTTGTATACATGGTGGGCCAAAAGTAGGGTTACAGTTACTTAATTAAATTTAAGTGTTAACTGTAACCTTAGTTTTGACCCAACCTGTATATAAGTACAATTGCATGTCATTAGTGTGTAGATATGGCAAACAGTATTAATTGTATAAAACAATTTTATTAATAATTGAGATTTAATGTAAATAATTAAGGGAATTGTGACTTGAGTAGTGATATAGTTTCGGTTACAGACAGACAATCAGACAATCCATTATAATAATATTTAATCTTTTCTCTTTTTCTTTGTGTTCCTCTCTATCACTAGATAGATAGATAAATAGATAGATAAATAGATAGATAGATAGATAGATCCGTATAACATTTAACTGCATTCAGTCCAAGAGCACAAATAAGTATTCATTAAACTGATTCTGTCATAAAATGACACAACAAGGGTTGACATGCTGTAAAACCAACCAACCAAACAAACAAACAAACAAACATTTCCCCTGAATCATTTTTAAGATAGTTTCTTGTATTTGTTGTTATATGCCCCTTTACTAGGGTGTATATATGGCGAGAGAGAGAGAGAGAGAGAGAGAGAGAGAGAGAGAGAGAGGGGTGATGATGAGGGTTCTTATTTGCTAACTCTTTTGATTGTTCCTGGCATCTTCTCATGTTGGGCTGTTTTCTCGGGCTGATTCTGTAGAAATTTTGTATATAAGGTGCGTGCTAGATACCCGCTCCTATTTATAGACTCGGCGATAACCATGTGATCACACTCTTGGCCAATCGCTGGCAGTACCCTGCTGCTGATATAATACTTAAACCCAAGAGTACCGGACATAACTACTCATAACTACTGCGGCTTGCGTGGACGATGGACATAAGAGTAAATCACTGGACCTTTAACAATATGCAGGATAGGACTTATTCACTTACCAAAGGATTCCATAACTCAGGACTTACTTACTTTAAGTCCTTTTCAACTGGCCAAGGATGGCATTTAAAAACTTAACAGGTAGTTTCTCCGTGTTGATTTCTTCGGGATGGGTGTCTGTGCATTCTTATTTTAATTAATCAATAAAGCAAGACTTGTTGTTTTTCTTTTAGTCTTTTATGGAACAACCTCAGCCCACAATTCAACCGCGCGGCGTGAAGCGACATCTCGTTGTAACAGACTCTCAAGTCCGCTCACTCTGAATTTCTAGTCGCAACTGCCTCACGCTTCTAAATGGTGCGTTTCTGGAAGGTCAAGCAAAATGTTATTACCTGCCAATAACGCTAATCGTAATGGTTGGTAATTTTCCACTCAACCCCCGTTATTTTGAATCTAACGAACTTTTTATTCAAAAATATCTATATACAGTATGTATATAATTCATAGGCTATGAATCATGTAACATTTGTAATCTTTCTTCTTTTCTTTTTTTCTTCAATTTCTATGTCTTTTTAATTAGGGTAAAATGAAATAAAAATAGTGTTACCAGCACTAATTGCAAAAAAAGACTACAAATACGAGAAGCCATCCTTATAAAGTCGAAAGTACCAACATTAAACAATATATATATATATATATATATATATATATATATATATATATATATATATATATGGGAGAAATGTGCTTAATTGAAGTCATACCTAATTTGAAAATTAATTAGTTGATAATTAATGAACTAGGCGAATATATCTGTTCAAATGTAAAGCGTAAACAAATCGAGAAAAAGTCATTCTCTGTATGGACATTTCGGCTTATTATGCCTCATCAGCAGAGTTATAGACTAGAAGTCGCTTTGTGTGTGATTCGAACCCTAACTGCCTAGCTGACAGGCGGGGATTCTAACCGTCACACTAGCTGGTCTTTCCAGATTTCTCGTTTTTATACATAAACTGATATATCCTACATTTTTTGGAGACTTGCTGCACGACAGTATGAAAGTACGCAAACAGTTTGTTTGATATGGCTATGCCGACAATTTTTGGAAGAATATGTGCTTAATTGAAACAAATCGAGAAAAAGTCATTCTCTGTATGTACATTTCGGCCTAATTAATTTTCAAATTAGGTATGACTTCAATTAAGCACATATTCTCCCAAAAATTGTCGACATAGCCATATCAAACAAACTGTTTGTGTACTTTCATATATATATATACGTGGAGAAAAGTAGACAAACACGGGACGTTATGGAAACTTGATGTTTATTGTCGACGGTGCAACGTTTCGGTCTCTTATTAGACCATACACGGAATGGTGTATGGTGGTACCACAGGTGTTAGATTGCGGGGATTGGTTAACTAAATATAAACACCTGTGGTACCACCATACACCATTCCGGCACTCCCCATTCCAGAGAGAAAAAGAATCCACTAACCACCCCCAACCACACCTCCCCCTACTGACGACCTTCCGTATTCAGCATTTTGAGAATTTCCATCATTGGAGTAAGAACTATATCCAAGTCCTGAAGATGGACCGAAACGTTGCACCGTCGACAATAAACATCAAGTTTCCATAACATCCCGTGTTTGTCTACTTTTCTCCATATACTGTCGGATTAACCTTCTCACATTTCTACCATATATATATATATATATATATATATATATATATATATATATATATATAGTTACTGCCACCAGTTCTTTATAGAAGATCATCTGTTCAATTCCACAAAAAGCTCACGTGGGAGCGCATGTGATTCCTTAGGCTAAACTCATCCTTGCAAGCCCTGTCACAAATGTGGTATGGATATATTAACCCCTTGTATTGTCATATGGCTGTTCATACCCACCGTACATACTTTATTATATAAATGACATAAATGACATGAATTATCTGTAGGCTGTTGCGAAAGGTGTCAGAATTTATCTTTATTGATTAAAATGATTTGTATAAGATTTACTATTTTTGAAAAAATAAAATAAAATAACAAATATCTAAAATAAACAAATAAAAGATAAATTAATTTACAGTTGAAGAGGAGACGCTAGAAACAGTCGTAAATCTAATATGGGCGTTTTTTTATTCGAATACTGTTTGGTTGGTTGGTTGGTTGGTTGGTTGGTTGGTTGGTTGGTTGGATTTTACAGCATTTCAACCCTTGGGTTATTTTATGTCGAAGATGGTTTTGTTTTTATTCATTCAGGTTGAGTCTTCAATTTTAAAAAAAATAACGTCCCATTCATTAATCTTTTTCAGAATACAAGGTTTTTCTAAAAAAAAGTATCAAGTTTATAGCTGTATTTATCAAGATAGAAATGAAGAATGAATGGAACGTTGTTTTTTTTTTTTTCAGAATACAAGGTGTGTCAAAAAGTACAACAAATCTCGATACTTTTTTGACACACCTTATATATATATATATATATATATATATATATATATATAAGTTTTTGTGCTCTCTACTGAGGCAACGTCGTATCCGATGGCTGGGTCATGTACATCGGATGGATGATGGACAAATCCCGAAAGACATTCTTTATGCAGAGCTTTCGTTTGGTAAAAGACAGATTGGTCGCCCCCAGCTGCGATTCAAGGTTGTCTGCAAGAATGATCTCAGGTGCTTTGGCATTGCCCCTTCCAGCCGGGAAAATTTGGCTCGGGGCCGACTCGGTGGCGGCAGAATATCCGTAGAGGACTGTTCATGTCAGAAGTCACCCTGACGAAACACCATGAAACTAAGAGGTCTAGAAGAAAGCAGCGGCAACAAAGCACCGGCACATCAACATCTTCAGGGACAGCCTTCAAATGCGAAATCTGTGGTCGAGAATGTTTTTCAAACATCGGACTTCACAGTCACAGGAGGCGCTGTAACTTCGGGGGCACAAAAACTTTATTATAGGCTTCCGAGACTGAAATGCCAATACAATATATATATATATATATATATATATATATATATATATATATATATATATATATATATATATATATTAAAAACAAGTATGATACAACATAAAAATCATTAGAACAATATAATTTCTAATATGGAAGAAAAAAAAAAGAAAATCTAAATGAAAGTATTCGTTATTTAATTAATAAAGAAAAGGAAATATCAAAAAAGGATATTATTTTAGCCGTACGTCTGGGGAAAAGATAATAATAGAAAGAGACTAATAATAGTCACACTAAAACATGAAGAAGATGCCAGATTTCTGCAAAAGTTGGAAGAAAAATCGAAAATGAAGAAGAAGAAGAAGAAGAAGAAGAAGAAGAAGAAGAAGAAGAAGAAGAAGAAGAAGAAGAAGAAGAAGAAGAAGAATTATGGATAAATCCAGACTTAACCAGAAGAGAAAAAGAAGTTACATTCGGGAAAAGAAAGAAAAAAATATTAAAAATGATACAATTGAAAATCAAAACAATGGAAAATCTACCATCATAACTCAAAATTTAAACGAGTCAAGAAAAACTGGGCAAATTTTAAAATATTGAATACAAATGTTAATTCGTTAAGAAAAAAAATAAGAGAACTAACGATTTTTGCTAACAAATATAAAATGATTTGTATTACATAAACACATTTTTCTGTGGAAATAGGTAAAAGAAGTGGATTTAGCAATACCAAATTGGATAAATGGGTAAGTAATGTCTATTGTAAATTCAATTAGTCAACATTTTAGATTACGACACAAATATTTTTAACCGTTTACAATAAAAAGGATTGTATTGGTTTATAGAAGAATATACTAGATGTAAACTAGTAAAAAATAAATTAAAGAAAGCTAAATTGGATCAGGGTTTGTTTTTTGTTTTTTCAAATGTTTAATTGGATATGTAAGTTTCATATCTCCATATGTTACATAATTTGTGTGTTGTCTATGAATTATGTATTATAGTGTAGTAACATTTAAAGAACGGTATTCGTAAATTGAAAGTTACCATTGAATCATAGCATGGCCGTTATAGAAGTGATTGACAGCAGTTCACATTTCACGCTGATTTCTCATTTGCTAAAGGCAACGCGTATGAAGGGAACTGAGTTAGAGTAAAGAGAATTTGGCGGTTCGTCGATGGAAGCTGACGCAATGGTCGTCTGTTGCCAAGTAAGCCATCTTCTCACAGCACGGTTGAACCCTTTTAAGCTTTTGGGTAATAAAGACATCTGAGAAAATAAACTAAGTCTTGTGTTCATTATTTAGGAAAAAAAAGAGGATGAACACAGACAAACCATAACTGGAGCCAACACAAAAGAAACCCGTACCAACCAGAGGAAGAGACTAAAGGAAATCAAACCAAAAGAACATGGCCAGTCAACAAAATAGAACCCTTCTTCCCATTATGTACCCAGCAGATGAAGGGGTATATAACATCAAGAGTATTCAAATTGATTTTAAACAAAACATTCTTTTTCATTTGAGCCAATATTTAACTCTTTCACAATGTCTACAGCCTGGTGTCTCACATAGACTAGGGTTAACTTTCAGAATAATTTTTTTAAATAAAAATTTAAAAAATAAAAAACCCTAGACATAAAAAAAAAAAAAGATTCAAAGTACGATACTAGTCCTTGCCAACTCAGCTGTTAGTCATCTATTTCCAAGTAAGCCATCTTCTCACAGCACGGTTGGACCCTTTTGGGCTTTTGGGTAATAAAGACGTCTGAGAAAATAAACTAAGTCTTGTGTTCATTATTTAGAGGGAAAAAGAGGATAAACACAGACAAATCATAACTGGAAGCCAACACAAAAGAACCCGTACCAACCAGAGGAAGAGACTAAGGAAATCAACCCAAAAGAACATGGCCGGTCGGAGAAATAGAAACCTCCCTCCCTTTATATAACCAGCAGATGAAGGTATATATAACATACAGGGTAAATTTAATTATGCCATGTATTGAAATAGATGTTAAAATGAAACCGGATTTTGAATATCTTATTATAATGGAGATTTCGTGTCTGTGTGTCTGTCTGTAACCGAAATTACCTCACTGCCTACGTCATAATACTCTCAGTAATTGCGTAATTTTATCAATGAGTACTTAATTTATATTCAAAATCATTAATACATAGAATAAAGAACAACTCAGAAATTAAGTATGCAATATTAAACGGTCCACATTGTTTGTTAAACTATGCCCGGTATTATTGATTTATATATAGTTTGTTTTATTCTAATATGTATTTAAAGTCATCTAACGTATAGAGTTTTAAGAGAAAATTATTTACAAACAAGAAGTAGTCACATAATCTTCTTCGACATTAAATTTGAAGATATTCGTGTATTTAACTGTATACTCTTGGGAAATGTATGAATCTAAATATTTCCCTCCAGTAAATAGTAGGGCAGACTAGGAGAAGGAAAACTCTGAATTCAAACCTGGTAAACTCCGCTTAAGAAATTGATCTTGTGTCACATCCCACACGTGCGGAGGGGTTGGTATATATATATATATATATATATATATATATATATATAGTCATCCACAGACACCGTGTTTCGACGTATCACGTCTCTTCAGTGTGGCTAGACATTTGTCAGTTACCTACAGCTGGGATATATATATATATATATATATATATATATATATATATATATATATATATTATTTTATTTTATTTTTCTATTTATTTTTCTATTTATTTTTTTTTTTTTTTCGCTGGTTATCAAGTTACGGACTCCAGAATTTTCATGTTTTTTTTTTGGGGGGGGGAGTTGATTTATGATAA
The DNA here is from genome assembly GCA_023376005.1 of Doryteuthis pealeii. Classification (NCBI taxonomy): domain Eukaryota; kingdom Metazoa; phylum Mollusca; class Cephalopoda; order Myopsida; family Loliginidae; genus Doryteuthis; species Doryteuthis pealeii. Next base: position 104,085,170 of record CM042138.1, on the reverse strand, counting down.
TTTGTTTTATGTTTTGTTTTGTTTTTTTTGTTGTTGTTTTTGTTTGTTTTTTCGTGTTTTTTTTTTTTTGTTTGTTTTTTTTTTGGTGTTGTTTTTTTTTTTTTTTTTTTTTTTTGTTGTGTTTTTTTTAAAGAATGCTCCCTTATAATTAACAGCAAGGAGACAAAGTCGCACGCTCTACATACCTGCATCAATCTGAATTCGGAAATAATTTTGTTTTGCAGTAATTTATTTAGGGCATTTTCAATAATATGTCTCAATGAACCTTTTTTAACAATGAATTAACTTTCTTTTCAATAACAAAATTTTATTTATTTTTTAACAATGAATTGAAAATAAATCAAAAATTATTTAAGAATTCAGATGAAAAATAACAAGTTAATTTTTCTGCCAAAAAAAAAGATCAAACGAGCGTATGAGGTTGGTTCCTGTTGGTAATTTGAAGGCAGCATTCCTTTTTTTTTTTTTTTTTTTTTTTTTTTTTAATCTGAAAAAATCGGAGTGCATATCCTGAAGATAACCAAATTGGCTAATCAGATGAAAAACAGATTTAGCGTAGAAATAAGATTAATTTGAAAGATTGTTTTTTAAATGTTAAGAAAAAGAATTTAAGAGGGCATTTTTAGGAACTATCGGATGAATTAAAAATTGTCAGTTAATATTTCTATTTCTTATATATCTAATTTAAGTAATTAACTTTTCTTTTCTTTTTTTTTTTTTTTTCAGAATTTTTATTAAAATTATTTCCATATCAATTTTTCAAATTATTTTTAACAAATGATTATTAATTTATATTCCTAGATAAAAAAAAATTCTATAAATATAACTTACAAAAATACAGGAAAATCAATGTTTGAATAACGTTTGTTATGTTTTAAACAAAAGTGGCAATGGAAACATCGGCTTTCCAAGGGAAGTAACAATTTTATCAAAATATAGAGTTGCTTCCCTTGTTTGTTTTTTACACTTACAAAAATTTTTAATATTATTTGAATTTTTTCTATAAAAAAACAACTTCTGAGTGGAAACAAAGGAAATAATAATAATAATAATAATAATAATAATAATAATAATAATAATAATAACTCTGCTTATACAAATCATGCAAGTATAATCGTGGCATTCATTGTACGCACACATCTGACAGAATTTCAGAGAATATTTTTAAAAACTCGGTATAGCCAAAATTTCGGGACGACAGCACATACATTTTTTTTAAAACTTTTATAAAAGAATTAAAATTGTAAATTGTCACTTATTTTGATTTTTTTTTTTTTTCTTAAGAACAGTGTCTACGACTGAAAAATATTTTCTATGAATTCCTTAATTCTTACAATGAAATAAATCACGTTAAAAAGAGCACATCTTCAAGAAAAAAATAACGGCAAAAATGAACCATCTTGACAAATACAGATTTAGACTGCAAAAATTATTTTTACATGTGATCTTTTTTTATCTTTCCTCTTCATAATATAGCAAAAGTTAGGTTAAATTTATTCATTTTTTCTGAGTTTTGTGCAATTTTAATTCTTGGGACTAAAAAAAATTTTTTTTTTTAATTTTAAAAAGTGAAATTTGGTCATACCATGACATTTTTATTTTTTTGTTTTTTTTTATTTCTATTTTTATTCTTATTTTTATTTTCATTTTTTATTTTATCATTTTTCTTCGGTTTCCTACCAAGCTAAAACAGATACGAAATAATTTTATAACTGGAGACGGAGCCACACACAAATCGAAACTTGCGCATGGACATTGCAAAAATGTTTGGTTTCATCGGCACCTCTTTTCAGTGGAAGCCTCAGGCGCTGGGCAATAAATCCAACCCATATGCCTTTTAGGTGAAGAGGCAACTGCTGTCTAGGGGAAAGGGCCCCTGGAATAAAGTGAATCATTTTTATCCCCATTTACCCAACCTAAGTCAGCTAAAAGTTGAAATTTTTTAAACAATTTTAATTTAAGGGTTGGCTAGGGGTGTGTATTCCTAAGAAGCAATGTACGCACTGCATATCCTATAAAAAGGTATTCCGTACAAAATTTAAAATATCTTTCTTTCAGATTATTTATATCAGTTGAATCATTAAACCACAATTGTAATGAACGCTTGAAACAAATCTGTACCGGAATCACTCTAGAGCAGGGGTCACCAAACTACGGCCGGCGGACTGGATCCGGCCCGCGAAGGAATTTTATCAGGTCCGATAACGGTACTTTAATTTGTTTGTTAAAACGTATGGAACGCGAGATCTGATACCATTTGAATTTAAATATTATGTTAAGCTTACTAAATCTCCATGGACTTGACTACTCTAGCTAGGTTACAAAATTTCGTGCGTGTGAGAATTTCACTTGTTACTCCAAACCAAACATTTGAGGATATCTTAAAAGGCAAACTTCAGTTTCACAAATCTCACTAAACCTTTCTGCTAATGTTGTGTCCTTTGATGTTTTGAAAATGAATATGTTGGTTAAATTTGTTTTTGTGCATCTTACGCCACTCATCCATGAATATATCACGGAAAGGTAAATTTTTGTTTTACATCTTTTTCTCGGAGCTTTCGTTCTGGCTTAGCAAGTATTGAACACAATAATAATGTGGCCTGCGCTCTTTATTTTTTCAATTGTCCGGCCCACCGTGAAAAAAATTTTTGGTGACCCCTGCTCTAGAAGGAGCTAATATGCTTTCAAGTCGTGTAGTAAATAACTTAATATTGATAATGATAAACACGTGAATAAATAAGTAATTAGAAATTAAAAATTACGAATTATTCTTGTCTGATGTCTCCATTAATTCGAGGCCGGTGTTCACGTGACCGTGAAATGAATCATTCTTTTCAAAATCGGTGACCTTACTCCCTGTTTTTGAAAATTCTGGGAAGTAAATGAGTGATAATTGTGCATATGCATATGTGCGTGGGACAAATCTTCATCGAACAACCTTAAATAATAAAATAAAAAATAAAATGGCGAACTACGTTTTTAAAAAAATTGTTTGTTTAAAAAAAAACCTGTTTTTCTAGATTCATGTGAACGGGATAAAAGTGTCCGAGAAAATTCAATGAAATGGATCATTGAAATATGAATGTATACATAGACAACAGTGCATATGCACAAACATAAACGAATATATTTACACTTCTCTCGGTCTTTTTTTTTCTATCTGTCTGGAGATAGATAGATAGATAGATAGATATTAACTAAACGATATATATATATATATATATATATATATATATATATATATATATATAGATAGATAGATAGATAGATAGATATAATTCATATATATATATATATATATATATATATATATAAGGGGCTGTATAATGATAGATATGAACAAAACATTATAGATAGATAGATAGATAGATAGATAGATAGATAGATAGATATAATTAAGTTAGCTCGACACGATGACAAAGAAGGAAAATCAGGATAGAAAGATTGTGTAATGAAAATCTTTGAACTGCCTGCCTGGGTTTTGACTACGACCCTTGGAGGTAATGAGAAATTTTCACACACACACGCATATATATATATATATATATATATATATATATATATATATATATAGCATTTTCCATAAATAAGTACTGGAAAGTGCAAATACACCTAAGTCTAAAGTCGTAGAATCAAGGTCATTTCCTACGACCATAACCGTTATGCTAAGCGCACCTCCATAGTCATTTATGTATCAACTGGAAAAAATATATTGCAATATATTCTCCTAGACTTGGGTGTAACAGTAATGAAGTGACTCTTTGAATACACAGGTTAGTCCGCCCCACCCACACGCACACACCTCTTTAACAATATCTTATCATAATAGACATTGTCTGTGTGTCTGTCTATAACCACAACTACACCACCCCGGCGTCACAATTTCCTTCGTTATTTACGTCATATTCACCGTCAATATATTTCTATTTAAATCATTAAGAAAAATATCTAATATTATTAATACTGTTGGCCTTATCTACATACCAATAACATCCAACTGCATTTGCATTTACAGCCAAATAACGTATTATAGTGTGAACGGGAATGATAATTTGCATAATGATCTTTTAAAAAATGATTTTAATAAATATTTGCTTAGTTTTATTGATTTCTAATTGTTTGGTTTCATTTTAGTAATTTAAAAAATCCATTACCCAAAAGAAATAATGTAATTTTAATGTGTGATTTAGTTAGATAGCTGAACTAAGAAAATTTTACAAAAAAAGCCGGAACTGATGGAAAGAGCTAACGTTCAAATTTTTCTATTTTTCGAATATACTCCCTGTTTCAAATAAGTTTAAAATCATAATTAATAGTTAATTATTTATATAGAAATCAATAAAAATAAGTGTAATCTTTTTATATGCGTTCTTATTTAATTTCGTTAGTCTTTCTGATTTAATATATCTTATTACCTTGAAATTTAATACTTGTGCCTGGAGGGCGCTTATTTTTGCTAGCAGAAATTCTTTTTTTAGAATAACATCGATAACCAAACTTTGAAATTATAAACATTTTTTTAGGGACACGTTGCTCGTTTAAGCTTTAGAGGCAATGTCAATTAGCAATGTTATTTTTACGTCAAACAGGCCACCCCTTTGAACAGTATTCCAACGGTACACGTCCATTATGAATATCTTGTCCCGAGCCACAGAACGGTCTTCGGTTTTTCAGCAATTTAACAGTACAAACATATTGGCAGTGTTCTTGCCATTGTAGGACTGTATTGTTCGTAATACCAACCAGCTTTTAAAGATATTATAAAATATTGTCGTTGCAAAACTTTTTCACAATTTCCACTCTTGGAGGGTCGTCATTTTCAAAGTAAATTGTTTGGTTAACACCGTCGACAAAAAATTAACAAAATGGTCAATTTGATTCATAGATGGTATCCTAAGAGGTACTATCACTCCAGATCAGAGTGTTCTTGAGAGTGATGATAATGAAGAGGTACTCCACACTCCCCCAGTGTTCCAGAACTGGAGCCTCACCACCAGATGCAGTTTAGTGTTGTACCCAGGACACACATTTTTTTTTGGGGGGGTGAAGAGGAGGCTCTGCAGAGGATACAGTCAGCGTATTCTAAGTCTCGCCAAAAGGGCTTCATCATATCATTGGTAATGACGATGATGATGATAATTACATTTGTGGGGTGATAAGAGGTTTAATGTTTTAGGTTTAAAAGGTAGCTGGTTATTCTTGGTGCGTGTTCCTAGGGTTTGCTTTTAACCCATCTTATTTGATGGTCGCGCTGAAAAGAAAAGGAAAGAAAATGAGGAGACAAAGGCAAAAGGTAGTTTTAGGATTTAGGCTTTATTCATGGGTCATAGCCACTACATGGTAAGGAAATATCTTCCTGTCCAGGTATTTGGTATTTGCCTCTCATCCCATTCATGAGGGCGTGACACAAGGACATTTTTATGTGGGCCCACCCACAAGCCGAAGCTCATGGGTGGTAGGTAGAAAAAATTGCGTCGATCCCGTCGGCATTTCCCCACAAGGGGGGCGCTGGGCAATAAACTCATCCCTGTCCCTTTAAATCGAGGGGGTAGGTATTGCCTGGGGGAAAGCGCCCTGGGATCGACGCTATTAACTTGTAAAGATCCAGGGTCGAAGCCATTGGTCCCCCGGCGTTGGCCGGAGCTATATCTTCCTGCCCAGTAGTAGTGTCTCGTTCCAGTTAAGGCCTAAGTTCGAATGACTGAGAGATTATCTTGAGGGTCGGAAGTGGGTCCCTTTCCCTGCACATACTCGGTGGATCCTTCCGGTCTGAAGGCTCATGGGAGTTTTTTTTTTTTTTTTCATTCTTTTATTTTAATTTTATCTTAATCCCCACACATTTTCAATCGAGGTTACTGGCCATATGGAATTTTACCACGGTTTATCGTAAAACTGGTAATTGTTGCATCTCTAGTTAGTCCTGACAATCCATCCTGATTTTCACTTCTTTTCTTTCTTTTTTTTTTTTTTTTTTGTTTTGCTTAGTTCAATGAATGCTGCGTTTTATAAATGAATTATAAACCTTCACCCGCCCATACCTTACCACGCCGATACATTGCACAATGCGGTTGTGAAATGTTGTTTGAAACGAGTAAAAATTCCCAAGACATCAAACATGGCTAACGTGTGAAGAAAGGGCCAATGTTGACCTTTGACTAATTGCGCTTTCATTCAATACAAGAAAAATGAATTATTCAAATAAAACGGCTAAAATTAGTAAGGATTACCAGAGCACGAAAAAAAGAATCACGTGTTTAGATATATCCGGACAAGGGCGGACAGAGCATCGGGTAATCGAGCAGTGCCTGAGGACCGAAATAACCTCTTTATGTTTTAGGACCTCAGGCACTGAGGTATAAGACTACTTTAAATAATATATCCCACTGAAAACATTATTAGTAGTATTTCACTTCTTGTGAGTTTTTCACACCAGCATTAGCTGATAGTCTTTCACTGGAGTTTGAGTGACAACAAGTCTCCTCAGGTCTCCAGGATTCTCCTAAGTATTCTGGCTGATTTCAACAATGCTGTTGTCTGGATGGTCTCAATTCTTCCTCTGATTTCCAGTTCCTCTAGTCTCTTTTCTAAGCTTTTCGGGACCTTTCCAAATGCACCAACAACAATTGGTATCACTTTCACCCTCATATTCCACAGCTTTTTCAATTCTCTAGCAAGGTCCTGGTATTTGTCTATCTTTTCGTTTTTCGTCTATCTTTTGCATTTCACATTGCGTTAATACCTTTGGGGACGCCGTTCGCTATAAGAAGAATAAGACACAAGATCGCAAGTATGGGGCATCTAGCGAGGATTGAACTCGCTATTCAGTAGTAATGGGTCACGCTAATCATTACAACACGATAGGATGCCCTACCCGAAGGAAAGGTAAGTATCCAACTAATTTCCCTTCAGTTATGGGTAAATAGTAGGACAGACTGGACTCTTTAACATTGGTATGGCAACCGGTATAGGAGAAGAAAAACTCTGAATTCAAACCTGTTAAACTTTCGACGCTTTTTATATTGATCGTCCTGTTAGCGAGGTTAAGAATACACTGTGTTCCCTTGCAGAATGCTAAGACCCCCCCCCCCAAAAAGGGGTTTCCTATATATGGCATTAAACTACATCTGGTGGTGTAGCTCCAGATCTGGGAAATGTTGAGTACCCCTTCATTACCCTTACTCCCAGATCCACTCTGGTAGTATTCGATAGGAACATGTTTAAAAAAAATACACAAAATGTGAAATTGAATGTACAATGAACGCAATTCCCTAACCTCTGAGCGTAAAATAATGAAATGCGATTAAAGTCAATTAATCATTAGAAGAGTCGCAGAAACCTGAGGAGACTTGCTATCCCTTGGACTTGTGAAAAACCACCAGTTAAAACTGGTGTGAAAAACTCGCATCGAGTGAAAATAATCATAGCGATTTTATAAAGATAAAAAAAAACAATTTTTTAAAGATGATTTTTTTAGAAAAAAATGTTTTTTAAAACACGAGGCATTTTCAGATATTTGTTCAATGCATTGTATTGTAATATTGATTAATATTTAATATATTGATATTAGTATTAGTATTTAGACATTATTTCAGAAAATATTGAATCAAAATGAATTAGATATTTAATATATCAAATATTTATTATTATCAATTTATTTTATAATTATATATTTAATGAATTAATATCAAATTGAAATTTTACAAAATACCAATTGAATAATATATATATATATATATATATATATATATATATATATATATATATATATATATATATATATATATATATTCATTGGCAATTCAGTCTCGAAAGACTATGATAAAGTTTTTTGTGTGCCCCTGAAGTTGCAGCGCCTCATTTGACTATGAAGTCCGATGTTTGAGAAACATTCACGACCACAGATTTTACATTTGTAGGTTGTCCCTGTAGATGATGATGTTCCGATGCTTTGTTGCCGTTGCTTTCTCATGGACCTCTTAGCTTAATGATGTTGTATCAGGGTGACTTCTGACATGTACAGTCCTCTACGGAGATTCTGCCGCCACCGAGAGCGGTCTTGAGCCAAATTTTCCCAGCTGGAAGGGACAATGCCAAAGCACCTATATATATTATTTGTAATATAAATTAAGGATTAGTTTTTAAAGTCGTCGTCTTCTTCTTCTTCTTCTTCTTCTTCTTCTTCTTCTTCTTCTTTGTTTTTGTTTAATTTCCTCAATTTTTTTTACATTCAAGTCTGTCCATAATTTTGTCTTAGTTGAAGTGCGAGGGATGCTCCGAAAGTAATGCTTCCTATTTAGTTTCCTGGAAATTAAAGCCACTACAGACAGCGAAACAAAATCGTTGGATAAAGCAAATTTTCAGCTACTAAATCTTTTTTCCACGTAGTCACCAATTATTGTCTATTCATTTGGTCAATGATGTACAAAAAAAACTATCTGCATGCAATAGAAATGAATAAGAATCATTATTTTCGGAATATATCTTGTAAATTTTGACCAAAAAAATGTCTTGTTTTATTGGTTTGTTTTGAATGAGGTAATGTAAACAACGGAGACATGAAAATAAATGTTTGCTCCGATGTTTCAACAATGTTGGAAATTGTAGAGTTTAGTCATAACTCTGAAAGCGATGTCAGCGGCGTGATCAATGGGTGGGAGCAAGAGCTCGGCCCAGCTGCCTCTCCTGTGGACAATAAATACTGACTCAGATTTTTCAAACCTTTATAATACTATGCATGCGGGGGTAGGTGTGTATATATAATACTATGCATTGGGCATGCATATGTGGCTGCACAGTAGGTGTGTGTATATATATAATTCTAGGTAGTTATAATTAGTAAATAGTAAGTCAAGCCACATATATGTATAAATATGTGTGTGTGTGTTCTAGTGTGGATAATGGGGGTATACATATGTATAGATAGATAGATACATATGTGCGCATGTATACATACATGTGTGTGTATGCATATATTGTATGTGTAAGTAGGCGTAAGGTATGTGAATGGTCGGTCAAAGAAACCATAAAAAGTAAGATTAGGGTTTAGAATAGATATGAAAAGTGATAAAGGCCAGAAGCAGACAACATGTCTGGTCCTTTGGCACTTAATAGTTGACCAGTTGGTCAGATGGGTCATAAAACACCATCAGGGTGGTCTGTTAGAACAAAGGATTTTGAAATCTCGGAGGATGAGATTTGGACGAGATTTGAGATGAGATCTGAGGATCTCTGGGAAATTTGAAAGGATTTTAGTCAGTTAGTTTTCGGACAGCGAAGAGAGCAGTTGAGCTTCGGACACTGAAGAACTAAGATGTTAGTTGCCCACTAAAAACCAACTTTAGAAGAGGTTCCCAAAGAAAAGGGGGGGGGGTTATCCCCCATCTCGGCAACCATGGAACTGTAGCCGATAGAAAGAATTAATGCAAGTTATATACCTCATCTTTGCCATCTGAAGTTCACCTGACTGGTTTGTCTTTGTTGTTGTTTATTCTCTCTTTCTCCTTGTGACACTTGTTTGTTTGTGCACCCCATGGCGGGGGGCCCCTGCGAGATGTTTGAGTACGTGTTTGCAACGGGAACAGGTCCTAGTAGAGAACTAGTAGACGACACGATATGAACGGCCAGAAAGAGTAGTGCAGCAAAGATGCAGTGAACGCAAGAGAGTTGCAGAAGTGCAAGAGCCTCGCAGCCCGCCGGTGGTGTTACACCTTCATCTTCCCGCTCACTTTCAATTCTACGCATTTATAGTTAAGGAGTATAGTGGCAAAAGTTAGGCAATATGCTTCAATATTATAGCAACACAAAGGCATTTGGGGTAGAGCGATTTTGTGCCTCCCTCTGAAGCTGCCTCTCGAACCCCGCTTTTTTTTTCTAGTTTTTTTTTCTCTCGTGGCCACGATAGTGGCGTACAAAAGTCGTGATCCAGGTGGTTTGAGAGCTCAGTCCAGTGGTCCCTCCAGTGGGCAATAAATAACGATTCAAATCTTCACCTACTCGTTTACTTTCAAATCCTACGCATTCATAGTTCAGGAGTAGAGTAGCAAAAGTTATACAATATGTTTCCCTGTTATAGTAACGCAAAGGCTTTTGAGTTAGGGCGATTTTGCACGCCAGCCTTGCTGAACAACCCCCCCCCCCAGCCCCCAGCCCTTTGTTCCACTACTTAATGATGTCAACATACATATAGATAAAGCATGACCTGCTATTGACAGGAAATCAAGCATGTGTCAGTACAATTGTATGGCTGCACTACCTTGACTTTAAGGGAGCGCTTGGCAAAAAAGCTAGATGGGAACTACACAAGGACGTTGCGTGATGTTTTGAACAAATGCTAGAAGCAGCACACCACAAAACAACAGTTGTATGACCACTTACCTCCCATCTTAGAAACCATCCGATATGTTGGGCACTGCTGGATAAGCAAGGATAAATTCATAAGCGACGTTCTCTTGTGGTCTCTTACACATGGACACACCAGCGTTGGCCGAACAGCAAGGACTTCTAGTCATCAGCTCTGCGCGGACCTACTAAAAGCAATGGCTGATAGGAACGGATGGTGAGAAAAGGTCATGGGAATCCATGCTATCAGCATGACTTGATGAGGAGGAGGAGGTGGAGGAGGAACAGGAGGAGGAGGAGGAAACATGTTTGGAAATTCCCATAAACAGTGATAGAAGGATACAATTTGTTTTTGATAAAAGAAATTATGACTGATAAGATTTTATTGTTTTATTATAATCATTATTCTTAAACAGGGGTCGGCTACCCCCGGTCCGCGGGCCGTATCTGGCCCTCGAGTCATTTTCGTTTGGTCCACCAACTTAACACATGGACTCTAATTATTCAATGAATGCATTATATGGAAGTATATATGCTTGGGAACAATTCTTTCCGAGAACAAAATATGCTATAAGTTATTTAACTCTATGCCTACCAAATTTCCTCCACAGTTGTAGCAAATTTTCTAGGTATTTTTTTACGTGTATGACAGGATATATCAAAGTTCACTAACTATTCACCTGAAAACTGATTATATTCTAATAAGTCGTATTATTATTGTATAAAGAGTTAATGTCATGGTCGTCCATCGAGACTCTGCATAGCTGTTTGGCTCTCTCTCTCTCTCTCTCTCTCTCTCTCTCTCTCTCTCTCTCTCTCTCTCTCTCTCTCTCTCTCTCTCTCTCTCTCTCTCCTTTTTAAACTTTGAACTCTTTGAACGAAAGATCTGTCAATAACATCAAAAATTGTTCTCATTAAAAATCACCCTGTCGGCGGGGCTTAGAATAAGCTGACTATATCGCCTGCCGAGGGTATATCCTGCGTATGATGCTAAAATGCGTCTGATGGTGAGGCTCCAGTTCTTGAGATCTGGGGATTATGGAGTATTTCTTTATTGCCCTTACTCCCAGGGTCCACTCTGGCCCGGTGTTGTAGTATCTGTTAGGGTCCAATGTATGGGTCAAATAGATCTGTTTAAAAACTCTTCGTATTCGATAGGACCGTGTGCAAAAAAAAACTCTTCAGAAATAACTACACGAAAATGTAACTATGAATGTGTTTCCCTAACCTCTATGTATAGAATAAAGCTAAACAGGTTGACATGACGTTAAAATCAATCAGCTCTATTTTTTAAATGTATATGTGACGTCGTCACATAAAGATATATATATATATATATATATATATATATATATATATATATTATATATATATATATATATATACAGGGTGTCACAGAAGCTACACACCATCCTGGTTTTCAAAAATACACCTTTGTTGATTTCAAATCACTGTTATTGAGAATAATTATAATAAATGCTCAAATTGAGAGATAGAAAATTAATTGTGTCAATTAATATCTATGAATATGTTTTTGAAATAACTAAAGATGTTTTTCAAAACCTGGATAATACATGACTTCTGGGACACCCTGTATATATAATATATATATATATATATATATATATATATATATATATATATATATACCGTAGTGAATATATATATACATATATATTACATATATATATAGAGAGAGAGGGGGGAGAAAGAGAAAGAGAGAAGAGAAGTAACTTCGTGCCAATTGCGTTCTTGTCTATGGGCTTTGCGCCCAACAACCTCGTGCCGTATGAACGCAGTAACTTGCTTAACAGTGGCATTACAGAAGTCAAATAACACCTATAAAGTCACCAAATACTTCTTTATTGGCGCGATAGACAGCAAGTAGAATTAGAAAGTTGAAGGATAATACTCGTCAAAATCTATTAATAATGGAGATTAGGTTTCTATTTGTCTATAACCGAAACTACGTCACTGATTACGTCACATTATCCAAATGCTTTTGACATTTTATAACAGGGGTCGGCAATGACTAACTCTTTATACAATAATAATAAGACTTACACTTTCCTTTTTCTACCAGCTAAATTTCAATAATTCAACACGAAAGACTATTTTTCCATTAGGACATATCGCTCATACGACTCTGTACAATCTCTTCCTTGTATTTCAATGACATGTTTGGTTCTTGTCTGTAAAGTTTGTTCAGGCAATAAAACATTCTAACATTTGTTCTGTGCGAGGAAACGGTATTCAACCAGATATCGTTCTTCAACGGTAGTATTACAGAAGTCAAATAACACCTATAGAGTCACTAAATGCTTCTTTATTTTCGCGATAGACAGCAAGTAGAATTAGAAAGTTGAAGGATAATACTCGTCAAAATCTATTAATAATGGAGATTAGGTTTCTATTTGTCTGTAACCGAAACTACGTCACTGATTACGTCACATTATCCAAAATCGTCATGACATAATAAATACACTCAAAATTTGAGCATGTAACCCTAGACGGTCCTCGTGGTTTTTTAAAACATGTTTTAATCAATACATGCCCGGTATTATATATTTATATATAGTTTGTTTTATTTTAATATATATTTAAAGTTATCAGAATTATGTTTCCATTTCAAATTGTTTTATCTTTTATTTTTTATTTTTTTTACTCCTTTAATAAATTTGATGATTTTACTTACTTATGGTACAAACTCTCTGACATCGAATTTTTAACTCCTACCCCCTCAAGCAATATCTTTCAAAAATTAGTTTTTACACCGAAATTTTCTTATCTTTTTTTTGCTAGTTATTACTAATGACCATTGACGTATACAAATATAAAAAAGATAATATGTCTTGCAGGTTTTTCTTATTTTAATTAGTATTTCACATTTTTGTTATGTCCATGTTTTATTTATTTACTTTATTTATTCTTGTTTTATATATATATATATATATATATATATATATATATATATATATATATATATTACTAGGTTGAGTCAAAAGTTTTGCAATATTTGCATACGTACTTGTCTCTGGAATAAACTGGTATCAATGAGGGATCAAAGAACTGGCCGAAAAGTGACTTCAGACAGTGCAATATGATGGCATCTATTTCGAATGTTAGGCTACATTGGCTGCAATTTGAAGAATAAAGCAAATAAGTTACCAAAATATAGCCAAACTTTTGACTCACCCTATTATTATGCGAGTTTTTGCTGGAGTCTGAGTGACAGCAAGTCTCCTCAGGTTTCCAGAACTCTTCTGAGTATTATAGCCGATCTTAGCAATTCTGTTATCTGGATAGTCTCGATTTTTCCTCTCATTTTCAATTCCTCCAGTCCTTTTTTCAAAACCCTTGGGGACCGTTCCAAGAACACCAATTACGATTGGTACCACTATTACCATCATGTTCCACAATTTGTTTGTTTTGTTTTTTGTTGTTGTTTTTTTTTTTGGGGGGGAGGATTTTTGTTGTTTTGTGTGGGGTTTTTTTTGTTTGTTTTTTGTTTTGTTTTTGTCTCTGTCAAGTTACGAGTGCTACGTTATTAGGGAGCTTGGATAATTAAGGGCCGCAAAAGAATCAGTTTTAGTAAAAATTAATTATGGGAGAAAAAGAAGGAAAGAAATATTTTGAAAAAATATTTTGCAAGAAAGAATTTATTTTGTGAATGTTTGTTTAAATTGTTTGTTGAAATTCCAAATCAGAAAAAAATAATATTTTCTGGGGAATTATAAACATTCTTGGGAGGAATGTCGAATTGTTTGGTTAAAAATTCCAATGCATACTTATATAATACAATATAACAATATACAATGGAATAAAAATAATGACGTAAGAACATAATCAGCTGATTAACGGTAATTATAAAAGAAGGGGTGAATAGTCGAAGGGGAGAAGAGTTAACGAAAGCAGACCAGTAAGGGTCTGGAGACGACACGCGGCGCAGGTCTGATTTAGGCTATCCGAGAAAAGTAGACTTTCTTTCTTTCTTTCCTCTCCGAAAGCTGACAGTTGACAGGACGAGAGTCATAAGCTTATTGTATCTAATTATGCCGAGTCTGTTATTGTAAACAATATTTCTATCACTCTCTTTTCATTGACGACTAAAATATACCGATCACGACCAAAGTGCGCAAGTTTGTCTTTAATCAGCATAGGTCACCACGGAACTTAATTGAAGGGACGTTCTTCACACACGAAGAAACGAACCCCCAATACGTTATACAAGTATTTGTCTGTCTTTTCGCTTTCTTTCATTTTTATTCTGGCAAAATCCACTAGATGTGAAGTTCTTTTGTTTTCTTTTTTTCTTGTTAATTAACACTACGTATGGTCTTCTGGCCGAAATTGGGTGATCCGTTTGTATCTCAAAACCCCAGAAAATTTTATACGGCTTATTCTCTGGGGCGGATCATCCTTTGTGTATACACCATTTGGTAGTATGGTAAAATTTTAATCTCTTGCATAATTCCCAGTGGATCATCTTTCCCACCTAGTCGTGTCTAGGCTTGTATTACATTTGTATTAGTTTGCTGCATTCGATTATTATGTGATTAACAGTTTCGTCTCTATCTCCACAGTATATGGTACTATTTAAATCCATAGTTGGAAGGCTTCATACCTTTCCCAAGGGTATTAGTCTGAAAATGAATGTAATAGCGCGGCTGGAGTTAAAACGTTCTCACTACAATGTCGTAGTCTAGCACATTAGCCACTACGCCATGGGAATCCATCCACCATAATTTATTGTATTTTATGGGTAAATTGCTATAAATTGTATTATAAATATTATCAAAACAGGGAAAACAAAAGAATCTCTATCTCCACACAACCTACACTTGCTATTCTCTTGTGTCTTATCTATTTTCGATATAATATAGGTGTTCTTATGGCATTATTATTATTATTATTATTATTATTATTATTAACTAATACATATCAATATAAGACATCTTTGTCCCTTGCTTGGGAGCTTTTCAGCAGCAAAGCTTCAGACCTAAATGAGTCTTTTACATGTAAATTAGGCTTGGAGAGGCCGGCCCTTCTAAGATTTAACTGATACCGTAATACAGCCAGTTCGGACGACTCAGCGTCATTTTCGATTTCTTCATACGACGTCCCCGAATTCTGGGATTCCCGCATCTTGACGGAATGGAAATTGTTATCGTAAAAATGATTTATGTTCTGCTGAGGTGAATAATTCGCATTTGGCAAGCTAAACTCAGACGTAAAACCTGTACTGAATGATTTCTGAGATAATACAAACTCCCCGTTCGCTACGCGGTGTTTCGAGTCTGAAACCATAATAATGTTCTCGTCAGTCAGAAAACTGAAACTTTCATCAATAAACTGGCCTTCGAGAGCCGCTGATGTCGAAAGGTTTTTCATTAATTTAGGCACATAAAGGTTCATGTCGGACATGAAACGCCTCGGAGGACCAACATGTTGGCCGCTATAGTTCGAGTTTTTAATTCCTTCCGGTGCACCGGAAGTTAATATGTTACTGCGCAGGTGCGGCTGTTTGACTTGAGTCAGGTTAGAAGTCGGTTGATCCTTGTCCTTTGTTGTGGTGGGGATCTGTTCACTTCGCGAGGTACGTTTATCCTTTCTACTGACTAACTTCACGAATATATTCCGTTTTTTCTTTTTCTCCGTGTTTTTTTCTTCCGGTTTCGGTGCACTTGCTTGTGCCTTTGGTGTTGACTCTTGTTCAACACCATTTGAACAGCCATTATTCAACCGCGGGTTCTGGCTAAAGTTCCGTCTGTGGTGCTTGTAGTGATAATTGGTATTCAGGTGAGGCGTTGATGTGAATGATGTTCGGTACTTTCGTTCGCCGGACTTGCGGTTTACGTTCGCACTTACGGGATTCACGTCCGTGGAAATGTCGGACAGAGATCTATACACCTCTTGAGTCGGAGTATCGGATTTTGAGCCGCTGTTTCGAAGAATTATCGCTGTCACCGGAGTCGATACAGACTGTTTTCGCTTCATTCTTCCTGGCAGTAGACGATGCCATAAAGATGGTATCGTGTTGTCAAAAAAGTCTACAAAAAGAAAAGAAAAAGAATTGATTTATTGATCTGGTAACGACAAAATGTAAGGATACGGTTATTCCCCACTTCCCGTAAGTTTGCCTTACGATATCTCGATTTTACAGAAAGGTGGCGTAAGTTAAACTTCCGAAATATCTACATTATATATATATATATATATATATATATCAGTATTTTCATATCTCTAACTCTATCCCAGTATTTTTATATCTCTATCTATCCATACTAGTTTTCACCTGTCTGTCTGTCTGTCTCTCTCTCTCTGTCTCTCTCTCTCTCTCTCTCTCTCTCTCTCTCTCTCTCTCTCTCTCTCTCTCTCTCTCTCTCTCTCTCTCTCTCTCTTTTTCACATTTCTCACTCGACTTCAATTTGTTCACATCTATCGCAGTTTTTTAATATCTAAGTCTTTTCATATCTCTCTCTCTCTCTCTCTCTCTCTCTCTCTCTATATATATATATATATATATATATATATATATATATATATATTTTTTTCATATCTCGCTATATATATATATGTCTTAGTCTCTTCGTATCTCCCCTCAGTTATTTTCATACGTCTGTCTGTCTGCCCCCTCTCTCTCTCTCTCTCTCTCTCTCTCTCTCTCTCTCTCTCTCTCTCTCTCTCTCTCTCTAACACCATGCAATAAACCCGACCCTTTCCCCTTTTAGGCGAGGGGACAGATGCTGCCTGAGGGATCGCCCCCTTGAACTACGCGATTCATTTTACCTCACTTACTCGCCCTAAGGCAGGTAACAACTGAAGTATGGATGACCAAAGATGACAAAATCCAATATTACCACGATGGCAAGAGTATTTTCCCAACATTAATACATGCTTAAGGGCGGAATCCAGGTGGCTGAGCAGTCACTGACATGCACCACCCCACTTTGGCTCTTATTTGGGCTAGAAGGACGGTCGGAGAGGTATCCTCCGATCAATCGGCTGATCACGTCAAGTCCTAGTAATTATATGATTGTCCCAAACCCCTTATGGTGTAATGGTTAGTAAGCTAGATTCGCAGACCATTTTTAGTGAGTTCGATTCTCACTGGGCACCCTATACTTCTGGCCGTCTGCCATATCTATGTTAAGCTTAGTAAAGCAAGCTCCCAACTATTTTATCATATATACTAGGCGATGGTTAAGGGTCTTAGTGTCTTGAGTATGCCGTTAAACTGCATCTAGTGGTGAAGTTCCAATTCTAGAGCTCTGGGGAGTGTGGAGTACCCCTTTATTGCCATTACTCCCAGGTCCACTAAACCCGGAGTGGTAGTACCAGTTAGACCCATCATTAGTTTTAAAAAAATGAGTTTTAAAAAATTGAATACCAAATAATAATAAATAAAACAAAATGTCTCCGGCATAAAATATCCCAAGTGTTGACATGCCGTAAAATCCAACCAACCAACCAACATCCAAACATCGTTATATTACGGGCAATATTCTATTTTAATTATGCAATATAAAATATGTCTCTTTTCAGGAGTGTGTGTGTGTGTGTGTGTGTGTGTGTGTGTGTGTGTGTGTGTGTGTGTCTTAATTTTGGTTATGAAATAGTTTTCGATTTTTAGTTTTGTTCTATTTTTTATCTTAGTTTTTTTTTTTTTTTTTTTGCTTTTTTGTTTGTTTTTTTTTTGTTTTTTTTTTGTCGTTTTTATTTTTATTTTTATTTTTTCCTTGCTTCACAAAAGCTTAAGGTAATATAGCTGGGAAGACTTCAGACGCCGATTAGATTTCATGAGAAAAGCTTTAATTTCCTCTACACTTTCCCAGATCGATTCGTTTTCTTTCTTTCTTTTTTTCTGTCGCCTGTTTTGTGGCTAAAGTAGTTGAGTATCGTTCACTGGCACCGGCTGTCCGTGTTCGAACCCAGGTAAAAAGACAAGATTTCGAACCCACTGAAGATCGAATGCCATGTTTAGCGAGCTAGGCTATTGACGCTTCATTGCAATTCCATACAGGTCCACTCTGACCCGGAGTGGTAGTACCTGTTAGAAATGTCAAATGGATCTGTTTAAAAATTATTCGTACTCGATTTGTCCGTGTTCAAAAAAAAAAAACTTTTAAGAAACAACTGCATAGAAAATGTTAATATAAACGCGATTCTCTAATATCTAAGCATTAAATAACCCTAGACGGGTTGACATGCTAGTTAATTCGATTTTAACTCTCTCTCTCTCTCTCTCTCTCTCTCTCTCTCTCTCTCTCTCTCTCTCTCTCTGTGCGTGTGCATGTGTGTGCGTGTGTTCATGTGTCTGCGTTGTGAAGGTAAGTATTGTATTTTGTTTATGTTAATATATGTATTTGAATTTGTGCGTTTGTAAGCGTGAGTTAGATATTGTTTTTATGGTAGAGAAATCGACTAGCCAGGTGTTTGATTACGTCAACAAATTTACCCACGTTTGAGCGTGAATACACGAGAATAGATATCAATTATGAAACGCTTAAGAAAGAAAGAAAGAAAGAAAAGAAAGAAAGAAAAAGAAAGAAAGAAAGAAACCGACTTATTAATACTGTATACATTCCCTTTCGAACAGGGGATATTTTTATAGTGATAAGATATTTTTAAAGCACAGGATGAATTATTAAGATAGCCTCTTTTTGTTGAATTTTAACTGATACAGTAATTCCTTTGATCTGTTGAGCACCTGGCGTGGTGTAATGGTTCACGAGCTAGGTTAGAAGGTCATTACGACTGATTTCAATTCACAATGGTTGTCACATACTTCTGGCCTCTGTAGACGCGCTTAGCATAACGATTATTATTGTCGGAACTGGAATGAGCGACACGAGTTCAAATCCTGAACGAGGCGTTTCACTTCGCACTAATTATGAAAAATACGTGTTATCCTCCCCTGACAGAGCCCGGAAGTAGGAACTAGTGGGGGGGGCGAAATCATCAGAACAGGAACAATAGTCAACGGGACTACATGGCCAAAATCCTTAGCCGCAGAGACGGTTGATACAACTGACCAACACAGACTCACCCCAACTTTGCGGGAACCAAAGCCACCGAACAACAAATGACAACTACTACGATCGGCACAGAAGTTGCAAGAATACTACACAAAGATAAGTTCATGAATTGTTACTTATACATATATATAAGACTTGAGACCGCTAAAGCAATAAGTTTTAGCAACCTTATGCACTATTAAACCCCTTTTAAAATATACAAACCTTGTCTTGTCTTTTATTCCTTTCTTGGCGGTATTTGGGACCGCAATTTCCCATACAATTCACTTGAAAAAGGTATGAATCCATTAGTTCTCCCCTCAGCTATGGGTAAACTGTATGAAAGACGGGGTTCTGTCTGGTTAGACTGACTTTAATCTTTGAATTTAAACCAGCTTAATTCCACTTAAAAATTGACCTTGTGTCAATGTATACTTCTGGCTTTATACGAACTAAGCAAAGCTTAGTAAATGACTTGGACGTCGTGTATGATATAAACTTTAGCGAGTTAAGATAACAAACCATTATCAGTGAGTTCGATACTCACTGGGTGCCTCATACTTGTGGCCTTGTATTAAGTTTAGTTAATAACAACAGTGAATATTAATTGCCTGACATTTGATATCTTATTATAATGGAGATTATGTAACTGCCTGTCTGTAACTGAAACTGCATCACCACTGACATCACAATTTCCTTAGTTATTTAAGTTATATTCTCAACGATTATGAAATAATCATTATTCAATTTTAATTAGCATCTTATTTATTAATGATGTCTTTATAAAAGTCTAGCTGAATTAGATTTACCGAAAAACTGCTATTATTATTAATACATTTAGAATCCTCAAACGTATTAAAAGCAATCCTATGTATACAGAGTCCTCTACGGAGAACCTGCCGCCATCGAGGACTGTTCATGTCTGAAGACACACTGGCGCAACACCATGAAGCCAAGAAGTTCAGAAGAAAGCAGTGGCAACAAAGCACCGGCACATCAACATCTTCAGGGACCGCCTTCACATGCGACATCTGTGATCGAGAATGTTTTTCGAACATTGGACTTCACAGTCACGGGAGGCGCTGTAACTTCAGGGGCACAAAAACTATATTATAGTCTACTGAGACTGAAATGCCAAATATAATATCTTATTATAATGGAGATTGTGTGCTTTTTTGTCTGTAACCGAAACTATATCACTACTCAAGTTACAATTCCCTTAGTTATTGACATCACATTCTCAATGATTTTATTTTTATTTTAACCTCTATTATTAATAAAATTGTTTTACATTATTAATACTGTTAACCATATCTACATACTAATAACATACAATTATGTTTATATATACAACAAAATAGCGGTTTACAGTGTGAAGGGGAAGGCTAATTTGCATATTGATATAAAAAAATCGAATTTAATAAATATGTGCTTAGTATTATTGATTTCTAACTGTTTGGTTTTATTTTAATGAATATAAGCAAAAATTTCTTCAATACATCTTAAATGAAATCCATTAACAGGAAAAAATAAGTGTCATTTTATTCTTTACTTCCTCTTTTAACTAAATACTTAAATTAGAATAAATAACAATGAAAGGCGAGAGTGAGGGAAGAGTAAGTTTCAGTTGTTCTATATTTCGTTTATACCCGCCTCTGTTTCAAATATTTTTATCTGCATTCTTATTTAGTTTCATTAGCCTTTCTAATTTAATATGATATTTTATTACATTAAAACTTAAATACTTGCACCCGGAGGGTGCATATATTTGCTAGTATAATATAATGTATATATAATTTTATATAGAAATCAATTAAAATAACATTAAAATAAGTGTAATATTCTTATATTTGTTCTTGTTTAGTTTCGTTAGTCTTTCTAATTTAATATAATATTTTATTATTACATTAAAAATTAAATAATTGCGCCAAGAAGGCGCATACTTTTGCTCGTTTTAATAAATGTTCTTTAAGATCTTTGAAATTTGAGGTGTGAGCAAAATGTTTCAAGACTAAAGTTAAAATCTAAAATTTAAGTAAAGACGACCGAGCAACTTTTCTTATGATAAATGCGAATAACTGGCGAATAAATGCCAGTGTGGCAGATTTTTTCCAACTTTACTCCTAGAGGCCGTAACCGAACATATCATACCATTTTGTCATAATCTTTAATAGGAGCATGTGCAAAAAAAATAACTTTAAAAACATGTAAATATGAACGTACAATTTGTGTTATTATAGTTCTAAGTGATAATAATCTGTAGGTTGCAGGTTCAATCCTGAAAACGGCTGAAAATAATATAGAAGACTTAACATAGCTTAACACTTGTACCCGGTAATGGTTAAAGAAATGAGAACAATCAACCCCGATGGATTAAATAAAGGGTTCGGTTCGAAGATCCGTGAAGGCTCCCGATTACCGATTATGAAGTCTGCCGAGTTCGACAAGAACGTTATCGAATTTAACAAGAAACCCCTGAAGAATGCCGGAGAGCACGTTGGCCTAAACGCTGTGTATATAACAATGAATATGAAGATAACAGTCTAAAAAATCTAAATAATACAAATTATTAAACCTCATCTAAAAAATTCCGACAAATAAATGTACAATAAACCTACAATGAACGCGATTCTGTAACCATTGGACAAAAAAAATAACCCAAAATTTTTTTAATGCTGTCAATTTTGTATCAGCTAAATACACGCATTCCTTTAAAGAAGGTCATCATTTCTATCTGATAGGCTTGGTTACGTCAAGCCCTAGCACCTATATGATTGTCTCAACTCTATTGCCCTTATGGCAACCCCCAATACTTTTTATCATATATATGCTAGATATATAAATATATATGCTGAGAGTCTTCATGTCCTGGGAATGACGTTAAACTCTATCTGATGATGAGGTTCCAGTTCTGGAGGTCTGGAGAATGTGAAATACCCCTTCATCACTATTGCTTCTTGGTCGACTCTGACCCAGAGTGGTAGTACCTGTTAGGGTCCTATCTATGGGTTAAATAGAAAAATATGTTAATAAAAATAATTGAGTATCCATTAAGAATGAATTTATTTCAAAACTATGTCGGCATTAAATGACCCACCGAGGTTGATATGCCATAAAACAAAACAAAACAAACCAAATAAAATCTATCTGATAGGCATATTGACCCGAATCACATCAAAACGATGTTGCTTCCGCGTTTGTATGTTTTTTCTCATAAATATAAAATTCCAAGAATAATCTGTAAATAGGACTTGGAAATTTATCTTTGGGAACGAGAAGCAAATGGATCCCACGAGAAAGAACGGGAATTTGACAGAACCATGACAAATAGACTTTCAATCTTTATAAAGTCGTCGAGATGGCCTAAAGTCGGTATCAGCCAGACAACGAGGAAGTCTATCCCCTTTTCACTAGCGCTAGACCAAGGAGATTGTTTATTGGCGTCTGAGGCGGCCTTTCCGAACACCCGTCTAAGTAAGGGCCAAAGTGGAGTGTTGCATGTTTTCTTCATTTTTTTCTTCATATTTACCAACCCCTCTGCACGAGCAGGATGTGACACAAGGTCAATTTATTTAGCGGAGTTTAACAGGTTTTAATTCAGAGTTTTCCTTCTCCTAGACTGGTTACCTATCCAAGGTTAAAGAGCCCAATCTGCCCTACTATTTACCCATAGCTGGAGGGAGAGTAGTTGGATGCATACCTTTCCAAGGGTATTAGCGCTATGTGAAATGTAAACAGCCTTGTCCAGGATTTGAACTCGGGTCAACAAGTCCATTTCCTACGGCTCTAACCATTACACCACGCAACTGTTCTTTTGTTATTGTGTCCTCATTAGTGTTACCAGAAGAATTAATATGAAAATACTCAGAAAATGACGAATACAAATAACCAGGGCCGGTACTTACAACCCTCGAATTGCCCGAAAAAAAATTTACGTCCAGTAGGGGTCTCATATAATAGATTCAGGGGTCGTATCATACACTCAGTGGGCAGGAAACCCTAGCATTGACCCTCTAAGTAAAGTTGGGGGTGTGGTCTATTGTTGGTATCAGCCGAATAGCGAGGGAGTTTATACCCTTTTCGCTAGCATTAGACCAGGATTATTATTATTATTATTTTTTTTTTTTTGCCTAGGTGAAGTGGCACATCTACAATCAGCTCCCCACTTTACCACGCAGATCAGATTACCCAAACTGTGCTACTCATGCGCTGATTTGACGGGGACTGGTATCTAAATCGGAATCTTGTGATTCCTCGACTAAGCTAAACCGGTCCTGTACGTAACGTCCCCAGACCGAAATGTTTCACCAAATCTAAAATTAGAAAAAGAGCCACGTGTTATAAATTCCGCAAAATAACTTTTCTCTATTTTTGACACCAAAAACATCAGTAGGTCTGACTACTAGAATTCACCGTGTCGGCCAATACTGCTGGTCAGTAGCAGTACGGGCGTATATTCTCCAGGCTAAACCAAAACTATCAAGCCTCCGATCAATTGGCTGGTCACGTCAAGCCCTAGCACCTATATGATTGTCCCAACCCTATTGCTCTTATGGCAAGCCCCAACCCTTTTTGATATATATAGAAGGCGGTGACTGAGTGTCTTAGTATCATTAAACTCTCTTTGATGGTGAAGTTCCAATTCTGGAGCTCTGGAGAATGTGGGTATTAGCGCTAGGTGAAATTCAAACAGCTTCGTCCAGGATTTGAACTCAGGGCGACGAATCCATTTCCTACGACTTTATCCATGCGCCTCCGAAAAAGAAAAATGAGTATAAAAATAAATTTGAATACCCAAAAGAAATTAATAAAACAAACGTCTTAAGAATAAAATAACCTAAAGGTTGAAATGCCGTAAAATCCAACCAACCAACCAACCAACCAGCTTTATTGCAGATTAACATTATAACCGACTAGAATTGGCTACCCAGCATTACCTGGGTAGAAGGGTATAACAAAAAGTTAGTCTCGCAGATCCATTGATTGTTTTGGACTTACATAATTGATTTATTTTAATCGCGAACGCAACCAATGTCTTTCCCTTCTCTTACTATTCTAATCCTATTTCTAAATATCTTTCCGGATATAAATAAAATTATGTTTGCACAAAAAGCAAGCTCTGGTGATAGTGAAAATGTACATATATTTACATTTCCGTTAATTGTTTTATTTACAGTTTTCTTCGGGACATACATAAACACAACTGCCCTTTATATATGTACTAGAAGCAGCTGCAATGCGTCGTCTGGGTAGAGGAGGGGATAAAAATGTTAGTCTCGCAGATCCATTATTCCTTATCGCGAGTTTGATCCTCACTGGATGCCCCATAAAAAAACACGTAAAAAAGACCCGGTGAGACGCCAGGAATTGTTTTGCCTGGATAAAGGGAATGACATCACATATAAAGATATAGTAAGAAATTTTAATTCAATGATTTACAATTTTTTTTTTAAATAAGATATAAATGTGGCGATTAATTCAATCAATCAATATTACATTTTAAAACGAAAAAAAAAAACATGCCAAAAAATAATAAATAAAATAACGCGCTAATGACTTTCCTTCTGCGATTATACAAATTTTAATTTTTAAGTATCTTCCCAAATATGAATAAATCTTCATTATTTTTGCACAAAAAGCAAGCTCTGGTAATATTTAATGTGTATATTTATTTATTTTGTCGTTAATTATTATTGTATTTTCGTAGTTTCCTCCGTCCATACATACACACCAACTCCCATTTATATATGTATAGATGGAAATCACGCTTCTCCTCATCTTATTTTTTTAACCGCTATGCTTCTCTTCGTGGACGAAATGATCTTTTTAACGACTACAGTTGCTCTAAAGCTTCTAAAACTTAAAATATCCTATCATTGCTCTATTATGTCCCTTTAGCATGTTTCTCAGTTCAATAAAGAATGCCTCGGTAAGTAAAAATAAGCCCCCCACCCCAAAAAAGCAGCTGTACGATCACTTACCTCCTATCACAAAAAACATCCAAGACGAACAAGACATACTGGGCACTACAGGATAAGCAAGGACGAACTCATGAGTGACATTCTTCTGTGGACACCTACACAGGAACTCGCCTGTGTGGACTGACTAGAAAAGACCTACATCAATCAGCTCTGTGTGGATACTGTATACCACGCAGAATACCGCGATGACCGATAAAGACGGGTGGAGAGGGAGACGAGAAACGCACGCGTGCTTCTCTGTGTATGTGTGTGTGTGTGTGTGTGTGTGTGTGTGTGTGTGTGAAAGATAAAGAAAGAGAGAGAGAAAGAGAGGGTGTGAGAATGAAAAAGAGAAGAAAGAAAGAGGGGGAGAGAGAAAGAAAGAAAGAGTGAGAGAGAGAGAGAGAGAGTGAGAGAGAGAAAGAAAGGGGGCGGATATCAGAGCAATAGTATGAGCATCACCGATTTTTTTTGGTTTTGTTTTGTTTGGATTTTTTTTTTTGCTTGCGTTTTTTTTTTTTTTTTTTCATCTGTGGTAATGAGTCAGATTAATTTCTTTTTTTTTTTCTATTTTTTAAAATTATTTTTCTCTCGTTTTTCTTTTTTTTTTAATTGCTTTTTTACTGCATATGATTTTCTATTTTATTGGGAAATTCATCAAAATTCGTATTTTTCATCGGCTAGACTGTTTTTTATTAAATATCCCGTGAGAATTTCGGAAGAAACGGCTTTCCTTTTTATGTATAACTGAGTAATCCTCCTCGTCTCTCTCTCTCTCTCTCTCTCTCTCTCTCTCTCTCTCTCTCTCTCTCTCTCTCTCTCTCTCTGTATGTATGTTTTCATCGTTTGTGTTTCTTTTTATTGTTGCACTAATTCCTTTTATCTTGAATTATTTTACATATTATTATATAACATCTTACATAAATCCACAAATTTACTTAGTAGGTAAGCATGTACTCCACTTGTCGTAAATCCTCTTAAATTCTTTCGTCGGCGAACAAGGGAAAATGCTTTATTGTCATGATTTGAAGATATTTTGATTTTGTGGCAGGTCGATGCGGGCACCTTATCACGGTGTATGTATTTACCCAACCTTTCCATCACGAGCAGGATGTAACACAAGGGCAATTTTTAAGCGGAATTCAGAGATGTCCTTCTCCTAGTCCAGTTGCCATACTAAGGCTAAAGAGTCCAGTCTATCCTTCTATTTACCAATAGCTGGTGCGAGGAGATATTTAGATCCATACCTTTCCCAAGGGTATTAGCGCTATGTGAAATGCGAACAATCTCGTCCAGGTTTTTAACTCAGGTAACCGATTCCGTCACTAGCGATAATAACCGTTGCACTATGCGCGCCTCCGTCTAATACAATGGTTAACAAACTAGTCATACAAATCAATTAATAGTGAATTTGAACCCCCTTAGAGGTACCGCATAAGTGCCAAGACCTTGTGCCAAACTTAAGTTGCACTAGCTTTTTTAGGTAGAACGAAGCTAATATAATTCGTTTCTCACTGGTTGGTTGGTTGGTTGGTCGGTTGTATTTACGACATGCCAACCCTTGGGTTATTTTATGTCGAAGATTTTTTGTTGATTCTTGATGGGTATTCAATTTTTTGAATTTTTTGAAAACATTTTTAACTCATTTTTTATCTATTTAACTCATAGATGCGACCTGAACTGGTACTACCTCTTTGGGTCAGAGTGGACCTGGGAGTAATGGTGATGGAGATGTACTTCACACTCTCCCCAGATCTCAGAATCGGAACCTTATCACTAGATGCAGTTTAAAGTCACAACCAGGACCACATTTGGATTTTTTTCCTTTTCTAGGGTTGTTCTCCAACTGATAATTCTACACTCCAGCTTTCCATAAACAATTACAGCTTCAAGTAACTAATCTTCGTACAAATAATTTTCACACAGATACATAGTTTCAAGTAATTATGGACCAAGTAACCAATAGGCACCTCAGCTGGGATCTGTTTTGAAAGGAACCCCTTTTGCTTTTCACCGTAAACTCCCGGTTGTTTGTTTACAAACAACAAACGATTTTTTTGCATTAGAATTTCACTGTAAGTTTGTTTATGTATATTTACAACCCAAAGACACGTTTTTATATTAAAATAGTTTTCGATTTTAATAAAAAGAAATTAGTTATTTCATGTTATTGTTGTTAATTCAATAGGAAATCTTTTTAAATTATAAATCTTTAAACGAAAGACACATTTTTATATTAAAGACACATTTTCATATTGAAATAGTTTTTGTTTAATCAAAAGAGAAATGCAGATATGTTTATTTAAATGAAAATAGTTTTTATTTACAAAATATTTTTTATGTTTAAATAAAAAGATGTTGTTCGGAAATGATATCACACAATTTATAAAGTTTATTTTCCATGCACCTCTCGTACCACAACCGGAAGTGCGCGGTGAAAAACAAAAGGTGTTCCTTTCGAGGCGGCTCCCAGCTGGGGTGCCTATTGGATACTTGGTCCGTAATTATTCCTATTCAACAGTAATTCGCAAACAGTTATATATCTTCGATTAGATATTCTTATCTCATAATTTGCAAGTCTTTAAGGACCGGTTTAGCTCAGTCAGAGATGTGTTGCACTCCACTACAGATGCAAACAACAATCTCGCTGATCTAGCGCTAGTTAAAAGGGGATATACTCCCTCGCTGTCAGGCTTATATAGGCAATAGGCCACTCCGCTGATTTTACTACTTTATATGACATTAAGTAATTATTTCCAGCTAATACAAGCAATCTGTATGCAATTATGTTTTTCTAGCTCAGTCCGTAGAGCATCCGCATAGGAATCACAAGGTTTCGGGTTCGATATCGGTCCCCGATCTAATAATAATAGTATAGTATCCCTATCTCAAATATCGATGGCAAACTCCTAAACTCGGTAGAACAATTTAGGTACTTGGGCAGTAATATCAGCTGTACGGCCACCTGCCACATATCACCCAAACCATCTGAGTAAGACGGACAAGACACGCAGGACACTGCTGGAGAAGCAAGGTCGAACTCATAAGTGACGTCCTCCCGTGGAAGCCAGCATATGGGCATACCAGTGTAGGCCGACCAACAAAGACGTACATTGACCAGCTCTGTACGGATACAGGATGCTGCATAGAGGACCTCCCGAGAATGATGAGTGATAGAGACGGATGGAGAGAGATTGTCATGGATTATCCGTGCTAACAGCACGACATGATGATGGTGATCCCTATCTAATAATAATAATTTTCAAGCAATTGAATGTACGTCACAATCGTTTTAAATTGGTAATCACTTATTACTTGAAATATCAATGTTTTATTATGTTCAAATTATATTTTCCACCTTCTAAAGTTTTATTATACATACATACATACATAGATACGTATATATATATATATATATATATATGTGTGTGTGTGTGTGTGTGTGTGTGTGTGTGTGTGTGTGTGTGTGTGTGTGTTTTCGTACCAGATCGATAGAAAATTCTCATCGTTGTTGCCGATTGAAGAGTCCAGCTCTATTCTAAAGTTGGTTGGGATAAGTTTTTTTTTCTTTATGCATGTTTGCATTGAACAGATGGACTCGCCACTTCTAATACATTTCTCTACCCGGATTATAGTGGCTTGTCAAACACTTTTTTTTAATTTTAAACTTTCTAAAAACAATTTCTTTCACAGGAAATTTTCTCCTGGCGATGACCTAAGGTCGTAACTAGTTGAGAAAAATAAACAACATACAATATATATTCCTGTTTGCCTTATCACTTTCTTTCATCTATATATATATATATATATATATATATGTGTGTGTGTGTGTGTGTGTGTGTGTGTGTGTGTGTGTGTGTGTAGCACGTTTTCTTTGCAAAGTGATTGTGTGTCTCATAATATGTATCTGGGAAACGACTAAGTTTTCACAATGGTGGGTGTCAAGTAGTTGTTTATTAGAAGATTTCCCCAAAAAGTTGCCCGCCTAGACTCGCCATTAAAATCTCAAGTGTATTATTCAGATTAACACAAGGAAAATCCATAGAAATCTCTTTGAGATTCAATGGTTAGCAACCTAGTCTCGCATATCAATTACTTGGACACGTAGCGTAGTGGATATAAGCATTGAGTTAATACAGTTCAAAGTGACAATTATCTCTAGGCTGTAGGTTCAATCCTGGTCAAGCCAACAGTAACATAGAATAATATTTAACACGGCTTAATACTTGTACCCAAGCTATGGTTAGCCGAATGAGAACTGGATACCCCCGTGGATTGAATTAAGGGTTCGTTTTAAAGTTCCGTGATGGCTCCCGATTACGACTAGAAGGTTCCCGAGTTCGAAAATATGGTTCCCGTTTTCGAGAAAGTTCCTGAGTTTGACAAGAAATACATGAAGAAGGCCGGAGGGCACATCGGCCAAAACGTTGTACAGATAACAATAAAGACGAGAACAATAATCTGAATAATACAAATTACTAGTGAGTTTGATTCTCACCGGATCCCTCATATCTGTGGCCTTGTACTGAAACTAAGCTTCGATTTTCAACCGGGGATCATATAACCTTTTTTTTTTAGGGGGGGGGGTCCTATCAAGCAATAAATTTCTAATTAAAAGAATACAATTGCTATGTGGGGGAGGGGTCCATCATAGTAGAATAAGAATCAAAGGGGTACAAGGGGGGGGGAAGACTTATGATTAAAATCGATTTTTTTTTTCAATTATAGTATTTTTTCCAACTCTTTTTTTTTTTTATTCAAGTCAATATTTCTTTATTTTACGCTTATTTCTTATTCACTTTAATCTAAGAAATTTATTTTTTCTTTAATTTATTCTTTTGCGGTAAGTTACACTATCCAGTCACTGATCACATTTTTTTTAATTCATTCCTAAGAAATCACAGATTTTAGAAATGTTTCTTTATTATTCCAATGTTCTAATATATTGTAAAAATAGTACCATTTATAAATTTAAGTAAAATCATGAGAAGAAAATATTTTTAAAATATAACAAACACAGGATGTTATGATCAGGGGAAACAATTTTATGTGTCAATACTTAAGTATTTCGGTATTATACCATCTTCAGGACACTGTTAAGGAATGTTTTTGTGAGGGACAAAATGAAAGATGTTAAGTGTATAGTGAATGTGTGAATATGATGTTATTAACCGTTAATTTTTATATGTGTGTTTGTTTACGAAAGCTGATGACGTGATCATTGCATGTGCAAAAATGGAAAGTGAAGATCATAGGATGACGCATGCAGACACGTGAATAAGCGGAGAACGAAAATCTAACAAAGATATGACGTAAAATCGTGAATAAATAATTTTTAAAAAAAAACAGTGAATGGTTAGTGAGCAAGCCTTGCAAACCATTGTTGGAGAGTTTAATTCTCACTGGGTGGAACATATTTCTGGCATTTTACCAAATTAAGCTTAGCTTAGTCACCATCATCTGGTCGTGCTGTCTGTACATATTCCTATGACTCTCTCTCTCTCTCTCTCTCTCTCTCTCTCTCTCTCTCTCTCTCTCTCTCTCTCTCTCTCTCTTAGGCTTAGTTACCGTCGTAAAGTTTTTGTAATGATAACTTTTAGGTGTGTTGTCAACAATGACCTGGCTGCTACTTGTCTATGATTTTTTACTAACCCCGCCCTCTCTCTCTCTCTCTCTCTCTCTCTCTCTCTCTCTCTCTCTCTCTCTCTCTCTCTCTCTCTCTCTATCTCTCTCTCTCAAGACTCAGATTTGATGGATGTATGTTTTTGCTGGTCGGCCTACACTGGTGTGTCCATGTGTAGTTGTCCCTAGGAGAATGTCACATCATTTCACCATTGCTTCTCCAGTGTTATCTAGCATAACTTGTTCGTCTTACTTGGATGGTTTGTGTGGTAGGAATTAAATGGCTATACAGCTGCTTTTTATGGGGGTTCTGCTTCCAGGATTATTTTCAAGAAAGCACGTATCATCCTTATGTAGTTACCATCTAGTTTTTTTCGCTAAACGCTTCGTTAAAATCCTATTGGTGCAGTCATACAGTAGACCTGATACGGCTACAGCTCGGAAGAATCCTCGCTTTATTTCATCAGAGAGATCAAATTTCCATATGATCGATAATCTGCCAATAGTAATCCCTGACTTTCCCATGCGTATATTGACATTGATCTCTGTTTTGTGTTAATCTCGCAGATTAATTAGTCGTGACTCACTAGGTGTCATATGGAATAATGTTGGTAATTATGAACTTTTGTTTAGTAAATTAGGGATTCTCAATTCATCCTCTGGTTTCCAGTTCCTCCAGTCTTTTTTCCAAGCTTTTTGGGACCGTTCCAAGTGCACCAACTACAATTGGTATTCCTTTGACCCTCATATTTCACAGCTTTTTCTATTCTCTGGCAAGGTCCAGATTTTTTGTCTATATTTTCGTTTTCCTTCATCTCCACCCTGTGATCTGCTGGAATTGCAAATTCTACCAGTTGACAAGTTAATCAATACTAGGTCTGGTCTCCTGGCTGATCCGTTTTTATTTCGAAGTCATATTATTATTATTATTATTATTATTATTATTATTATTATTATAAATTTTACAACATAATGTATTAAAGAAGAAATAGGACTTACTTGGGAGACTCATTTGTGTTTCATTCAGTTGTTCACTACTAATGAGTTTAGCTGGTCGATCAAGGCAGGAGTGGAATTCACAGGCTGGAACCCTGGTTTCCCTGGTCAAGGTTCAACAAAATCAACATGCTGCAAAAAAAGATAAAAACAAATTATATAAATCCAGAAAAGAGAACTGATTGTAAATTAATTAGTTTCTCTCGACTAAATATCTCTCTCTCTCTCTCTCTCTCTCTCTCTCTCTCTCTCTCTCTCTCTCTCTCTCTCTCTCTCTCTCTCTCTCTCTCTCTCTCTAAACATCTTTTGAATCTTAAATCTCTTCATCTTTCTTTATGTTCTTCTCTTTCGCTTTCTCACTATCTCTATCTTTCTTTTGAATATTTAATCTTTTCTCTCTTTCTTTGTGTTCCTATCTATCTATCTATCTATCCATCAAGATAGATAGATAAATAGATAGATAGATTCGTATAACATTTAACTGCATCCGGTGGTGCGATTTCAGTTTAAGAGCATTGTGGCGCATTGGGTAACCCCTTTATTGCCAAGTCCACTCTCGCTTGGAGCGGTAGTACCTGTTACGATTTTATGGGCCATCCTATAGACTTCAAGCAAGAGCGCTTGTCCAGCGGAAATCCTTAGTAAAGAATCCTTTGGTTGTTTCTTGGTGCTCCTCAGTATTGCAAGTCCTTCATCAATAATTGCAAATGGACGTCTCTCAGTATCAGTGATTAAGTAGTCAACCAGCCTCGCATTCGGGCTGTTGATTGGCTGGGGTTTAAACCACGTGACCTCACTTAGTCTATAATTTTAAGTGGTGTATTGTAGCACGTCTTATATACCACAAATAATCCAACACGGCTCCTATCTATGGGTCCAATAGATCTCTACCCGCCCTCGCCAACTCAGCGTATGAGTAGCACAGGGATCTGTGCGGTAAAGTAAGGAGCTGATGGTAGGTGTGGCGCTCCACCTCAGACGCTAATATAATCTCCTTGGTCTAGCGCTAGTGAAAAGGGGATAGACTCCCTCGCTGTTTGGCTGATACCGACATTAGGCCGCCCCGACGACTTTACTTACTTTACATCTACCGATAGATAGATATGCACAGCCATGGATATGTTAGCAGATACGAAAAGAGACTGATAGATATGTATAGTGTTGAATGTAAAGGTAGATACGGACATAGATAGATAGATAGATAGATAGATAGATAGATAGACAGACAGTGGTGCTTTTAATTTAGTGCGTACTGGGACAAACATATTTGCTTTGAAAGAATCCCCGGGAAAATTTATAGGTCCCAATTTAAGTTTCTTGATAAATTCTAGGGTTTTTATTTATGATCTGGAGAAACAACTAAAGCCGTCTAACCCCTACCTTGTAACCTATCCAGTGTAATTCGTTTCTAAGAAACTAGTGAAATGTATTCACAGTTAGCTTGAAATGATGAGAGAAGAAAAAAGAAAGTCACTGGGACGCATGGATACGATTTTACTGCGTCCTTTTAGATCTTTATGCGTCAGGGACGTAGGACGCATACATATCAGTATCTCTGGATAGATAGATAGATAGATAGATAGATAGATAGATACTAGGGGAAATACAAAAAAATTGTACTCTTGTTTTATGATAGCCGAGCTCATCGTGGATGATTTGATAGGCAGAACCATGACTAATTTGCAGAGAGCAATAATAATTCCCCGGTTCACCAATACCATTTCTCGAGCTTGCTGAATTTTCTCATCAGTGGTGGAGGATGATGGGCGTCCTGCTCCCTCTTTACGCATTATGCTTGTCCGGACACTTTTAAACTTCTACATCCATTCATACACACTTCTACTTCTTAAATATAAAGGTATATACGGACATTCATACGCACTTCTATGCGGTAGTGCACTGTCTGCGACCATAAAAATCGGGTCGCTTCCTTGCTGCACACTGCTAATGCAGCGGTTATATTTACACTGTAAAGACAGCAAGCAAGATGTCGTACTCAAATGATATCCCAACTAAAAAAAAACAACTTGGTAGTGAAATAGTTAAGTCTTCCATAAGAAAGTGTCATAATAGTTGCAACTGCCTTGATGTATTTTTACGTATGAATTGCATTAATTTGTATTCCCGGAGGAATAGGATAATTTTAATGTTTTTTCGTAATAGCATTGTAATAAATTATCTGTACAAATTGCACTTAGTTTCCCATAGGAACATGGTTGCTTTAATTTCTTGTACGAATAACATTAATTAATCTTTTAATTAAACTAAATTTTATTGCACAGTTCGCTTCTCTTTTTATCACTCGACCTCGAGTCCATTATAAATCAGCGATGGGCAAACTGCAACCCGCGGGGCACATGGAGGGGTGACTGAGATTATAGAAAAGTAAGTATGTACAAAAACATGCAACTGATAAAGCACTTTTTTAATTCCCCCTAAGTAAATTTTTTTTTTTTAAGTCGTCGGGATGGCCTAAAATCGGTATCAGCCAATCAGCGAGGGAGTCTATCCCCTTTTCACTAGAGCAAGGAGATTGTTTTTGCATCTGAGGTGGAGCGCCACACCTACCATCAGCTCCTTACTTTACTGTACAGATCCCTGTGCTACTCATACGCTGAGTTGGCGAGGGCCGGTATCGAACTAGGAAACTTGCGATTTCTAACCGAACGCTCTACCGACTGAGCTAACCCGGCCCTTTGTTGGCTAATTCTGGGATATTAATAAAATTTTCGGTATTCGAACTAAAAGAGTAGGTTTTTACCTCAAAATTCTAAAAATATGTTTTTTATTATTGTACTGTTGACACGCACCAAAACCCCTCTCACTCAATCATTTTGTTAATTTGACTCCCTAGATAATTCTATGGAGAATTAGATTTTGTTTATATTTTTCATAAAATATATTTTTCATAAAATATATTTTTCATAAAATATATATTTCATAACTGTTTGTGTATTTGTTTGTATGGATGCCTTAATTTTAAGTTTAAAAAACGGTCATCATCATCATCATCATCATCATCATGTCGCGCCAGCAGCGCGGGTATCCATGACAATCTCTCGCCAACCATTCCTGTCATTCATTGACCCCGGGAGGTCCTCCGCACAGCATGCAGTATCCGTACAGAGTTGGTCTATATAGGTCTTTGCTGGACGACCCACACTAGCATGTCCACAGAAGAACGTCGGTTATGAGTTCATCCTTACTTCTCCAGTAGTGTCCGGCATGTCTTGTTCGTCTTACTTGCATGGTTTGTGTGACAGGGGGTAGGTGGCCTTATAGCTGCTTTCTTGTGAGATGTTGCTTCCACAATTTGTTTAAAACCACAAGCAGCATTCTTTTGCAGCTCCCACCCAGCCTATTTTCCAGGCGCCTCGTAAAGGTCCAAGTGGTGCAGCCATACAACAGTACCGAACCACTACGGCCTGAAAGAATTGTCGTTTCAACTTGTCGGCGAGGTCTGACTTCCATATAACTGACAGACTGTCAGTTTTGTTTGTTTGTTTGTTTTTTTTGTTTATTGATTTTAACGGCATATCAACCCGTCCGGGGTTATGTCATGCCTACCGGTTATGATGTAGTACATATTGTGTATTTATATATATACTTTTAGTAATTGGTTTTAACAATATGTTAACATTATTGGGGGTTGTGTTGTATGGTATTGATTTGTTTCATGTCTATATTCTATGGTATATTTTTGTTTCCCTCAAAAGGGAGAGAATATCCTCTATGTTGACATTTTCAAACAGATCTTTTATATTGTTTGCTTTAAAATAACGCTTAGTACAGAGATGCTGATAGGTACGCGTGCTGCGTCCCTGACGCACAAATATATAAAAGGACGCAGTAAAATTGTATCCCTGCGTTCCAGTGTTTTTCTTTTCTCTTCCATCACCATTTCAAGTTAACTGTAAATACATTTCAATAGTTTCTTATAAGCGAATTACACAGGATAGGTTAAAAGGTAGGGATTAGACGGCTTTAGTTGTTTCCACAGATCATAAATAAAAACCCTACAATCTATTAAGAAACTTTAGTTGAAACCCAACAACTTTCCCGAGGACCCGTTCGAAGCAAATATGTGCGTCCCAGGACGCACTAAATTAATAAGCTATCAGCATCACTGTTAGTATATTTACTCCTCCAAGTAATTTATTTACTCAGCCAACGGCAGGGTGCAACGCAAAGTCGATTTTTAAGTGGAGTACAGCTGATTTTTAATTCAAACTTTTCTTTCTCCTATCCCGGTTGCCGGGACATGGTTAAAGAGCCCAATGTCGATTCATTGCCATTACTTCCAGGTTCACTCTGACATCGAGTGGTAGTACTTGTTAGGGTACCATCTATGATTCAAATTGAATCTGTTTGAAGATTATCTATATTAGATAGAAATACTTGAAACTATTTACCTGTATTAAAAATATTGTATAAAATAGGGATTGATTAATTAATTGGTTTTAACTCCATGTCAACTCGTCTGGGGTTATTTATGCCTGCAGATTAGGGAATCGTGTTCATCGTACGTTTATATTTACATTTTTTGTAAATTTTGCCTACCGATCGAGAGCCTTTTACTAATTCGCCTTACAAAAGATCTTTTGGAATGTGGCAATTTTCCATCCTTCTGACATGACCAGGCCAGCAACGGCGCCTCTTGCAGAGGGTGGAGAACATGCTGTTCATGCCGACACAATCTTGTGCTGTAATGGTTACCGTCTTAAGAAATTGACTCGGCGAGACGAGTTCAAATCCTGGATGCGACTGTTTGCATTTCCCATTTCACTAATATCATAGGGAAACGTACGAGTCCAATTATTCTCCCTTCAGCTATTGGAAAATAGTAGAGCAGATTGGGTTTTTAACCTTAGTTAGACCAGCGGTCGAGGAGAAGAAAAACTCTGAATTCAAACCAAAAGGATTCTCTTCTTGTTAGTCAAAACTACTTTGAGGATTCCTCCTCTTCCTCTTAACCAAAAACCAACATGATCCTTCTAATAGAAGGTATCGTAAGAAATCCGAGACCTTTGTGTCAAGAGAAGTTTATTAAATTCCATATTCGCTGCAAACACCTTGTGTATTTAAAAGATCCGTGAGAATAACATCAGGTTGCTCAATTATCGAGTGAAACTAGAATGATATTATTTACCTTTGAACTAACGAATAAAGTTACTCACCTTTCAACTAACAAATGAAGCAAGTTTAATTGATGCAAATTGAAATTATTTTTTCTTAAGAGCCGCCATTTTGTTAACAACTTATTTAAATAATTTCTGTCGTCATGGCTGAAGACCTTTTGAACTATGTAAAACTGTTTCCCCACGCGTCTTCTCCGCGCAAAGGTTAAAGTTAACTCTCGGCAGTATTTGCGTCCACTGAAGTAAAAAAAAAAAAAAAAAAAGAAAAGAAAGCGTAAAAGCCTGGGAAACCAGAACGAGGCTTCTCTATGTTTAGACTTCATCACATCGGAGTGAATTGTTGATATTAATATTGATGAGATTTCTATTGTGTAGATGACTTATAACTTTACCTCACACAGCTGCTCTGCACGCAATGCAATAAAAATAAACGAGGTTTAGTTTTAAACATTTGTACATAACATGTTTACATTATCATTGTGTTTTTATTATCAGTTTTGTGTCGAACAACATGATGATTCTGTTAGGCAGGGCCAGCGCGTATTACCCCAAATCCTCCGAACGGGGAGAAAATGCTTGGGAACCATAATAGGGTTACATATCTTTTCTATGAATACTACATTATGAAAATTGACATGTAGTAGAGTGGGGGATTCATATATTTTCAATGAATACTACTTTATGAAAACTGACATGTAGTAGAGTGGAGGAGTCATATATTTTCAATGAATACTACATTATGACAATTGACGTAGTAGAGTGAGGGTTCATATATTTTCAATGAATACTACTTTATGAAAATTGACGAGTAGTAGAGTGAGGGTTCATATATTTTCAATGAATAGTACTTTATGACAATTGACATGTAGTAGAGTGGGGGGTTCATATATTTTCAATGAATACTACCTTATGAAAATTGACTAGTAGTAGAGTGAGGGTCATATATTTTCAATGAATACTACTTTATTGACATGTAGTAGAGTGGAGGAGTCATATATTTCAATGAATACTACATTATGACAATTGACATGTAGTAGAGTGGAGGAGTCATATATTTTCAATGAATACTACCTTATGAAAATTGACGAGTAGTAGAGTGAGGGTTCATATATTTTCAATGAATACTACTTTATGACAATTGACATGTAGTAGAGTGGGGGTTCATATATTTTCAATGAATACTTTATGAAAAATTGATAGTAGTAGAGTGAGGGTTCATATATTTTCAATGAATACTACTTTATGAAATTGACATGTAGTAGAGTGGAGGAGTCATATTTTTCAATGAATACTACATTATGACAATTGACATGTAGTAGAGTGGGGATTCATATATTTTTCAATGAATACTACATTATGACAATTGACATGTAGTAGAGTGGGGATTCATATATTTTCAATGAATACTACCTTATGACAATTGACATGTAGTAGAGTGGAGGAGTCATATATTTTCAATGAATACTACATTATGACAATTGACATGTAGTAGAGTGGGGATTCATATATTTTCAATGAATACTACATTATGACAATTGACATGTAGTAGAGTGGGGGTCATATATTTTTCAATGAATACTACCTTATGACAATTGACATGTAGTAGAGTGGGGGATTCATATATTTTCAATGAATACTACATTATGAAAATTGACGAGTAGTAGAGTGGGGGATTCATATATTTTCGAAGAAATACTACTTTATGAAGATTGATATGTAGTAGTGGGGCACCCTAGTCATATATTCAGGGAGTGTACCATATATTCGGGAGTGCATGAGAACCTATCACCGGCCCTGCTGTTAGGTACTTCGGTAGTAATATCTTATCTACTTAAAGCGATGTCAACGTATGTATAGGTAAAGCATGAACTGCTGTTGACAGGTTAGTTAAACATTATGTAATCAAATCTTTCCATAAAATGTTTGTACTGCTATATATTCGTCATTTTTATCGCAGTTTCAATGTTGTACAGTCTGTTAATAAATAATACCTAATAATATCCGTTTAAAAGGCTGATTTAGCTTAGTCAGTAGAGCATTCGACTAGGAATCGCAAAGGTTCTAGGTTTGATACCGGTCCTTACCAAATCAGCACATGAGTAGTACAGCATGAGTAGTTTGAACTGTGCTGTAAATTGGGGAGCTGATGGTAGGTGTATCGCTCCAAATCAGCAAAAACAATCTCCCTGGTCTAGTGCTAGCGAAAAGGGAATAGACTTCATCGCTATCAGGCCTATACCGACAATAGGCCACTCGGTCGACTACTACTACTAATATCCATTTTGATTGTATGATATTTTACGAAAAATAATAAAACCATAGTATCTTTGCCTTAGAAGGAAAATAAGTGTTTATTAAAAAGAAAATTGGTAATAAATAAAACCTAATAATATCCATTTTGACAGTATGATATTCTGCGCATAAGTAAAGCATGGACTGATATTGTCAGGTTATCGACCATATGTAAATCTGATGTATTTGATAAAATAAGACGGGAATTCTTCGAAGCTGTAGCCGTCTCAGTACTACTGTATGGTTGCACTACTTAAACTATAACAAAACGCTTGGAGAGAAGGCTAGATGTGAACTACGCAAGGATGCTGCGTGCTCTTTTAAACGAATACTGTAAGCAGCGTCCCACAAAACAGCAGTTGCACGGCCACTTACCTCCCATCACACAAATCATCGCAGTAAGATGAACACGATATGCTGGGCACTTCTGGGAAGTAAGGATAGATCCATAAGTACCGTTATCCGATAGACTCCTACACATGGACAAATCAGTTGGCCGACCAGCACAAACTAACATTCACCAGCTCTGTACAGACACTGGGTGCCGACTAGAGGATGGTCGATGGGGATGGATTGCGAGAGAGAGAGAGAGAGAGAGAGAGTTCAAGGAATCGTGCTGTCGTCACGTCGTAATGATGATGATGATGATGATGATGATGATGATGATCGCTATTTTAACAAGTTCTTGTGGCTCTGAAAAACTGTAAAGAACACCCCAAGAAAATCTCCGGACAGAAAATTCACTCCAATGCTATTGGCTAATATTTGCTCTAATGCTAATGAATTAGTATTTAGAACAGACTAGACAACCCGTGAATTCGATGGGTTCCCATTGAAACAGCGGTACATGGTGATGTTAATGCTTCTATTTAGAAGATGGAATAAAAGATTCTAATTAGTATTTTATACTAGGGTGAGTCAAAGTTTTGCAATATTTTGGTAATGTGAAGCACAATTCGGCATCTCCAGAAACTTTTGTCGTGAAGATTTTTAAAAAAACACTGGACTGTGAGATGCCGAGCTCGCTTGATACTCTCCTCGTGCGACTTGCCGGACTGGCTTGGAGCACAGGCTAGGAATCCACGATTTTAGGCCTAACTAACCTTGACAGATCGTTGAAGTTCTAGCAAACATAACGAAATTTCTTGAATAGTGGTTTGGTCTCTTAAATTTACTGGCATATCAACCTTTGGGGTTTATTCAATGTCAATGTCATCCTTGTAGAAGAACAGTAGTGGTACTATTTAACCCATAGTGGAAGATAAGAGTGTTAATACTTTTACCAAGAGTATTAGTCCGAAAGTGAACATAAAAGTGCGATTTGAATTTAAACTCGTTTGCTACGATGTTGAAATCCAGAACAAGGTTACCCTCCGAACCATATGGTTACTGTACTGTGATCAACTGTGAGTACACCTTTCATACAACATATATTTTTGGGTGCTTCCGCGGCGTTATGGCCAAATTCGAACTCGTAAAGCTACCGTATTAGACGAGATTGCTTGTTCATCTGTGCGGCTTTCAAATCCCACACGGCGTGAAGGAACGCACAACATGTCAGCGCACCAACTATCACAATACTACCAACCACAGTGAGTACTTCCCACAGCTTGAACTGCTTCGGTCACAGGATATACGTGCTGCAGACCAACACATACTAGAATATTGCAAAACTTTTGACTCACCCTAGTATTAGGTGACAAGACATGAAAATTGGAATTATTATATGAGACTCCACAATTAAGAAAATCATAACTAGATTCATCTTAACCAACCAGAATAAGTTCCCAAATAAGTTCAAGAATAAGTTCCGTTGCATGTTCATCCGTGCAGCTTTCAAATCACACATGGAGTGAAGCAATTGCACAACATGTCAGCGCACCAACTATCACAATACTACCAATCACAGTGAAGGTACCTTCCACAGCTTGAACTGCTTCGGTCACTTGATTACGCGATAGTAATTATCTCCGTTATATCGAAAATTTCTATGATTAAAAAATGACGTTCCCTACAAAAGCAGACCGCAAGAAATTATCCTTCAGTTCTAAATTGAACTTAGAAACTATTTCTTCTCAAGAGTTAAAGCATTTTGAATACGAGGATGAATCAAAAAGTAATGCCATTTTCTTTATTTGAATTTTTTT
Organism: Doryteuthis pealeii; assembly: GCA_023376005.1. Taxonomy (NCBI): domain Eukaryota; kingdom Metazoa; phylum Mollusca; class Cephalopoda; order Myopsida; family Loliginidae; genus Doryteuthis; species Doryteuthis pealeii. The sequence continues at coordinate 104,043,660 of CM042138.1, read as the reverse complement.
TATAAAACTAAGGCCTACATTGAGACACTAACGAAGCTCAGAGCAAGAATCCGACGAGTAAAACCCAACTTGACTATCGACAATGATCTCCTGCATGACAATGCTCGACCACACGCAAGCATCAGAACAAGGGAGACAATCGCCTCATTTGGGTGGACAACGTTACCGCATCCTCCATACTTACCAGATTTAGCGCCTTCAGACTATCATCTCTTCGGCCCCATGAAAGAGGATTTGAGAGGCAAATATTATTCCAGTGAAGAAGTAGCTCAAAGAACAGAGCTTCCCTCTTCCTAAAAATTGATTTATAATAGCATTTTTGACCAGGAAATCCAGTTTTAAGTTATTGATGATTTCTGATTTTTTCATAGCAAGATCAATATTCCGATGTGGCACAGCATCTATGACAATTTTTTTCTATTATTGTTTAACATATATTTGGTTAATAATAAAATTGGTTAACGTTAAATTTTTGATGATAGTTTTGTTTTGTATTCCTTAGTCAAAAATGCTATTATAAATCAATTTTTAGGAGTAGGGAAACTATAGAACTGATTTTATAGACAAAAAATAGATTACAAAATGTCACCATTTTTTCGTGACCCCCTCAAGTTTGGAGAGCTAAAAATCGACATTTTTGGAATTGGAAGCTTAAATTTGGGTAGCTAACTTTAACATAGTCCACACCTGGACAAAATTTCAGAAAATTAAAGGGGGTGGGTGACTTACCTATAAACATACACTACTGGAAAAAAACACAACCATGACGTCTTTTTTACAGCAGCTGCTTGTGTATATAATATTATGCTCTATTTCAATCTCTATCTCTCTATCTCTCTCTCAATATATATATAAATATATATATATATATATAATATATATATATATATATATATATATATCCGTAGATGGGTTACCAGGTAAGTTGGTATTAGGATGATTCTAAGTTGGACCTTTCTTCCAACAGCGGAATGTTAGAGTTGTTCAGGTTCAAGTTGATAACTCGAAGTTCAATGTTATTGAACAGGGCAATATAATTGGTAATGAAAACGGCTTAAAAATTAGCCATTTTGTGGTTATAGATCTATAACCGCAATATGACCGATTTTGAAGCCTTTTTCTTTACCAAATATATAGAGAGAGACAGACAGACAGACAGACAATGTTTAACGACTTTGCAAATTTCCTTAAAGTTTATTGTTGTTGTTGTTGTTGTTGTTGTCATGATGGGAAAACAGCAATAGTAATTTTAGTCTGATATGGGCTTAGCCCATCTTGAAGTAACACACTCCCAAAATTTCCCCCTAATCCCCCCCCCTTACCATAAATACAAATACTCCCATTGCCTCCACTAAAGAGTCTATTTCAAAATTATAATGATACTATACAAAACGAGACCCGTTAAGTCACCCATTGAGCTTTCGGTAGATAATTGGGATTAGGGAAAACAGAGTTTGCAAAGTGAATCAAATCTTTTTTTAAAAAAAGAAAAAATACGGTCAGAGAATAATAAAATAACATTAAAATGATATTGTCATATTTCTAAGAAAGAAAACGTTTGGCCTAATTTAAATTAAAATGGATCATGGAATTTTATTAAGCTACGGGCTCGTCACTGAATCTTAACATACAAATAAAGTGAGTAGTTAAATGTCTCTATCAAAATCACTTTCCCATCTCTCCCTTACTCACAGAGAGAAACTAACATATATAAGGAGGAGGAAATCAAGATATACACAGAGAGGGTTAAAGTGATAAGCAGAATGTAAAGTAAGGGACGTGTCAGTTTTTGACTTAATTGCAAATTTCAACTAACTAGAACCAATTAAAATAGATTTTTTTCAAATATAACCCAATCCAAAAAGCAAGGAATATTTTAGTATGAATTTTGTATCTAAACAAAAAAAAAGCCTTTAGGAAACAAACACCGATTCGCTCAGTATGATAATAGATAGACATATTTTGGTGATTTTTGTAATATTTCCTTTTGAAAAACAGTCTGATGAAGCCGATTAATATCGATGGAAATACATTTAAAACTGTTAATAAGACCTATATTTAAGCCTTTTTTTTTTTGCTAAATGAATTGCTCGGTATATAATTCCCTAATTATTGTGCACTGAGCTCTCAACAAGAACTATACCAATTTTAATATTTTGATATTAAGAAAGTTTCTGCTTAAATCATTCTTAACACCAGCTTTCCTATAAAACAGATGGAGCGGCCTTTACATATATACATATGTATGTATCAACCAGTTAAAATCCTCGTTCAAGTCTGTAGGTGTTGATGGCCGAGTGGTTAAGAATTCTGATGATAATTCTATCAGGTTTCCATCCTGGCTGGAGGTGGCCTGATAATGTCTAGCCACACTGAAGAGACCTGATACGTCGAAACACGGTGTCTGTGTATTACTATATATATATATATATATATATATATATATATATATAATATATGTGTGTGTGTGTGTGTGTGTGTGTGTGTAGTACTGTAGTGAAATACGTGAAATATTGTTTGATTTATTCATGGATGGATTTAACGTCCTGTCAACCTGTCTGGGGTTATTTTATACCTAGAGTTTATGGAATCGCGTTCGTTGTACATTCAAATTTACATTTTTGAGGTAGTTGTTTTTTAAGTGTTTTTTGTTTTTCTTGTTTTTTACACATGTTCTTATCAAATACGAATGTTTTTTAAATAGATCAATTTGAGTCATATATGGGACCCGAGCAGGTACTACCACTCCGGGTCAGAGTGAAACTGGGGAGTAATAGCAATAAAAGTGTTCACCAGAGCTCCAAAAACTAGAGCATCTCCACTGGGGGAAGTTTTGTGTTGTACATTTTTGCAGGAGATACAATCGACGTATTCTAAACCCCAAATGAAAAATAGCAAAGGAAAAAAAGAAAACATGCATTTCATTTCACAATAGACTATGATAAAAAAAAGAAAGAAAACTCCAAACACAGAGACAAAGAAGTGTAATCTATGCACAGAGGAAAAACTAAAACTAAATGCTGCTCTTACATAATTTATACAAGTCTATGAATTGTATAAGTACTGTAGCTAGATATATAATTGAATTGAATTTTTGAAGATTCAAAATCGGAGAGGGTTGAATGGAAAATTACCTTAATACCCATTATGGTTATGATTGACTTTTGATGACCTTTATTTAACCCCTTCCGGAAACTCGCTAATAGGACTCGTGAGGCAGTTTTTAGTTATTTACGACCAGTTAGTCACCGTGAGAGGATGTTCTCTCAGGAGGCGCGATTTTGGACTGGGTTGTTTTGATAAAAGCTATAAAGAAAACAATAAAGTCCTTGTTAATTAATTAAACAATAA
>CM042138.1:104005309-104035309 GCA_023376005.1 Doryteuthis pealeii | reverse complement strand
CCAACAAACCAGCCAATGGTCTTCAGCTGTCTATAATTTGATCTCTGCTATCGTAAACACTTGACAGTGAGGTCTCCATTTAGAGAAGAGGTCGGCAACCCCCGGCCCTCAGGCCACATCCAGCCCTCGAGTGGTTTTCGTCCGGCCCGCCAACTTAACAGCTGGACTCTGACTATCCAATTAGTATCGAATAAAATATAGTAGTTCAATTCAGGTTAACCCATTAAAGACCAGAGGCAAATATTTTTTTATTCAAATCTTCAAAAAATACAGCTTTTTGGACAGAGCGGTTTGTGTCAGAGAAAATTTATTTGCATTATATTTAATACCATGGCCCGAGACACTGCATAACCAATTGGCCCCCTCTCTCCAAAAGGTTGCCGACTCCTGATTTAGAAGATATTTATTAAACATGGGTGGGATCTGTTTTCAAATTAGCTGTGACACTTTTGATCAAACCTTTAACTTCGGCATTTGTTTATTTTGGTTAAGAGGTGTATTTGTTTTAGGACAGCAACATATTCATATTTTAGGTGACAGCGTTTCACTTCTATAGAGTTTAATAATAAATATTAATACGCTTGTTCCTTAATCTTCCGACCGTTATCATCTTGCAACACCCTCTGGTTAAAAATGAGACCATCCAAATCGTCCAAGAAGAAATACAAAAATGTAAACCCTTGTATTGCTTATTTCTTATGAGTGTCGTCACCTCAGCTAAATAATGGACCATTCCGTCTTTATCATGAAGAAAGAAAGAGAAGAAAAGGGACATACTACATAGAAAAAATATAATAAGAACGAAAGAAAGAGAGTAGGGAGAGATAGAGAGGGTGTGAGCGCACGAAAGCGATAACACTAATTTGTTTCAATCGAACATAATGAAAAGATGAAAAAAAAAGAAAAAAAAAGAGGGAGAGAGAGTTAAATCAAAATTATCATACTTTTTATATATTGAACTATTTTGCAATAGATTTTAAGTAAACATATGAAAAGTTGTAATGATTCAATTATCTTGCAGTGTTATATCCACAGGTTCTGCTAGCAATAAATAATGCCTAATAATATCAGTTTTGATTGTATCATCACCATCAAATCGTGTTGGCAGCACGGATCTCCATGACTCTTTCTCGCCATTCGTCCCTATCGGTCATCGCTCCTGGTAGGTCCTCCACACCGTATCCAGCGTCCGTACAGAGCTGATCAGTAGAGGTTTTTGCTGGTCGGCTTACTCTGTTGTGTATATGTGTAGGTGTCCACATAAGAACGTAACTCGTGAGTTCGTCCTTACTTTTCCGGTAGTGTCCCGCATACCTTTTAAAGTGGTTTGTGTGATAAGAGGCAAGTAGTTGTACAGCTACTTTTTGTGAGGTGCTGCTTCTAAATTTGTTCAAGAAAACATGCAGCATCCTTGTGTAATTCGTATCTAGTTTTTCATCAAACATATCGTTAAAGTCTTAAGTAATGCAACCGTACGGTAGCATTGACATGAATACAGATTGGAAGAATTGTCACAGTGAGATCAGATTTCTATATGCACGGGGGATTTCCAGGAGCCTTTAATTGCATCGATATCCAGCATGTCCAGCATGTCTTGTTCGTCTTAATTTGTGTGATAGGAGGTAAGTGGCCGTACAGCTCAAATATACTTTGATTTTTATTATTTTTAGTATGTTATATAGTCAAAACGGATATTATGAGGTATCATTTATTACGAATTTTCTTTTTAATAAGAACTTCATTTCCTTGTTAGGCAAATGTAACATGATTTTATATATTTCTAGTAAAATATTATACAGTGAAAACGGATACTATTAGGCATCATTTATTACCAAACTCTACAATATTGTAGTCTTTCACCAAAAATTACGAATGTGTAGCAGTCTAAACATAAGTGGACACCTCCGCAAAATTTTATGCATTAAGTGTATTTTCAAATTAAACTTGATTTTTATCTTCGTTACAGTTTCAGGGGAAAGTCCCCGTGGCGTTGTGGGTAACGTGCTGGACTGCAACATCGTAGTAAGCGAGTTCGAACCACAGTCGCGCTATTACGTTCACTTTCGGATTTATACCCTTGGGAAAGGTTTGGAACCCCTATTCCTCACTTATGGATTAAATAGTACCACTACTGTTCTTCTACAAGAATGGTTTGGCATTGAATAATCCACGAAGTGTTGTTTACCCCTTTACTCGGGTGTATATATTGCGAGAGAGAGACAAACGAGGGGATGATAGATGAGATTAAGGGGTTTTACTTGATAGCCCTATAGGGTCGGTTTAGCTCAGTCGGTAGAGCTTTCGGCTACAAATCCCAAGGTTCCTGGTTCAATACCGGCCCTCGCCAACTCAGCGTATGAGTAGCACAGGGGTCTGTGCGGTAAAGTGAGGAGTTGATAGTAGGTGTGGCGCTTCACCTCAGACGCTAAAATAATCTCTTTGGTCTAGCGCTTGTGAAAATGGGATAGATTGCTGTCTGGCTGATACCGACATTAGAGGATGAGGATGAGGATGTGTTTTTATTGTATACGATTACACTATAAATAATACAATCGTGGAATGTTTAATTTTAAAGCAGTGGCGGGAAAAAGAGGGTCAGAAAAGGGCAGCAGCCCAGGGAGTAACTTCAGAGGGCGCAAAATCGCCCTAACCCTAAAGCCTTTGTGTTGCTGTAACACTGAAATACATTGCCTAACTTTAGCCACTATACCACTGAATTATGAATACGTAACATTTGAAAGTGGGTGGGTAGATGAAGCTTTGAAAAACCTGAATCACTATTTATTGGCTACAAGCTCTTGCACCACCATCACCCCCTACGGATCACGACGTTGGTATGCCACTCTTTAGGAGAAAATTCACTTTTTATAAAAAAAATCTTTGAGAGTACTTGTCAAGAGAAATCTTTAACGAAAATTTTAGAGATACCACAGGAAAAATTAAACACAGAATTTGGAGGTGCGTGGTGTAATGGTTAGAGTCGTAGGAAATGGACTCATCGACTCGAGTTCAAATCCTGGATGAAGCTACAGTTCACATAGCGCTAATACCCTTGGTAAAGGTACGAATCCAACTACTCTCCCCCTAGGTATGGGTAAATAGTAGGGCAGACTGGACTCTTTAACCTTAGGTAGGTAACCAGTCTAAGAAAAGGAAAACTCTGAATTTAAACCTATAAAAATTCGCTAGAGGTGATTACTATTAGAACAGGCTCAGTCCCAATTAGTAATCTATTTCACTAATTTAAAAAAAAAGTGAATATTCCATAATACTGTGCAAATGGACTTCTTTTTTTTCTTTTTTTTTTCAAAAATCTATAAAACCATCATTAGGTCTTAATTTAATTCATCACATGATCTTATTTCCACGCCTTAAATAGCAAGTTTTTATTTTATGGACATTGTTGTGGTCGTTTTTATTACAATGTACCTAATGGGAAAATATTAAACATTCACTAATAAAAATATATCAAGTTCGTGAGGTTTTCGATGTCTTTTTTTAATCGGAATAAAAAGAAAATGATAAACCCTTCGAACGCCAATAATTCTTGTTCTGTCGGCGATACTCATAATACGTAAACTGCATCCCCTACAGAAGGGTAAGATTCCCACAAAAAGGGGTGTCCCGAATATGTGGCTATACTGCATCCAGTGATGAGATTCAATTTCTGGAGCTCTAGGGAGTGTGAGGTCATTATTCCTAGGTCCTGTGACCCGGAATGGTAGTACCTGCTAGGGTTCTATCAATAAGTCAAATAGATCTGTTGGAAAATTATTTGTTAGATAGGAATACTTGAAACCATATAAACCTGTGCTAAGTATTCGTATTAGGAATAATTACTTGAAGCTATAATTGTTTACAAAGATTGGGAATACTTCAAACCATATAACTATGTGCAAATTATTTTTACTGGCGGGACCCGTGGCATTTCCACGAAACGAAACACAAATCAAGAGAAGTTATTTAAGCCAGAAACGATGATTTGCCATTTCATTACAAATAAATTCCCTAATTCACAATTTCAATATTACAAATAAAACAAACACGTAACTTTTTAAAATTCATTTTCATTTTACGTTCGGCATTTAAGTGACGTAAGACCATGTGGAATATTTCATTTCTTAAATTAGGTGAGATAAAATGGGACAAATAGGAAATCTGCGATTAAACGACACCAGATAATCTGTATTCACACTTTTATATTTCATCTTGGACAATTTGGACGGTGTCATTTTTAACCAGAGGGTGTTGCAGGATGATAACGGACGGAAGATTTAGGAACACACGTATTAATTTATAGGGCTGAACTTGCTCAAAGGTGTCAAAATTAGAGTGACCCAGAAAAAACAAACCCACAAATTTTGTAATAAAACTGTTAATTTTAACTATGGGGGTCTAGGGTTAGGGTTTAGGGTTAGTGTTAGGGTTAGGGTTGGGGTTTAGGGTTGGTTTAATGGAAAAATGAATAAATAATTTGGGTTCTGTTTTTCTGGGTCACTCTGTATACCGGTGACCCAGAAAAAACAGAACCCACAAATTTTATAATAAAACTGATAATTTTAACTAGGGGGGTTTAGGGTTAAGGTTAGGGGTTAGAGTTAGACTTAGGGGTTAGGGTTAGGGTTGGTGTTGGGGTTTAAGGTTAGTTTAATGGGGAAATAAATAAATAATTTGGGTTCTGTTTTTTCTGGGTCACCCTAATTTTGACACCTTTGTGCAAGTTCAGCCATGTATAGATTAGATAGGAGTACAGGATACCACATAACTGTGTACAAACAAATTATTCTTATCAAATAAGAAGTTACTCGTGCGGGGATTATTTCCCTTACTTGCCATGGTTCTTCCGTTAGGCCAGTAGGTGTCGTTGCAACCAGTGGTATAAAAGGTTGGAACCGCGAAACTCAAATTCTGTTAGACTCTCCAGCCTTCAGAGGTAACACCAGTTGTGTCTCCGATCTATTAGGACAGGGTGCTCAACCCGCCACAGGCACTCCGTGTACCTACTCCACGAGAGCCTTTCCAGACCAGTAAGTGGTACCTTTATTCTATATTCAGCTGCCTCAAGATTTTAACTATAAAGACTTATTGTTACATAATTTCATAAGCAGCTTATGATGTATGTACGTACCAGTAGTTATAATATTTGAATTAGGGTCCGTTAGATTCAGAATAATGGGGTTCTATGGAAAGTTATGGACCCCTTGAAAAACGTGCGATTCGACATGAGATAGTTTGTCAGTTACGAGCCGGCACCTTATGAAAGAGGATGTCTCCCAGGGTTCGCGGTAGTTGAGTATGAGCTGGGTTGTGAAATAAAGCTTTATCAGAAAACAACAAATCAGACAATAAATATCTTTCACTATATTGCACTGTCCGTTTAGCCACCACGAACAAGGAACATGGAGCTCTTACTACGGATGCCCTGTATTATTACAGTTGAACCCTATATGGAATGATCCTCATCACCATATATATATATATATATATATATATATATATATATATATATATATAGTAGTAGTAGTATAAAACTGAGCGAATCAACTTTTGTCTCCTAAATACTTTTTACTGTTTAGTTTAATGACACATAAAATTGTACTAAATTATTACTTACTTTTAGGATTGCGTTATGTTTGAAAAAATCTATTTTAATTGGTTCTAATTAGTCGTAATTAGCAATTAAGTCATAAACTGACCCGTCCCTTGGTATCATTGGTATGACACCAAACTGTTGGAATATTTGACATATAAGGTGTGCTGTAGGCCACAATTTAAATTTATAGACTGTTAGTGGCTGCGTGGATTCCATCAGCCAATCAACACGCTCGAATACGTGGCTGGTTAACTATTTAATAACCGATCTTGAAAGGCGTTCAGTTGGTCGTACAACGAACGGATCAACAACACAAGGATTCTGCTTAACACTAAGGAACACAAGCGATCTTCTCTGCAGCCTAAAAATGGTCAAACGAATCTTAACAAAAACTGCGTCTGATGAAGCTCCAGTTCTGAAGATCTCGGGGTAACTTAGTAATTAACTTGACTTCAATCCACAATCCACTACAACAGTCATTGGATGCCAATACGCAGAAATGTGTCATGAGAAAATGAATGAGTTAAAAAAAACAATGGTATTTCTTTCGATTCGGTTTTGATATCACAGGTATAAGATGTTATGTTCGAAAGCAAATAATTTGTCCTGAGAAAATGGGTTAGTCTAAAAATAAAGATTTCTTTTGGGTCAGGTCTGAGCAAAACAAGTGCCGAAAATCGAAATATGACAAATAAAATTAAAAATAGTATATCATGAAAAGTAGGTTAGTTTTATAAAAGCAAACAATTATATCAATCCAGGTTTGGTTTGGTTTCTTTCTTTGGTTAATGGCATATCAACCTTTGTGGGTTATTTAATGCCAAAAACATCCCATAAAAGAACAACAGGAGGCGCGTGGTGGTGTAATGGTTAGAATCATAGGAAATGGACACGGTATGAGTTTAAATCCTGGATAAGTCTGTTTGCATTTCACATAGCGCTAATACCCATGAGAAAGGTACGAATCCAACTATTCTTCCTCCAGCTATGGGTAAATAGTAGGGCAGACTGGGCTCTTTAACCTTGGGTCTAGAAGGAAATCTCTGAATTAGCTCCGCAAGGGCTACCTTTGAACACGTGTCGCAGTTCAGCACGTTACGTCAATCTAGTAAGCAGCTAAATTCAATCTAAACTTAACATTTATGGCGCTTAGAATAAATTCACTATATCTTCAACATCACCAAAAAGTGGGTCCCGGTATGGCATTAAACTGTATTTGATGGTGAGGCTGCTGTTTTGGGGGTCTTGGGAATTTAGAGTACCTGTTTATTGCCATTACTCTCATGTCCACTCGGCGTCGTAGTTGGTTGTATATGTTTTTTTTTCTTTTGGTGGAATGACCTCTTGTTGATATCAGCCGGACAGCGAGGAAGTCTATCCCCTTTTCACTAGCGCTAGACCAGGGAGATCGTTTTTGCGTCAGAGGTGGAGCGTCATTTTCCACAATAAGCTCCCACTTTACCGCACAGATCCAAGTTGTGCTATTCATGCGAAAAGTTGGCGAGAACCGATATCGAATCCGGAACCTTGTGGTTCCCAGATATATAAATACAATTGCATGTTGTTAGTACATAGATAATATAAGACATTTTTTTTAATAATTGAGAATTATATAACAATAAAATCAAGGAGAATAAGACTTGTGCCTGTCTGTAACCGAAACTATGTCACCACCGACGTCACAATTTCCCTCGTCATTTACATTCTATTTTCAATGATCATTGAATATTCTTTATTTAATCTTGATTAGCGTCTTATTTATTAACTATATCTCTAGCTGAGTTAGAGTTGCCTCAAAATAGCCCATGTATTTAGCGCATTTAAAAACCCGTAATGAATGTTATATATCACTAAGAAATAAAGGTTTACATAACATATGATGCTGATAATTTGCATACTGGTTTTAACAAAACTGGGTTTAATAGATAATTAACTGGTGTTATTGATTTCTAATATTATTGTTTTATTCTCAAATTTCTTAAAAGCAACTTGATGTATAATTTTATATAGAAATCAATTAAAATCAAAACTAAATAAAATTCTGGGTTTCAAGCGCTTTCGTGATGTGTCTCCAGTCATTTTCAAGAACAGTACAATTTATTCTTATATAATTGATTGATTTTAACGGCATGTCAAACTATCTAGAACTATTTTATGTCAAAAAGTTAGTGAATCGTGTTTATTGTACGTTTATATTTACATTTTTGTGTAATTGTTTCTAAAGGTTTTATCTGTTTATCTTCAAAGTACGCACTCCCAAGTTTTTCAGCTTATTAAAGGAATGTTCCCTTTAAATTTGCAGCAGGTGCCAGCTTCTCACGCTCTTTTAATCTGCTTCTTGGGGGGGGGGATAAAACGAGTTTTTCTTCTGAATTTTTAAATGATTTTCTTTTACAATAAATTATTTTGGGCATTTTTCAGTAAATATATCTCAATGAGAGTTTTCAGATTTTATCATTGAAAAAAAAGTTAATTCATTGTTAAAAAAAAGCATTCCTTAAAAAAAAAGCTGAAAAGTGCATATCTTGGAAATTACCTTTTATAAACAGATCATACTTTATATATACATACGCTTTATAAACAGTCTATACATATATATACATAAATATATATATATATTTACATGGTTTATAAACACATTATACATACACATTTATGAACATATATATGGATCATATATATTCGTACATGTGTTATTGAATTAGTCTTCTGGCTATCCTTCTGAATCTGGATCGAGTTGATTCATCATATTTCATATATTTCCGAGCGCTTTCGACTGTTGCTCCAGTCGTATTCATGGGGTTATGTAATTTGGTTTTTAGTTGATTTTAGTTTTATTATCTATGCTTTTATCTATTCAGAGAGTCTATTATTTTTAAGAGGGGGGTTAGGTGAGTGTTAGTTATTGAAGATTTTAATACGTTGTCTCCGACACTATTTTATTAATGTTAGGTTTTTTATTTTAATGCATATGGCTTCTAGGATCTGTAGGCGTTTCTTATTGTTATTTTTGTAGATAATTTTAAATATAGACTCTCTGAATAGATATATACATATATATAGTCGAAAGCGCTCGGGAAATAGTATGAAAATATGATGAATCAACTCGATCCAGATTCAGAAGGATAGCCAGAAGACTGGAAAAATATCCATACAAAATGAAAAAGAATACTCCGTGGTATTCAATAACACATGTCTTATATTTGCTATATATATATATATATATATTATATTATAAAGCTGGTCCACCAGACTTTTTTAGATTTTTGGAGTCTGGATTAGTGATGGTTTCCCACAAAATATCAACCCTGTCTCTTTTAATCTGTGCAGGATAGCATGTCCTTAAATTCTCAGCAGAAAATATTTTACTTTACCGAATAAACATCATAAGAATAAAACACCAGAATTTTGCACAATTATTTGTATTTGATTGGACCCATCGAATATAAATAATGTTTAAAAAGATCTGACCCATAGATGGAACCCTTACAAGTACTATCATTCCAGATCATATTGGACTTGGGAGTGATGACAATAAAGAAGTACTCCACACTCTCTAGATCTTCAGAACTGGGGCCTCCCACATCAGATGCAGTTTAGTGTCATACCCAGCACACCCATTTTTGGAAGGAGCTCACCCTTCTGAAGGATTACAGTCAGCTTATTCTAAGCCTCATCAACAGAGTGGGTTTGTCTGGGGTTTTTGGTTTTTTTAGAATGTAATTTTTATTGTGAATAATGAGAACTTTTTTTTAACATATTTGTTTTTAAACGAAGTTGGAGTTGGCTATATATAAAAAATTATCCACACTTTCGCCATAACATATCATTATTATTGTCATACTGCGTTCTGAGTTGGAAGAGTCGTAGAAAATTGATTCATCGACCCGAGTTCAAATCCTGGACGAAGCTAACTTCCCATAGTGCTAATACTCTTGTGAAAGGTATAAATTCAACTACTCTCACCGTAGGTACAGATTGTACTATTTAACCTTGGTTAAGCAACTAGTCTAGGAGAAGGACAACTCTGTATTCAAACCTGTTAAACTCCGTTTGGGGTGGTCACTACTAGAATAAGCTCAGTCCTAATTAGTGATCTATTTCACTAATATACTAATATCTGCACATACGTGCTCATAGTTGGAATTGTTGTGGTCACATGATCGAAGTTTGAGCTTATTCGAATCGTTTTGCTTGCTGTCTTTACAGTATAAACATGGCCACTCTACTAGCAGTATACACCAAGGAAGTGATCCGATTTCGCAGGTCGGAAGAATTGTCAAGGGCTGAAATTAATCGGATTTTTTTAGCACAATAAGGAGACAGTACTCTACTGCGTAGAATTGTGTATGAATGGATAGAGAAGTTTAAAAATGACCGAACAAGCTTGATGCACGAAGAGGGAGCAGGACGCTGATGAGAATATTCGGCAAGCTCGAACCGTGGTATTGGCAAACTGGTGAGTTCTCATCGATGAGGTAGCTTGTTCCCTGAAGATTAGTCATGGTTCTGCCTATCAAATAATCCACGATGTACTCGGCTTCCATAAAACAAGAGTGCAGATGAGTTTGTAATCTCCCTCGTATAAAGTTCAATTCTTTAAGTTTTATTCTTGGTGTACATTTTAATGACTGTCATCATTAGCGACACATTTTTCAGACCGATTCGCGAACGACCTGAATATATTGCATTAAAGATTTTTGAAATCCGAAAAAAATATGTTGTAGGATTTCGAAGGAGAGTTAATTAAAAATATATTGTTACTTTTTTTCCCCTTGTATTTTTTTGGTGTTCTTCCAATATTGATTACCGAGTTGTTTACATTCCAATATGTGATCTACCCATTAACTACCCATTATTTTCCCATTAAACTAACCCTAACCCCAACCCTAACCATGTCTTCTTTTTTCCTTGTAGATCGCATGCCATAAATAGTAGATCAATAGTAAATCACAAACCTTCGGTAGATCACATATTGGAAGAGCACCGTTTTTTTTTGGGGGGGAGATTAAAGACTGTTAATCAAATTTGGTTTGAATAGTTACTTTTATATCATCATCATCATCATCATTAAGTCGTGCCAACAGCACAGGTACCCATATGTCTCTTGCGCCAACCTTATTGCTCCTGGCAAGTCCTCAGCACGGCATCCAGTGTTCGTACATACCTGCTGTGTGTAAGTTTTTGTGTAGGTATCCACAGGAGAAAGTCCTATGTTTGTCCTTATTTCCCCAACAGTGTCCAGCATGTATTGTTCGTCTTACTTGGATAGTTAGTGTGATAGGGGGTAAGTGGCCATACAACTGCTATATTTTTTTTTTTTGAGTCGCTGCTTCCAGGACTTTTCAAGACAATACGCAGCACCTTTGCTTTTTCACCTCTGTAGATGAGATATTGCTACCTATGTATGTGAACTGATGTACTAATTTTAGAGGTTTGCCATTTCGTGTGGAGATGTCCGTATATTGTTTAAAACACATGAACTGTCTTATCTGAGTTCACGTAAAGGCCAATGCATCTTACTGCTTGTTCCAGTCTATGCAACGGATATTCATATGTGTTTTGCAAAATTATTCTATCATTTGTACGACGTCAGTTAAAAACGTTTGCAGAAAAATACACTCATACTCATATACACGCGCACACACTGTATCGCCTATAGGTAAGTACACCGCTATTAACATTTTGTAAAAAAATAAAATGATTTTAAATCTAACATTGAGGAGGATCCGTGGCATAGCGACTTGGACTGCGACCTCGTAGTAAACGAGTTCGAAAACAAAACTTATAGATAGATAGATAGATAGATAGATAGATAGATAGAATTCAGTTAGCTCGGCACGAAGACAATGGGGAAAAATTAGGGTTATAATTTTTTTCAGCTGCTTGCCTGGGTTCTGACTACGAACTTTGGAGGTGTGTGTGTGTGTGTGTGTGTGTGGTGTGTGTGTGTGTGTGTAAATATACGGAAGTAGATTGGAATATACTGGTATAGATAGACAGTATCAATAGATAAATTATATATATATATATAATAAATTATACACTCACACACATATATATATATATATATATATATATATATATATATATATATATATATATATATATATATATATATATATATATATATGAAGAGTCTATATATATATATATATATATGATAGAGTCATATATATATATATATATATATATATATGATGAGTCTATATATATATATATATATATATATATATATATATATATATATATATATGCTCCCCACCTCTTGGTAGGTTGAGCACTCCGGAGGATATTTATCTGTATAAAATACGTATACCGCTTATTGGTGTGCTAATAACCGGGTGGTTAGGAACTCTGACTGATGAAAAATCCGTCGAATTTCTATCAGGGCTGGAGGTAGCCTGTTAAGTCTATATATATATATATATATATATATATATATATATATATATATATTTGAGAATCGTATAGACAAGAAACAGTCAGCGCTATTGATTTGTCCACGTTATCCTAACTATATATATATATATATATATATATATATACGTGTGTGTGTGTGTGTGTGTGTGTGTAATAGATCTAAAAGGAACGAGAATGAGTATGAAAAAACAGAAACCGAATAAAAAGTAGAAAAGAATTTCTGTGACTTCAAAAAATACAAATTAACCGCTCAATCAGTTTATAAATGTTCTTTAATGAACAAAAACAAAGATGACGACTGGTATAAATCTGCGTATACAATGATGTATATGAATATTTATATATACTTAAGGATTATGAAGTTCAAATAGATATTCACAGACTGTGTTAGATAGATAGATAGATAGATAGATAGATAGATTAGAACAGAACTAAAAGGGATATAATTAGACATAAAGAAAACAATATATATATATATATATATATATATATATATATATATATATATATATATATATATATGAAAGTACGTAAATAAACACTGTGTTTATTTGATATGGCTTTTAGCCGACAATTTTGGAGGATATGTGCTTAATTGAAGTCATACCTAATTCTTGAAAATTAATTAGTTAATAATTAATGAATTTAGGCGGGCATATATGTTCAAATGTAAGGCTAAACAGATCGAGAAAATTCAGGGATTGACATTTTCTCGATCTGTTTAGCCTTACATTTGAACATATATGCCCGCCTAAATTCATTAATTATTAACTAATTAATTTTCAAGAATTAGGTATGACTTCAATTAAGCACATATCCTCCAAATATATATATATATATATAGATATATAGATAGATAGATAGATAGATAGATAGATAAATAAATAAAAGCAGAACAGAACTAAATGAAAATAAGCTAGATAACTAGAGAGCTAGATAGACAGATGCGCTAATATTTGATTCAATAGATGACTAGATCTTCCACTAATCCTGTTGCTTGAACAAATAGCAATTATTAATCTCAAAGAAAAAAAATCAAACTATTCAATTCACTGGTGTGCCATTGCCAACTTAATACAAGCTCAAAACCTAAACAACTGTTACCAAGCCAGACCATAAAAGAAGACAAACGTTTACGTGTGAAAAAAAAAACTTACCTGATAATATTGGTAAATATCATAAGCGTACCTCTCTAGGCCCATAAATTTATTAGATCCCCTAGATTTGCCCTTGATATCCTCCGTGCCTATCCGACCGCTCGAAAATGTTTGAAAGATCCTGAATTGCCTCGAACGCTTGCAAAAGAACTCAGCTGATTGTGGGGTCGACGGTGACGGCTGCCGTGAAAAACGAAGCGGTGTTCTCACCGGCGTGTATCAGGATTTGCATTGGAGAAAGTCATTGGACAGTCGTTTTTTGTTCTTTTGTTTTTTTTTTGTTGTTGGTTTTTTTGTGTTGGGAAAACGTTTTAATTATGGGAATCTAGCCCTGTATCTGCCAAAATATTCTTCAGCAACGGATTCAAAATGACCAGCTGGGAACATTATATCTATTTCTCCAGCACTTTAGCATACACTGTCTTTGATTCTCTGGGGACGGGGGGTAGCCGGAGAACGAATGTATGAATACATTAAAAATACTTGCAACAAAAAACAACCCCCGGGCAGTGTAAAAATCATTTTTTTTAAGATATGGTCTGTTCTGTCCCCCTCAAATAAAATGTTGCGTGCATCTATTAATTATTAATTAAATAATTATTTTAAATATTATACGCATAAATTTTACACAAAATCGTTGGTATTTATTTATTTGTAAACTTCTTAGTTAACCTCTTGATACTGAAAAAAGGACTGTAACTGGATTCTTTAGCCTTGGTTAGACAACCAGTCTAGGAGAAGGAAAACTTTGATTTCAAACCAGCTTTACTCCACTTTAGGCGTCCGTTGTGTAATGGTTATTGTTGTAGAAAATGAACACGGTGACACGAGTTCAAATCCTGGACGAGGCTGGTTGCATTTCACATAGCGCTAATACCCTTAGGAAAGATGCATTCAACTATTCTCTCTTCTGCTATGGATAAATAGTAAGGCAAACTAAGCTCTTTAACCTTGCTATGGCAACAGGTCTTGGAGAAGGAAAACTAAATTCAAACCTGTTAAACTCCGCTTAAAAATTGACCTTTTGTCACTTCTTGCTCGTGCGGAGGGGTTGGTAAATACATATTCGACTCTGAAATTTGACCTTGTGTCAACTTGCTCTTGGTGGAGGTTTTGGTTAAATATGTACTTGGGTATCGCGTGTTTTACAATTTAGTTGATCGAAAGTCGTGGTTCTTTGATCAGCTTGGAAATCAGAGATGTCTTTCTGTTGTTAGCTTTGTTATAACGAAGCTCACCGAACCGACCTGAATCTACGATATTAACCCAAGACCTCTCCTTTACGGAATCGATTCTTTGACACTAGCGCCGGTCCTGCAAGTTCCGATAATTATGTTGATATATGGAAGCCCAGAATAGAAGAAACTGTGTCATTTCTCGTCAATACTTTTAGATAAAACGTCACATACATTCGGTTCTATTTCCATTAATTATTTACAGGTTATGATATCTATAAAGATAACTGTTTACTTGACTTTATACCTTCGATTTGTAATATACAACTTGTAGGCATTTATTTTCTTTAGAGGATTCCTTACGTATACGCATAGACAAGACGCGAAAATTGCCCCATTCGACAAGCAAGCAACGTTAAACATCAGACTACTTTAACTTTCGCTGAGAGAATTCTCGTCGCGTAATTGCTAACTTGCTGGACTGTGATATTATTAGCTCAGAATTGAACATAATTGCGTGACTGGAATTACGCTAAGCGTAATTTAGTTCTTGTGATGGTATTATATCGCCATATAGACCCACATCATACATTGGGTATAATAGAGAGAGAGAGAGAGAGAGAGAGAGAGAGAGAGAGAGAGAGAGAGAGAGAGACTGATAGTTAATAATAGTTGATAGGTGGTCTTACTTTACATTCTACTTCTACCTCGGCCGCCATCTTATCTGTTTGTTCTTTTGGGCTTCTTTCAAGGTTTGGTCTTCTTTGGGCTGGGTTGGGCTGGGCTGGTCATTGTCTTTAATATTCAATTAACAAAACAAGACTTGTTGTTCTTAATAATAAAGATTTATTTCACCAGCCCCATGATTCCGCCGCTGGTGAGATGGACCCCGGGAACTGACAACAACGTCTACGCTCTTTGGAAGCTGGGTCGAATCTGACTAACTAAAACTTATTTTCATGGTACCTAATTGCGCGCCTTCAAGGTCAGTGTTATTAACCGTCACCGGCTGTCGATTAATTTGCCATGGACCCCGTTGTTCTAAATATAATGGACCCTATTTGAATATTCTAACTACAGGTACGTACATAATTTATGGCTGCTCATAAATTATGTAACAATGGGTAGTTTGTAATCATCTTGAAGTTTGTTATTCAGAGACTTGAATATTAACAAATATTCAACGTGGAAACCCCGTGGCGTCGTGACTAACGTGCTGGACTGCGACATCGTAGTAAGCGAGTTCGAACTCCAGTCACGCTATTACGTTCGCTTTCGGATTAGTACTTTTGGGAAACATATGAACCCCCTTAATCTTCCCAGCTATGTGTTAAACATTACCACTACTGTTCTTCTACAAGGATGGCGTTGGCATTAAATAACCCACGAAGGTTGATATGCCATTAAACAAAGAACCAACCAACTCTCGTTGTTTGGAACATTGAGAAGGTACTTTGCGTAATTTCGTAAGAAATAAAATCAGCAACCAGAGTTCAAGTCCTGAACGAGGCTGTTTGCATTTCACTTTGCGTGAATGATCTTGGTAAAGGTATATATCTATCTGTTCTTCCTCACCCAGCTTTAGTAGAACAGAACTGGGTTCTTTAGCCTTGGTTAGGCAACCAGTCTAGGAGAAAGAAACTCTGAATTCAAAACAGCTTTACTCCACTTAAAAATTTACCTGGTGTCACACAGAGTTGGAGTGATTGGGTAAAGGTATAGTGCGTGAAAGTGGCGCCTCGGGTAAAATACTTACAAGCTGCACACATAGGTTCAAGGATCAGTACTAGTTAACATATGAAAATTTGAATTATCTGATGAAATAAAACGGGAATTTTTCGAGTTGTAACCATGTCAGTATGATTGCATCACTCTGCCAACTTAACTATTATTATTACTATCTATCTATTAATATTGACTAGAAATGATACATTTTCTTTTATTCTGAGCTTACATATATCAGACCTGTAACAGAATTGTTCTCATATTCATTCCGTATGATAAAACGATATTCATCAAACTATGGTTCTTCTACACTACCTGCCAAACGTTAATATATATATATATATATAATATATATATATATATATATATATATATGTGTGTCTATTTTGGTTGAATCCTATTACGGAAATATTTGATATTATTCACACACACACACACACTATATATATATATATATATATATATATATAGATAGATAGAGAGAGAGAGGGGGGGGGACAGACAGACACAGAGGGGGAAGAGAGAGATAGGAGGTGAACAAGAATAGATAGATAATGAACAAGGATAGATAGATATAGACATCCTTCATATATATATATACACACACACACATACACACACATATACACATATATATATATAAATTGTCGGCATAGCCATATCAAACAAACTTTTTGCGTACTTTCATACTGTCGTGTAGCAAGTCTCCAAAAATGTAGGATATATCAGTTTATAAACAAAGCAAGAAATCTGGGAAGACCAGCTAGTGTAACGGTTAAAATCCCCGACTGTAAGGGTTCAAATCACACACAAAGCGGCTTCAAGTCTATAACTCTGCCGAGGAGGCATAATAGGCCGAAATGTACATACAGAGAATGACTTTTTCTCGATTTGTTTACGCTTCAAATTTGAACAGATATATTCGCCTAATTCATTAATTATCAACTAATTAATTTTCAAATTTGGTATGACTTCAATTAAGCACATATTCTCCCAATATATATATATAATATAATATATATATATATATATATATAGTAAGAGATACAATGAAAAAGGATAGATAGATAGATAGATAGATAGATAGATAGTAAACGAATTTACTGATTACTACAGAGCTAAGAAGATTCTTTGTGTTAATTCTCCAAGCAGGAAGACTCTGTCTACTCGCTTGCTTAAAAAATCAGCATACGAAATGTTGACCTATACTTGGACTCGAACGCTGTCAACTGTCAACTGTCAATTACAACCACAAAACGGGTCCTGCTATATGGCCTTCACCACAAAGTCAGCCTGGACAATAAGGACTGGAATCACCAATGCTCTACTTCAGGAACAGACAAGAATGGACTGAGAATAAAAGTTAAATAGATCATATATATGT
This sequence comes from Doryteuthis pealeii, assembly GCA_023376005.1. Taxonomy (NCBI): domain Eukaryota; kingdom Metazoa; phylum Mollusca; class Cephalopoda; order Myopsida; family Loliginidae; genus Doryteuthis; species Doryteuthis pealeii. Next base: position 104,017,852 of record CM042138.1, on the reverse strand, counting down.
GAATATTTTTTCTTTCATCTTGTTTGTCTCTCTCTGAATCTCTTTACATATGCATGTGTTTATGACTATGTGCGCTTGTATGTAAACATGGTGTGTGTGTGTGTGTGTGTGTGTGTGTGTGTGTGTGTGTGTGTGTGTGTGTGATAAGGAGTGTTCAATTCAGGAACATCTTCACAGACGTACTCTTTCTTTCTTCGTTTTCTTTGACTTCTACATAAGACAACAAATCACCCGCTGAATCAATTTATAAATTGAAAGTCAAAATCACAACGATGGGAAATGCATTTCAATGTTAATATATTCTTTAATGAACAAAACTACGGAGAGGGGAAAGGTTGACAGCAGACTTGTATAAATATACTTCTACATATACAGTGAGGTATGTGAATATGAATATACTTACTTAAGATGGACTTTGATGTTTAAATAGACATGAATAGAAAGAAAGAAAGAAAGAAAGAAAGAAAGAAAGAAAGAAAGAAAGAAAGAAAGAGGGAAAAGGATTTGAAGAAGCTGAACTAGAAAGAATAAAAAAGAATTAGATAGATAGATAGATAGATAGATAGATAGATAGAAAATAATTGGAAAGAAATTAACTAAAAAGAAGAGATAGATAGATACATAGATACATAGATACATAGAAAATAATTGGAAAGAAATGAACTAAAAAGAAGAGATAGATAGATAGATAAATAGATAGATACATACATACATACATACATACATACATACATACATGCATATAAAATAATTAGAAAGAAATGAACTAAAAAGAAGAGAGAGATAGATAGATAGATAGATAGATAGATAGATAGATAGAAATAGAAAGAAAATAATTAGAAGGAACTGAACTAAAAAGAAGAGATAGATAGATAGATAGATAGATAGATAGAAAAGAATTCAAAGGAACTTAACTCGAAAGAAAAGAAATAGATAGAGAGAACCAAAGAAAATAATCAGAAATAATTGAGTTCAAAGGAAAAGGAAATAATTAGATATATAGATTGATAGATAGAAAAAGAAAATAATCGTAAGAAATTGAACTAGAAAAGAATTGAACAAGAATAGAATTGGATAGATAGATAGATAGATAGATAGATAGATAGATAAAAACAAAGTTACAGGTACGCTCACTTATTAATGCAATGTGATAGATTGTATTATACTACCCCTGACCAGCCCTGTCAATGGGGCTTTAGAATACACCGACTGCACCTCGGCAGAGGGATAAGACCTCCCTCCAAGAGAGGCCCCCCTCCGATCAATTGGCTGGTCACGTCCAGCCCTAGCACCTATATGATTGTCCTAACCATATTGCCCTTATAGCAAGCCACAACCCTTTTTATCAAATGGGTGCTAGAAGGCGGTGGCTGAGGGTCTTCATGTCCTGGGTGTGACGTTCAACTCTGTCTGATGGTGAGGTTTCAGTTCTGGAGGTAAGGGAAATATAGAGCACCCTTCATCACCATTGCTCCTTGATCCACTTTGACCTGGAGTGGTAGTACCTGTTAGGGTCCCATCTATGGGTTAAATAGAAAAATGTGTTTATAAAAAAATTGAGTATCCATTAAGTATGAATTTATTTCAAAACTTTGTCGACATTAAATGACCCACCGAAGTTGATATGCCGTAAAACAAACTAACTAACTACCCCTGACAAAAATTACGGAATTAATACACTTAGAAGATGTTCACCTTGTTTTTGTTGGGTTATTATTATTATTATTATTATTATTATTATTATTATTATTATTATTTAGCAGTAAATATACTAATAACAGACAAGACACATTCTGCGTGATCAAGAATGTTACTAGAAGGCGAAACAGACAGAGATCAAAAGCGAAAGGCTCTCTGCCGGTTGTGAAGCAAGAAATTGGCGGAACTTGTCGAATTGAACATGAGGAACATTACAAAACAACGAATTGCTGGAAAGAATCTAAACACCTACGTTTCTGTTTACACAAATTGGAAACAATCATTAAGGGAGAAATGATTCGCAATGTCAAATGTAACAAACTTTGGGGTCACGTGAACGTGTTAAGTTGATTTGACCTTTAGGGTTTGGTCTTAGGCTGTTTTTGAATTGCAGAAATACATGCATGTATATATATTTATATATTTACTAACCCTCCACACGTGCAGGATGCGACACAAGGTCAATTTCTTAACAGGCTTGAGTTCGGATTTTTCCTTCTCCTAGACTGGTTACCTAGCCAAGGTTAAAGAGCCCAGTCTGCCCCACTATTTGCCCATAGTTGGAGTAAGAGTAGTTGGGTGCATACTTTTCCTAAGGGTATTAGTGCTATGTGAAATGTAAACAGCTTTGTACCGGATTTGAACTCAGGTTGACGAGTCCGATTCCTACGACTTTAACCATTACACAACGCACCTCCAAGATACATTCATATATAGGTCATAGGAAATGGATACAGTGGCACGAGTTCAAATCCTGGACATAGCTGGTTGCATTTCACCTAGCACTAATAGCCTTATGAAAAGTATGCATCCAACTATTCTCCCTCTAGCTATGAGTAAATAGTTGGGCAGAGTGGGCTCACTAACTATAGTGTGGCAACGGGTCTAAGTGAAGGAAAACTCTGAATTCAAACCTGTTAAACTCTACTTTAAAATTGACCTTGTGTCACATCCTGCTCGTTTGGAGAGAGATACAAATATACATTCACATATAGATCTAGTTATGGGTATCACTTTATCCCAGCTGGAAAACCAGACCATTAGCAAAAAGAGAACTTGTCATCTGATAGATTGCAGTTCCAGCAGATCACAGAGTGAAGATGAAGGAAACGAAATATAGACAAATAGACCTTGTCAGAGAATTGAAAAAGCTGCGGAACATGAGGGTGGAAGTGATACCAATTGTAGTTGGTGCACTAGGAATTATTATCTCTTCGGCCTCATGAAGAGGGTTTGAGAGGCAAACATTATTCCAGTGACGCGGGAGTGAAATCTGTAGTGAAGAAGTGGCTCAAAGAACTGTCAACAGAATTTTACGGGGCAGGGCATACAGGCTCTCATTCGAAAGTGTGACATTGCTATTGAAAGAAACGGTGACTATATGGAGAAGTAGGAATGTAATCCACAGAGGACCAGCTTGATTTTGATGTATGATACATGTTTCTGTGTTGGTAATTATACCTGTCCTAAACAAAATGGCATTACTTTTTGATTCACCCTCATAAATACAAATACTTTATATGTTTTTCAATATTTTTATTTAATACTAACTGCACATAGTTGTATGGTTTCAAGTAGTCTTACCTAATACTAATAATTTTAAAACATTGGCTGCGGCTGTAAAATACGATGACTGCTCCTCTGCAGAGGGGTAAGACACCCTGCAAATAGGGCTACCTGTTGGCTGTGAGTAGCAACCTATGATGCTTGAAGACAGAATCCAGGTGGCTAAGTAATCGATGACATGCAACACTTCACTTTGTCTTTTACTTAGGCTAGATGAGCGACTGGTCACGTCAAGCTCTAAAAGCTATAAGTTAAAATAAACTAGACTTCATCCATATCCCCAGTGGTGGCTCGTGATATTAATTCGTGCAAGTGCTCCTTAAGAAAATATATAAAAATTATATACATATAGTATAACAATAATAACATTCTGTGCTTGTCTACCTTTCTCCATATATATATATATATATATATATATACAACATCCACAACCAAAAATTTAAACAAATATTCCAAGCCTGAAACATAAGCAACACACCAAATGTTAATTATAAATCTAGCTTCCCCAATATATTTTCCCATACTCAAAAAAATCGCCTTCACAAACAATAATAGACAATAAAGACAGCAAGATGAGACTTTGCAAAAAAATTTTAAAATTATTGTCCCAACTCTATTGCCTTTATGGCAATTATTGGTATTAGGGGAACCACTCTTGACTGATAGATTATTTATTCATTTATTGATCTACTAGGAAAAAAAGAAGACGGGGCTAGGGTTAGGGTTAGGGTTAGGGTTTAGGGTTAAGGTTAGGGTTAGTTTAATGGGAAAATAGATAAATAATTTATCAGTCAAGAGTGGTTCCCCAAACCTTTTTATCATATGTGTGCTAGAAGGCGGTGGCTGAGGGTCTTAGTGCCCTGTGTATGTAGTGGTGATGTTCCAGTTCTGGAGTTCTGGTGAGTGTGGAGTACTTAATCGCCATAGCTCCTATTTCCACTCTGACCCGGAGTGGTTGTACCTGTTAACGTCGCATATATGGTTTAAATAAATCAAAAAATTAGTTTTAAAATGTTTTTTAAAATTGAATACCTAACAATAATGAATAAAATAAAAACGTCTTTGGCATAAAATAACCCAACAAGGGTTGGTATGTCATAAAATCTAACCAACCAACTAACGAACCAACCAACCAAAACAGATCTATTTCAACCATATATGGGACCGTAACATGTACCACTTGGGAGTAACGGTAACGAAATGACAACTTTACATTCCTCAAATCTACACAACTGTTTCCTCACCACCTAATGCAGCTTATATACTTCGAACACCATTTGAGAATAGAGGGGTCTCACCTCATTGCAGGTAATGCAGTCTGCGTCTTCTAGGCCTCACCAACAGAGCTAGAATGGAGGCGAAATATATTACAAAAGTGCATTTTATCTGCATATTTATTCCGAGTAATATAGTGGCTAACGTGTTAGATTGCGACATCGTCGTAAACGAGTTTGAAATACAGTCGCGCTATTTCACTTTTGGGCTAATACCCTTGGGAAAAGTGGGAAATCCCTCTTCACTCCAACTATGGGTACATTTGATGCTCCTCTACAAGGATGGCTTTGGCATTATATAACACATGAAATTTAACACATGAAGTTTAACATGAAGTTTAATACACCATTAAAGATGAATAAACCAAACCAAACTTACTTCACAGTGTAAGAAAAAACAACAATGTTTAGCAGTATCATGAGCTACAATTGGTTCACCCTGTTTCGGCCATATAAACATGTCTAACGCTAGAGTCTTCATCTTCTGAAGTTTTCATTATCCACCCTTTTTGTCGCTGTAGAATGTGTATGAGATATATTAGGATAACTTAAGCTTAACTTAAGCTAACAGTAAACAACAATAATGCGTACTATACCATCCTTGATAAAAATTATGGAATTGCAGTAAATAAACTAATAACAGATAAGACGCAAACCTTTTTATTTAATAGCTGAACATTCTGGTGACATAAAATATACCTTAGAAATAAGAAATTTAGAATTATTGGTATTAGGGGAACCACTCTTGACTGATAGATTATTTATTCATTTATTGATCTACTAGGAAAAAAGAAGACGGCGCTAGGGTTAGAGTTAGGGTTAAGGTTAGGGTTAGGGTTTAGGGTTAAGGTTAGGGTTAGTTTAATGGGAAAATAGATAAATAATTTATCAGTCAAGAGTGGTTCCCCTTTGTTTATGTTGGAGTTATAGGAAATAACCGGTATTAGGTATTACCTCGCATCTATTTATGCCGGTATGACACAAGGTCGTTTATTGTGGGACCACCCAAGAACCGAAGCTCATGGGATGGCACGTACAAATAATGCGTAGATCCGTCGGCATTCCTCCTCAATGGGGGAGGCGTCTCAGGAATTGAGCAAACCCAGCCCTGACCCTTTAAATCATGGGGGAAGGTGTTGCCTGAAGGGAAGATCCCCTGTGATCACGCCGTTAATTTAACACTAGGTAGTCCAGTGACTGAAGCCACCGGACCCCCGCCCCGAAGATGCTTTTCATCCTGGTTGTCTTTGCTTGATCGTATTTGCTCTACCAATAGCTTATGCAGACTCCACATGAATTTGAGGGTAGTGCCAGCGATGATGCGTGTTGACCAAAGTCCAGGGATAGCTGCTGAAACGATCCTATTCTTGAACACTGATTGGGTATTTGCCTCATACCCCACTTGAATGGGCTGGGCACAAGGCCTCGTTTTAATGTGGGCCCACCCACAAGCCGAAGCTCATGGGTGGGAAAGAACAAAAATTGCGTCGTTCCCTGGGGGACAGCCCCCTGGGATCGACGCTATTATTAAACTCTCGGCGAGTCCAGCGGCCGAAGCTCGCCGGACCCCGGCGCCAACCGGAAAGCCGAATGTGCAATGAGTTATATAATAATAAAAAAAGATTCTTGAACACTGATTAGCAAGAAAGTGTTTGTTCTTGGGTGCTTTTGTTTGTTTGCTTTTATTTTTGTTTTTGTTGTTTTTTGTTTGTGTTTATTGAGGGGTGTTGTTTTTTTTTTTATTTTTTTTTATTTTATTTTTTTTTTTTTTGATTTTATTTTCGCATTACGAATAAAATAGTAATTTATGATTCATTATGAAATTAATATTCATGTAATCATGCATAGGAAATTGTACAACACAAGTGGGAAGGCTTTACTCATAAAATGCATATTCATGTCAATATTAAGTTAACATATATATATATATATATATATATATATATATATATATAATTTTAAAGAGTGAGTGTGTGTGCGAAAATTTAACATGTTTATTAGTAGACACGCAACTGCATGTACATATACATATGTGCACGTACATACATACACCTCTTACACAGGGCGTGGGCTTGACTACAATGATTAACAAGCTTGTTCAGCAGGCTGTTACTACTGTAGTGAGTACAATCTTTTCTGGATCCACCATTACTGAGTCCGTGGGTTAAAAACATCTCTCTCTCTCTCTCTCTCTCTTCTCTCTCTCTCTCTCTCTCTCTCTCTCTCTCTTTTTGAGCGTTAGCTCACTTCAAACTCCAGTGCGACTTTCTGACCTTTCCCGCTTTTAAACTGTTCCTGGAAAAATATGTAAGTTAGGGTAACGTGGACATGAAGGCAACGGCGTTTGATTACTGACAGTTTCTCCCCAATTCTATTTGCCAACCAAGTGCTTATCAGTAAACATGTGCCGTTGACTTCAAGTCCACACTACGCTAACTTAGATATACAAGCTCTATTCACGATATTGAGCACTATTTACTTATAAATGTATCACTCTCACTCTCTCTCTCTCTCTCTCTCTATATATATATATATATATATATATATAAGGTGTATCAAAAAAAATATTGAGATTTTTTGTACTTTTTGACACACCTTGTATTCTGAAATAAATAACGTTCCATTCATTCTTCATTTAAATCTTGGTAACTACAGCTTTAAACTTGTATATTTTGACACACCTTGAAAAAAATAATGAATGGAACTTTTTTTTTTCAGAATACAAGGTGTGTCAAAAAGTACAAAAAATCAAATATATATGTATATATATATATTCATATTTATATTTATATTTATATCCTGATAATTATTGTTGCTAATGATTCTAATCAGGGCCTTTGTAATATCAAAATATTAAATTGTATAGTCCATCTTGGAGGATTATAAACCAAGCAATAGATTTACCAAAGAAAAGACTTAAATACCGGCCATATTACTATTAAGTTAAGATTAATATGAACCGTATATAATCCTTTATATATATATATATATTTCACTAGGATGGTCAGCTGTGTACTGTGGCCGAGGCGATAAAAGTGTTTCACTAGTGTTTCACTGCGTCTGCTGAAGTCCCGGTTTCGATTTCTGTCGGAGGGAAATCGTTAGTATATACCGCTGATGAGACTTAATAAAGTCGAAAACAGTCTGTACGGTATTCTACACATCGACCATCCTTTACTGGGATTACACTTGTCAAGTTCATTTTCTATAAGAAAAAGTATCGAATTTTATGCGATACATGCGTTGTAAGTGCCTTCAAGTAAAAATTTATTATATACTTTATCAGCAACGTTTCTAAATAAACAAACATCCAAAAATCTTATTCACTTCGCCGAAGGCATCGGTCTGTTTGTTGTTATTATTCTCTCAATAGCGCCCCTTACCTATTTATGGTAGAGGCGCGTAGTATCGCTTGACAAGCTTAATTTCACTAGGATGGTCAGCTGTGTACTGTGGCCGAGGCGATAAAAGTGTTTCACTAGTGTTTCACTGCGTCTGCTGAAGTCCCGGTTTCGATTTCTGTCGGAGGGAAATCGTTAGTATATACCGCTGATGAGACTTAATAAAGTCGAAAACAGTCTGTACGGTATTCTACACATCGAGCCATCCTTTACGGATTACACTTGTCAAGTTCATTTTCTATAAGAAAAAGTATCGAATTTATGCGATACATGCGTTGTAAGTGCCTTCAAGTAAAAATTTATTATATATATATATATATATATATATATATATATATATATATCCGTGCAGAAGACCTGCAAGGAGTGATGACCGATTGGAAACGATTTCCAAGAGGTCATGAGAAACCCTGCTGTCAGTGCGACCTGCTGTTGTTGTTGTTGTTGTTGTTGATGATGATGATGATGATCCTATTAATATTAACAATAGTAATCATTACTTTGCACACAATTATATGGTTTCAAGTATTCCTATCTAATACTAATAATTTGCACACAATCATATGGTTTCATGTATCCTATCTAATATGAAAAATTTTAAAGATCAGGTGGGCGTGAGAGTAATAGCAACGATGGGTACTTCACATTCCTGGAAGCTCCAGAACTAAAGCTTCATCACCGAATGCAGTTTAAAGTCATATCCAGGACTGTCCTTTGGCTGGTCAATGAACACACTCTCGTGGTGTAATGGTTATTCGTCATAGAAAATGGCACAGTGACTCAATGTTCAAATGCTGAACAAGCTGTCTGCATTTCATATACCTAATACCTTTGGGAAGGTTATGACCATCCAACTATTCCTCCTATGAGTTAAATAGTAGACAGACTGGGCCTCTTTAACCTTGGTATGCAGCTGGTTAGGAGAAGGAAAACTCTGAATTCAAACCTGTTAAACTTGCTTAAAAACAAAATTGACCTTGTGTCGAATGCAGTTTGGGTGGAGGGGTTGGTTAAATACATACTTCAGTGAAGACATTCTTTTATTAATAGGTTGTTTGTGTGTTTTATTCATATGAATTTATTTTTCTCAGAAAAAAGCTGTAAAATAGAAATTAAACCACTTTTATATTCTTAAATCTTTTAAGTATATTCTTATCTTTTTTTAAAAATGTACTGTAATTGGTAGTATCATGATAGTTGGTGTGCTGGCATGTTGTGCATTGCTTCTCTGTGTGTGATTTGAAAGCTGCACAGATGAACATGCAACATAGTCTAATTCGAGAACTTATGCTTTACAAGTTCAAACAGAACCCTAATGTTGCGGAAGCAACCAAAAAACATTTGTTGTGTTCCGAAGTGTGAAGGCACAGTTGATCACAGTATAGTAATCAGATGATTCAAGAAATTTTGCTCAAGTTGCAAGAACCTCAACAATCAGGCAAGGTCAGGTAGGCCTAAAACTGTGAATTTTGAGGCTGTGCTCCAAGGCATAGAGACAAATCTAGCAAATAACAATTGGAGAGTATCAGGTGAGCTTGGCATCTCACAGTAGTGTAGTTCATCACCTTCATAGCCTTGGCAAAATCATATGCAGCTGCCAAATTGTGCATCACTTTACCAATATATTGCCAATCTTTTGACTCACCATAGTATTACTATTTTATAATAACAAGCAACAAAAAAAACGCCTTCCAGGTGGTGTAAACATTAATTTTGAACAATATGTTGGGGGTGGGGGTAAAATTCAATGTCAGAGAAGCAAAATCATCAAATTTATTAGAGGAGTAAAAAAAAAAAAAAAAAAAAGCAAAAAAACAATTTGAAATGGAAACTTAGTCCTCTGTCACCCTCAAATAATATGTTGCATGCATCTATTAATTATTAATTAAATAATTATTTTGAATATTTTGCACATAGATTTTTACACAAAATCGTAGGTATCTATTTATTTGTAAATTTTTTAGTTAACTTATTTTTACTAAAAAAAGGGGAGGGATGAGAGTAAAAAAAAACAATTTTTAAAATTGCTCTTTTTTTACTCCTCTAATAAAATTGATGATTTTGCTTTAAAATTTCTTACTCACATTTTGCTGTATATAACATAGGTATGTTTTTATTCTATGCCTTAACGATTTTGACTATAAATTGAATACTAATTATAATAGACTATTATGAATAGAGAATATTGTGATGTAAGCTGTGACATAGTTTTGGTTACAGACAGAAATGCACCCAATCTTCATTATTAATAGATATAGTAATATGAAGAATTAAATGAAATGTTTAAACAAGTTTTCTTTGAATGTTGAAACATTCTTTTTCTTTCTTTTTCTTTTTGGTTTATTTTATTTTATTTTTCTTATTTCAGAAATTCTTACAAGAAGCTCAGATGAGGAGAGTGGTGATGAAAGTGGAGATGACAGTGAAGATGAAAGTGGTAGTGAAGATGAAGAAGAACCAGCTGGAGCAGGTTAGTAAAATTCTATTGATATTTTAGTATTATAATTAATCTTTTTTAAGAAAATACTTTGATAATTCAAACATTAGTAACTGCCCTGTCGGCTGGTGCTATAGAATATGTTAGTTGCACGTTTGCAGGAGTATAGATCCTCACCCTCCAGTAGGGCCACCTGTTGGCAACCCGTAATGGCTAGGGACAGGATTGTGGTGGCTAAGTGGTTTGTGACCCGGCCAGGTACTAAGTGGTCCTGTAACATGCAGTACTCTATTTGGGCTAGATGGGCGGTCAGAGAGGCTCGAACCAATCAATCAGCTGGTCATGTCAAGCTCTATCACCTATATGATTGTTCTGACCGTATTCTTTGAATTGCTTTTGTGGGAAACACCCAACCCTTTTTATCATATGGGTGCTATACATATATATATGTATATATATATATATATATATATATAAATAACCCACAAGGCTTGATATGCCATTAAGACCAAAGAACCAACAAAAACATTAGTAAGTAATTCTGCTTATTGGTTGAAAAGTTTTTCAGATACTAGTTATACTACATCTTTGTTTGCTTTAGAGCAGTACTTATCAAACTATTTGATGTGGCATACCGGCAGGATATATTTCCAGTATGACACTGATCGGTACCATATTTGTGAGTTTGTACAACCATAAGCACTTTTAGTTCCTCATGCTGGCTATTGAACTTTGACCCGTTACCTGTCAATCACTCATCTATAATTGTTACGAATTTTGTGGCCATTTTTAGTCTGCAGGTGAGAGCACTTTACAGTGGGGGATCCCTTGTGTTCCTTAGTGTTAGGCAGAATCCTTGGTTGTTCCTTAGTGAAGAAACCAGCAACGGAATGGCTTTCAAGATTGGCGATTAAATAGTTAACTAACCACATATTCGAGCCCACAGTCTATAAGTTTAAGTGGTGGGCTATAGCACACCCTATATAACAAAGCATTCCAACAATAATACTGTAATAACAAATGTAAAAGTAACATTTTATATGCCATCAAATCTGGTAATCACTTTCACAAAATTTTTTTTTTTTTTTTTTTTTTTCCATAAACTTATTGTTGAAATCTTTTTTTTTTTTTAAAGATTTTGGTAAATCATTTTGAAGATAAAAACAAATATTGTTATATGTAATTTTAATTATCAGTAAAGTATCTATTAGAAAAAATTATTACAGCATAATATTAAGAAAACAACCAAAGTAATAATCAGATTAATATCAAATGTATTTGTTCATTATTTAAATCTAATATTTTTCTTATTAGTGTGATAGCCTTTATATTTTACAAGGTTTTATTATTTCAAGTTGTTTATTTAATTTGATGCAGGTAACTTTATTTCACAGGCTAATATTTTACTATTTCTTTTTGTTTTGTTTTTTTGTAGAACAAACTGAACAGATGATTATTGACAATACAGAAACAAATTTGGTTGCTCTGCGACGGACAATATATTTGACAATTGCATCCAGTTTGGACTTTCAGGAATGTGCTCATAAATTGCTTAAAATGGATCTCAAACCAGGCCAAGAGGTATAAACATTTTTAAAATAGCACAAAATATTATTTTAAAGTCTTTTTTTTTTTTATTTTTTTTTTTTTTTGTAATAACGTCTAATATAATCAGTGATGCTGATAGCTTTTTAATTTAATGCATCCTAGGATGCATGGATTTGATTTGATGTGTCCCAACTAAAGTTTCTTAATAAATTTTAGGATTTTTATCTATGAACAACTAAAGCCGTCTAACCCCAACCTTGTACCCCATACAGTGTAATTCATTTCCAAGAAAATATTGAAATGTATTTACAGTAAGCTGGAAATGGTGGGGGAAGAAAAAAAAACACTGGGACTCATGAATATGATTTTTTTGCGTCAGTGACGCAGAACGAGTACCCATCAGCATCTCTGTATATTGATTCTAATCAAGTTTTCTGCTTTACTGTGTGCTAACAAATGTTTATAGACAAACGAGTAATTTAGAAAATTAAATGGAACATTGAAAATAATTATGATTACAATCAAACAATTACAAATTAATCAAATTTCTGCATTAAATAACCCATAAGGAGTTGATATGCTGTTAAATAAACCAAACTTGTTATTATCTCTCTCTTTT
>CM042138.1:103983458-104005209 GCA_023376005.1 Doryteuthis pealeii | reverse complement strand
GAGAGAGAGAGAGACGAGAGAGAGATGTTTTTAACGCACGGACTCGTAAAATGGGTGGAATCCAGAAAAGATTGTACTCACTAACAGTAGTCAACAGCTGCTGACAAGCTTGTTATCATTGTGTCAAGCCTACGCCCTGTGTAAGAGGTGTATGTATGGTACGCACTATGTATAATGTACATGCCGTTGCGTTGTTACTAATAAACTGTTAAATTTTCGCACACACATCATCGTTTAAAATTATATATACTATATATATATAATATATATATATATATTAATATATGTTACTTAATAATTGACAGAATATGCATTTTAATGAGTAAGCCTCCCACTTGTGTGTACATTTCTATGCATGATTACATGAATGATTAATTTCATAATGAATCATAAATTACTATTTTATTCGTAATGGCCGAAAATAAAATCAAAAAAAAAAATAAATAAATAAAAATAAAATAAAACAAAAACAACAACGCCTCAATAAACAACAAACAAAAACAAAAAAAAAAATAAAGCAAACAAACAAAAAGCACCCAAGAACAACCACTTTCTTGCTATCAGTGGTTCAAGAATCTTTTTTTTATTATTTATTCATAAAACTCATTGCACATTCGGCTTTCCGGTTGCGCCGGGGGTCCGGCGAGCTTCGGCCGCTGACTCGCCGAAGTTTAATAATGAGGTCGATTCCCAGGGGGCTGTCCCCAGGGAACGACGCAATTTTGTTCTTTCCCACCCATGAGCTTCGGCTGTGGGTGGGCCCACATTAAAACGGAGGCTTGTGCCCAGCCCATTCAAGTGGGGTATGAGGCAAATACCCACTCAGTGTTCAAGAATAGGATCGTTTCAGCAGCTATCCTGGACTTTGGTCAACACGCTCAATCCTGGCACTACCGCTCAAATTCATGTGGGGTCTGCATAAGCTATTGGTAGAGCAAATACGATCAAGCAAGAGACAACCGCATGGATGAAAACATCTTCGGGGCGGGGGTCCGGTGGCTTCAGTCAACTGAACTACCTAGTGTTAAATTAACGGCGTGATTCACAGGGGATCTTCCCTTCAGGCACACCTTCCGACCCTGATTTAAAAGGGTCAGGGCTGGTTGCTCAATTTCCTTTGGAGAACGGCGGCTCCCCCATTGAGGGAGGAGCGACGGGATCATACGCATTATTTGTACGTGCCATCCCATGAGCTTCGGTTCTTGGGTGTCCCACAATAACGACTTGTGTCCTACGGCAATAATAGGGATGCGAGGGTAAATACCTATTACCGGTTATTTCCTATAACTCCAACATAACCAAGGGGAACTCACTCTGGACTGATAAAATTATTTATCTAATTTTCGCCATTAAACTAAACGCCTAACCTTAAACCCTAAACCCTAACCCTAACTTAACCTAAACTCTAAACCCTAGCGCCGTTCTTCTTTTTTTTCTAGTAGATCAATAAATGAATAAATAATCTATCAGTCAAAGTGGTTCCCCTAAATACAATAATTCCTAAATTTCTTATTTCTAAGGTAAATTTATGTCAACAGAATGTTCAGCTATTAAATAAAAGGTTTGCGTCTTATCTGTTATTAGTTTTATTTACTGGCAAATTCCATAATTTTTTACAAGGATGGTATAAGTACGCATTATTGTTGTTTTACTGTTAGCTTAAGTAAGTTAAGTTATCCTAATAGTATCTCATACACATTCTACAGCGACAAAAAGGGTGGATATGAAAACTTCAGAAGATGAAGACTCTAGCGTTCGACATGTTTATATGGCCGGAAACAGGGTGAAACCATTGTAGCTGCATGATACTGCTAAAAACATTGAGTTGTTTTTTTTCTTACACTGTGAAGTAGTTTGGTTGGTTTATTCATCTTTAATGGGTGTATTAAACTTCATGTTAAACTTTCATGGTGTTAAATTCATGTGTTATATATGCCAAAAGCCATCCTTGTAGAGGAGATGAAATGTACGCCATAGTTGAGTGAAGAGGGATTTTCCCACTTTTCCCAAGGTATTAGCCAAAAGTGAAATGCGCGACTGTATTTTCAAACTCGTACGACGATGTTCGCAATCTAACACGTTAGAACCATTATTACTCGGCATAAATATGCAGATCAATGCACTTTTTGTAATATATTTGCCTCTTCTAGCTCTGTTGGTGAGGCCTAGAAGACGCAGACTGCATTACGCTGCATGAGGTGAGACCCCTCTACTTTCAAATGGTGTTCGAAGTATATAAGCTGCATTAGGTGGTGAGGAAACAGTTGTGTAGATATTGAGAATGTAAGTTGTCATTTGTTACCGTTCTCCGCAAGTGGTATGTTACGTCCATTATGGTTTGAAATAGATCTGTTTTGGGTTGGTTGGTTCGTTAGTTGTTGGGTTAGATTTTATGATACCAACCCTTGTTTGGGTTATTTTATGCCAAAGACGTTTTTTATTTATTCATTTATTGTTAGGTATTAATTTTAAAAACTTTTAAAACTAATTTTTGATTTATTAAACCATATATGCGACGTTAACGGTACAACCAACTCGCGGGTCAGAGTGAAATAGGAGATATGGCGATTAAGTAGCTCCACACTCACCAGAACTCCAGAACTGGAACATCACCACTACATACACAGGGCACTAAGACCCTCAGCCACGCCTTCTAGCCACATATGATAAAAAGGTTTGGGGAACCACTCTTGACTGATAACCTTAATTTATCTATTTTCATTAAGACTAACCCTAACCTAGCCCTAAACCCTAACCCTAACCCTAACCTAGCCCCGTCTTCTTTTTTCTAAGTAGATAATAATGAATATATAATCTATCAGTCCGAGTGGTTCCCCTAATACCAATAATTGCATAAAGGCAAATAGAGTTTGGGACAATAATTTTAAAATTTTTTTTGCAAAGTCTCATCTTGCTGTCTTATTGTCTATATTGTTTGTGGAAGGCGATTTTTTTGAGTATGGGAAAATATATTGGGGAAGCTGATTTATATATTAACATTTGGTGTGTTGCTTATGTTTCAGGCTATGGAATATTTGTTTAAAATTTTTGGTTGTGGATGTTTGTATATATATATTAATATATATATATCATGGAGAAAAGGTAGCCAGCACAGATGTATTAATTGTTATACTATATGTATAATAATTTTTATATATTTTCTTAAGCGAGCACTTGCACGAATTAATATCACGACCCCACTGGGGATATGGATGAAGTCTAGTTTTATAATTTTAACTTATAGCTTTTTAGAGCTTGAACGTGACCAGTCGCCTCATCTAGCCTAAGTAAAGACAAAGTGAAGTGTTGCATTATCGATTACTTAGCCACCTGGATTCTGTCTTCAAGTCATCATCGGGTTGCTACTCACAGCCAACAGGTAGCCCTATTTGCAGGGTGTCTTACCCCTCTGCAGAGGTGCCGTCATCGTAATTTTACATAGCCGCAGCCAATGTTTTAAAAATTATTAGTATTAGGTAAGACTACTTGAAACCATACAACTAGTGCAGTTAGTATTAAATAAAATATTGAAAAACATTAAGTATTTGTATTTATGAGGGTGAATCAAAAAGTAATGCCATTTTGGTTTAGGAAGGTATAATTAACCAACACAGAAACAGTTTTATCATACATCAAAATCAAGCTGGTCTCTGTGGTTACATTCTACTTCTCCATAAGTGTCACCGTTTCTTTCAATAAGCAATTCACCACTTTCGAATGAGAGCCTGTATGCCCTGCCCGTAAAATTCTGTTGAAGTTCTTTGAGCCACTCTTCACTACAGATTTCACTCCCGCGTCACTGGAATAAATGTTTGCCTCTCAAACCCTCTTCATGAGGCGAAGAGTAATTATTCCTAGTGCAACCAACTTACAATTGTATCACTTCCACCCTCATGGTTCCGCAGTCTTTTTCAATTCTCTGACAAGGTCTTATTTGTCTATTTTTCGTTTCCTTCATCTTCATCTGTGATCTTGCTGGAACTGCAAAATACTATCAGATGACTAAGTTCTCTTTTTGCTATCATACTAGGTCTGGTTTTTCCAGCTGGGATAAGTGATACCATTAATAGATCATATGTGAATTGTATATTTGTATCTCTCTCCAAACGACGCAGGATGTGACACAAGTCAATTTTAAAGTAGAGTTTAACAGTTTGAATTCAGAGTTTTCTTCACTTAGACCCGTTGCCACACATAGTTACGTGAGGCCACTCTGGCCCAACTATTTACTCATAGCTGAGGGAAATAGTTGGATGCATACTTTTCATAAGGCTATTAGTGCAGTGAAATGCACCAGCTTGTCCAGGATTTGAACTCGTGCCACTGTACCATTTCCTATGACCTATAATATGAATGTATCTGGAGGTGCGTTGTGTAATGGCACATGCTGGTGCATTCAGCCTAGCACTAATAGCCTTATGAAAGTATGCATCCAACTTATTCTCCCTCTACGCTATGAGTAACATAGTTTGGGCAGAGTGGCTCACTAACTATAGTGTGGCAACGGGTCTAAGTGAAGGAAAACTCTGAATTCAACTGTTAAAAACTCTACTTACTTAAAATTGACCTTGTGTCAGCAATCCCTGCTCGTTTGGAGAGAGATAACAATATACATTCACATATATGATCTATTATGGGTATCACTTTATCCGCAGCTGGAACCAGAACTAGTATTGATTAGCAAAAAGAGAACTTGTCAATCTGATAGATTTGCAGTTCCAGCAGATCACAAGTGAAGATGCAAGGAAACGAAAGATAGACAAATAGACCTTGTCAGAGAATTGAAAAGCTGCGGAACATGAGGGTGGAAGTGATACCAATTGTAGTTGGTGCACTAGGAATTATTATCTCTTCGCCTCATGAAGAGGGTTTGAAGGAGTGACGCGGAGTGAAAATCTGTAGTGAAGAAGTGGCTCAAAGACTGTCAACAGAATTTTACGGGGCAGGGATACAGGCTCTCATTCGAAAGTGGAACATTGCTATTAAGAGAAACGGTGACCTATATGGAGAGTAGGAATGTAACCACAGAGGACCAGCTTGATTTTGATGTATGATACATGTTTTCTGTGTTGGTAAATATACCTGTCCTAAACAAAATGGCATTACTTTTTGAATTCCCCTCATAATACAAATACTTTATATGTTTTTCAATATTTTTATTTAATACTAACTGCACATAGTTGTATGGTTTCAAGTAGTCTTACCTAAACTAATAATTTTAAAACATTGGCTGCGGCTGTAAAATACGATGACTGCTCCTCTGCAGAGGGTAAGATACCCTGCAAATAGGGCTACCTGTTGGCTGTGAGTAGCAACCTATGATGCTTGAAGACAGAATCCAGGTGGCTAAGTAATCGATGACATGCAACACTTCACTTTGTCTTTTACTTAGGCTAGATGAGCGACTGGTCACGTCAAGCTCTAAAAGCTATAAGTTAAAATAAACTAGACTTCATCCATATCCCAGTGGTGGCTCGTGATATTAATTCGTGCAAGTGCTCCTTAAGAAAATATATAAAAAATTATATACATATAGTATAACAATAATAACATTCTGTGCTTGTCTACCTTTCTCCATATATATAATATATATAATATATATAAACACATCCACAACCAAAAATTTAAACAAATATTCCAAGCCTGAAACATAAGCAACACACCAAATGTTAATTATAAATCTAGCTTCCCCAATATATTTTCCCATACTCAAAAAAATCGCCTTCACAAACAATAATAGACAATAAAGACAGCAAGATGAGACTTTGCAAAAAAATTTTAAAATTATTGTCCCAACTCTATTGCCTTTATGGCAATTATTGGTATTAGGGGGAACCACTCTTGACTGATAGATTATTTATTCATTTATTGATCTACTAGGAAAAAAGAAGACGGGGCTAGGTTAGGGTTAGGGTTAGGGTTTAGGTTAAGGTTAGGGTTAGTTTAATGGGAAAATAGATAAATAATTTATCAGTCAAGAGTGGTTCCCCAAACCTTTTATCATATGTGTGCTAGAAGGCGGTGGCTGAGGGTCTTAGTGCCCTGTGTATGTAGTGGTGATGTTCCAGTTCTGGAGTTCTGTGAGTGTGGAGTACTTAATCGCCATAGCTCCTATTTCCACTCTGACCCGGAGTGGTTGTACCTGTTAACGTCGCATATATGGTTTTAAATAAATCAAAAAATTAGTTTTAAAATGTTTTTTAAATTGAATACCTAACAATAATGAATAAAATAAAAACGTTTTGGCATAAAATAACCCAACAAGGGTTGGTATGTCATAAAATCTAACCAACCAACTAACGAACCAACCAACCAAAACAGATCTATTTCAACCATATATGGGACCGTAACATGTACCACTTGGGAGTAAGGTAACGAAATGACAACTTTACATTCCTCAAATCTACACAACTGTTTCCTCACCACCTAATGCAGCTTATATACTTCGAACACCATTTGAGAATAGAGGGGTCTCACCTCATTGCAGGTAATGCAGTCTGCGTCTTCTAGGCCTCACCAACAGAGCTAGAATGGAGGCGAAATATATTACAAAAGTGCATTTTATCTGCATATTTATTCCGAGTAATATAGTGGCTAACGTGTTAGATTGCGACATCGTCGTAAACGAGTTTGAAATACAGTCGCGCTATTTCACTTTTGGGCTAATACCCTTGGGAAAAGTGGGAAATCCCTCTTCACTCCAACTATGGGTACATTTGATGCTCCTCTACAAGGATGGCTTTGGCATTATATAACACATGAAATTTAACACATGAAGTTTAACATGAATTTAATACACCATTAAAGATGAATAAACCAAACCAAACTTACTTCAACAGTGTAAGAAAAAACAACAATGTTTAGCAGTATCATGAGCTACAATTGGTTCACCCTGTTTCGGCCATATAAACATGTCTAACGCTAGAGTCTTCATCTTCTGAAGTTTTCATTATCCACCCTTTTTGTCGCTGTAGAATGTGTATGAGATATATTAGGATAACTTAAGCTTAACTTAAGCTAACAGTAAACAACAATAATGCGTACTATACCATCCTTGATAAAAATTATGGAATTGCAGTAAATAAACTAATAACAGATAAGACGCAAACCTTTTTATTTAATAGCTGAACATTCTGGTGACATAAAATATACCTTAGAAATAAGAAATTTAGAATTATTGGTATTAGGGGAACCACTCTTGACTGATAGATTATTTATTCATTTATTGATCTACTAGGAAAAAAAGAAGACGGCGCTAGGGTTAGAGTTAGGGTTAAGGTTAGGGTTAGGGTTTAGGGTTAAGGTTAGGGTTAGTTTAATGGGAAAATAGATAAATAATTTATCAGTCAAGAGTGGTTCCCCTTTGTTTATGTTGGAGTTATAGGAAATAACCGGTATTAGGTATTTACCTCGCATCCTATTTATGCCGGTATGACACAAGGTCGTTTATTGTGGGACCACCCAAGAACCGAAGCTCATGGGATGGCACGTACAAATAATGCGTAGATCCCGTCGGCATTCCTCCTCAATGGGGGAGGCGTCTCAGGAATTGAGCAAACCCAGCCCTGACCCTTTAAATCATGGGGGAAGGTGTTGCCTGAAGGGAAGATCCCCTGTGATCACGCCGTTAATTTAACACTAGGTAGTCCAGTGACTGAAGCCACCGGACCCCCGCCCCGAAGATGCTTTTCATCCTGGGTTGTCTTTGCTTGATCGTATTTGCTCTACCAATAGCTTATGCAGACTCCACATGAATTTGAGGGTAGTGCCAGCGATGATGCGTGTTGACCAAAGTCCAGGGATAGCTGCTGAAACGATCCTATTCTTGAACACTGATTGGGTATTTGCCTCATACCCCACTTGAATGGGCTGGGCACAAGGCCTCGTTTTAATGTGGGCCCACCCACAAGCCGAAGCTCATGGGTGGGAAAGAACAAAAATTGCGTCGTTCCCTGGGGGGACAGCCCCCTGGGATCGACGCTATTATTAAACTCTCGGCGAGTCCAGCGGCCGAAGCTCGCCGGACCCCCGGCGCCAACCGGAAAGCCGAATGTGCAATGAGTTTATAATAATAATAAAAAAAGATTCTTGAACACTGATTAGCAAGAAAGTGTTTGTTTCTTGGGTGCTTTTTGTTTGTTTGCTTTTATTTTTTTGTTTTTGTTGTTTTTTGTTTGTTTGTTTATTGAGGGGTGTTGTTTTTTGTTTTTATTTTATTTTTATTTTATTTATTTTTTTTTTTTTGATTTTATTTTCGCATTACGAATAAAATAGTAATTTATGATTCATTATGAAATTAATATTCATGTAATCATGCATAGGAAATTGTACAACACAAGTGGGAAGGCTTTACTCATAAAATGCATATTCATGTCAATATTAAGTTAACATATATATATATATATATATATATATATATATATATATATAATTTTAAAGAGTGAGTGTGTGTGCGAAAATTTAACATGTTTATTAGTAGACACGCAACTGCATGTACATATACATATGTGCACGTACATACATACACCTCTTACACAGGGCGTGGGCTTGACTACAATGATTAACAAGCTTGTTCAGCAGGCTGTTACTACTGTAGTGAGTACAATCTTTTCTGGATCCACCATTACTGAGTCCGTGGGTTAAAACATCTCTCTCTCTCTCTCTCTCTCTCTCTCTCTCTCTCTCTCTCTCTCTCTCTCTCTCTTTTTGAGCGTTAGCTCACTTCAAACTCCAGTGCGACTTTCTGACCTTTCCCGCTTTTAAACTGTTCCTGGAAAAATATGTAAGTTAGGGTAACGTGGACATGAAGGCAACGGCGTTTGATTACTGACAGTTTCTCCCCAATTCTATTTGCCAACCAAGTGCTTATCAGTAAACATGTGCCGTTGACTTCAAGTCCACACTACGCTAACTTAGATATACAAGCTCTATTCACGATATTGAGCACTATTTACTTATAAATGTATCACTCTCACTCTCTCTCTCTCTCTCTCTCTATATTATATATATATATATATATATAAGGTGTATCAAAAAAATATTGAGATTTTTTGTACTTTTTGACACACCTTGTATTCTGAAATAAATAACGTTCCATTCATTCTTCATTTAAATCTTGGTAACTACAGCTTTAAACTTGTATATTTTGACACACCTTGAAAAAAATAATGAATGGAACTTTTTTTTTTCAGAATACAAGGTGTGTCAAAAAGTACAAAAAATCAAATATATATGTATATATATATATTCATATTTATATTTATATTTATATCCTGATAAATTATTGTTGCTAATGATTCTAATCAGGGCCTTTTGTAATATCAAAATATTAAATTGGTATAGTCCATCTTGGAGGATTATAAACCAAGCAATAGATTTACCAAAGAAAAGACTTAAATACCGGCCATATTACTATTAAGTTAAGATTAATATGAACCGTATATAATCCTTTATATATATATATATATTTCACTAGGATGGTCAGCTGTGTACTGTGGCCGAGGCGATAAAAGTGTTTCACTAGTGTTTCACTGCGTCTGCTGAAGTCCCGGTTTCGATTTCTGTCGGAGGGAAATCGTTAGTATATACCGCTGATGAGACTTAATAAAGTCGAAACAGTCTGTACGGTATTCTACACATCGAGCCATCCTTTACTGGGATTACACTTGTCAAGTTCATTTTCTATAAGAAAAAGTATCGAATTTTATGCGATACATGCGTTGTAAGTGCCTTCAAGTAAAAATTTATTATATACTTTATCAGCAACGTTTCTAAATAAACAAACATCCAAAAATCTTATTCACTTCGCCGAAGGGCATCGGTCTGTTTGTTGTTATTATTCTCTCAATAGCGCCCCTTACCTATTTATGGTAGAGGCGCGTAGTATCGCTTGACAAGCTTAATTTCACTAGGATGGTCAGCTGTGTACTGTGGCCGAGGCGATAAAAGTGTTTCACTAGTGTTTCACTGCGTCTGCTGAAGTCCCGGTTTCGATTTCTGTCGGAGGGAAATCGTTAGTATATACCGCTGATGAGACTTAATAAAGTCGAAACAGTCTGTACGGTATTCTACACATCGAGCCATCCTTTACTGGGATTACACTTGTCAAGTTCATTTTCTATAAGAAAAAGTATCGAATTTTATGCGATACATGCGTTGTAAGTGCCTTCAAGTAAAAATTTATTATATATATATATATATATATATATATATATATATCCGTGCAGAAGACCTGCAAGGAGTGATGACCGATTGGAAACGATTTCCAAGAGGTCATGAGAAACCCTGCTGTCAGTGCGACCTGCTGTTGTTGTTGTTGTTGTTGTTGATGATGATGATGATGATCCTATTTAATATTAACAATAGTAATCATTACTTTGCACACAATTATATGGTTTCAAGTATTCCTATCTAATACTAATAATTTGCACACAATCATATGGTTTCATGTATTCCTATCTAATATGAAAAATTTTAAAGATCAGGGTGGGCGTGAGAGTAATAGCAACGATGGGGTACTTCACATTCCTGGAAGCTCCAGAACTAAAGCTTCATCACCGAATGCAGTTTAAAGTCATATCCAGGACTGTCCTTTTTGGCGAGTGGGGGTTCATTACTGGAGGATTCTAAGCCCCGCCAACAGAATTATATATATATATATATATATATATATATATATATATGACCTACATGAGTCAGATACTATCTACATAGTTTTCACCCGAATGGTTCTTCAGGATAATTCTGAATTATCCTGAAGAACCATTCGGGTGAAACCTTGGTAGATAGTATCTAACTCATATAGATCCTTGTAAGTTTGCTCTACTTAGCGTATTGAGCATTGTTTACATATATAACTTAACAAACTCCCTCGGATTTTTTCTTTTCTTTTGGTCACTACATACGATACTGATGATTATTTTCAAAAAGTACGGGTGTACTGGTCTTTTCTTTCTTTTTTTTTTTTCTTTTTTTTTCTTTTTTTTTCCCCTGTTGTCAGTTTGAAATATTTTTTATTTTAAAAACTGAGTTATCCGGGTTTTTTCACACCGGTAGAGTTTAGAAATAAAAACTATATATATATATATATATATATATATGGTACGATGGGTAAATTGTCGTCTAAATTACAATAAATTAAAATAACACAGATATCTCATTTTATCAGATATATTTACTAAAATTACGATAGATTAAATCTATTCAAAGAAACCGCCATTGGCTTCAGCCAAAGCCTCTAGACGACTTTACATTCCTCAAATCTATACAACTCTTTTCTGCAAGACTTTCCGACGTTCTCTTTGATTAAATTGGTAAATGCTGCTGTTATCCTTGCGCTCATTTCATCTTTAAGTTTCATCTCGGAGTTTTGTTGCTCCCTTGCCAAACCGCACCCCACACGTAATGATCAAGGGGATTGCAATCTGTGGAGTTAGGCAGTTAGACGTTAGGGGTGATGATGTCAATCAATATTGGGTTCTAAGGCCCTGAAACCACGTTCGACCACAAGGGTTCAGGGTCCGATACCGGTCCTCGCCAATTTGAATAGCACATGAGTAGCACAGCTTAGGTCATCTGATCTGTGTGAGGAGCTAATGGTAGGGGTGGCGCTCCACCTCAGCAAAACAATCTCCCTGCGCTAGTGAAAAGGGGATTGACTCCTGATTGACACTAGGTCACTCCACCGACTTTATTACTAGTATACACCGCATGTATACACTAGCATTAAGGCATGCATGTGTACATTCACAAGCCGCTCATACACATAGATATAGATATACACTTACATACACACATAGAATCTCATTATATAGAATATCACTCATGAATTATCACACCCTTAACGATTGAATTTGCACGTGACGTAACGGTTACTTCAAATAATTCTGTTGTTTCAAATAGTTATCTCGTGATTTTTTACGATTTCTCTGTCCAATTCGACACATAGCGTAGTGGATAAAGGCGTTGTGTTAAGACAGTTGAAAGTGACAGTTATCTCTCGGCTGCAGATTCAACCCCGATCAAGGGCGACAGTAACATAGAATAATGTGACACAGCTTAACACCTGTACCCAGCTATTAGCGGAATGAGAACAGTATACCCCCATGGATTGACTAAAGGGTTGGGTTCAAAGTTCCGTGAAGGTTCCCGATTACGACAAGAAGGTTCCCGGTTTCAAGAAGGCTCCCGGGTCCGACAAGAAATACCTGAAGAAGACCGGAGGGCACACTGGCCGAAACGTTGTACAGATAACAATGAAGATGAGGACAGTAGTCCGAATAATCCATATAATACTCGTACTTTTTATGCTGTAGATTTCTCTTTCGTGAGAGGGCGAGATTTCTGCATTCCATCAGAATATGTTTCACTATAGATGGTGTTCCACATGAACATTTTGGTGGAGGATTTTGTTTTGATATGAAGGAGAGAGTTAATTTGGTGTAGCCTATGTTTAGCCGAGTCAGAGTGGTTTCTTCTCTTCTAGAATCCGGTTTTCTTTCTTTTAATATGGGTTGTATTTGGTAGAGCATGTCAAGTACAGATTTGACTATTGAGTCATCATTATTGTTTCCCTGGATTCTTATATGGATTGAAATCCAGCAGAATATCACCCTTTGGTATGGATTATGGAATTTAATTGGTTTAAGTGTTTGATGATTAAATGGTTATCCACCATGAAGTCCAACTACCAGTATACTCGTCGGGAGTAGGATTTCGAGGCCCTGTCAATTTCAGACTTTTAGTACACAGTACTTACTACCCTACAATTCAATAGTAGTCAAAGTCTTATTCTTTCTATGCAATTGACCCTAAGCCACCACCTTCAAACACCTATAAAATCAAAAAAATCAAAAAAAGTTGGGCGTTCGTCATAAGTGCAAATAGAAGAATACGGTCTAGACTAAACATATAGAAGCTAGGGCTTGACACGACCAACCTGTTGATCAGATCGGACCTCTCTGGCCGCCTGTCTAGCCCAGTAAAGGCCAAAGTGGAGTGTTCCAAGTCCCGTAACCACTAAGACAACCGAGTCATGGACTGCTCTGACACCAAGATTCGGTCCTCAAGCATTAAGGATCCCCACCCACGCCCTACATGTGGCCGAATTAGGGAGGTCGTATCCCTTGTATCCTGTAGAGATGCAGTTGGCGTATTCAACAACCCCAGACGACAGGGCGGCTTATATCCTGGAAAATACGGTAATTACACTGTTACATAAATAGGTCCGTAGAATATTTAAAAACATTTATTTTACACAGAAATATTTATATTTCTCCATAAACTCCTTGTAATTACATCTATCGACTAATAGGTGACTCGAGAGGTAATTACTTCTCGTGTCTGCCAATAGCCGCTAGGCGGTGTAGCCAGCAGCATTACAAAAGAAGAGACAGTAGAACTCTTCCGACGTCTAGAGAAGTAACAATGCACGAGTTGTGTTTCTGAACGCAGACAAGGGTCTTTGTGTCCCAGCAACCTCGTGTCGCAGGAGCATGATAACATGTTTAATGTATAAGTCTTTACACTTTCCTTTTCTGTGACATATCAAGGACAACACTTTTCCTACTAAAGACTCTGTTCATATTAAGACATTTCACTCATGCAACTATGTATAAGCTCTTCCTTGTATACCATTGTCATGTTTGGATTCTATTCCATTAGGGTTGCTCAGGCGATAAAATATTCTCGTTATGACTTCGTTGTAAATTGTTTCTCACATTTTATTCTGTTCGACGAAACGATATACAACCAATTATCTTTCTTCTAAAAATTCAGTCAGTAGAGTATCTTCCTAGGAACCACAAGGTTCCGGGTTCGATATAGGCCCTTTCCATCTTGGATCTGTGCGCTAAAGTTGGGGAGCTGGTAGTAGGTATGGCGCTCTATCTCAGATGAATAAAAAAATCTCCTCGTTTAAGCGCTAGGGAAAATGGGATAGACTCCCTCGCTGTCAGGCTGATACCGACAATAAGCCCCTCCGCCAACTTTATCAGGTTTTTTTACGTCATTAAAAAATAAGAAAACGGGGGAAAAATCAGAGCTGTTGAAAAAGATAATTTAATCCTTCATAAAATATCACGAAGTTTCCTTTTAAAATTACTAGCAAATATATGCACCCTCCAGGTGCAAGTATTTAAGTTTTAATGTAATAAAATATCATCTTAGATTAGAAAGGATAATGAAACTAAATAAGAATGCAAATAAAAAGATTTGAAACAGAGGGGTGTATAATCGAAAAATAGAACAACTAAAACTTACTCTTCCATCACTCCCATCTTTCATTGCTAAATTTTCCTAATTTAACTATTTAGTTAAAATAGGAAGTGAAGAATAAAATTACAGTTATTTCTTCTTGTTAATGAATTTCTTTTAAGATTTATTGAAAAGATTTTTGCTCATATTCATTAAGATAAACTCAAACAATTAGAAATCAATAATACTAATCATATATTTATCAAAATCAAATGTTTAATGTCAATATGCAAATTAGCCTTTCCGTTTACACTGTAAACCTCTATTTTGTTGTATATATAAATACAATTGCATTGGTATTAGTAAATACAATTGTTACTAGTATGTAGATATGGCCAACAGTATTAATAATGTAAGGCAATTTTAATGATAATTGAAGTTTAAATAAAAATTAAATCATGGACAATGTGACGTAAATAAGAAAGGGAAGTGTGACTTGAGTAGTGATATAGTTTCGGTTACAGACACACAATCTCCATTATAATAAGATAACGGAAAATGTTGAAGTAAGCATTAATTCCGTTATCTTATTTTTTTTCTTTATTTTTTTATCGTTAGCCATTCATATTCTACTGACTTTAATCTAAAGACCAATATATTTAACAACGATTTGTCTTGGGAAAATTAATAGACGGCATTTGATTATTTCCTATAAGTGCAACATAAACAAAGGGGAGCCACTCTTGACTGATAAATTATATATTTATTTTCCCATTAAACTAACCCTAAACCCTAACCCTAACCCTAACCCTAAACCCTAACCATAACACTACCCCTAAACCTTAGCCCTAACCCTAACACTAGCCCTAACCCTAACCCTAACCCCGCTTTCTTTTCTCCTAATAGATCAATAAATAAATAAATAATTTATCAGTCAAGAGTGGTTCCCCTTTGTTTATGTTGGAATTATAGGAAATAACCCAGCATTTTGGGGGGGGTGGAGGTAAGAAGTAAAAACACTAAATATTTTTTAAAAATTAATTTAAAAAACCTAATGCTAAATAGTAAGGATGGTCTGTCTCTTTTTTAATATTTGTTTGTGTTGATTACAACTGAAACATTTAACGCGAAATATTAATACATGGACAGACTGAAATAGATAGATTGATAGATACTAGCAGGACCTGTGAATATATCACAGTATGATTATTTAATTATTACAACGTTTGAAATGTTTACTTAGGAACTATTGCAAAATAGTTCAATATGTAAAAAATATAATAATCTTTTTTCTTTCTTTTCTTCAGTCTATCTTTTCATTGAGTTCAATTGAAACTGATTAGCGTAATCGCTTCTGCGCGCTCATCCTCTCTCTCTCTCTCTCTCTCTCTCTCTCTCTCTCTCTCTCTCTCTCTCTCTCTCTCTACTATCTTTCTTTCATTCTTTCTTTCTTCCTTATTATATTTTTTCATGTGTAGTATGTCCTATTTCTTCCCTTTATTTCTTTATAATAAAAATGGAATGGTCCATTATTTAGCTGATGTAACAAATCTCATAAGAAATAAGAATTCGGCGGATAAGCAACACCAGATAATCAGGATTTCAATTTTTGCATTTCATTTTGGACGATTATGACGGTCTTATTTTTAACCAGAGGGTGTTGCAAGATAATAACGGTCGGAAAATTAAGGAACAATAATATTAATAAATAGATGAGCCGAATAAGATAGATAGATAGATAGATAGATAGTGTAAAGTAATGGTTAGCTAGTTGGACTTGCCAGCCATTCTTAAAGACTTGTCATATTCTCTCTCTCTCTCTCTCTCTCTCTCTCTCTCTCTCTCTCTCTCTCTCTCTCTCTCTCTCTCTCTCTCTCTCTAGATACACACACACACACACATGCATTCACGCCCGTACACACACACCATACTTTTCAAACAATGAGTAGATTCCTATTTTCAATGCATTTTGCGGTACTATACTCAATGTCATATATTCAGATTCATTTGGTCTGAAATAGGGTTATGTTGAGTGGCAAGAAGATTGTGCTGCGCCAATCTTCCAAATGAAGTAGACCTTGTCTGTATTAAAAATCAGCATTCAAATCTTTTCTTTTTACTTGGTTTCTAACACTGACCATTGATGCCAACTGTGAATATGCAACTTCCTCAGCCAACAAGCAAATCCATGGTTATATCATGCATCGATAAAAAAAAAAAGAATGAGATTCCATTTAACGGTCTTTATTTTAAAAAATATTGAAAATAATGTTTGAGTTCAAAATTGTCGTTGTTTTTTGGGGGTTTTTTGTTTTTGTTTTTTCGTTGTTCTTTTTTTAAGGAAGTTTGTAGGGGACATAATATTCTATTCACGTTTGGACAACTGCTGCTGCTGCTAAAAATAAGTTCAAATAAGTTCAAATCCGTTGAACTATACTAACTACACAATGGCACAATTACTAAATTAATGTTTTGTAAATTAGTATTTCATTATCCTAACTCACTTTATCAGAAATATATCGAAGAAAAAATAGTCCCGCTTTTTATATTTCTGATAGAATTTTATTGTAAATAATTTTCAGCATTCGGGTTTTATAGTCAACATTATATAGGCAGATTCATTTAAATTTGGAATAAGTAGGGATGTCCAATCTGCCGTGTCAAATTTATCCCCCACCCCATGAATTCTGAATTCTGAATTCTGCTAAAAAATGTCATAATATTGACATTTTTAGTAGAATTTAGAATTCATGTTCTTTTTACTTAAAAACATTCCATATAGAAACTTATAAAAACCTTCTGATATAATTATTCAGACTTCTATCTTTATAGAAAAAAAATTAAAATCGTTTATTATCGGTTAATTTTTTTCAGATTTCATAAAATAAAATAGGAGGTTGGAGACCTCGTAAAAAATATTTCCCCTTATATATATTTTAGAAAAACCTATTTTAAACATAATTTCATCAACAGGTGAATAATTACCGAGATTCTCTCGTTGACTGTTGATTTTTCATTGAGTTTTTTTTAAGCCGGCTGTCATAACTTGTTTTTGGCTACGTCAAATTTCAATTGATTTAATGGTGCGAAAATATAAACATTGTTTTCGTTCATAATTTTCATTATTTCCGTAAGCTGGAATTTTTTTTTTAATCATCAGGCGTTTTTTTGGGTTTTTTTTAATGTTTCTTGTTTTGAATGGTTTAAAAATTTTGAAGTAATATTAACTTTTATTCAAGTTTCATTGTGTTAAATATGGGGGGGGGGGTAAATTTGACAGGCAGATTGGACATCCCTAAGGATCACATTGAGTGTGAGGAAGAATTTTCTAAGTCAATCAAATGATCAGCTACGAAACACCATTTTCCACAGAATGTCTATACGATACTGAATTACAATTAGAGAATAAACGAGGGTACGGACGTCCTATCGTGGTGCAATGATTAGCAAACTAGTCTCGCAGATCCACTACTAATGAATAGCGCTGGATGCCTCATACTTATGACTTTGTGTCCCATCTTAGCCGTGGCGAACGGGTTGGGTAAAAATGGCATCCCATGATGGTGTAATGGTTAGCAAGCTAGTCTCGGAGATCCATTACTAATGAATAGCGATTTCTATACTCGTTTGATAGCCCGTACTTACGACCTTATGTCACATCTTAGCGAATGGGTTGGGTAAAGACCTATGAGAGCCATTCTATAAATAGGGAGATTTTTTTTCGAAAAAGCAAAATACATTATTTCCAGAATCTGTTTCCATTAATATAAACTCTGTATTGTTTTAAATTGGCTTATAGCAAAAATTATTTTAATCACGCAAAATATCTTGTTTTGAAGCTATTCAAATGGTGGTAAATCAAACAGATTTCTAGGCTTGAACAGAGTTCTGTTACCAATTTTTAGTGGTTGAGAAGTGCAAACTATGAGAAATTACAGAAGAATGTGTAATGTGTACAGAGAAACATGTTTTAATCCTAAAATTTTTACAAATGGGATAAATATGGATTTTCTACTGCGAGCCTGAGTCAATAAGAAAGTCCACGGAGTGGAAGCACTGACTCTCCCGTAAAGAAAAATTCCGAGGACAGGGGTTAGTAAAGAAGGTCATACCGACAGTCTTCTGGGATTTGAAAGGACTAATCACTGTTGATTTCCTTGTAAAAGATGCAACCGTAAACAGTGCTTTCTATTGCCAAGTCTAATTCACCTTATTTATTGAATGACCCTCATAACAAAAATTATCAAAATGTTTCGTTCCAAAGCAGATATTTTGCTAATATACTTGGAATCTACAGAGGGAACCCTAGGGTTGCTCTGAAAATAATGCTCCCAATTTTATTTCTATTGAAACTACACAGACACAGGAAGCACAATAACACTGTGGATAGAGCAGTTTTCTTGCTACAAAAACCTATTTTTACATATTTACCATTATTAGCCCTACATTTTCATCAGTAAAAGAACAAAGAGCCTGTATGCCACACTCGTAAGAGGGTTGCTCTGAAAAAGCCTCCATTTATTTCTATTGAAACTAACAATTGAAGCACAATAAACACTTGGATAGAGCAGTTTTATGCTACACATATTTTGTATATATTTACAATTATAGCCATGCATTTTCACCAGTGAGGAACAAGAACCTATATGCCACACTTGAAATAGGGTTGCTCTTGAAAATAATGAAGGGTACTCCACCTCCTCTGAGCTCCAGAACTGGAATCTTTCCACCAGATGCAGATTAATGTCATACTCTATTGAGGGGATACTCCTCTGCAGGAGATACAGTCAGTGTGTAATTTTAAGCACTGCCGAAGAGGGGGGGGGGCATAAATAAGTAGTATAAGAATAAAAACTTCATTAAAATGGTTTTACTTACCTTTTTCACATTTTCAGGTTGTTCACGTTTAAAGGTTTCTTGCTTCGTTGTTTCTTTCTTTTTCTTTTTGTTTTAATATTTAGATATTTATTTTTTTTTAATATATTTGTTTGTTTTGTTATTTTGATTTTTAGATTATTTATTACGTTTTTTCTCTTTTTTTTCTTTTTTGTGTTTTATATTTTTTGTTGGGCTGTTTTTTTGTTTTTGTGTTTTTTTTAATTCTTTTTTTTTATCCAAGTCTTGTTTCTTCTTTCCGCTG
Source organism: Doryteuthis pealeii (assembly GCA_023376005.1). Classification (NCBI taxonomy): domain Eukaryota; kingdom Metazoa; phylum Mollusca; class Cephalopoda; order Myopsida; family Loliginidae; genus Doryteuthis; species Doryteuthis pealeii. The sequence continues at coordinate 103,985,876 of CM042138.1, read as the reverse complement.
AAGACTTCATCTCCTTACCAAATGTGTAAACCCCTGAGTTCTCCTCGTTTCTTTTTTATATATAAAGGCAAGCGACCTTCCTAGAAGCAGGATCCAACCCGGTCCGGGTGTGGACTCTTTAGTTATTGCAACAACGTCATAGCCAAATTAATGGATAGACAGGGTTACATGCAGATATTTCTAGATAACGGGTACTGTGTTAAACTTGTCTCAGCCATCGACACCGACTTATGCATTATTCATTTTCACCACCGCACGGCACGTTTTTTATACACACACTTTTCATATTACACATTTATATACACATACAAAATCTATACTTATTAAATACACCACACAAAAAATACACAAATATTATAACAGGTAGGTTCAGAAGAAATAGTCCCGTAACATATTTATTACTAATTGGAACCATAGAATTATTGTCAGAATCACTACTTACTTGACTGGTCCTACGACTTTTGTCTTCATACACACACACAACCACACACATATTAATATATATTATATATATATATATATATATAGCTATATATATATATATATTATATTTTGCTTGAAGGCAATTACAATGCATTGTATCGCATAGATTCGATACTTTTTTTTGTGTATAGAAAATGAACTTGACAAGTGAATCCCGGCAAAGGATCGCTCCTAGGTGCTGTAGAACATCGTACAGACTGTTTTGACTTATTTAAGTCTCGATCAGCGATTGATATATAGCGACTTCCCTTCAGACAGAAATCAAATCGGGACCTCAGCCAGGTCTGTACCGCCAATAGTCAAAGACCATATTGCCTACGACACGTCGACAGTAACACAGCGAACATCCCTGCGAAATTAACCTTGTCAATCGATACTTTACACGCCTCACATAATAGTTAAGGGGACGATTGAATGAATAAAACAAAAACCAGGCCCTATGCTCTTCGGCGAAGTGGTAATAAGATTTTTGGCATGGTTGTGTTTCTGTTAGAAAGGACATTGTTGGATTAAAGTTATATATTTTCATTTTGCTTGAACTGCAATTACAATGCATGTATGCATTAGAATTCGATACTTTTGTATATTATATACTATATATTACTATATATATATATAGTTATAGTTGCAGAAAGGTTTTCTCTTTTACGCACGGTTTCGGTGTGTGCAATGTACACCCTTCCTTCAGGAGAGACTAAAAATCAGTGGTAGCTCATTCTATATTACTTATTCGGTTTAGTAGGATATTATTTCTATTTCTCTCTCTGTCTTTTATTAGTATGAACTTTAGTTTTTTATCTAAAAATGTTTCCCTTTTGAAATTAAAGATTAGTTTTTCACATACGCTTATCAGGTAAAGTACTTTGTAATGCTTATCTGTCATCGATCTTCAACTCCCAATCCTTTACTTCCTGATTCTGATACATGGTGTGCCATAAAAGTATCGAATATTGAAGCTATATTACCAAGATAGAAATGAAACAATGAATGGAACGTCGTTATTTTTCAGAAATGGAAGGTGTGTTCAAAAAGTACAAAAAATCCCTCTATATATATAACATTATACCTGTAAAATATTATATATTTTGTATATATATTGCTATATATTTGAAATTAAAGATTAGTTTCCATACTCTAATCAGGCAAAGTAATTTGTAATCCGCTATCTGTCATCATCTTACTAACGTCGCAATTCCTTTTTTTTCCTTTGTCCAGTTTTGTTTAAATCTTATTCTGTGTATTACAGATGGGGCAAAGTTTCTGGTAAAATGCGCGCCCTCCTTGACCGACTTGTGGGTACCTTATTCATTAGTCAAATAGATCTGCATTAAAAATTTCGCCAATCAAGAAACAACTATATAAAATGTAAAAAGGACGTATTATTACGCGCATTCTCTACTTCTAGGCATGAAATAATCCAAGACAGATTGACATGCCGTTAAAATCAATCAATCCGTCGATGGGCAGGATGGTAATACATAGTCACTTTTGTAGGCGGGTAAACTTGGTTTAAATCAGTTTTTTCTCAAGATGACTGCTTAACCAAGAATCAAATAACTTTTTCTCGACTTTTAAACAACTTGCGGGGCGGTGGGGGCCGGGACGATTGATTTCCTGTCTTTTCCAAAACATTAGCGCGAAGTGAAACGCGAAATAGCCTCGTTACTGGATTATTCAACTCGGGTTCAACCTCGAGATTTAATTTCCACAACGACAATACCGTTTTTGGCTCTGTCGGTAGTTGTCCGGCAGACGAATCACAGGTTCTTTGAGTTTCGAGACCGGACCTTTCCAGCTCAGCGTAATGAGTTAAGCCACAGGGAATCTGCGCCTCGGTTAAAGTGAGGAGTGATGGAGGTGTGGCACTCACCTTGGACGCTAAATTAATCTCTGTTGCTTAGCGCTATTGAAAAGGGGATAGCTCCTCGCTGCTGG
>CM042138.1:103879911-103983358 GCA_023376005.1 Doryteuthis pealeii | reverse complement strand
CCCCCCCCCTCAGAAACTAAAAAATAATTCCCTTGTTCTATATGCTTAATGAAAAGGGGGATAGACTCCTCTCTGTCTTAGCTGATAGCGACTTTAGGCCACCCCGATGACTTTTACTATTTATTAGTACAATCAATTTACCGTGAAATACAATTAAAAATGGTGGAGAGATCCCTAGCCTAGTGGACTAATATGCTGAAGTGTTGACATTGTATTTAACAAATTTGAACTCCAGTCACGCTAATCCGCTTTATTTCGGATAAGTACTCTTGGGAAAGGTATGAACCCAATATAACTCCAGGCATGAGTTAAATAATACCACTACACCTACTACAGTCTTCTACAAGATAGTTTGGCACTTAAAATTAAATTATCGATAAAAGTTGCTATACCATTAAAAAGAACTCAACCCAAACCAAACCAAACCAAAAAACAAAAAAAAACAAACAAAAAAAACAACAAAAACAATAAAAAAAACAAAAAAAAAACAAAAAAAAAACGGTAAAAAGAAAACGAAAAAAAGTGAATTACCATAAGTAAAATCGGAAAAAAAACAAATTTGTTCACCTACATTTTGTTCAATTCACAAGTGTGACAAAATAAAAAAAAAGTTTTTGTAATGAGCTAGCACTTCCTTTCAGCACGCTACCATAATGGACTGCTCATTGCCTTAAATAGTCTACGATTAAGGACTTCAACAGTGAATTAATAAGTCGATTAATATTCGAACTGGTCTTACTGCGTTTGGCTTATACCACATATAACCCTCCTCTATTTCTTGTAAGTTTGTTTTGTTAATTGTTTGTAATTTATTTTCTGTGTTTTTATATGTATCCATTTTCACGGATACTAGTGCTGATAAAATATATTAAGCACAAATTTTTTCTGTGTATCATTCCACCTCGATGATACAACAATTTTACAAGTGTTACATTATTGATAGAATGTAGAAATTAGAATAACGGTAATTCTGAATCATAGATAAACGTAAAAATAAATTTACAGGGCTTGACCTTTCAGTGACCTTGTACCTGATCTCTGATTCGGCGATCAAGCGATTCGGAGAGAACGGGAAGTGGACTTAGAATTTTGGAAGTTTTAACATTTTTACGAAGGGGGCAGACATGTCTCTCCAGGATAGCTATTTCTCTCATATGTGATGGTTAACTTGGGCTAAATAAAGACGTCTAAAATATCCGACTTGTGTTCGTTACTAAAAACAACAACGGACACAGAAATGAAGAAGTCCCAAGAAATCCCAAGAAAGCAGACCATAAGAACAGAGAACCATCCCAGATATCCAGATAGAGAATAGACGACCCGATCTATCTCACAAGTAGATAAGTACAATATAATAAGAAGTAAAGAGCTATACAACATTAGTATGTGATGCACCTGGTGTAATGGTTACCGTCGTTTAGGAAATAGATCCTGGACGAGGGCTGTTTGCATTTCACATGGTGCTGATACCCTTGGGAACGGTATGAATCCAACAAATCTCCCTCCAGCTACGGGTGAATAGTAGGGCCGACTGGGCTCTTTAACCTTGGTTAGGCAAGCAGTTTAGATGAGGGAAGACTTTAAAAAATCCGCTTAAAGTAATTGACCTGTGTCATATCCTGCTCATCAGAGGGTTGGTGATTATATATAGTAAAGTAAAGTCGTCGGGGCGGCCTAATATCGGTATCAGCCAATCAGCGAGGGAGTCTATCCCTTTTCACTAGCGCTAGACAAAGGAGATGTTTTTGCGTCTGAGGTGGAGCGCCACACTACCATCAGCTCCTTACTTTACCGCACAGATCCCTGTGCTACTGAGTTGGCGAGGGCCGGTATCGAACTAGGAACCTTGGGTTTCTAGCCCAACGCTCAACCGACTGAGCTAACCAGGCCCTTAAATTAATATACAGCATTAGTTCATATGCATATATTCATTTATGACGGGAACAATTGCAGATCAGCATTATTTCGTATTCTACACTCATCGCCAAACATTTGAAACTTTGAACTATTTCCCTTTGACCCTTTGTTGTCACCCCATCCTTGTTACCACTCTTCTGTGTAGAAGTTATGTAGGACATTATTCGTCATTTAAACCTTATTAATAGGTCTCCCGTGTTCTTCAAATATTTCAATTATATATTTACCAACCCTCCGCCACGCGCAGGAAGCGACACAAGGCCAATTTCTTTAAGCGGAGTTTAACAGGTCTGAATTCATTTTTCCTCCTTCTTAGACTGGTTACCTATCCAAGGTTAAAGATCCCAGTTTGTCCTACTATTTACCAACAACTGGAGGGAGAATATATGGATTCATACCTTTCCCAAGGGTATTAGCGCTATGTGAAAATGCAGTCACGTCCAGGATTTGAACTCGGGTCGACGAGTCCATTTCTTACGACTCATTATACCACGCACCTTCATATTTCAATTATAATTGATGGAAATCCCTCCTCATCTCACCTTTGGCTCACTGTACCTCTCGCTCGGGGCGTAATGGTTCATCAACTGTGTATTTTTGTTAGGGCATATTTTTAGAAACAAAGAAAAAGAATCGTATTCTAAAAATAGACAAAACCAGACTGACCGACGCCAACTTCTAAAACTCCCCGCCCACGAACGGACATTCCCGAGAAGAGAGAGAGAGAGAGAGAGAGAGAGAGAGAGAGAGAGGAGAGAGAGGAGAGAGAGAGAGAGAGAGAGAGAGGGTGATAGTAGCAGAGGCAGACAGAAAAGGCATTCGCAAGCGAAGGGACCAGTCGCGAGTACGATCTCCTAGAACCGGGTGAACTAAAATACAAGCCAGCTTTAACATTAATAAGACTTTGTAAAAAAGAAAATTCATAAACCAAACCACATCTTTGTAACTTGTTTATTTGATATAATTCATAATACACATATAAAGGACAATTTTTGTTATGACTCTTTGTTCATTACTTGTACTGTTTTGCGTGTTTCTTTGATGTTACATTTCACATAAAAATTACCTCCAACCAAACTACAACAGTTCTTTTGGGTCCTTGGGTTTAACATCCTTGTTCTATGGGGTACTGTTTATAAGAATGACCTATCCTAAGACAGCAGTCTCCACTCTTAGTACATAGAAACGTACATTTGCACTCACAGTTAATAAAATAGACCATTCGTTAGTGGTCAGTTTCGTAGTTCCCATGTAGTATAAATAGATGCATATATGAATGCACATGGAGTCACGCCTTCATACACATCTATGAAAAGATTTCCCACATTCATTCGTTAATTGCCAGAGTTTTTTTCTTCTTCTTTTCCTACTTCGTTTCCTCTTAGTCAGGTTTCTCTTTCTTTCCTCCCTCTGTCTGCCTATCTGTCAGTATCTCTCACCCTCTTCTCTATTTCCACTTTTTTTACTGTCTTTCCGTTTCGTCTCTCCTTTCTCTATTTCCATCTCTGTCAGTCGCTTATCTTATATTCATATTATTAAATATAATTCAATCTGTGAGTCTTTTTACTCACTCCTCACTCCTTATATTCTAATAACTTTAGGAAGCGCGTGGTTAATGGTTAAAGTCAAGGGAAATGGACTCGTTGCCCCGAGTTCAAATCCTGGATCTGGTAATTGCATTTCACTTAGCGCTAATACCCCTGTGGAAGGTATGAATCCTACTCTCACTCCAGCTATGGATAAATAGTAGGGCGACTGGGCTCTTTAACCTTTGTTAGGCAACCGGTCTAGGAGAAGGAAAACTCTGAATTCAAAACCTGTTGAACTCCGCTTAAGAAATTGACCTTGTGGTCACATCCTGCTCATGCGGAGGGGTTGGGGAAATATATATATTATAGATTCTAATAACTCTCCTCTTCCCTTGCATTTTACTCACTTCATCATTTGTAATAACCCCTCACGCTCTTTCACTTTCTCTTTCTCTCTCCCTTTTTAAAAAATATTTTGAGAAATTTCCAATAAATATGATGTCTCGCAAAACTCGAATTAGAAAATACACGCTTTTCTACCTTATCTATCAATCTATCTATCTATCTATCTATCTAACTTTTTATTGTCCGTTCGTTGTTTTGTTTTAGGGCATATTAACCTATTTCGCGCCATTTAATACTGAATCAAGTTTTTTTTGTTGCTATCAGGGTGCTTACAGTACTTTTTGTGGCTTAAAGGATCCCCCGTTTAAACATCAGGCTCACCAGTGATCTATATATATTTACCAACCCCTCCACACGAGTAGGATGTGACACAAGGTCAATTTCTTATGCGGAGTTTAACAGGTTTGGATACAGAGTTTTCCTTTTCCTAAACGAGTTACCTATCCATGGTTAAAGAGCCCAGCCCGTCCTATTATTTGCCCATAGCTGGAGGGAGATTAGTTGGATTCATGCATTTACCAAGGGTATTAGCACTATGTGAAATTCAAGCAGCATCGTCTAGGATTTGAACTCGGATCAACGAGTCCATTTACTACGACTCTAACCATTACACCACGCACCTCTAACTTATAGAGATGGGGAACAAATGGAGACTATATGCAATCATAATATTTTATAGGTGCTCCCATAGAAGTTTTTATTTTATTTTAATCAACTGTGTGTATACACACACACATACACACATACACACATATATATGTGTGCGTGTATGTGTGTGCATACATATGTGCTTGTGTGCGCATGCGTGAATGTGTGTGTGTATTAACATAAAGTAAAAATAAGTAAATTCGTCGGGGCGGCTTAAAGTCGGTATGAGCCAGACAGCGAGGGCGTCTATCCCCTTTTCACTAGTGCTAGACAAAAGAGATTATCTTAGCGTCTAAGGTGGAGCGCCACACCTACCATCAGCTCCTCACTTAACCGCACAGATACGCTGATTTGGCGAGGTCCGGTATCGAACTAGGAACCTTGTGATTCCTAGCCGGACGCTCAGCCGACTGAGCCAAAACGGTTGTCGTTGTAGGAAATTAAATCGGTGACCCGAGCTGATATCCAGTACGAGGCTATTTGCGTTTCACTTCGCGCTAATGTTTTTTGAAAAGACAGGAATCATTCTGTCCCCCCCCCCCGCAAGTTGTTAAATAGTCGGGCAGAAAAAGTTATTTGATCTTTGTTAAGCAGTCAGTCTAGGAAAAAAAATGAATTTAAACCAATTTACCCGCCTTAAAAAGTGACTATGTATTACATCCTGTCCATGACGGATTGATTGATTTTAACGGCATGTCAATCTGTCTTGGGTTATTTCATGCCTAGAAGTTAGAGAATTGCGTACATAAAACGTCCTTATTTACATTTTATATATAGTTGTTTCTTGATTTGCGGACGGTCCTATCGAATACAAATAATTTTTAAGCAGATCTATTTGACCTATAGAATAGGTACTACCACTATCGGTCAGCGCATTTTACCAGAAAACTTTATCCCCATTAGTATACACAAATAAGATATAAACAAAATGGAAAAAAGGAAAAAAAGGATTGGGAGTTGAAGATAGATGACAGATAGCATTACAAATTACTTTTGCCTGATTAGAGTATGGAAAACTAATCTTTAATTTCAAATATATACAATATATATACAAAATATATACATATTTACAAGGTATGTCAAAAAAGTATCGAGATTTTTTGTACTTTTTGACACACCTTCCATTTTGAAAAAAATAACGTTCCATTCATTGTTCATTTCTATCTTGGTAAATATAGCTTCAATATCGATACTTTTATGGCACACCATGTATAGACAGGAGTAAAGGATTGGGAGTTGAAGATCGATGACAGATAGCATTACAAATTACTTTTGCCTGATAAGCGTATGGAAAACTAATCTTTAATTTCAAAGGGAAACATTTTAGATTTAAAAACTAAAGTTCATACTGATTAAAAGACAGAGAGAGAAATAGAAATAATTCTAAACCAGATAAGTATATATAAAATGTAGCTACCAATGATTTTTTAGTTCTCCTGAGGAAGGTGTACATTGAACACCGAAACCGTGGTAAAGAGAAAAACCTTTTCTACAACTATATATATATATATATATATATATATATATATATATATATATAAAAAGTATCGAATTCTATGCGATACATACATTGTAATTGCCTTCAAGCAAAAATATAATATATACTTTATCCAACAATGCTTCTAAAAAACAACCATCCAAAAATCTTATTCACTTCGCCGAAGAGCATAGGGCCTGGTTTGTTGTTATTATTCATTCAACGTCCCCTTACCTATTATGGTAGAGGCGTGTAAGTATCATTGACAAGATTAATTTCGCAGGGATTTTTCGCTGTGTACTGTGACCGAGGCAATATGGTCTTTGACTATACCTGCTGAGGTCCCGGTTTCGATTTCTGTCGGAGGGAAGTCGTTAGTATACATCGCTGATGAGACTTAATAAAGTCAAAACAGTCTGTACGATGTTCTACACATCGAGCGATCCTTTGCCGGGATTATACTTGTCAAGTTCATTTTCTATAAAAAAGTATCGAATTCTATGCGATACATGCATTGTAATTGCCTTCAAGCAAAAATATAATATAATATATATATATATATATATATATATATATATGTGTGTGTGTGTGTGTGTGTGTGTGTGTGTGTGTGTATGAAGACAAAAGTAGTAGGACAGTCAATAATAGTGACTTTGACAAGATTCTATGGTTCCATTATAATAAATATGTTGTTGACGGGACTATTTCTTCTGAAACCACCCTGTATAATATTGTGTATTTTTGTGTGGGTGTATTTATAATATATTGTATGTGTATATATGTGTGTAATATGAAAGTGTGTGTATAAAAACGTGCGTGCGTGTGAAAATGAATAAAGCATAAGTCGGTGTGCGATGGCTGAGACAAGTTACACAGTACCCGTATCTAGAAATATCTGCATGTAACCTACTTCTCGATTATTTGCTATGACGTTGTTGAATACTAAAGAGTCACACCCGGACCGGGTTGGATCTGCTTCCTAGGAAGTCGCTTTCCCTTTAAAAAAAAAGCGAGGAGAAATCAGGGGTTTACAATTTGGTAGAAGACTTCAGCGGAAAGAAGAAACAAGACTTGGATAAAAAAAACAAAAAAAGATTAAAAAAAAACACAAAAACAAAAAAAAAAACAACCCAACAAAAAATATAAAAAAACACAAAAAAAAAGAAAAAAAAAGAGAAAAACGTAATAAAATAATCTAAAAATCAAAAATAAACAAAACAAACAAATAATATTAAAAAAATAAATATCTAAATATTAAAAACAAAAGAAAAAGAAAGAAAAACGAAGAAAGAAACCTTTAAACGTGAACAAACCTGAAAATGTGAAAAAAGGTAAGTAGAAACCATTTTAATGAAGTTTTTATTCTTATACTATTTATTTATCCCCCCCCCCTCTGTCGGCAGTGCTTAAATTACACTGACTGTATCTCCTGCAGAGGAGTATCCCCTCAATAGAGTATGACATTAAACTGCATCTGGTGGAAAGATTCCAGTTCTGGAGCTCAGAGGAGTGTGGAGTACCCCTTCATTATTTTCAGAGCAACCCTATTTCAAGTGTGGCATATAGGTTCTTGTTCCTCACTGGTGAAAATGCATGGCTTATAATTGTAAATATATACAAAATAGTGTTTTGTAGCAGAAAACTTGCTCTATCCAAGTGTTATTAAGCTTCTTGTGTTTGTTGTATTTTCAATAGAAATAAATAGGAGGCATTATTTTCAGAGCAACCTTCTTACAAGTGTGGCATACATGCTCTTGTTCTTCACTGGTGAAAATGCATGGCTTATATTAGTAAATGTGTACAAAATAGTGTTTTGTAGCTGAAAACTTGCTCTATCCAACAGTGTTATTGCGTTCCCTGTATCTATTGTTTCTGTTGAAATAAATAGGAGTCATTACTTTCGGAGCATCTCACATATGTATCATCAATAATGATGACTATGTGGAAAGAGTGTTTTGTAGCTGAAAACCTGCTCTATCCAACAGTGTTATTGTGCTTCCTGTGTTTGTTGTAGTTTCAATAGAAATAAATTGGGAGCATTATTTTCAGAGCGACCCTAGGGTACCCTCTGTGGATTCCAAGTATGTTAGTAACATATCTACTTTGGAACGAAACCTTTTGATAATTTTTTTTATGAGGGTCATTCGATAAATAAGGTGAATTGGACTTGGCAATAGAAAGCGCTATTTACAGTTGTACCTTTTTCAAGGAAATCAATAATGGTGGATCCTTTCATGTCCCAGAAGACTGTCAGTATGACCTTCTTTACTAACCCCTGTCCTCGGAATTTTTTCTTTACGAGAGAGTCAGTGCTTCCACTTCGTGGACTTTCTTATTGACTCAGGCTCGTAGTAGCAAACCCATATTTATCCCATTTGTAAACATTTTAGGATTAAAACATGTTTCTCTGTACACATTACACATTCTTCTGTAATTTTCTCATAGTTTGCACTTCTCATCCACTAAATATTTGGTGGCAGAACTCTGTCCAGGCCTGGAGAAATCTGTTTGATTTGCCACCATTTTGAATAGCCTCAAAACAAACTATTTTTGCGTGATTAAAATCATTTTTGCTATAAGCCAATTTAAAACAATACAGAGTTTATATTAATGGAAAAAGATTCTGGAAAAAATGTATTTTGCTTTTTTCGAAAAGAAATCTCCCTATTTATAGAATGGCTCTCATAGGTCTTTACCCCACCCATTCGCTAAGATGTGACATAAGGTCGTAAGTACGGGCTATCAAACGAGTATAGAAATCGCTATTCATTAGTAATGGATCTCCGAGACTAGCTTGCTAACCATTACACCATCATGGGATGCCATTTTTACCCAACCCGTTCGCCACGGCTAGGATGTGACACAAAGTCGTAAGTATGAGGCATCCAGCGCTATTCATTAGTAATGGATTTGCGAGACTAGTTTGCTAATCATTGCACCACGATAGGACGTCCGTACCCTCGTTTATTCTCTAATTGTAATTCAGTATCGTATAGACATTCTGTGGAAAATGGTGTTTCGTAGCTGATCATTTGATTGACTTAGAAAATTATTCTTCTCACTCAATGTGATCCTTAGGGATGTCCAATCTGCCGTGTCAAATTTACCCCATTCCCTATATTTAACACAATGAAACTTGAATAAAAGTTAATATTACTTCAAAATTTTTAAACCATTCAAAACAAGAAACATTAAAAAAAACAAAAAAACACTCCTGATGATTAAAAAAAAAATTCCAGCTTACGGAAATAATGAAAATTATGAACGAAAACAATGTTTATATTTTCGCACCATTAAATCAATTGAAATTTGACGTAGCCAAAAACAAATTATGACAGCCGGCTTAAAAAAAACTCAATGAAAAATCAAGTCACATCTTGACGAGAATTTCGGTAATTATTCACCTGTTGATGAAATTATGTTTAAAATAGGTTTTTCTAAAATATATATAAGGGGAAATATTTTTACGAGGTCTCCAACCTCCTATTTTATTTTATGAAATCTGAAAAAAATTAACCGATAATAAACGATTTTAATTTTTTTTCTATAAAGATAGAAGTCTGAATAATTATATCAGAAGATTTTTATAAGTTTCTATACGGAATGTTTTTAAAGTAAAAAGAACATGAATTCTAAATTCTACTAAAAATGTCAATATTATAACATTTTTTTAGCAGAATTCAGAATTCAGAATTCATGGGGTGGGGGAATAAATTTGACACGGCAGATTGGACATCCCTACTTATTCCAAATTTAAATGAATCTGCCTATATAATGTTGACTATAAAACCCGAATGCTGAAAATTATTTACAATAAAATTCTATCAGAAATATAAAAAGCGAGACTATTTTTTCTTCGATACATTTCTGATAAAGTGAGTTAGGATAATGAAATACTAATTTACAAAACATTAATTTAGTAATTGTGCCATTGTGTAGTTAGTATAGTTCAACGGATTTGAACTTATTTGAACTTATTTTTAGCAGCAGCAGCAGCAGCAGCAGCAGTTGTCCAAACGTGAATAGAATATTGTGTCCCCTACAAACTTCCTTAAAAAAAAACAAAAAAAAAAAAAAACAAAAAAAAAAAACAACGACAATTTTGAACTCAAAAATTATTTTCAATATTTAAAATAAAGATCGTTAAATGGAATCTCATTCTTTTTCTTTTTTTTTTATCGATGCATGATATAACCATGGACTTGCTTGTGGCTGAGGAAGTTGCATATTCACAGTTGGCATCAATGGTCAGTGTTAGAAACCAAGTAAAAAAAAGATTTGAATGCTGATTTTTAATACAGACAAGGTCTACTTCATTTGGAAGATTGGCGCAGCACAATCTTCTTTGCCACTCAACATAACCCTATTTCAGACCAAATGAATCTGAATATATGACATTGAGTATAGTACCCGCAAAATGCATTGAAAATAGGAATCTACTCATTGTTTGAAAAGTATGGTGTGTGTGTACGGGCGTGAATGCATGTGGTGTGTGTGTGTATCTAGAGAGAGAGAGAGAGAGAGAGAGAGAGAGAGAGAGAGAGAGAGAGAGAGAGAGAGAGAGAGAGAATATGACAAGTCTTTAAGAATGGCTGGCAAGTCCAACTAGCTAACCATTACTTTACACTATCTATCTATCTATCTATCTATCTTATTTCGGCTCATCTATTTATTAATATTATTGTTCCTTAATTTTCCGACCGTTATTATCTTGCAACACCTCTGGTTAAAAATTAGACCGTCATAATCGTCCAAAATGAAATGCAAAAATTGAAAATCCTGATTATCTGGTGTTTGCTTATCCGCCGAATTCTTATTTCTTATGAGATTTGTTACATCAGCTAAATAATGGACCATTCCATTTTTATTATAAAGAAATAAAGGGAAGAATGACATACTACACATGAAAAATATAATAAGGAAGAAAGAAAGAATGAAAGAAAAGATAGGAGAGAGAGAGAGAGAGAGAGAGAGAGAGAGAGAGAGAGAGAGAGAGAGAGAGAGAGAGAGAGAGATGAGCGCGCAGAAGCGATTACGCTAATCAGTTTCAATTGAACTCAATGAAAAGATAGACTGAAGAAAAGAAAAGAAAAAAGATTATATATTTTTTTACATATTGAACTATTTTGCAATAGTTCCTAAGTAAACATTTCAAACGTTGTAAATAATTAAATAATCATACTGTGATATATTCACAGGTCCTGCTAGTATCTATCAATCTATCTATTTCAGTCTGTCCATGTATTAATATTTCGCGTTAAATGTTTCAGTTGTAATCAACACAAACAAATATAAAAAAGAGACAGACCATCCTTACTATTTAGCATTAGGTTTTTTAAATTAATTTTTTTAAAAATATTTAGTGTTTTTACTTCTTACCTCCACCCCCCCCCAAAATGCTGGGTTATTTCCTATAATTCCAACATAAACAAAGGGGAACCCACTCTTGACTGATAATTATTTATTTATTTATTGATCTATTAGGAGAAAAGAAAGCGGGTTAGGGTTAGGGTTAGGGCTAGTGTTATAGGTTAGGCTAAGGTAGGGGTTAGTGTTATGGTTAGGGTTTAGGGTTAGGGTTAGGGTTAGGGTTTAGGGTTAGTTTAATGGGAAAATAAATATATAATTTATCAGTCAAGAGTGGCTCCCCTTTGTTTATGTTGCACTTATAGGAAATAATCAAATGCCGTCTATTAATTTTCCCAAGACAAATCGTTGTTAAATATATTGGTCTTTAGATTAAAGTCAGTAGAATATGAATGGCTAACGATAAAAAAAAAGAAAAAAATAAGATAACGGAATTAATGCTTACTTCAACATTTTCCGTTATCTTATTATAATGGAGATTGTGTGTCTGTAACCGAAACTATATCACTACTCAAGTCACACTTCCCTTTCTTATTTACGTCACATTGTCCATGATTTAATTTTTTATTTAAACTTCAATTATCATTAAAATTTGCCTTACATTATTAATACTGTTGGCCATATCTACATACTAGTAACAATTGTATTTACTAATACCAATGCAATTGTATTTATATATACAACAAAATAGAGGTTTACAGTGTAAACGGAAAGGCTAATTTGCATATTGACATTAAACATTTGATTTTGATAAATATATGATTAGTATATTGATTTCTAATTGTTGAGTTTATCTTAATGGAATATGAGCAAAAATCTTTTCAATAAATCTTAAAAGAAATTCATTAACAAGAAGAAATAACTGTAATTTTATTCTTCACTTCCTATTTTAACTAAATAGTTAAATTAGGAAAATTAGCAATGAAAGATGGGAGTGATGGAAAGAGTAAGTTTTAGTTGTTTTCTATTTTTCGATTATACACCCTCTGTTTCAAATCTTTTTATTTGCATTCTTATTTAGTTTCATTATCCTTTCTAATCTAAGATGATATTTTTATTACATTAAAACTTAAATACTTGCACCTGGAGGGTGCATATATTTGCTAGTAATTTTAAAAGGAACTTCGTGATATTTTTATGAAGGATTAAATTATCTTTTTCAACAGCTCTGATTTTCCCCCGTTTTCTATATTTTTAATGACGTAAAAAAACCTTGATAAAGTTGGCGGAGGCTTATTGTCGGTATCAGCCTGACAGCGAGGGGAGTCTATCCATTTTCCCTAGCGCTTAAACGAGGAGATTTTTTTTTTTTTATTCATCTGAGATAGAGCGCCATACTACTACCAGCTCCCCAACTTTAGCGCACAGATCCAAGATGGAAAGGGCCTATATCGAACCCGGAACCTTGTGGTTCCTAGGAAGATACTCTACTGACTGAATTTTTAGAAGAAAGATAATTGGTTGTATATCGTTTCGTCGAACAGAATAAAATGTGAGAAACAATTTACAACGAAGTCATAACGAGAATATTTTATCGCCTGAGCAACCCTAATGGAATAGAATCCAAACATGACAATGGTATACAAGGAAGAGCTTATACATAGTTGCATGAGTGAAATGTCTTAATATGAACAGAGTCTTTAGTAGGAAAAGTGTTGTCCTTGATATGTCACAGAAAAGGAAAGTGTAAAGACTTATACATTAAACATGTTATCATGCTCCTGCGACACGAGGTTGCTGGGACACAAAGACCCTTGTCTGCGTTCAGAAACACAACTCGTGCATTGTTACTTCTCTAGACGTCGGAAGAGTTTTCTACTGTCTCTTCTTTTGTAATGCTGCTGGCTACACCGCCTAGCGGCTATTGGCAGACACGAGAAGTAATTACCTCTCGAGTCACCTATTAGTCGATAGATGTAATTACAAGGAGTTTATGGAGAAATATAAATATTTCTGTGTAAAATAAATGTTTTTAAATATTCTACGGACCTATTTATGTAACAGTGTAATTACCGTATTTTCCAGGATATAAGCCGCCCTGTCGTCTTGGGTTGTTGAATACGCCAACTGCATCTCTACAGGATACAAGGGATACGACCTCCCTAATTCGGCCACATGTAGGGCGTGGGTGGGATCCTTAATGCTTGAGGACCGAATCTTTGGTGTCAGAGCAGTCCATGACTCGGTTGTCTTAGTGGGTTACGGGACTTGGAACACTCCACTTTGGCCTTTACTGGGCTAGACAGCGGCCAGAGAGGTCCGATCTGATCAACAGGTTGGTCGTGTCAAGCCCTAGCTTCTATATGTTTAGTTCTAGACCGTATTCTTCTATTTGCACTTTATGACGAACGCCCAACTTTTTTTGATTTTTTTGATTTTATAGGTGTTTGAAGGTGGTGGCTAGGGTCAATTGCATAGAAAGAATAAGACTTTGACTACTATTGAATTGTAGGTAGGGTAGTAGTACTGTGTACTAAAAGTCTGAAATTGACAGGGCCTCGAAATCCTACTCCGACGAGTATACTGGTAGTTGGACTTCATGGTGGATAACCATTTAATCATCAAACACTTAAACCAATTAAATTCCATAATCCATACCAAAGGGTGATATTCTGCTGGATTTCAATCCATATAAGAATCCAGGGAAACAATAATGATGACTCAATAGTCAAATCTGTACTTGACATGCTCTACCAAATACAACCCATATTAAAAGAAAGAAAACCGGATTCTAGAAGAGAAGAAACCACTCTGACTCGGCTAAACATAGGCAACACCAAATTAACTCTCTCCTTCATATCAAACAAAATCCTCCACCAAAATGTTCATGTGGAACACCATCTATAGTGAAACATATTTCTGATGGAATGCAGAAATCTCGCCCTCTCACGAAAGAGAAATCTACAGCATAAAAAGTACGTATTATATGGATTATTCGGACTACTGTCCTCATCTTCATTGTTATCTTGTACAACGTTTCGGCCAGTGTGCCCTCCGGTCTTCTTCAGGTATTTCTTGTCGACCCGGGAGCCTTCTTGAAACCGGGAACCTTCTTTGTCGTAATCGGGAACCTTCACGGAACTTTGACCCAACCCTTTAGTCAATCCATGGGGGTATACTGTTCTCATTCCGCTAATAGCTGGGTACAGGTGTAAGCTGTGTCACATTATTCTATGTTACTGTCCGCCCTTGATCGGGTTGAATCTGCAGCGAGAGATACTGTCACTTTCAACTGTCTTAACACAACGCCTTTATCCACTACGCTATGTGTCGAATTGGACAGAGAAATCGTAAAAAATCACGAGATAACTATTTGAAACAACAGAATATTGAAGTAACCGTTACGTCACGTGCAAATTCAATCGTTAGGGTGTGATAATTCATGAGTGATATTCTATATAATGAGATTCTATGTGTGTATGTAAGTGTATATCTATATCTATGTGTATGAGCGGCTTGTGATGTACACATGCATGCCTTAATTAGTGTATACATGCGGTGTATACTAGTAATAAAGTCGGTGGAGTGACCTAGTGTCAATCAGGAGTCATCCCCTTTTCACTAGCGCAGGGAGATTGTTTTGCTGAGGTGGAGCGCCACCCCTACCATTAGGCTCACTTTACACACAGATCAGATGACCTAAGCTGTGCTACTCATGTGCTATTCAAATTGGCGAGGACCGGTATCGGACCCTGAACCTTGTGGTCGAAACGTGGTTTCAGGGCCTTAGAACCCAATATGATTGACATCATCACCCCTAACGTCTACTGCCTAACTCCACAGATTGCAATCCCCTTGATCATTACGTGTGGGGTGCGGTTTGCAAGGGAGCAACAAAATCCGAGATGAACTTAAAGATGAAATGAGCGCAAGGATAACAGCAGCATTTACCAATTTAATCAAAGAGAACGTCGGAAAGTCTTGCAGAAAAGAGTTGTTAGATTTGAGGAATGTAAAGTCGTCTAGAGGCTTTGGCTGAAGCCAATGGCGGTTTCTTTGAATAGATTTAATCTATCGTAATTTTAGTTAATATATCTGATAAAATGAGATATCTGTGTTATTTTAATTATTGTAAATTTAGACGACAATTACCCATCGTACCATATATATATATATATATATATATAGTTTTTATTCTAAACTCTACCGGTGTGAAAAACCCGGATAACTCAGTTTTTAATAAAAAATATTTCAACTGACAACAGGGAAAAAAAAAAAAAAAAAAGAAAAAAAAAAAGAAAGAAAAGACCAGTACACCCGTACTTTTTTGAAAATAATCATCAGTATCGATTAGTGCAAAGAAAAAGAAAAAATCCGAGGGAGTTTGTTAAGTTATATATTGAAACAATGCTCAATACGCTAAGTAGAGCAAACTTACAAGGATCTATATGAGTTAGATACTATCTACCAAGGTTTCACCCGAATGGTTCTTCAGGATAATCAGAATTATCCTGAAGAACCATTCGGGTGAAAACTATGTAGATAGTATCTGACTCATGTAGGTCATATATATATATATATATATTATATATATATATATATAATTCTGTTGGCGGCTTAGATCCCCAGTAATGAACCCCCACTCGCCAAAAAGGACAGTCCTGGATATGACTTTAAACTGCATTCGGTGATGAAGCTTTAGTTCGGAGCTTCCAGGAATGTGAAGTACCCCATCGTTGCTATTACTCTCACGCCCACCCCTGATCTTTAAAATTTTTCATATTAGATAGGAATACTGAAACCATATGATTGTGTGCAAATTATTAGTATTAGATAGGAATACTTGAAACCATATAATTGTGTGCAAGTAATGATTACTATTGTTAATATTAAATAGGATCATCATCATCATCATCAACAACAACAACAACAACAACAGCAGGTCGCACTGACAGCAGGGTTTCTCATGACCTCCTGGAAATCGTTTCCAATCGGTCATCACTCCTTGCAGGTCTTCTGCACGGATATATATATATATAATATATATATATATAATATAATAATTTTTACTTGAAGGCACTTACAACGCATGTATCGCATAAAATTCGATACTGTTTTCTTATAGAAAATGAACTTGACAAGTGTAATCCCAGTAAAGGATGGCTCGATGTGTAGAATACCGTACAGACTGTTTCGACTTTATTAAGTCTCATCAGCGGTATATACTAACGATTTCCCTCCGACAGAAATCGAAACCGGACTTCAGCAGACGCAGTGAAACACTAGTGAAAACACTTTTATCGCCTCGGCCACAGTACACAGCTGACCTCCTAGTGAAATTAAGCTTGTCAAGCGATACTACGCGCCTCTACCATAAATAGGTAAGGGGCGCTATTGAGAGAATAATAACAACAAACAGACCGAATGCCCTTCGGCGAAGTGATAGTTTTTGGATGTTTGTTTATTTAGAACGTTGCTGATAAAGTATATAATAAATTTTTACTTGAAGGCACTTACAACGCATGTATCGCAAAATTCGATACTTTTTCTATAGAAAATGAACTTGACAAGTGTATCCCAGTAAAGATGGCTCGATGTGTAGAATACCGTACAGACTGTTTCGACTTTATTAAAGTCTCATCAGCGGTATATTACTAACGATTTCCCTCCACAGAAATCGAAACCGGACTTCAGCAGACGCAGTGAAACACTAGTGAAACACTTTTATCGCCCGCCACAGTACACAGCTGACCATCCTAGTGAAATATTATATATATATAAAGGTTATACGGTTCATATTAATCTTAACTTAATAGTTATATGGCCGGTATTTAAGTCTTTTCTTTGGTAAAGCTATTGCTTGGTTTATAATCCTCCAAGATGGACTATACCAATTTATATTTTGATATTAAAAGGCCCTGATTAGAATCATTAGCAACAATAATTATCAGGATATAAATATAAATATAAATATGAATATATTATATATACATATATATTGATTTTTGACTTTTTGACACACCTTGTATTCTGAAAAAAAAAAGTTCCATTCATTATTTTTTTTCAAGTGTGTCAAATATACAGTTTAAAGCTGTAGTTACCAAGATTTAATGAAGAATGAATGGAACGTTATTTATTTCAGAATACAAGGTGTGTCAAAAAGTACAAAAAATCTCAAATATTTTTTTATACACCTTATATATATATATATTTATAGAGAGAGGAGGAGAGAGAGAGTGAGAGTGATACATTTATAAGTAAATAGTGCTCAATATCGTGAATAGAGCTTGTATATCAATTAGCGTAGTTGGACTTGAAGTCAACGGCACATGATTTACTGAATAAGCACTTGGTGGCAAATAGAAGAGAAACTGTCAGTAATCAAACGGCCGTTGCCTTCATGTCCACGTTACCCTAACTTAATATTTTTCCAGGAACAGTTTAAAGCGGGAAAGGTCAGAAAGTCGCACTGGAGTTTGAAGTGAGCTCAACGCTCAAAAGAGAGAAGAGGAGAGAGAGAGAGAGAGAGAGGAGACGGAAGAGAGCAGAGAGAGATGTTTTATAACCACGGACTCCAGTAATGGTGGGATTCCAGAAAGATCTGTACTCACTACGAGATAGTAACAGCCTGATGAACAAGCTGTTAATCATTGTAGTCAAGCCCACGCCCGTGTAAGGGTGTATGTATGTACGTGCACATATGTAATGACATGCAGTTGCCGTGTCTACTAATAACATGTATAAATTTTCGCACACACACATCACTCTTTTAAATTATATAATATTAATAATTATATATATAATATAATGTTAACTATATTGACCATGAATATGCATATTTCTTGAGCAAAGCACTTCCCACTGGTTGTACAATTCCTATGCATATACATGATATTAATCACTAATGAAATCATAAATTTATTTATTTCGTACATGCGAAAAATAAAATCAAAAAAAAAAAATAAATAAAATCTAAAAATAAATAAAACAAAAAAAACCCCTCAATTAAACAAAACCAAACAAAAACAACAAAAAAAAATAAAAGCAAACCAACAAAAAGCACCCAAGAAACAAACCTTTTCTTGCTAATCAGTGTTCAAGAATCTTTTTTTATTATTATATAAACTCATTGCACATTCGTTTCCGGTTGGCGCAGGGGGTCCGGCGAGCTTCGGCCGCTGGACTCGCGAGATGATAATACTCGATCCCAGGGGGCTTCCCCCAGGAACGACGCAATTTTGTTCTTTCCCCACCCATGAGACTTCGGCTGTGGGTGGCCCACATTAAAACTAGCCTTTTGCCCAGCCCATTTCAAGTGGGTATGAGGCAAATACCCAATCAAAGTGTTCAAGAATAGGATCTTTCCAGCAGCTATCCCTGGACTTTGGTCAACACGCATCACTCGCTGGCACTACCCTCAATTATGTGGAGTCTTATGCATAGAAAGCTATTGGATAGAGCAAATACGATCAAGCAAGACAACCCCAGGGATGAAAGCTCTTCGGGACGGGGGGTCACCGGTGCTTCAGTCATGGACTCCCTAGTGTTAAAATTAACGGCGTGATCACAGGGATCTGCCCTTCAGCAACACCTTCCCCCATGATTAAAGGTCAGGCTGGTTGCTCAATTCCTGAGAGCCTCCCCCACTGAGGAGGAATGCGACGGGATCTACGCATTATTGTACGTGCATCCCATGAGCTTCGGTTCTTGGGACTGGTCCACAATACAACGACCTTTGTCATTCTGGCTGACATAAAATATACCTTAGAAATAAGAAATCTTAGAAATTATTGGTTTAGGGAACACTCTTGACTGATAGATCTATTTATTCATTTTAATTGGAAGTTTTCTACTAGCGAAAAAAAGAAGACGGCGCTAGGTTGATAGGTTAAGGTAGGGGTAGGTTTAGGGTTTAAGGTTAGGGTTAGTTCTAATGGAAATAATAGATAAAAATTTATCAGTCAGAGGGTTCCCTTTGCTTTAAGTTGGAGTTATAGGAATCAACCGGTATTTAGGTAATTTAACTCGCATCCTATTATATGCCGTGATGACACAGGTCGTTATTGGGGACCACCCAAGAAACCGAAGCTCAATGGGAATTGGCACGTACAAATAATGCGTAGATCCCGTCCGGCGATTTCCTCCTCGATGGGGAGGCACTCTCAGTAATCTGAGCAAAACCCCAGCCCTGACCCTTAACATCAGGGGAAGGGTTGCCCTGAAGAGATCCTTAAATGTGATCACGCCGTTAATTAACACTAGTGTCCAGTGCACCTGACAGCCACCGGACCCCCGCCCGAAGGATGCTTTTCATTCCTGGTTGCTTTGCTTGATCGTATCTTGCTCTACCAATAGCTTGATGCAGACTCACATGAATGTTGAGGAGTGCCAGCCAGCGAATTATGCGCTGTTGACCAAAGTCCAGCGATAGCTGCAACGATCCTATTCTTGAACACTGATTGGGTTTGCCTCATACCCCACTGATGGCTGGGCACAACGGCCTTCGTTTTAATAGTGGGCCACCACAAGCCGAAAGCTCAATGGTGGAAAAGAACAAAAATTGCGTCGTGTCCCTGGAGGGGAACAGCCCCCTGGATCTACGCTATTATTAAACTTCGGCGAGTCCGCAGGCCGAGCCTCACCGGACCCCGGGCGCCAACCGAAAAGACCGAATGTGCAATGGTTCTATAATAATAATAAAAACAAGGGGATTCAGTTGCAACACCGATCTAGCAAGAAACGTGTTTGTATTACTTGGGTGCTTTTTGTTGTTTGCTTTTAATTTTTGTTTTTGTTGTTTTTTTTGTTTTTATTGAGGTGTTGTTTTTTGTTTTATTATTTTATTTTATGTTATTTATTTTTTTTTTTTGATTTTATTTCGCATACGATTAAAATAGTAAATCTTATGATTTTCATTATTGAAATTAATAGTCATGTAATCAGCATTAGAAGTACAACACAGTGGGGAAGCTTTACTCATAAAATGACTATTCTGTCAATATTAAGCTAACATAGTATATATATTATATATTAATAATATATCTATCATATACAATTTGAAAGAGTGGGTGTGTGCGAAACATTTAACATGTCTGATTAGTAGCACACGCAACGCATGTACATATACATCATGGCACGTACATACATACACCTCTTACACAGGCGCATGGGCTTGACTACCAATGATTAACAGCTTGTTACAGCAGGCTGTTACTATGTATGACGCTACAATCTTTTCTGGATCCACCATTACTGAGTCCGTGGTTAAAAACATCTCTTCCCCTTCTCTCTCTCTCTCTCTCATTCTCTCTCTCTCTCTCCTCTTTTTGAGCGTTATAGCTCACTTCAAAACTCCAGTGCGACTTATCTGACCTTCCCGCTTTTACAACTGTTACCTGGAAAATATGTAATTAGGGTAACGTGGACATGAAGCAACGCGCGTTTGATTACTGACAGTTTCTCCCCAATTCTATTTGCCAACCAGTGCTTACTACAGTACATGTGCCGTTGACTTCAGTCCCCACTACGCTAAACTTAAGATATACAAGCTCTATTCACGATAAGGTGCCACTATTTACCTTATAAATTGTATCCACTCTCACTCTCTCTCTCCTCTCTCTTTATATATATACTATATATAGTATATAATAAGGTGTTATATCAAAAATATGAGATTTTTGTACTTTTTGACACACCCTGTCTTCTGAAATAAATAACGTTCCCTTCATTCTCATTAAATTATTGAAACTACAGCTTTAAAACTTGTATATTTTGAACACACTGAAAAAAACAATGAATAGAGAACTTTTTTTTCAGACATACAAGGTGATGTCAAAAAAGACAAAAATCAAATATATGTAATATATAATATTTCAGATTTATTTATATTTATATCCTGATAAATTCATTGTTGCTAAGATTCTATCAGCGGCCTTTTGTAATATCAAAATATAACATTGGTATAGGTCCATCTTGGAGGATTATAAAACACGCACATAGATTCACCAAAAGAAAAGACTTAAATACCGGCCATGATTACTCATTAAGTAAGATTAATATAGAACCGTATTATAATCCTTTATTACTATATTACTATATTTCACTAGATGTCAGCTCGTGTACTGTGGCCGAGGCGATAAAAGTGTTTCACTAGTGTTCACTGCGTTGCTGAAGTCCCGGTTTTCGATTTCTGTCGGAGGGAAATCGTTAGTATATACGCTGATGAGACTTAATAAAGTCGAAACAGTCTGTACGTTATTCTTACACATCGAGCCATCCTTTACTGGGATTACACTTGTCAAGTTCATTTTCTATAAGAAAAAGTATCGAATTTATGCGATACATGCGTGTAAGTGCCTTCAAGTAAAAATTTAATATATACTTTATCGCAACGTGTCTAAATAAACAAACATCAAAAATCTTATTCACTTCGCCGAAGGGCATCGGTCTGTTTGTTATTATTATTCTCTCAATAGCGCCCCTTACCTATTTATGTAGAGGCGCGTAGTATCGCTTGACAAGCTTAATTTCAACTAGGATGGTCAGCTGTTGTACTGTGGCCGAGGCGATAAAAGTTTTCACTAGTGTTTCACTGCCGTCTGCTGAGTCCCGGTTCGATTTCTGTCGGAGGGAAATCGTTAGTATATCGCTGATGAGACTTAATTAAAGTCGAAACAGCTGTACGGTATTCTACACATCGAGCCATCCTTTACTTGGATTACACTTGTCAAGTTCATTTTCATAAGAAAAAGTATCGAATTTTATGCGATACATGCGTTGTAAGTGCCTTCAAGTAAAAATTTATTATATATATATATAGATATATATATATATATATATATATATCCGTGCAGAAAGACCTGCAAGGAGTGATGACCGATTGGAAACGATTTCAACGAGTCAAGAGAAACCCTGCTGTCAGTGCGACCTGCTTTTTTGTGTTGTTGTGTTGATTGATGATGATGATGATCCTATTTAATATTAACAATAGGAATCATTACTTTGCACACAATTATATGGTTTAAAGTATTCCTATCAATACTAATAATTTGCACACAATCATATGGTTCATGTATTCCTACTAATATGAAAAATTTAAAGATCAGGGTGGGCGTGAGAGTAATAGCAACGATGGGTACTTCACATTCCTGGAAGCTCCAGACTAAAGCTTCATCACCACTGCAGTTTAAAGTCATATCCAGGACTGTCCTTTGGCGAGAGTGGGGTTCATTACTGGGAGGATTCAGCCCCGCCAACAGAATTATATATATATATATATATATATATATATATATATGACCTACATGAGTCAGATACTATCTACATAGTTTTCACCCGAATGGTTCTTCAGGATAATTCTGAATTATCCTGAAGAACCATTCGTTTGAAACCTTGGTAGATAGTATCTAACTCATATAGATCCTTGTAAGTTTGCTCTACTTAGCGTATTGAGCATTGTTTACATATATAACTTAACAAACTCCCTCGGATTTTTTCTTTTCTTTTGGTCACTACATACGTACTGATGATTATTTTCAAAAAGTACGGGTGTACTGGTCTTCTTTCTTTTTTTTTTTTCTTTTTTTTTCTTTTTTTTCCCCTGTTGTCAGTTTGAAATATTTTTATTTTAAAAATGAGTTATCCGGGTTTTTTCACACCGGTAGAGTTTAGAAAAAAACATTATATATATATATATATATATGGTACGATGGTAAATTGTCGTCTAAATTACAACGTAAATTAAAATAACACAGATATTCTATTTTATCAGATATATTTACTAAAATTACGATAGATTAAATCTATTCAAAGAAACCGCCAATTGGCTTTCAGCCCAGCCTCTAGACGACTTTACATTCCTCAATCTATACAACTCTTTCTGCAAGACTTCCGACGTTCTCTTTGATTAAATTGGTAAATGCTGCTGTTATCCTTGCGCTCATTTCATCTTTAAGTTTCATCTCGGAGTTTTGTTTCTCCCTTGCCAAACCGCACCCACACGTAATGATCAAGGGGATTGCAATCTGATGGAGTTAGGCAGTTAGACGTTAGG
Organism: Doryteuthis pealeii; assembly: GCA_023376005.1. Lineage (NCBI taxonomy): Eukaryota > Metazoa > Mollusca > Cephalopoda > Myopsida > Loliginidae > Doryteuthis > Doryteuthis pealeii. The sequence goes on along the minus strand of CM042138.1, from coordinate 103,960,023 downwards.
GGTGATGTGCTTCAATCATTGGGTTCTAAGGCCCTGAAACCACGTTCGAACACAAGGGTTCAGGGTCCGATACCGGTCCTCGCCAATTTGAATAGCACATGAGTAGCACAGCTTAGGTCATCTGATCGTGTGTGAGGAGCTAATGTAGGGGTGCGCTCCACCTCAGGCAAAACAATCTCCCTGCGCTAGTGAAAGGGGATTGACTCCTGATTGAACTAGGTCACTCCACCGACTTTATTACTAGTAACACCGCTGTAACACTAGCATTAAGGCATTGCTGGTACAATTCACAAGCCGCTCATACACATAGTATAGATATACACTACATACACACATAGAATCTCATTATATAGAATACACTCATGAGAATATCACACCCTTAACGATTGAATTTGCCACGTGACGTAACGGTTACTTCAAATAATTTCGGTTGTTTCAAATAGTTTATCTCGTGATTTTTACGATTTCTCTGTCCAATTCGGGACACATAGCGTAGGGATAAAGGCGTTTGTGTTAAGACAGTTGAAAGTGACAGTTATCTCTCGGCTGCAGATTCAACCCCGATCAAGGGCACAGTAACATAGAATAATGTGACACAGCTCTTAACACCTGTACCCAGCTATTAGCGGAATGAGAACAGTATACCCCCATGGATTGACTAAAGGGTTGGTTCAAAGTTCCGTGAAGGTTCCCGATTACGACAAGAAGTTTCCCGGTTTCAAGAAGGCTCCCGGGTCGACAAGAAATACCTTGAAGAAGACCGGAGGGCACACTGGCCGAAAGTTGTACAGATAACAATGAAGATGAGGACAGTTAGTCCGAATAATCCATATAAATACTCGTACTTTTTTATGCTGTAGATTTCTCTTTCGTGAGAGGGCGAGATTTCGCATTCATCAGAATATGTTTCACTATAGATTGTTCCACATGAACACATTTTGGGGAGGATTTTGTTTTGATATGAAGGAGAGAGTTAATTTTCTGTAGCCTATGTTTAGCCGAGTCAGAGTGTTTCTTCTCTTCTAGAATCCGGTTTTTCTTTCTTTAATATGGGTTGTATTTGGTAGAGCATGTCAAGTACAGTTTGACTATGAGTCATCATTATGTTTCCCTGGATTCTTATAATGGATTGAAATCCAGCAGAATATCACCCTTTGTATGGATTATGGAATTGTTAATTGGTTTTAAGTGTTTGATGATTAAATGGTTATCCACCCATGAAGTCCAACTACCAGTATACTCGTCGGGAGTAGGATTTCGAGGCCCTGTCAAATTTCAGACTTTTAGTACACAGTACTTACTACCCTACAATTCAATAGTAGTCAAAAGTCTTATTCTCTTCTATGCCAATTGACCCTAAGCACCCACCTTCAAACACCTATAAAAATCAAAAATCAAAAAAAAGTTGGGCGTTCGTCATAAGTGCAAATAGAAGAATACGGTCTAGGACTAAACACTATAGAAGCTAGGGCTTGACACGACCAACCTGTTGATCAGATCGGACCTCTCTGGCCGCCTGTCTAGCCAGTAAAGGCCAAAAGTGGAGTGTTCCAAGTCCCGTAACCACTAAACAACCGAGTCATGGACTGCTCTGACACCAAGATTCGGTCCTCAAGCATTAGATCCCACCCACGCCCTACATGTGGCCGAATTAGGGAGGTCGTATCCTTGTATCCTGTAGAGAGATGCAGTTGGCGTATTCAACAACCCCAGACGACAGGCGGCTTATATCCTCGGAAAATACAGGTAATTACACTGTTACATAAATAGGTCCGTAGAATATTTTAAAACATTTATTTTACACAGAAATATTTATATTTCTCCATAAACTCCTTGTAAATTACATCTATCGACTAATAGGTGACTCGAGAGGTAATTACTTCTCGCGTGTCTGCCAATAGCCGCTAGGCGGTGTAGCCAGGCAGCATTACAAAAGAAGAGACAGTTTAAAACTCTTCCGACGTCTAGAGAAGTAACAATTGCACGAGTTGTGTTTCTGAACGCAGACAAGGGTCTTTGTGTCCCAGCAAACCTCGTGTCGCAGGAGCATGATAACATGTTTAATGTATAAGTCTTTACACTTTCCTTTTCTGTGACATATCAAGGGACAACACCTTTCCTACTAAAGACTCTGTTCATATTAAGACATTCACTCATGCAACTATGTATAAGCTTTCCTTGTATACCATTGTCATGTTTGGATTCTATTCCATTAGGGTTGCTCAGGCGATAAAATATTCTCGTATGGACTTCGTTGTAAATTGCTTTCTCACATTTTATTCTGTTCGACGAAACGATATACAACAATTATCTTTCTTCTAAAATTCAGTCAGTAGAGTATCTTCCTAGGAACCACAAGGTTCCGGCTTTCGATATAGGCCCTTCCATCTTGGATCTGTGCGCTAAAGTTGGGGAGCTGGTAGTAGGTATGGCGCTCTATCCAGATGAATAAAAAAATCTCCTCGTTTAAGCGCTAGGGAAAATGGGATAGGACTCCCTCGCTGTCAGGCTGATACCGACAATAAGCCCCTCCGCCAACTTTATCAGGTTTTTTTACGTCATTAAAAAATAAGAAACGGGGAAAAATCAGAGCCTGTTGAAAAGAGATAATTTAATCCCTTCATAAAATATCACGGAAGTTTCCTTTTAAAATTACTAGCAAATATATGCACCCTCCAGGTGCAGTATTTAAGTTTTAATGTAATAAAATATCATCTTAGATTAGAAAGGATAATGAAAACTAAATAAGAATGCAATAAAAAGATTTGAAAACAGAGGGGTGATAATCGAAAAATAGAACAACTAAAACTTACTCTTCCATCACTCCCATCTTTCATTGCTAAATTTTCCTAATTTAACTATTTAGTTAAAATAGGAAGTGAAGAATAAAATTACAGAGTTATTTCTTCTTGTTAATGAATTTCTTTTAAGATTTATTGAAAAAGATTTTTGCTCATATTCATTAAGATAAACTCAAACAATTAGAATCAATAAACACTAATCATATATTTATCAAAATCAAATGTTAAAGTTCAATAGCAAATTAGCCTTCCGTTTACACTGTAAACCTCTATTTGTTGTATATAATAAATTACAATTGCATTGGTATTAGTAAATACTGTTACTAAGTAGTAGATATGGCCAACAGTATAATAATGTAAGGCAATTTTAATGATAATTGAAGTTTAAATAAAAATTAAATCATGGACAATGTGACGTAAATAAGAAAGGGAAGTGTGACTTGAGTAGTGATTAGTTTCGGTTACAGACACACAATCTCCATTATAATAAAGATAACGGAAAATGTTGAAGTAAGCATTAAATTCCGTTATCTTATTTTTTTCTTATATTTTTTATCGTTAGCCATTCATATTCTACCTGACTTAATCTAAAGACCAATATATTTAACAACGATTTGTCTTGGGAAAATTAATAGACGGCATTTGATTATTTCCTATAAGTGCAACATAAACAAGGGGAGCCACTCTTGACTGATAAATTATATATTTATTTTCCCATTTAAACTAACCCTAACCTAACCCTAACCCTAACCTAACCCTAACCATAACACTACCCCTAACCTTAGCCCTAACCCTAACACTAGCCCTAACCCTAACCCTAACCCCGCTTTCTTTTCTCCTAATAGATCAATAAATAAATAAATAATTTATCAGTCAAGAGTGGTTCCCCTTGTTTATGTTTGGAATTATAGGAAATACCCAGCATTTGGGGGGGGAGGTAAGAAGTAAAACACTAAATATTTTTTAAAAAATTAATTTAAAAAACCTAATGCTAAATAGTAAGGATGGTCTGTCTCTTTTTAATATTGTTGTGTTGATTACAACTGAAACATTTAACGCGAAATATTTAATACATGGACAGACTGAAATAGATAGATTGATAGATACTAGCAGACCTGTGAATATATCACAGTATGATTATTTAATTATTACAACGTTTGAAAATGTTTACTTAGAACTATTGCAAAATAGTTAATATGTAAAAAAATATAATAATCTTTTCTTTCTTTTCTTCAGTCTATCTTTTCATTGATCAATTGAAACTGATTAGCGTAATCGCTCTGCGCGCTTCATCTCTCTCTCTCTCTCTCTCTCTCTCTCTCTCTCTCTCTCTCTCTCTCTCTCTCTCTCTCTTTACTATCTTTCTTTCATTCTTTTCTTCTTCCTTATTATATTTCATGTGTAGTATGTCCTATTTCTTCCTTATTTCTTTATAATAAAAATGGATGGTCCATTATTTAGCTGATGTAACAAATCTCATAAGAAATAAGAATTCGGCGGATAAGCAACACCAGATAATCAGGATTTCAATTTTTGCATTCATTTTGACGATTATGACGGTCTTATTTTAACCAGAGGGTGTTGCAAGATAATAACGGTCGGAAAATTAAGGAACAATAATATTAATAAATAGATGAGCCGAATAAGATAGATGATAGATAGATAGATAGTGTAAAGTAATGGTTAGCTAGTTGGACTTGCCAGCCATTCTTAAAGAATTGTCATATTCTCTCTCTCTCTCTCTCTCCTCTCTCTCTCTCTCTCTCTCTCTCTCTCTCTCTCTCTCTCTCTCTCTCTCTAGATACACACACACACACACATGCATTCACGCCCGTACACACACACACCATACTTTTCAAACAATGAGTAGATTCCTATTTTCAATTGCATTTTGCGGTACTATACTCAATGTCATATATTCAGATTCATTTGGTCTGAAAATAGGGTTATGTTGAGTGCAAGAAGATTGTGCTGCGCCAATCTTCCAAATGAAGTAGACCTTGTCTGTATTAAAAATCAGCATTCAATTTTTCTTTTTACTTGGTTTCTAACACTGACCATTGATGCCAACTGTGAATATGCAACTTCCTCAGCCAACAAGCAATCCATGTGTATATCATGCATCGATAAAAAAAAAAGAAATGAGATTCATTTAACGGTCTTTATTTAAAAATATTGAAAATAATTTGAGTTCAAAATTGTCGTTGTTTTTTGGGGGTTTTTTTTTTGTTTTCGTTGTTTTTTTTAAGGAAGTTTGTAGGGGACATAATATTCTATTCACGTTTGGACAACTGCTGCTGCTGCTAAAAATAAGTTCAAATAAGTTCAAATCCGTGAACTATACTAACTACACAATGGCACAATACTAAATTAATGTTTTGTAAATTAGTATTTCATTATCCTAACTCACTTTATCAGAAATATATCGAAGAAAAAATAGTCCCGCTTTTTATATTTCTGATAGAATTTATTGTAAAATAATTTTCAGCATTCGGGTTTTATAGTCAACATTATATAGGCAGATTCATTTAAATTTGGAATAGTAGGGATGTCCAATCTGCCGTGTCAAATTTATCCCCACCCCATGAATTCTGAATTTGAATTCTGCTAAAAAAATGTCATAATATTGACATTTTAGTAGAATTTAATTCATGTTCTTTTTACTTAAAAACATTCCATATAGAAACTTATAAAAACCTTCTGATATAATTATTCAGACTTCTATCTTTATAGAAAAAAATTAAATCGTTTATTATCGGTAATTTTTTTCAGATTTCATAAAATAAAATAGGAGGTTGGAGACCTCGTAAAAAATATTTTCCCCTTATATATATTTTAGAAAAACCTATTTTAAACAAATTTCATCAACAGGTGAATAATTACCGAAATTCTCTCGTTGATGTTGATTTTCATTGAGTTTTTTAAGCCGGTGTCATAACTTGTTTTGGCTACGTCAAATTTCAATTGATTTAATGGTGCGAAAATATAAACATTGTTTTCGTTCATAATTTTCATTATTTCCGTAAGCTGGATTTTTTTTTTAATCATCAGGCGTTTTTTTGGGTTTTTTTTAATGTTTCTTGTTTTGAATGGTTTAAAAATTTGAGAGTAATATTAACTTTTATTCAAGTTTCATTGTGTTAATATATGGGGGGGGGTAAATTGACAGGCAGATTGGACATCCCTAAGGATCACATTGAGTGTGAGGAAGAATTTTCTAAGTCAATCAAAATGATCAGCTACGAAACACCATTTTCCACAGAATGTCTATACGATACTGAATTACAATTAGAGAATAAACGAGGGTACGGACGTCCTATCGTGGTGCAATGATTAGCAAACTAGTCTCGCAAATCCATACTAATGAATAGCGCTGGATGCCTCATACTTATGACTTTGTGTCCATCTTAGCCGTGGCGAACGGGTTGGGTAAAAATGGCATCCCATGATGGTGTAATGGTTAGCAAGCTAGTCTCGGAGATCCATTACTAATGAATAGCGATTCTATACTCGTTTGATAGCCCGTACTTACGACCTATGTCACATCTTAGCGAATGGGTTGGGTAAAAGACCTATGAGAGCCATTCTATAAATAGGGAGATTTCTTTTTCGAAAAAGCAAAATACATTATTCCAGAATCTGTTTCCATTAATATAAACTCTGTATGTTTTAAATTGGCTTATAGCAAAATTATTTTAATCACGCAAAATATCTTGTTTTGAAGCTATTCAAAATGGTGGTAAATCAAACAGATTTCTCCAGGCTTGAACAGAGTTCTGTTACCAAATATTTAGTGGTTGAGAAGTGCAAACTATGAGAAAATTACAGAAGAATGTGTAATGTGTACAGAGAAACATGTTTTAATCCTAAAATTTTACAAATGGATAAATATGGATTTGCTTCTACTGGAGCCTGAGTCAATAAGAAAGTCCACGGAGTGGAAGCACTGACTCTCCGTAAAGAAAATTCCGAGGACAGGGTTAGTAAAGAAGGTCATACGACAGTCTTCTGGGTTTAAAGACTAATCACTGTGATTTCCTTGTAAAAGATGCAACCGTAAACAGTGCTTCTATTGCCAAGTCTAATTCACCTATTTATTGAATGACCCTCAAACAAAAATTATCAAAATGTTTCGTTCCAAAGCAGATATTTTGCTAATATACTTGGAATCTACAGAGGGAACCCTAGGGTTGCTCTGAAAATAATGCTCCCAATTTATTTCTATTGAAACTACAACAGACACAGGAAGCACAATAACACTGGTGGATAGAGCAAGTTTTCTGCTACAAAACACTATTTTGTACATATTTACCATTATTAGCCCTACATTTTCATCAGTAAAGAACAAGAGCCTGTATGCCACACTCGTAAGAGGGTTGCTCTGAAAATAATGCCTCCTATTTATTTCTATTGAAACTACAATTGAAGCACAATAACACTTGGATAGAGCAAGTTTTATGCTACAAAACACTATTTTGTATATATTTACAATTATAAGCCATGCATTTTCACCAGTGAGGAACAAGAACCTATATGCCACACTTGAAATAGGGTTGCTCTGAAAATAATGAAGGGGTACTCCACACTCCTCTGAGCTCCAGAACTGGAATCTTTCCACCAGATGCAGATTAATGTCATACTCTATTGAGGGATACTCCTCTGCAGGAGATACAGTCAGTGTGTAATTTAAGCACTGCCGACAGAGGGGGGGGATAAATAAGTAGTATAAGAATAAAAACTTCATTAAAATGGTTTTCTACTTACCTTTTTTCACATTTTCAGGTTTGTTCACGTTTAAAGGTTTCTTGCTTCGTTTCTTTCTTTTCTTTTGTTTTTAATATTTAGATATTTATTTTTTTTTAATATTATTTGTTTGTTTTTATTTTGTTTAATATTTTTTACTTTTTCTCTTTTTTCTTTTTTTTTTTTTTTTGTGTTTTTTTATATTTTTGTTGTTGTTTTTTTTTGTTTTTGTGTTTTTTTTTAATTTTTTTTTATCCAAGTCTTGTTTCTCTTTCCGCTGAAGTCTTCTACCAAATTGTAAACCCCTGATTTCTCCTCGCTTTTTTTTTTTTAAAGGGAAGCGACTTCCTAGGAAGCAGATCCAACCCGGTCCGGTGTGACTCTTTAGTATTCAACAACGTCATAGCAAATAATCGAGAAGTAGGTTACATGCAGATATTTCTAGATACGGGTACTGTGTAACTTGTCTCAGCCATCGCACACCGACTTATGCTTTATTCATTTTCACACGCACGCACGTTTTTATACACACACTTTCATATTACACATATATATACACATACAATATATTATAAATACACCCACACAAAAATACACAATATTATACAGGGTGGTTTCAGAAGAATAGTCCCGTCAACAACATATTTATTATAATGGAACCATAGAATATTGTCAAAGTCACTATTATTGACTGTCCTACGACTTTTGTCTTCATACACACACACACACACACACACATAATATATATATATATATATATATATTATATATAATATATTATATTTTTGCTTGAAGGCAATTACAATGCATGTATCGCATAGAATTCGATACTTTTTTTTTTATAGAAAATGAACTTGACAAGTGTAATCCCGGCAAAGGATCGCTCGGTGTGTAGAACATCGTACAGACTGTTTTGACTTTATTAAGTCTCATCAGCGATGTATACTAACGACTTCCCTCCGACAGAAATCGAAATCGGGACCTCAGCAGGTATAGTCAAAGACCATATTGCCTCGGTCACAGTACACAGCGAACAATCCCTGCGAAATTAACCTTGTCAATGATACTTACACGCCTCTACCATAATAGGTAAGGGGACGTTGAATGAATAATAACAACAAACCAGGCCCTATGCTCTTCGGCGAAGTGAATAAGATTTTTGGATGGTTGTTTTTTAGAAGCATTGTTGGATAAAGTATATATTATATTTTTGCTTGAAGGCAATTACAATGCATGTATCGCATAGAATTCGATACTTTTTATATATATATATATATATATATATATATATATATAGTTGCAGAAAAGGTTTTTCTCTTTACCACGGTTTCGGTGTTCAATGTACACCTTCCTCAGGAGAACTAAAAAATCATTGGTAGCTACATTTTATATATACTTATCTGGTTTAGAATTATTTCTATTTCTCTCTCTGTCTTTTAATTAGTATGAACTTTAGTTTTTAAATCTAAAATGTTTCCCTTTGAAATTAAAGATTAGTTTTCCATACGCTTATCAGGTAAAAGTAATTTGTAATGCTATCTGTCATCGATCTTCAACTCCCAATCCTTTACTCCTGTCTATACATGGTGTGCCATAAAAGTATCGATATTGAAGCTATATTTACCAAGATAGAAATGAACAATGAATGGAACGTTATTTTTTTCAGAATGGAAGGTGTGTCAAAAAGTACAAAAAATCTCGATACTTTTTTGACATACCTTGTAAATATGTATATATTTTGTATATATATTGTATATATTTGAAATTAAAGATTAGTTTTCCATACTCTAATCAGGCAAAAGTAATTTGTAATGCTATCTGTCATCTATCTTCAACTCGCAATCCTTTTTTCCTTTGTCCATTTTGTTTATATCTTATTTGTGTATACTAATGGGGTTAAAGTTTTCTGGTAAAATGCGCTGACCGATTGTGGTAGTACCTATTCATTAGGTCAAATAGATCTGCTTAAAAATTATCCGCAAATCAAGAAACAACTATATATAAAATGTAAATAAGGACGTATTATGTACGCGATTCTCTAACTTCTAGGCATGAAATAATCCAAGACAGATTGACATGCCGTTAAAATCAATCAATCCGTCATGGACAGGATGTAATACATAGTCACTTTTTAAGGCGGGTAAATTGGTTTAAATTCAGTTTTCTTCCAAGACTGACTGCTTAACAAGATCAAATAACTTTTTCTGCCCGACTATTTAACAACTTGCGGGGGGGGGGGACAGATGATTCCTGTCTTTTCAAAAACATTAGCGCGAAGTGAAACGCAAATAGCCTCGTACTGGATATCAACTCGGGTCACCGATTTAATTTCCTACAACGACAACCGTTTTGGCTCTGTCGGTAGAGCGTCCGGCAAGGAATCACAAGGTTCTTAGTTCGATACCGGACCTTTCCAGCTCAGCGTATGAGTAGCACAGGGAATCTGCGCGGTAAAGTGAGGAGCTGATGGTAGGTGTGGCACTCCACCTTAGACGCTAAGATAATCTCTTTTGTCTAGCGCTAGTGAAAAGGGGATAGACTCCCTCGCTGTCTGGCTCATACCTACTTTAAGCCGCCCCGACGAATTTACTTACTTTTACTCTATGTTAATACACACACAGATTCACGCATGCGCGCATAAGCACATATATATGCACACACATACACGCACACATATATATATATGTGTGTGTGTGTACACACAGTTGATTAAAATAAAAACTTCTATGGGAGCACCTATAAAATATTATGATTGCATATAGTCTCCATTTGTTCCCCATTGTTAGAGGTGCGTGGTGTAATGGTTAGAGTCGTAGTAAATGGACTCGTTGATCCGAGTTCAAATCCAAGTCGATGCTGTTTGCATTTCACATAGTGCTAATACCCTTGGTAAATGCATGAATCCAACTAATCTCCCTCCAGCTATGAGCAAATAATAGGGTGAGCTGGTCTCTTTAACCATGGCTAGGTAATTCGTTTAGGAAAAGGAAAACTCTGTATCCAAACTTGTTAAACTCTGCATAAGAAATTGACCTTGTGTCACATCCTACTCGTGTGGAGGTGTTGGTAAATATATATAGATCACTGGTGAGCCTGATGTTTAAACGGGGGATCTTTTAAGCCACAAAAAGTACTATAAGCACCCTGATAGCAACAAAAAAAACTTGATTCAGTATTAAATGGCGCGAAATAGGTTAATATGCCCTAAAACAAAACAACGAACGGACAACAAAAAGTTAGATAGATAGATAGATTGATAGATAAGCGTGTATTTTCTAATTCGAGTTTTGCGAGACATCATATTTATTGGAAATTTCTCAAAATATTTTTTTAAAAAGGGAGAGAAAAGAGAAAGTGAAAGAGCGTGAGGGGTTATTACAAATGATGAAGTGAGTAAAATGCCAAGGGAAGAGGAGAAGTTATTAGAATATATATATATATATTTCCCAACCCCTCCGCATGAGCAGGATGTGACACAAGGTCAATTTCTTAAGCGGAGTTCAACAGGTTTGAATTCAGAGTTTTCCTTCTCCTAGACCGGTTGCCTAACAAAGGTTAAAGAGCCCAGTCTGCCCTACTATTTATCCATAGCTGGAGTGAGAGTAGGATTCATACCTTCCACAGGGGTATTAGCGCTAAGTGAAATGCAATTACCAGATCCAGGATTTGAACTCGGGGCAACGAGTCCATTTCCCTTGACTTTAACCATTACACCACGCGCTTCCTAAAGTTATTAGAATATAAGGAGTGAGGAGTGAGTAAAAAGACTCACAGATTGAATTATTATTTATAATATGAATATAAGATAAGCGACTGACAGAGATGGAAATAGAGAAAGGAGAGACGAAACGGAAAGACAGTAAAAAAGTGAGAAATAGAGAAGAGGGTGAGAGATACTGACAGATAGGCAGACAGAGGGAGGAAGAAAGAGAAACCTGACTAAGAGGAAACGAAGTAGGAAAAGAAGAAGAAAAAAAACTCTGGCAATTAACGAATGAATGTGGGAAATCTTTTCATAGATGTGTATGAAGGCGTGACTCCATGTGCATTCATATATGCATCTATTTATACTACATGGGAACTACGAAACTGACCACTAACGAATGGTCTATTTTATTAACTGTGAGTGCAAATGTACGTTTCTATGTACTAAGAGTGGAGACTGCTGTCTTAGGATAGGTCATTCTTATAAACAGTACCCCATAGAACAAGGATGTTAAACCCAAGGACCCAAAAGAACTGTTGTAGTTTGGTTGGAGGTAATTTTTATGTGAAATGTAACATCAAAGAAACAAGCAAAACAATACAAGTAATGAACAAAGAAGTTTGAGTCATAACAAAAATTGTCCTTTATTATGAATTGTATCAAATAAACAAGTTACAAAGATGTGGTTTGGTTTATGAATTTTCTTTTTTACAAAGTCTTATTAATGTTAAAGCTGACTTGTATTTCAGTTCACCCGGTTCTAGGAGGATCGTACTCGCGACTGGTCCCTTCGCTTGCGAATGCTTTTCTGTCTGCCTCTGCTACTATCAACTCTCTCTCTCTCTCTCTCTCTCTCTCTCTCTCTCTCTTCTCTCTCCTCTCTCTCTCTCTCTCTCTCTCTCTCTCTTCTCGGAATGTCCGTTCGTGGGCGGGAGTTTTGAATTTGGCGTCGGTCAGTCTGGTTTTGTCTATTTTTAGAATACGATTCTTTTTCTATGTTTCTAAAAATATGCCCTAACAAAAATACACAGTTGATGAACCATTACAGAACCATTACGCCCCGAGCGAGAGGCACAGCGAGCCAAAAGTGAGATGGGGAGAAATTTCCATCAATTATAATTGAAATATGAAGGTGGGTGGTATAATGAGTCGTAAGAAATTGACTCGTCGACCCGGGTTCAAATCCTGGACGTGACTGCATTTTCATATAGCGCTAATACCATTGAAAGGTATGAATCCATATATTTTCCCTCCAGTTGTTGGTAAATAGTAGGACAAACTGGGATCTTTAACCTTGGATAGGTAACCAGTCTAAGAGGAGGAAAAATGAATTCAGGCCTGTTAAACTCCGCTTAAGAAATTGGCCTTGTGTCGCTTCCTGCTCGTGCGGAGGGGTTGGTAAATATATAATTGAAATATTCGGAAGAACACGGGAGACCTATTAATAAGGCTTTAATGACGAATAAATGTCTACATAACTTCTACACAGAAGAGTGGTAACAAGGATGGGGGTGACAACAAAGGGTCAAAGGGAAATAAGTTCAAAGTTCAAATGTTTGGGGGATGAGTGTAGAATACGACAATAATGCTGATCTGCAATTGTTCCCGTCATAATGAATATATGCATATGATACTAATGTGTATATATAATTAAGGGCCTGGTTAGCTCAGTCGGTAGAGCGTTGGGCTAGAACCACATGGTTCCTAGTTCGATACCGGCCCTCGCCAACTCAGTAGCACAGGGATCTGTGCGGTAAAGTAAGGAGCTGATGGTAGGTGTGGCGCTCCACCTCAGACGCAAACACAATCTCCTTGTCTAGCGCTAGTGAAAATGGGATAGACTCCCTCGCTGACTGGCTGATACCGATATTAGGCCGCCCCGACAACTTTACTTTACTATATATAATCACCAACCCCTCCGCATGAGCAGGATATGACACAAGGTCAATTACTTAAGCGGATTTTTAAAGTCTTCCCTCATCTAAACTGCTTGCCTAACCAAGGTTAAAGAGCCCAGTCGGCCCTACTATTCACCCGTATCTGGAGGGAGATTTGTTGGATTCATACCGTTCCCAAGGGTATCAGCACCATGTGAAATGCAAACAGCCTCGTCCAGGATCTATTTCCTAAACGACGGTAACCATTACACCAGGTGCATCCACATACTAATGTTGTATGGCTCTTTACTTCTTATCATATTGTACTTATCTACTTGTGAGATAGATCGGGTCGTCTATTCTCTATCTGGATATCTGGGATGGTTCTCTGTTCTTATGGTCTGCTTTCTTGGGATTTCTTGGGACTTCTTCATCTCTGTGTCCGTTGTTGTTTTTAGTAACGAACTCAATCCGGATATTTTATACGTCTTTATTTAGCCGAAGTTAACCATCACATATGAGATAAATAGCTATCCTGGAGAGACACGTCTGCCCCCTTCGTAAACAAAGTTAAAACTCCCAAAATTCTAAGTCCACTTCCCGTTCTCTCGAATCGCTTTGACGAATCAGAGATCAGGTACAAGGTCACTGAAAGGTCAAGCCCTGTAAATTTACGTTTATCTATGATTCAGAATTACCGTTATTTCTAATTTCTACATTCTATCAATAATGTAACACTTGTAAAATTGTTGTATCATCGAGGTGGAATGATACACAGAAAAAATTGAGTGCTTAATATATTTATTCAGCACTAGTATCCGGTGAAAATGGATACATATAAAAACACAGAACAATAAATTACAAACAATTAACAAAACAAACTTACAAGAAATAGAGGAGGGTTATATGTGGTATAGCCAAACGCAGTAAGACCAGTTCGAATATTAATCGACTTATTAATTCACTGTTGAAGTCCTTAATCGTAGACTATTTAAGGCAATGAGCCAGTCCATATGGTAGCGTGCTGAAGGAGTGCTAGCTACTCTACAACAAAAACCTTTTTTTTTTACTTTTACGTAACACCTTGTGAATTAGAACAAAATGTAGGTGAACAAATTTGTTTTTTTTTCCGATTTTACTTATGGTAAATTCACTTTTTTCCGTTTTCATTTAAATTCCGTTTTTTTTTGGGTTTTTTTTTTTTTTTTTATTGTTTTTTGTTGGTTTTTTTTGTTTGTTTTTTTTGTTTTTTGGTTTGGTTTGGTTTGGGTTGAGTTCTTTTTAATGGTATAGCAACTTTTATCGATAATTTAATTTTAAGTGCCAAAACTATATTTGTAGAAGAACTGTAGTGGTGTAGTGGTATTATTTAACTCATGGCTGGAGTTATATTGGGTTCATACCTTTCCCAAGAGTACTTATCCGAAAATAAACGGATTAGCGTGACTGGAGTTCAAATTTGTTAAATACAATGTCACACTTCAGCATATTAGTCACTAGGCTAGGGATCCTCTCACCATTTTATTGTATTTCACGAGTAAATTGAAATTGTACTATAAATAAGTAAAGTCATCGGGGTGGCCTAAAGTCGCTATCAGCTAGACAGCGAAGGAGTCTATCCCCCTTTTCATTAGCATTAGACAAGGGAGATTATTTTTAGTTTCTGAGGTGGAACGCCACACCTACCACCAGCTCTTCACTTTACTGAACAGATAGATCCCTGTGCTACTCATACGCTGAGTTGGCGAGGGCCGGTATCTACCGACTGAAAATTCCAAGTTTTATTACATTTTTTTAAAATTGCAAATATAATTTCTGTTTATTTAACAATCTGCTCTGAAACATTATCTATGATTTTCTATTTACGAGGGTGAGTCAAAAAGTAATGCCATTTTGTTTAGGACAGTTATAATTACCAACACAGGAACATGTATCATACATCAAAATGAAGATGGTCCTCTGTGGTTCACATCCCTACTTCTCCACATAGTCACTGTTTCTCTCAATGTTCCACCTTCGAATGAGAGCATGTATCCCTGCTCCGTAAAATTCTGTGGACTGTTCTTTGAGCCAATTCTTCACTACAGATTTCACTACCTCGTCACTGGAATAATGTTTGCCTCTCAAACCCTCTTTCTTGGGGTCGCATTGAGAGAATCGGTAACTATATGGAGAAGTAGGGATGTGATCCACAGAGGACCAGCTTCATTTCGATGTATGATACATGTTCCTGTATTGGTAATTATGCCTGTGCTAAACAAAATGGCATTACTTTTTGACTCACCCTCGTACATATGCTGTCCGTCATCCCTGGTACACCTTACGCGTGCCAATATGCGTTGTGTAATCTATTTCTTCTTAGATTATAAAATAAAACCGATTTCCATGCTTTGTAGCGCGTGGTAATTGTTTGTCATTTCAAGTATATCCTTCACGTCAATACGAGCCTTCGAATCTTTCCCATTCTCACGTTGTTGGATAATCTATGGTAGCATAGATTATTGACAACACTGTGTAGCGTAAATGGGAGTTTACAGGCGGTTGGGGACCTTTTGACCCCAGAGGCGGAAAAACCCGCGAATCACGTGAAGTCACGTGAGAGCTAGTTAGCTCGTCAGTTCCAAGCATGGTGTTGGCGGAGACAGATGTCTCTTGCTTAAGTGGAACTCATCGCCTGCACGCGCGCTGTGTTAGTTAGATAAGATTATGAATAAAAGTTAAAAACAGTAACTTTGGCGTTGCTCGTCAATGAATGTCTTAGCTAGAAAATGAACCAACAACATGATCGGCCAACAAGAAGAAGAAGATAGAATTCTACATGGCGACTAGACGATCACAGAATGGCCGAGAAGAATAAAGAAGTAAGTAATGCAATTATGCACCTCATCTCTCTGATACCTCTCTCACACTCCCTGTCACATGAGAACATTGTGTATATACTCGCAACATGGGTGAGTATATAACAACGTTATGAAACAAACAAACAAAAACATCCTTATGCTCTGTTATGTCAGTTAATTTTCTACAATCTCAGTCCATCTTCCACCACAATTAAGATCTTTGAAACAAATCGATGTAGATTTCACTGACGTTCTTATCAAGAATATTTTAATGTATATAAAATTGGATTATTTGTCTGAACTTGGAAGTTTGACATATGGCGTAACAGATATAAGGGTTGGGTTAATACAGTACTAAGTGACAATCATCTGGAGTTTGCAGGTTCAATCCTGACTGCGGATGAAAATAACATAGAATACTTAACATAGCTTAACACTAGTACCCGGTCATAGTTAATGGAATCAGAACAATCTACCCTAATCGATTAAATAAAGGGTTCGGTTCAAAGTTCCATGAAGGCTCCTGATTACGACATGAAGGCTCCCGAGTTCTACTAGAAGGTTCCCGAGTTCGACAAAAACATCTGAAAAAGTCCGGGCATATCGACCGAAACGTTGATTATATAGCAATAAAGATGAGGACAACAGTTCGAAAAGTCTAGATAATAAAAAATTGGATTACTTCTACTTTTTTGCTTTTAATCTTGAGAAAGCAACTGAAATATTAAAGTATACTAGCAGGACCTGTGGATATAACACAGTATGATAATTTAAAATCTCTTTTGCCTCTGGCAGCTCAACGTCCAACAAGAGACAGTAGGAGATCGCTATTGTGACAACGAGCCCAAGACGGCATCCCAAGCAGTACATCCCACTTTCACTTCCATACGCTACTTCCAAGACAGGCTACCAACCGACAACCAAATCGCTACTAAAATTTAAGTCAGGCCACATACGGACCAGTTAACAAGATAAAACATATCAAGATAAGTCAGCGGAGCGTATCTGCAAAACATTTCAAAATTTCAATACCTAACATTTGAAAATGTCATTGCATCTCTTTTGTACTGTAAATTCATTGTAGTAACAAACAGTTGTTGTTTTCCTTTCTTCAAAAGCTGTCGACCTTTTTGTCTGCGCACTTAATTGTTGTTTATAACCCTTTCAAACACTGAGTTTGTGGGGATTAAAATAAAGATTTTTTTTTAAATAACAATCTTCCATGAGCCTTCAGACCGGAAGAACCCTCTGAGCATACGCAGGAAAAAGAACCCACTTCCAACCCTCAAGATAATCTTTCGACCATTCGAACTTAGGCCTTAACTGGGACGAGAAACTATTACTGGGCAGGAAGAAATTTCCCCTCCACGCGGTGGCTATGACCCGTGACTAAAGCCTGAATCCTAAAACTACCTTTTGTCTTTGTCTCTTCCTTTTCTTTCAGTGATTTCCTTTTCAGCGCAACCACCAAATAACACGCAGCAGGAATAACCACAGACCTTTTAACCTAAACATTAAAACACTTGTCACCCCACAAGTTTAACCAATACTATTTCTGAGAATAAAATTCTACACAGGATGTGCAATAGGTAGGTCGATTTTTCACTTTTTTAAAACATCAAATTGTCCATCTATGCGAAAGTTGTATGCTAGTATACTGAATACCGATACCAAAAATGTTATCATTTATTGCACAATTGTTTGAGGAAATAGCATCAAAGATCATTGACTAAAATGCACGAAAAATCTTCGTTTTCGCAAGATTTATCCTTTAGAAAACGGGGATTTTTAGTGCATTTTAGTAAATGATCTTTGATGCTATTTCCTCAAACAATGGTGCAAGTAAAAGATCTAATTTTTGGTATCAGTATTCAATATACTAACACATAACTTTCGCATAGATGGATAATTTGATATAAAATGTGCAAGTGGTAAATTGCGGGAATTCCGTCTGGCAATCAATCCAGCTTCCATTCCAAAAACCCACCCACCCACCCCCAAAATAAAAGAATGTGTTAAAATTTTATTTCTTCACAGACGGTTCATTTTGAACATTTGTGTACAACTAACCACATACATATTTATGGTTGAATTTTAAATGAAGAAAGCAATGATTCGTTGTCGACAACACATAGCCAAACTCATAATCAGTAACACTTATCCATTTAATTAGCATCAATTGACACACATATACAACACACAACTGGAAGTGCGTGGTGTAATGGTTAGAGTCGTAGGAAACGGACTCGTCGACCCGATTTCAAATCTCGAACGAAACTGTTTGCATTTCACATAGCGCTAATACGCTTGGGAAAGGTATGAATGAAACTACTCTCCCTCCAGCTATGGGAAAATAGTAGGGCGGATTGGGCTCTTTAACCATAGCTAGTTAACCAGTCTAGGAGAAGGAAAACTCAGAATTCAAACCTATTAAGTCCCACTTAAGAAATTGACCTTTTGTCGCATCCTGCCCGTGCGGAGGGGTTGGTAAATATGTATACAACACACTCAAAAAATAATTACCCAGCAACTAACGCCCTGTCATCTGGAATAATATAATACGCTGCTGCATCTCTGTAAATGGGGTAAAATCTCCCCAATGAGGCCACTTGTTGGTCGTTGGTGGCGATCCGTGATGCTTAAGGACAGAATCATGGTGGTTAAGCAGTCCATGACACAACACTCCATTTTGGCCCTTATTTAGGTTTGACGGGCGACCAGAGAAGGTCCCCTCCTATCAATCGGCTGATCATGTCGTCCTAGTACCTATATAATTGGATTGTCCCAACCCTATTGTCGTTATGACAACCTCACAACCCTTTTTATCATATATGTGCTAGAAGGCAGTATCTGAGGGTCTTAACGTTCTGAGTATTACGTTAAACTGCATCTAGTGGTGAAGTTCCAAATCTGGAGCTCTGGGAAGTATAGGAGGTGCTTTACACACCCAGAGCTCCAGATTTAGAACTTCACCACTAAATTCAGTTTAACGTCACACCCAGGACACTAAGACCCTCAGCCACCGCTTCTAGCACATATATAATAAAAAGGGTTGTGGGTTGCCATAAGAGCAATCGAGCCAGGTCAATCATATAGGTGACAGGGCTTGACGTGACCATCCGATTGATCAGAAGGAGTCTGACCGCCCGTCTAGCCTAAATAAGGGCCAAAGTGGTGTGTTGCATGTCATGAAGTGCTCAACCACCAGGATTGTAAAAACAATGTTGTCACCCATGGGCAACAAGTGGCCCCATTTGGGGGAGGGATCTTTCCCCTCTGCCACGATGTAGGCAATGTATTCTACAGCCTCTGCTGACAGGGCTGCAGTTAGTAAGATAAAAAAAAATTGATATTTAGTTCTTGTGTATAATATTCACTTCAAGCTTTTACAATTAAAAATCCACCAGGATTCCGTCCTTAAGCATCATGGGTCACCACTCATGGCCTCTGCAGAGTTGACTTAAATGTTAAGATTCTTATGGACATTTTTAGACTGCAGGTGAGAGCACTTTACAGTGGAGATCCCTTGTGGCATTAAGTTTGATCTGTGTTGTGTAGAATCTTATAATGCTTGTCCCTTGGTCCATGTATCTTGAATCCTATGATCCTTGTGTTCCTCAGTGTTAAGCATGAGCAATTGAATACCTTTCCACCAAGGCCTTTAAATAGTTAACCAACCATGTATTCGAGTTTGTTGATTGGCTGATTCAGTCCACGCAGACTCGAAGAGTCTATAAATTTAAGTTGTGATCCACACCACACTTTATATACAACAAATATTCCAACACTTAAATGTAGTCATAAGTGGCCTTTAAGCAAATGTTACTGAAATGCAACTGTTGTCAGTTTTAACAAGAGTGGGGGTGGAGTGGAATGAAATGTGGACTTCCAATATCGTTGTTCAAAGGGAGTGGTCTGTTTTACATATTGTTTACAATTGTTGACTTGACCGCTAAATAAATAATGCTCTATTGAACAGATCAAGTGAGGGTCAAAAAAAAAAATTCCTCAAGGTTATAACTCCGTCATCAATTCACTCGATCGGTTTATTGTAAAGAAATCTTTTTTTAAAGAATTATTTAAGGGCGTTTTTTCTACAACAAGACAAAACAATCGTTGGTATGAAACAAATTTTGACTTGTAAATCAACTGGGGACAAGCTTGAATCTTTTAACTTTATATCTGCTCAAGGAAAGAACCAGTTTTCAAAAGTAGTTGAAGTTTTATTTATGAGGGTGAGTCAAAATGTAACACCATTTTGTTTAGGACAGGTATAATTACCAACACAGGAACATGTATCATACATGAAAATCAAGCAGTCATCTGAGGATCACATCCCTACTTCACATAGTCACTGTTTCTCTCAATGTTTATGAGCATTTATCCCTGTTCCATAAAATTCTGTTGACTGTTCTTTGAGCCACTTCTTCACTACAGATTTCACTTTCCTTCAACCCCAAGAAAGAGGGTTTGAGAGGCAAACATTATTCCAGGACGAGGAAATGAAATCTGTAGTGAAGAAGTGGCTCAAAGAACAATGCTCTCATTCAAAAGTGGAACATTGCTATTGAAAGAAATGGTGACTATGTGGTGAAATAGGGATGTGATCCACAAAGGACCAGCTTCATTTTGATGTATGATACATGTTCTTGTGTTGGTAATTATACCTATCCTAAACAAAATGGCATGATTTTTTTTTTTACTCATCCTCATATATAAGAACTGAAAAGCAATTTGGTGCAATGTCTATGCTTCTTATGTTGTATACCCTTTTCATTACTTACTTTCTTCTATTCTTCTTCTGTTCTTCTAGCGTCTCTTCTAACACCTTGACAGTCGGTTGCACTTAACTCATTTCTTCTATATCAGTCTTGTTACCAAGACATTCACCAACCACAAAACTGTTATTTTCTTAAGCTTTTATTTACTTAACTAAACATTTCATGTAACTAAATATCTGACTAACATAGCGCGCATATGCAGTGAGTTCCAGTTAAGGCAGGACATTTTCTCTGCCTGACGTCTAAACTGAAACTGAGGACCCGACCAGGTCCCACGTGACTTTCTGTACTATTCCATGGAAAGTCCCGCCCGTGATATGAAAAGGGCCATCCCTTTAGAAATACAGGGGATTGACAATAATCTTATGCAACCGCATAGATTATGTAACAATTATACAGTGGTACCTTGATTTATGAATTGCACAACTTACAAGTTTTCTGGTGTTTCTTGTCAAACTCAGGAACATTCTTGCTAAACTTGGAAGCCTTCATGTCGGAATCGGGTGACTTCACAGAACTTCAAACCAAACCCTTTATTTAATCCATTAGAGTAGATAGTTTCATTCTGTTAACCATGACCGGGTACAAGGGTTAAGCAATGTCTAGTATTCTATACTATTTTCGCCTGTAGCTAGGATTGAACCTGCAACCTTCAGATTATTGTCACTTAGAACTGTATTAACTCAACCTTTATATCTGTTGAGCCATGTTTTAATAAGCAAATTTCAGTTCATTTCTCACTATGTTCTATCTATTATTATACTAAAGCTGAGCAAATCAATCTTTGTGTCCTAAAGGATTTTTTACTGTTTAGTTTAATGACACAAAAATTATACTAAATTATTCTTTAGTTCAAGGATTGAGTTAGGTTTGAAAAAAAATTCCATTTTAATTGTTTCTAATTAGTTGTAATTTGCAATCAAGTCAAAAACTGATTAGTCTCTCACTTCACATTCTGTCTATTACTTTCTCCCTCCCTATGTATATATTGATTACCTCCTCATTATATACGTTAGTTTCTCATTGAGTGTAGAGAGTGAGAGAGATTGGAGCGTGTTAAATGTATTTGTATGTCAAATTTCCTAAGCAGTGAGCCAGTAGCTTCAACATCTTGGCTCTCAATAAATTTAAATTAGTTCAAACTTTCCTTTCTTAGAAATCTTACAAAAAATGATTTTAATGTTGTTTTTTTAATTCTCTGACCATATTTATTTATTTTTCAAAAATTTAATTTGCTTTGCAATCTCGCTTTGCTAACCCAATAATCTATCCAGAGCTCAACAGATCACATTTTGTCTAGTCTTGGTATAAAACTAATCTAAGCTTATCAAATAACAACACTATTCCAGTGAGCTTTCCATTGGTCAAAGCACCTCTGAAATTTCTCTTTTAATATGGTGCAAAGCTGTGCTATTATATGTCTTTTAATGTCCTCCAGATCCTTAAAACTTACCTTGAGATGAATTTTAAGTTCAGGAAACCAGAAAAAGTTACATGGAGCTAAGGGTCTAGTGAGTATAGAGAGGGATGCACTTACACAATTCAGTGTTTCACCAAAAGCAAATGTTCAAAAAGTATTGAGACTGACTTCATAATTTTTTTTCAAATTTACACAGACTTGTCAAGGCATCATCACTTCATTATTATATAAGTTGCTCAGCTGTATAACATAAATTTTTAAAACAAATTTTGCTCACAATTTATATATCTTTATGATATATATATCATGGAGTAAAACCTGGAACAAAAGGAGGTGTACTTAGTGTAATAGTTATCATCATAGGCAATGGAATCGGCAACCAGAGTTCAAATCCTGGACAAGGTTTTTTGCATTTCACTTTGCACTAATGCCATATAACTGTGTGCAAACCAATGATTTATTATTAAACAAAAATAGTTACTTTAAACCATATAACTGTGTCTAATTTAATATTAGATAGGAACATTCAAAACCATACAAAATGCAAATTATTTGTACTAGCAAAATAAAAAAAACACCCTCTGGGCGATGTAAAATAAATATTGCCTGAGGGGATGGGAGTTGAAAATTTAATATCAGAGTTTGTATCATAAGTAAAGTAAAATCATCAAATTTATTAAAGGAGTAAAAAATAAAATAAATTTGTTAAAAAGAGTAAAAAATATTTAAAAATTGAAATGGAAACTTAGTTCTGATAACTTTAAATATATATTAAAATAAAACAAACTATATATAGATAGATAATACCAGGTATGTATTTATTAAAACTTGTTTAAAAAAACAATGAGGACTGTCTAACATTGCATGCTCAAATTTTGAGTGTATTTATTCTCCGTTATCACGTTTTACGTAGTGTGACGTAATCAGTGACGTTTTTGTTACAGACAAAAACCGGAATCGAATCTCCATAATTAATAGATTAGATTAAATTACTTGATATTATAACTGTGGCAAACAAATGATTAGTATGAAATAGAAATAGTTACTTGAAATGATATAATTGTGTATAAATTATTAATATTAGATAGCTATAGAATATCAAGTATTCCTATGTGTAAAAAAATGATTATAGACAAATAAAAGTGCAATTTAAAAAAATGCAATGGAACATTGAAAATATAGTTATGATTGCAATCAAACATTTTCAAAATAATCAAATTTTGGTATTAAATAACCCATATTGAGTTGATATGCCATTCAATAAACCAAACCATACTCAACTATAAAACAGCAGCAAAAGAAATCCCATTTATCTGTCTGTGTTTGTGTATATACATATGTTAGAGTAATGTGGACATGAAGTCAAAGGTGCTTGGTAACTGACAGTTTCTCGCCTACATGATTTTCAAAACAAAACTTGGTGTGAAAATCGCATAGGTGAAAAACTGTCAGTAACCAAGCGCCGTTGCAATTGTTACCATTGGTTTCCAAGCAGCATGTTAGCCACTTTTCATCAAGACTGTGTTAAGAAATGCAGGGAATGTCAATTCATTTATATATGTGGTTGTTTTTGTGAGCTGAATCTTTATATTTCACATTCTGGTGAAAATAGTATTCACTAGAACGTGGAGAAATACAAAGGCACAAACATATATAAATGAATTGACATTCACTGTATTTCTTAACAGGTGTTGTCTTGATGAAAAGTGGCTAACATGCTGGTTGGAAACCAATGGTAACAATTGCACCTTAAATGTATTGTACAATATAATGAATTAATGAATAAATAAATAAATAAACACACACACACACAGGGCGATTCAAAGAAAATGTTAACACCATTATGATATAATTTCAAACAGTCTCCACATGTTCATCATCCTGTCAATATATTCTTGGAATCTCCCACAGCTGATTAAAAAAATGTTACTATTTCTATGAGAGTATCTTTATAAGAAAAGCAGAACTGATATTACGGTGAATACATGAAGAAGGTTCCAATAATGATTTGACAGGGACGGTAAACAAGTGGAGACTTTAAAATTAAAAAGATATTTCCAGAGAAATATCAAATAATATCTTTTCAAAAACACCCTACGTGTGTGAAGTGAAGTAGAAAGGAAACACAAAAATCCAGAAAAAACAGCAAAAATCAAAAAGGTTTTTAGTAAAATCTTTTTTTTAATTTGATCTGGCGCACATTTACAAATATAATAATAAACATAAATCTCTTCAAGATGCCAACATCTCAGAAGAACTCACTCTACAGATGCTCTTTGGAATTGGTTACTGCCACACAGGATCACAGGGCAATTAACACCATACGAGCAAGGGAACAGAATCTTACCCAACAATAACTCATTTAATACATTGGGAGTTGAAGCTCTGATCAGGAAATATTAGTGGCCATTAGTACCATTAATAATGTTGCTATTATCATTTGATAAAATGGTGTAGCTCTAAATGTCTCCCCATTTTTTTCTTCCTCTTTTATTAATTTATTAAGTGGAATTAGATAAGGTTATGTTAATTCATTAAACAATCAGCCATTTTATCATTTTTCATACAATTTATTTCGTACAATGGGTGAAAAAATTCAAGTGACAAGATATGTTATTTGTAAATTATCCAAGCGGTAAAAACATTTATTTTTTTTAGATTAAAAAAAAAGAAAAAAAAACACTTGCACTGGTTTTAACAAGTGACAATTTTAAACATAAGATGAAAATAAAATTTGGTGCTTAAAAAGATTGTTGTTGTTGTTTTTAGTTGCAAGGCTGATATCAGCTCCCATCACCACTTTATAATATAATTAAGACTTAAATATATTATTTTGGATTCCTCGATAACCCAATCCAAATTAATTGAGACTCATTTGTATTTTGAGTTAATATTTTGAATATTTGTATATATGTATGTCGTGGGGGGGGGGTGAAGACATGAAGTTTACAAGCTTTAAAAAGTTAATCTTGTAAAAGATAACATTATACTGATCAAAATATCTTAACTTAAAATTCGCAAGATGAGTACGATAATCCGTAAAAATAAATTCTGAATAAATCATCTTAAACAATAATGTTATTCCGTTTAACATATTTTAATTGGGAGGGATACTGATTAAATATTTCTGAATTGTTTTTGTTTTTTTTTAATAAGAGCTTTGGTCAAGGAAAATAAAATCTGTACCATTTCACAAAATTAGAGGCTCTTTTTTTTCTTTATAAATTCAGAATTATTTTTTCTTTAATTTTTTTTTTTTTTTTTTTTTTTTTTCCAAATCTAAAATTTGAGTTTTGAGAAATTGTATAAATTAATGTGTTAGCAAAAAAATAAAATTAGCCTTTCTAAGATTTTGAACCCACAACTAAATGAGGTCTAGTAACTACTTATTCAGCAAATCAGTTAACAAAACCATAATTATAAACAAGGCCAAGAAATGGAGTCCAATTAAATTTGAATTAAATTCAAAACATTTGACAATTTTCAATTTAGGATTTTTAAAATATTCAAATTGTCATGAGATATTCAAAAGTTTTTCATTTTATATTAGCTAATCTAGTTTTACATTGTCTATAACTGTTATCAATACCAGATATTGTCCAAACAAATAAACGTTATATTCTTGATGTTGTCAATCTAAAGACTATAACATCCCATACAAATATAGAAATATATATATAAGGAGAAACCAACCATCTACTTATAGTCAGGCTTGAGGAACAAGGATATAACTATAGTTGAGGTGAGGAAATTGGAAAAAGAAAAGTACATAGTAACCCACTCTTGGATGAGGCCCAAATAACTGACAAGGAGCATCTTTTAGAGGGGGGAGAGAAAACTGAAGGAGGTGGCATATATCAGCTTATCAATCAGGTGTATAAGTCAAGCTAGTATGGATTTCAACACTACGTGGTTTTCTCTGCTTCGATATTTAGTGTACCTAGCACTGCTAGAATGGATTGGTCCAGTCGATAGTGATCATTTTCTGTTGATATTTGGTTCTCCACAAAAAAGAAAAAAAAAAAAAAAGAAAAAAGTTTGCCATTATTTTCTCATGAATTATACACCTGATTAGGTCTGAAGAAGAAACAAAATATTGTCTTAACAACATCAAAAAGTTTTTTTAAAAACTTGTTCAATTATCCAAACAATATCTGTTATGTTATTTTGTTTATCATTAGAATCAATGGCCTCTGATGTTATTATGTAAATATATTTTTGAATTAGTTCACCATCTGCTTTTGTTTCCATTTCTATCTATCTATGCAAAATAGAAAATATATCAGTAATAATAAAACAAAAAGCAACTAAGTTACTGCATTTAAAATATATATCGTGAGTTCTAATCAAAATACTGAAATTTAAAATTTTACATTTTGTAGTGTTACTTTTAAAAACACCTAGTTATTTTTTTTCATGGACGATTCAAGGGAGGTAACTATGGATGGATTACAAAACTAATGTAAATGGTGGCAAATGAATCTAAGTGATATCAAAATAACTATATCTCATTTCTAGTTATTTACTAAACTTAGCTTGGATGTGGCACAAGGCCAGAAATACAGGGCACTAAGTAAGAATGGTCTGCTAATCTAGTTCACTAACCATTACACCACGTGAGGTGTCCTTTCTAAAATAAAGAAAACCAGTTAATAATTCGATTACTAGTCTTTCTTTAATCTTGTTTTTGCTGGTTTTTTGGGGTTTTTTTGTAATGCCTGGGTCGTTTTTACATTCCCCAATCATTATTAACAAAAAGCATAAATCTGAAATAAATCTGGTTATTTTCATAACCAAAATAGTTTTCTAATCCAAACTTTTTGCAATCCGAACAGCCTCCTGGAAGGAATTAAATTCGGATTCTGGGGCACCATTGTAAAAAAATGTAATAAAGAAACTAAGAGAAACTAATTCACGTGCCAGGAACACACCTAACAGCAGATGGTTAAATCTTTCTTTAACTTAAACTTCTCAGCAAAATAGCCACATTCAAACTAAAAACTGAACTGAAATTTGCTGAATATTTTCCTTTATAGCAAAATCTACTTTCCTTTTTTCTTTTTATTTTTAAACAGAGTCTTTGAAATTATTACCATTTTCACTTTTTACAGTTAAGTTCCTAATTCACAATTTTTGGGGTCTGTGCAGTTTTAGATATTTACTAAATGTAATGGCAATCTTTCAAAATATCGGCAATCAAGTTATGTCCATCAAAAACGTGGACCTGCAAAATGTAGTCTGCTCAATAAGAGTTTTCTCCCTTGTTTATGAAGAAAGTGTTTTATCTCTGCAAAAATAAGTTTGCTGTTTCTACAAATATGAACCAGTCATTTGAAAAAAAAAAATCGTCCGTCTTTGCAACATCATTTTTAAACTATTGAAACTATTTTTTATCCAATAAAATGGTTAAAAAAAAATAAATAAATAAATAAATTGTTAAAAATTCCAAATTAAGCCACACTGAAAAGTGATTGACAGTTACTAAGATAAGGCAAAGTGAGATTAGAACAATTTGGTTGTATTGGTTCATCCTTTAAGACAAGACAAAAAAAATGCTAGCTTGTTACACAATACAAAATAGCAGAGGGTAGCGATGGGGAGAGTCACAATTTATCAACATTACAACTAAATCAATTTACCTAACCACCTTTTTCAAATTGACATTATTAGTATGTAAAAAGAAACATTTCTCCACTCCCATTGAGAGAAGAAAACATTTTTTTTAAATTCTAAGCAGAATATATATCTAAGGAGAGCAGAGATATGAAGTCAAAGGCACTTGGATGTGCCAATGTGATTTTAAACCCAACCACTTGAGCAGAAAATCACAGAGGCAAGAAACTGTCAGTTACCAAGTGCTGTCTCCGCTACCTTAACTTAGATATACATGCTCTATCAATGATATTGAGCACTCTTTACTTATACACGGGTGAGTCAAAAAGTAATGCCATTTTGTTTAGGACAGTTATAATTACCAACACAGGAACATGTATCATACATCAAAATGAAGCTAGTCCTCTGTGGATCACATCTCTACTTCCCCACATAGCTATTGAGAAACGGTGACTATGTTCCACCTTCGAATGAGAGCATATATCCCTGCCCCATAAAATTCTTGACTGTTCTTTGAGCTACTTCTTCACTACAGATTTAACTTACTCATCACTGGAATAATGCTATGGGGTCAAAGAGAGGCAAACATTATCCCAGTGATGGAAAAATTAAATCTGTAGTGAAGAAGTAGCTCAAAGAACAGTCAATTTTACGGGGCAGGGTTACATGCTCTCATTCAAAGGTGGAACATTGCTGTTGAGAGAAATGATGACTATGTGTAGAAGTAGGGATGTGATCCACAGAGAACTAGCTTCATTTTGATGTATGATACATGTTCCGGTGTTGGTAATTATACCTGTCCTAAACAAAAGGGCATTACTTTTTTTACTTACCCTCGTATATATATATATATATATATATATATATATAATATATATATTACTAGGAGATGCTACACAACATCCCCATCATAGGAGAAAGAGAGAAGAACTGAAATGAAAAGGTGGAGAGGGGGCCTCCTGCAGTAGATAGCATTTTGTATATGTGAGAGAAAGAGAGAGAGAAAATGTTGCCAACAACAATGACGATGAAAACGGCTGACGTTGCTATGGCAATGAGTGACTACGTAGATTCTGGTGACTGTAGTGGAGTTTTAGTGATGGGCGTCTTGTGCTGAATATACTAAGAGGAATTTCCTGGTGACGTCATGTAACGATAAAGTAGAGCTACGGCAAGTGCTATACCTATAGGAACAATCCAATTGGTCCAATTGCTGAAAAAGTAAAAAAGAAAAGATGATTAGTTAAAGAAAATGCACTTAACATTTTTTAATTTTTTTGCCATAAAATCTATATTAATAATCTTATATATATTTACCAACCTCTCCGCACGAGTAGGATCTGACACAAGGTCAATTTAGAGTTTTCCTTCTCCTAGACTGGTTACCCAGCCAAGGTTAAAGAGCCTAATCCAACTGAAAGTGTGTTTTATACCCGACTAATTACTAAATATATATATATACACACACACACACACATTAAGTAATGGCTTTCCAGCTTTCAGATTTTATTAATTTGTAGTCATGTTCATAATTCAAATGCACTCAAACAGCAAATATTTTCATTTCAAAACTACTGCATAAATGCACAATGTAATTACCTCCCTTGAAATAAGCTGACTATTTTAATAATAGACAGGTCATTTTTTTTAAGTTATACTTAAAAGTTAATCAAGAGTTAAAAACAAAACTTTGATATTTAAAAAAAATGAATTAAACTGAAATGATCAAGTACATGTTGGGAATATAGAATTCTATTTTGATGTAA
Source organism: Doryteuthis pealeii (assembly GCA_023376005.1). Classification (NCBI taxonomy): domain Eukaryota; kingdom Metazoa; phylum Mollusca; class Cephalopoda; order Myopsida; family Loliginidae; genus Doryteuthis; species Doryteuthis pealeii. The sequence continues at coordinate 103,930,476 of CM042138.1, read as the reverse complement.
AAAGAACAAATTTTTTGGTTACAAACTTAACTTTGCGTATCAACATTACCATAATTACTTGTGTATAACACACACCCTCAACTTTGGACTACAAAATTCTGAGGAAAAAAAATTCTCATGTATAATACAAACTGACTTTTTAGAATTTGTAACAGCTAAATTTAATATTTGTTCAACTTTTTATCGGTTCATACAGACTAAAAATAAGAATTTATATAGTTTACATTATGTGTTAAAACACAAAATTTACACAGTATTTAGAGAAAACATATGGACATGTTCAGACACAAATGTAACAAGCTTCCTGGTTCGATACCAGCCCTTGCCAACTTAGTGCATGAGTAGCATAAGGATCTGTGCGGTAAAGTAAGGAGCTGATGGTAGGTGTGGCGCTCCACCTCAGATGCAAAAACAATCTCCTTGGTCTAGCACTAGTGAAAAGGGGATAGACTCCCTCCCTGTCTGACTGATACCAACTTTAGGCCAACCCGACAACTAACATTAGCAATATTCATTGCTTAAAAAAAATAAAAGCAGTGTCCTCCCTTGCTACTATTCTGTTATGAAATAGCCAAATAGATATTCATTAATAATTTGCTTTCTGCTAAAACATTTAACTTTCACTGATATTTAATAAATTAATAAATTTATTTTTTCCAACTTACTTTCTGCTAAAAGGAACTTCAATGGGTTGAGTGGGCTACAAATAGAAAATGACAACAATAAATATCTATTCAGGAAATAAAACAACAAATTAAAACCAATAGAAAATAATACACCAAGATAAACTTTAAAATTCTAAACTGAACATTTTCAGGGAAAAAAATTGTGTAACAAAATCTACAGATTAAAAATCCGAGCAATTTAGTGTGAATTGAAATATTTAAATAAAACAAGTGAAATTGACAAAATATATTTGAAGATATGGCTAAATATACAAGAAAGATAGAATGATTTATTTATTTATTTACTAGCAGAGTTACCTGATCAAATCATGTTTCTATATATTTGTTTTATCTTTGTTATTTTAACTCACCTCTCAGACAAAAATAGGATGTGAATTTTTATTGAAATTTAATCTTTGTTGGTCTCAACCAATTTTCCTTTTTAAAAAGACATATACTCATTGTACAGACATGCAGAATCTTTCTTATATATAAATATATATATATATATTTACTTGGATTAAATAAATAAATACAACAGGTAGGTGTCATGAGTATGACATTAATCTGCATCTAGTTGTAAGGATCCAGTTCTGGAGCCATGGAGAGTGTAGAATCCCCCCTTCATTGCCATTACTCCCAGATCCACTCTGACCTGTTAGGGTTCTCTCTATGAACCACATAGATTTGTTTGAAAATTATTAGTATTAGATAGGAATACTTAAGACCATATAACTGTGTGCAAACAAATGATTATTATTTAATAAGAAAAGCTACTTTAAACCATATAATTATCATTTTAATGCCAGTGACGGACTTGCTTTATTTGGTTTTACATCATGACAACTCTTGTGGGGTTATTTTGCAATTTACATTATGTACAACTAGAAATGGCTACCCAGCGTCGCCTGGGTAGAGGGGGGATTTTTTTTAAGTTACTCTCGCAGATCCCTTATTACTTATCATGAGTGAGATCCTCGCTGGTTGCCCCATAAAAATCCCCACGAAAATATATAACAATATAGTAAGAAATTTCAATTCAATGATTTACAATTTTTTAAAAATATATAAATGATGCAGTTAATTCAATCATACAATATTATCAATATTATATTTCGAAGCGAAAAAAAAAAAAAAAAAAAACATACAAAAAAAAAAAAAGATAAATAAAATAACATGCAAATGACTTTCCCTTCTGTTACTTTCCGAATTTGAATTTTTTAATATCTTCCCAAATATAACTCATATCTTCATTATTTTTGCTCAAAAACCAAGCCCTGGTGATATTTAATGTGTATATATATTTACTTTGTCATTGATTGTTTTATTTTCAAAGTTTCCTCAGAGTATACAGATACACACAAATGCCCTTTATATATGTATAGATTAACTTGTTTAGGAGGTATGCATTCTGTTATTTGTTGTTACATGTTATGTTCAATAAACCTTCATATGAGCCTTGTTCAGGTGAATTAGTTGTCTGTCTTTCCTTACCATATATTCAGTGTTAGTGGATCTATGTATGTACTAATGCATCATAAGGACAGTATTGGTTTCAAACTAATACCTTGTTGTACCTCAAGTTAAAGTGTAACTTCTCTTAGATTGTAGGTGTGGCTTCCCATGTCACGTGTCCGTTGGTCACCTGACATTTCAGCCTATTCGGCAGAGCAATTATTGCATCTCAAAAAATCACGGAAGACACTGTAAGTCTTTTCTAACCATCTATTTATTACACTCTGTTCATTGAACATATATTGGACACATAGCATAGTGGATATAGGCGTTGATTTAATACAGTTCTAAGTGACAGTTATCTCTGGGCTGCAGGTTCAATCCTGGTCAAGGGCGACAGTAACATAGAATAATAATTAACACAGCTTAACACTTGTACTATGCTGTGGTTAGCAGAATGAGAACAGGATACCCCCGGTGGATTGAATAAAGGGTTGGGTTCAAAGTTCCATGATGGTTCCAGATTACGACAAGAAGCTTCCCGAGTTCGAAAAGAAGTTTCCCAAGTTCAACAAGAAATACCTGAAGAAGGCCGGAGGGCACATTGGCCAAAATATTGTACAGATAACAATAAAGGTGAGGACAATAGTCCGACTAATACAAATTAAGCCTCATCTCAAAAATTTGGAGAAATAACATTGTACAATTGTCTTGTTTGGGACATGTGTATTCGGTTATTTGTTGTTACATGTTATGTTTATTAAACATTCATATGTGCATTGTTCATGTGATTTTGTTGTTTGTCTTTCCTTACCAAATGTTCAATATTAGTGCATCTACCAAAGTGTTATGCAAAGGTTTCACTCTATTCACCCATAAACATCTAAAAACTGAATTAAAAATATTGACTAAAGACTTTAAAGGTGACCTGAAGAGGCAAAATATTAGAAAGTGACTAGTCAAAAATGTTATGCTAAGAGGTTTTCTATAGAGAATTTCATTTTTATTGCAAATGAGAGCGCAGTTTATATTCTATCTATACACTAAGTCTTCCTCCCAGGCAGCACCTGCCTTCTCAGTTGGGTTTATTAGCCCACACCTGATTGGTTGGATGGATTTTACAGCATGTCAATCCTTGGGTTATTTTATGCAAAGATGTTTTTGTTTTATTCATCCTTGTTGGGTATTCAAATTTTTTTTTAAACTCATTTTTTTTTCAAACACTTTTTTAAACTCACTTTTTAAACTATTTAATCCATACTACTACTTCGGGTCAGAGTACCTGGGAGTAATAGCAATGAAGGAGCACTCTACACTCCACAAAGCTCCAGAATTGGAACCTCACCACTAGATGCAGTTCATACTTAGGCCACTAAGGCTCTCAACCACCGCCTTCTAGCACACATAGGATAAAAAGGATTGGAGTTGGCCATAAGAACAATATGGTTGGGACAATCATAAATGAGCTTGATATGACCAGCCAATTGATCAGGTGGAGAGGGGGCCTCTCTGACCAACCGTCTAGCTTAAGAGCCAAAGTGAAGTATTGCATGTCATGAAATGCTCAGCCACTAGGATTCCATCCTTAAGTATCTCGGGTCACCACCCACGGGCAACCAGTGGTACCCCTAAAGTGAAATGCCAATGTGACCAAGTATTTTTGGAATGGCCATGCAGGAGTTTTGATTTGCGTGGCTCCTCACTATAAAAATGATTTCACATCTATTCCGTCTGGGTGGGAATCTGAAAAAATAACGCTATACACAAAGCCTTAATATTGGAAATTTACAAAAGAATTCAATAAAGAATTCTTGTTACTCTGACTTATAGCATATCTGAGATTTAAATGCAGTTTTATTTGTATGATGTTTGCTTATCTTTTTTTTGCGGGGGGGGGGGGGTAAATAATATTCTTTACCTCTTTGAATGTTTTGGTTTGGCTTGTTTTTTTTACAGCATATCAACCTCAGTGGGTCATTTAATGCTGACAAAGTTTTGAAATAAATTCATTCTTAATGGATACTCAATTTTTTTTATAAACACATTTTAAATGGGACCCTAACAGGCACTACCACTCCAGGTCAGAGTGACTCTAGACATATCTATGGTTTTGTATCATAAATAAAAAAAATAAAAATTTACTTCAACAATAAAAATTTTTTTTTTAAATGTTAATCTGCTAACTCATGTGATTTTTACATAAGATTAGACAACTAAAATGTTTGTCATTCTAGTTTGTTTTTTTCTAGCCAGAGAATTTATCTGACCTTCAAAAAACAGAAAATCATCTCCACATACTATGAAGGACTTGTTGAGCATGAAATAAAACCATGTATATCAAAAGAAAAAAAATGTTGAACATAAAATAAAAATAAATATACCAAAAGAAAAACAAAATTTTTTAAAGAAAAAAATTTAGAAAAAGAAAAGAAAATTTTTTAAAAGAAAAAAAAATAACTTACTCTTGGTCTTTCCTTTCTATCATCCTGTAAAAAAAAAAGAGAAAATAGATCAATATTTATGATAATAACCTTGACAAATAGTCAACATTTTTTGGAAACAAATATAACCACTTTTTACTAATTGAGAAAGTAATGTGTACAACAAAAGAGACACTTAAGTTGATTTATTGATGTTGTTGAATAATAAGAAATCAAACTAGTAGCCATAATCGACCATTCAGAAAGCAGTATTGAGGATATATTAATATTGCTAAGCTACTGATGGGCAATAACAATACCAATAAGTAAAAAAAAATAAAAAGAATAATATTGTATCCAATTAAATTGTATTTGTCATACATCATGCTATGAACAGAAAAAATAGAAATTGTCACATTTGCCTCCAACAAATAATAAGAAAACGTGAATAGTTTATCTATGATACACTAAACCTTATTTTGAAAAAAAAATTTTTTAAGGTGGTGTTTAAATAGAATAAAATTTACAAAACACTAAATTCACATTCCATTAGATGTACATCACAAAGCATTCTCAATTTTAATACAAATAAAACTGATTCCTTTTCTTAAAACATATTCAAAAGATTTTTTTTAATTCAGTTATTTTTAAACACTTTTTCAAACTTATTTGATCTATTTAACCCATAGATAGAAGCCTAACAGGTACTACTACTCTGGATCAGAGTGAACCTATTCTCTTGTCCCCTTTCCCCAGTTCATAAATAAAAACTTTATCAAGAAACTTTAGTTAGGACCCATCAAATTTCCTGGGGACTCATTCAAATTAAATTCATACATCCCTGTACTTGTGATTTTTTCTTTTAATGGACAATCCCTTGTATTGACATAATTATCATCTTGTAGAAGAATTAATAAAGAGAGGCTGATATCATGTTAGAGCTTGTTTGATGGTAATGAGCAACCAAACAAGATTGAGTCATCCCCCACCCCCTTCCAAACCCACACACACATTTATCTTTGTATTTCATTTTCTAAGCTTACAGATTAGCCACCTGAAATAATTATTCTTTGAAATAAGTACATTCTAGAAAGAAGCTACAAATTGAAAGATTGTGTCAGTACTACTGTATGGTTGTACTACTTGGACTCTAACAAAATACCTGGAGAAAAGACTAGATGGGAACTACACAAGAATGCTGCATGCTGTCTTGAACAAATTCTGGAAACAGCAGCTGTACGGCCATTTATCTCCCATCTCACAAACCATCCAAGTAAGATATGCTGGCCACTGCTAGAGAAGTAAGGATGAACTGATAAGCGACATTCTTCACCTATGGACTCCTACACCAGTGTTGACTAACCAGTGAAAACTTACATTCATCAGCTCTGCACAGACACTGGTTGCCAAGAGAAATGGCTGATAGGGATGGATGTGAGAGAGAATCAAATTAATCTGTACTATTGGCATACCATGATGAAAAAAATGTGACACACAGACATTTACATTTATTATTAGAGATTATTACTAGTTTGGACTAGTATTTTTCTTCATCTTAAGTTAAAAGTAAGTTTTCATTTTAAAGATTTTTTAAAACAATTAGATTTAAGATGAAGGATAAGAAGTCAAAACATTTTCTTGATTGTCAAAACATAAATATCTATGAAGTTTCAATATGTTTGATTGCAACTTGTTAATCTAAACAAATGACCTAATTCAGCCAGAATTCTACTTAAATAAACATGAATCATGACTATGAGAAGATGATTAAAATACACAAAAGGTGCAAAGAACTGAAACCAAAGACTTGTCACAGGCTATTTGATTTCAAATGGTAGGGATAGTATGTATTTCTCCAACATACCTCCAAGCATGATGTGATACAAAGTCAATTCTTAAGTGAACTACAACTAGTTTGAATTCAGTTTTCCTTCTCCTGGACTGGTTATCTTATCAAGGCTAATATTGTTGTTGTTCTTTTTTTAATAATATATATTGTTTTTTTTTTTAATTTTTGAAAATATTAATTTTGATCACATGGTTGGTACACATAATCATTTTTATACTTATACTAAAATAGTCTTTATTTAATAAGAAAAGATGTGTAGATATGCTTATTTAAATAAAAAATATAATTTCTTTTTACAAAATATTTTTTTATGTTTATTTGAATAAAAGGATGTTGTTCAGACATAGTATTATACAATTTGTAAAATTTGTTTTTGTCAGATACAATATAAATGCGAAAAATCTTGTTTTGTTTACAAATGTTTAAAGCGATACTTACCATTGACAAGTTAAAATGTGAACCTTTGATTAGCTTGATGAGCTAGGGTGCTTATTGGAGACTTGATAAAAATCTCTTACAGAATAAAGAAATTTGGGATCTTTTCCCACTTCTTTCATTTGACTCAGCTTAAATCAGATTCATTTACAATATAGAACAAAAAAACAAACTATACATATTTACCAATCCCTCTGCACAAGTAGGATGTGACACAAGGTCAATTTCTTAAGTGAAGTTTAACAGGTTTGAATTCAGAGTTTTCCTTCTCCTAGATTGGTTGCCTAACCAATGTTAAAGAGCCCAGTCCGCCAGAATATTTATCCATAAATAGCTGGAGGGAGTATTGTTGGATTCATACCTTTCCCAAGGTTATTAGCACTATATGAAATGCAAACAGCCTCCTCCAGGTTTTTGCCCATTTCCTATGGCAGTAACTATTACCACACATGCCTTTACTATATGTTATAGGAGTCCCATTTGATTACCAGTGAAGGCATGTTTATATAAGTCCAATGTAATTATATCTTATTTTTATAATGGAGATCATGTAACTGTCTGTAACCAAAACTACTTCATCACTGATGTCACAATTTCCTTAGTTATTTAAGTTATATTCTCAATTATTACGAAATAGTAATTATTTTATTTTAATTAGCATCTTATCTATTAACAATGTCTCTATTAAAGTCAAGCTGAGTTAGATTTGCCACAAAACAGCCCATATTATTAATGCATTTAAAATCCTGAAATATGTTATATATCTCCAAGAAATAAAGATTTACATAGTATATGGTGGGAATAATTTGCATAATGATTTTAACAAAACTGGACTTAATAGATAATTATTTGCTGTTACTGATTTCTAATACTATTATGTTATTCTCAAACATATTAAAATCAATCTTATATACAATGTAATATAGAAATAAAATAAAATAACATTGAAATAAGTGTAATATTTTTATAATATTCGATCTTACTTAGTTTTGTTAGTTTTTCTTATTTAATATATTTTATTAAATTAAACTTAAATACTTGTACAAAGCGGGTGCATACTTTTGCTAGTACACACAAGAGAAACAACAACAATAGAATAAAAAATTGCTATCACCAAATTCAACAAACTTTAAACATTGACATAAGAGTTGATGAATACTTACTTCATGAAGTTCTCCTATATAATAACTGCTCATCATATCCCGTGCATCACTGGAATGACCAACATCTTCAAATGGTTCCGTTCCATCTGCACCTAAAGATGAAGATGATGAAGTTGTAAAGACACAACAGGATTCAAAAGAAAACAAGATATACCAATCATTGCACAAATTTTCTGGATAATTGGAGAAATAATACTTTTATTTTCAGAAAGAAAAAAAAAACAAGACAGTTGGACACATGACAATAAATATAAGGGTTGAGATAAAACAGTTCTAAGTGACAATCATCTAGAGGTTGCAGATTCAATCCTGGCTCCAGGAAAAAATAATAGAATACTTGACATAGCTTAACACTTGTACCTGGTCATGGTTAACAGAATGAGAACAATCTACCCCAATGGTAGAAATATACGGTTCAGTTTTAAGTTCCCAGTCTGCCCTACTATTTACCCACAGTTGGAGGGAAAATAGTTGGATGCATACCTATCCCAAGGGTATTAGTGCTATGTGAAATGCAAACAGCTCCATCCAGGATTTGGATTCATGTTGCTGTGTTCATTTCCTACAATGATAACCATTACACTATGAGTATCTTCATGTAACTTCATGTACAATACTTTTAAATAATCTAAATTTTACATTTATTTTCTTACTTTTTAAATTTGAGTCCTAGATTAAATTGATTATTTTTCAAAAAAAAAAAAATTAAAAATTTACAATGCTGAACAAGATGAAATTGATAACACTTGTTCACAAAGTAATTCTCATGAAAAAGATCATTTGACAGCAAAAAAAATAAATAAATAAAAATCATCAGCAGAAATGGAAGATAATCAAGTCATTTAAATTCATTGCTAAACAAATTGATATCTGTCAAAAGGTGAGGCATTATCAATTAATTCCAAGTACAAATGCAGGGAAAGAGATATAATGATTTCTATTTTTACTAAAAAAAGAATTACATGTTAAAAGAAATAATCACTTGCAAAATCAAGTGCAAAATTCATTTATCATTTCTACTGGGAGGAGAAATGATAAATGAATTTTGCACTTGACAAGATAATATTAAAAAAGCTCAGACATCAGAAAAATATAAACTTGTTTTTTTTTTTCTTTACCTGTGAGAAGTAACTGACGAAGAAGAGATAAAAATAATCCATTTTTATCTGTCCTTATTTATCTATATATAAAAGATTCTGTCTGTCTGTATGTATGTATGTTAGTTTGAACAATGACCAAGTGCACGTCATTTTATAAAGGAAAACTAGCAAAGACCAAAGTTTAATAAAAATCCACACCCTATTTTTTTTCTGACAGAAGATTTTTAAAACTTTTAACATCTCATTTTACATGAGAAAAGCTAAATAAAAAAATATAAGGATATAAATCAATGATATATTTTTTTAAATGATTAAAAAAAAAAAAATTAATAAAGGATAAAACAATAAAATGCAAATAAAAGAAAAATAAATTTTTAAAAATACAAACAAGAAAAATAAAAAATAAACTTAAATTCACAATTTAGCTGTTAAGTTGCAACAAAAATATACTCTTAAAAAAAACGGGGAGTAAAATATATTTGAGATTTTTAAAGATTATTTTTTATTGTTTCATCTAGAAATCTATCAGTCATTATTAGAATAATTTTGTTTATTTTTTAAGGCCAATTTTATTTGGGCTCAAAATAATTAGACACATTATCTTTTTTTCTTTGTGTAACATTATTATAAACACTGTCAAATTTATCAAAATCAACATCTTAAGGCATAACAAATTTTTTTTTTTTAAACTCAAATGAAAACTTTAATCCAGTGACTATGTTAAAATTTGTATACCGTAAATCCTCGAGTATAGTCGGCCCTTGAGTATAATATGCAGGGGATTTTTTGGGGGCTGTACTTCTGAAAAAATGCATCTGAATAAACATTGCCGGACAGCAAATAGAGACTTGGACATTGCTTAGAAAATATTTTTCATTTTTAACCTTGTATATAGTAAGCACTAGGGATTTTGACCTATAATTTTGGGGAAAAAGTACAGATTATACTTCAGGATTTATGGTATATTTATACTATATGCTGGTTTAGTTGAACAGACCAAGGGTATTGATCAGGGGAAACAAACTCCATTCCTATCAATCATGCCAAATTTATATTTCAATAAGAATTTGTGGGGAAGTGAGGAACATGGATGTTGTTGGATGCTGATTGGATTTCACGGCATGTCAAACCTTGTTGGGTTATTTCTATGCTGAAAACATTTTTGTTTTATTCATTCTTGTTGGGTATTCAATTTTTTTTTTTTTTAAACTCAATCTTTTTTAAATACATTTTTTAAAACTCATATTTTGATCTATTTAACCCATAGATGGGACTCTAACAGGTACTACCACTCCGGGTCAGAGTGGACTTAATGGCGTTAGTGTCCTGGGTATAACAAACTGCATCTAGTAGTGAGGTTCCAGTTCTGAAGGGGAGTGTGGAGTACTCCTTCATTGCCATTATTCCCACTCTGACCCAGAGTGGAAGTATCTGTTAGGGTCACATCTATGGGTCAAATAGATAAAAAATGTTTTAAAAAATTGAATATCTGACAAGAATGAATAAAATAAACATTTTTGGCATAAAATAACCCTGTTGGTGAGGCCTAGAATATGCTGACTGTACTCGCTGTAGCGAGTTAATACCCCCCTAATATGACACTAAACTGCATCTGATGGTGATACTCGAGATCTGGGGAATTTGGAGTACCCTCTCTTTGCTATTATTCCCAGGTCACTCTGACCCGGAGTGATAGTAATTGTTAAGGTCCCATTTATAGGTCAAATATATCCGTTTTAAATTTTTTTGTGAGCAAACGACAAAAAAAAAAAATTCTTAAGAAACAACTACACAAAAAAATGTAAATATGAACATACAATGAACATGATTCCCAAACCTCTAGGTGTAAAATAACCAGAGACAATCAAATATATAGAGTTTTATAAAGACAACCTGCTGCATTACTTTGAGATTCTATAGGTCAATGATTTAAGGAAAAAAAAAATCAAAAGAAAATTGACATCTTAATCTTTTCCATACCATAAGAAGAAATTTTAAAATATATCAAAAACTGTCATTACAGCAACAATTTTTAAATTTATTTTTTGAGGGGGGGGGAGAAAAAAAATCAACATGAGTTTTCACTTGTTTTAACATGTTTTATAATCTTCAAAGACAATTTCTTAATCATTTCACCACACTTTATTCTAGGGTGGATAAAATAAACACACACAACTGTATGAAATGATCCTTTGTAATGAGAAATAACTATTTCCAATCAAAACAAACATTAAATTGCCTTTTAAATTAACAATTGCAAGTTCATAAGCACCACATAAAATTATATAAGTGTACTATTATTTAACCTCACTTACACACACATTACATAACCATAGATATCATATAACTTCACATACGTAACTACACATAACACAAACACCCAACTATATAAATATATATGTATGTATGTATATAGTTAGGTGTTAGTGTTGTTTATATATATATATATATATATATATATATATACACACACACACACACACACCCACAAACAAACAACAAACATATCTACACAGACAACTACATATCTACAGAAACACAATTAGACAACTACACAGACAGTATATATATATATATATATATATATATATATAAAGTAAAAGTAAAGTAAAGTCGTTGGGGCGGCCTAAAGTCTGTATCAGCCAATCAGCGAGGGAGTCTATCCCCTTTTCACTTGCGCTAGACCAAAGAGATTATTTTAGCGTCTGAGGTGGAGCGCCACACCTACCATCAGCTCCTTACTTTGCTGCACAGATCCCTATGCTACTCATACGCTGAGTTGGCGAGGACCGGTATCAAACTAGGAACGTGGTTTCTAGCCGAACGCTCTACCGACTGAGCTAACCCGGCCCCTTAATATATATATATATATATATATATATATATATATATATATATATATAATATATAACCCCTTTTTCATGTGTCATAAAAAAAATATATATATATATATATATATATATATATATAATATCCTCCTTTTTTTCATGTGTCATAAAAAGTGAATAAAAATTAATTCAGGTTATGGAAAACAAAAGTACACACTGTATTGACCAACATCTTTTTTCATTGTAAAATTTCTCAAATGTTGCCAATCCTCTCTCTCTCTCTCTCTCTCAAGTGAAATGCACCAAATAAAATACTAGAAAAGTGTTTCTTCTATTGTCTGACATGGAAAGAAGAAAAAAAAAAGAAAAAAATTGATGACAAACCAAAATACCTCAACAAATTGATCCTTTTGCACAGATTCATTTTCACTGCATTTCACAGTAAAAGCTCAATGGTTAGAATAACAAATGCAGTCAACAAGGTTCAATACTAAAAACTATACCTTCATTTGCTACAAAAAATGTCACTAATCAACTTGAAAGAAAAGTAAAACAATTTACAAGCATAAGGACTCAACTACAAAAATCAAATCTAATTTCAAGGATTATTTTGAAACTAAAATTCTACTTTTGAATTTAGAAATTGGTTTTTCTTTTTAAAAAAAAAAAAAAAAAACAAGTGTCCAAATATTGACTCAGGGATGGGTGTAGGGGGAAATCACAGTAAAACACATCTAGATCAGATTAGGCTGTGAGCTAAGAAAGAATTGCATCACCCTCACCACACAAAATTAAACCTCCTAAGTATATTCTTGTAGTAGATAAACTTCATGGGTTATTTAATGCCATACTTTAAGCTATCAGTGTAGAGCAAGGGTCGATAACCCATGGCCCTTGAGTGGTTTTCGTCTGGCCCTTAACAGCTGGACTCTGAATATCTACTAAGTATTGAATAGAACTACAGTTTCAGGTTAACAGATTAAAGAACAGAGGCAAAGATTTTTTTATTTAAACCTTAAAAAAAAAAATTAAAAAAAAAAAAAAAACGCTTTTTGGACAGAGTGGTTTGAGAAAATTTATTTGCATTATATTTAATACCATGGCCCTTCACCAAGACACTATATAGCCAATTGGCCCCCCTCTCTCCAAAAGGTTGCCGACCCCTGTTGTAGAGAAACAGTAGTAAAATACTATTTGAATCATAGCTGGGAAGGGATGAGGAGGTTTATACCTTTCCTAAGAGTATTAGTCGGAATGTGAACATGATAGTGTGACTAGAGTTCAAACTCAGGTCGCAGTCAATCATTATGCCATGGGGTGGGGGCACTTCCTCAGAGTGCTCTGGGTTAATGGTAATGATGCTTTGAAAAGGAAACCATGCCAAAACCCAGTCATCATTTGATGAAAGCTTTGTTGACCACACAGCTGTTTTGTTGGGGTTTTTTTGTAGCAGTATGTGTATATGATATTAGTATTTACTGATGAGAACTGTTTCAAGTGTGATAGGCACACAGAGATGCTGATCAGGAACGCAGGACGCGTGCCTGATGCACAAAAATCTAAAAAGACACAGTAAAATCATATCCATGCATCCCAGTGTTTTTCTTTGTTCTTCCCTCACCATTTCAAGCTAACCATAAATACATTTCGATAGTTTCTTAGAAATGAATTACACAGGTTACAAAGTAGGATTTAAGTGGCTTATATTGTTTCCCCAGAGCATAAATAAAAACCCTACAATCTATTAAGAAACTTTAGGAAGGAGGAGGAAGAGAAGCTGGAGAAGGTTGTGGCTTGAGTGACTGAAAGGACATCAAAACAGCTCAAGTTACAAAGAACTTTTGAAGAATGAAACTTTACCATACATAAAAGAGATGGTAATGATTTGATTCCACACCCAGATAAAGATGCAATGTGTCAGGGAGAAATAACGACTCCAGAACCATCTGCAAGCCTAGATTTAAAATTAATCTATAAACAAATATATAGATTTATATGCATGTTTCCGCACCCATGCTAACATAAAAGCAGCCTATATCTTGTTAAATCATTAATACACATGATCAACATACATTGTGTATTATACAAGGTGTGTCATAAAAGTATCAAGATTGAAGCTGTATTTACCAAGATAGAAATGAACAATGAATGGAACATTGATTTTCTCAGAGAACAATGTATGTCAAAAAGTACAAAAAATATTTTTTTGACACACCTTGTATATACTATCACAGTCATGGGATATCTAATTTCAATGATTTTAAAAAGCAGTTTTTAATAAATAACTGTCCTGTATTATTCATTTGCAATTTTAATGTTTTATTTTCATATATACACAATAGTTTTTTTTTATAACTTTTATAAGTAAGCCATTATAATTTCTTTTTTTTTTCTTGTTAAAAAAAAAAATTATAAAATGAGAAATTAAGAAAAGAACATTGTTTTGTGATGACAACAATAAAAAAGAGACACTTATGGCATATCAGTTATCATTGTAAGAAATGGACTCAACAGCCAAATTTCAAATCCTGGACAAGGCTGTTTGCATTTCACATAGCACTAATACCCTTGAGAAAATTTTGAATCTAACTATTCTCCTCCCACCTATGGGTAAATAATAGGGCAGATTGGGCTCTTTAAGTTTAGTTTGGCAACTAGTCTAAGAGAAGGAAAACTAAATTCAAACCAGTTGTTGATTCCTGCTTGTGGCAGAGATGTTGGGTAAATACAATGAAAATAAAAACACCCACACATATACACAAAAATTTTATGGTAACAGTCTTTGTTTTCATATAGCATTACTTGGGTTCTATAAATGGGGCAGGGGTATTTGTATACAAAAGTCTATAACTGAAATCGGTTATGGTTAGGTATAATTACAAATTGAAACCCTATTTTGAAAAAAAATGTTGCAGCAAAGCACAGGTACTACAGCTAGTAGAAAATAAATGGGAGAGGCTCACAGAACTTGTTTATGGTGGGTCAGAAATAACAAGAGGTTCAATTAGGGGAACATATATATGTATTTACCAACCTCTCTGCATGAGCAGGATGCAGCACAAGGTCAATTTTTAAGCAGAACTTAACAGGTTTGAATTCAGAGTTTTCCTTCTCCTAGATTTGTTGCCATATCAAGGTTAAAGAGCTCAGTATGCCCCACTATTTACCCATAACTGGAGGGAAGATAGTTGGATTCATACCTTTCCCAAGGGTATTAGCACAATGTGAAATGCAACCAGCTTCATCCACAATTGGAACTCATGTCACCATGTCCATTTCCTATGATGATAACCATTACACTATGGGTGCCAATTAGGGGAACATAGATACCAAAATAAGTCGATGAAAAACACCAAAAGAATTATCAATACTAGCAAATGTATGCATCTTCAGGGTTGCAAGTATTTAAGTTTTAATGTAATAAAATATATTAAATTAGAAAAGCTGATGAAACTAAATAAGAATGCAGATAAAAAAATTGAAACAGAGGGGGGTATGAGCGAAAAATAGAACAACTGAAACTTACTCTTCCATCACTCCCATCTTTCATTGCTAAATTTTCCTAATTTTAACTATTTAGTTAAAATAGGAAGTAAAGAATAAAATTACAGTTATTTCTTCTTGATAATGGATTTCTTTTAAGATTTATCCACAAGATTTTTGTTCATATTCATTAAGATAAAACCAAACAATTAAAAATCAATAATATTAAGCACATATTTATTAAAATCAAATTTTTAATATCAATATACAAATTAGCCTTCCCATTCACACTGTAAACTGCTATTTTGTTGAATATATAAATACAATTGCATGTTATTAGTATGTAGATATGGTCAACAGTATTAATAATGTAAACAATTTTATTAATAATTGAGGTTTAAATAAAAATAAAGTCATGGACAATCTGATGTAAATAACTAAAGGAATTATGACTTGAACAGTAATATAGTTTCGGTTACAGACAGAAAAAAGTAAAGTCGTTGGGGTGGCCTAAAGTCAGTATCAGCCTATCGGCGAGGGAGTCTATCCCCTTTTCAATAGCGCTAGACCAAGGAGATTGTTTTTGCATCTGAAGTGGAGCGCCACACCTACCATCAGCTCCTTATTTTACCGCACAGATCCCTGTGCTACTCATACGCTGAGTTGGCGAGGGCCGGTATCGAACTAGGAACCTTGTGGTTTCTAGCCAAACGTTCTACCGATTGAGCTAAGACAGAAAAACACACAATCTCCATTATAATAAGACAAAAAAAGTCTGGAAAAGTTAGTCTTTTTTTTTCATTTTTCATTGTTGAAATAGACAAAGGTCATTCATTTAACATAGCCAAAAACAGGTTATGACTACTGGCTTTTTTAAAAATTCTATGAAAAAAAATCAATTAAGAGTCAAATTTTCATGAAAATTTCGATAATTATTCACCTATTGATGAAAATATGTTTTTCCTAAAATATATTAGGGGAAATATTTTTTTAGGTCTCCCCACCCCTATTTTATTTATTTTCGATAAAAAATGATTTTAAAATCTTTTCTATAAAGATAAGAGTCAGAATAATTATATCAGAAGATTTCTTAATATTTCTTTGGAAAAAAATTTTTTCTTGGCAATTCAATTAAAAAAGCAAGTAAAAGTTTGAGAAAGAATAATATGATATTTTTTAGCAGAATTCAGAAATACGTTTTTTTAACTAAAAAAATCATGTACAGAAAAATAAAAATCTTCTGATATAATTATCCTTACCAATTGACTGTATAAAAATCTAATTAATCAAAATTAAAAATGTTAATTTTGTTTTCACTATCAGAAAGGACATATCTGGTTTATTTTCAGAGCTTCCCAACAGATTGAATTAGCATAAAGCCATTTTTATGTGGGGAGCCATGCACAAACCAAAACTCATGACATTCCTCTTTGGGGGCATCTAAGGCACTGGCCCCCTGGGACCACATAATTTAAAGGCAGAGCCATTTTTCTATTATGTTAACATACAAAAATTGAAACTTTATTAGTTTGTTTGTTGTTTTTTATCTAACAATAATCTCCAAATCCAACAGGTTGGTTTGGTTTGGTTTGTTTTACGGTATATCAAACTCAGTGGATCATTTAATGGCGACTAAGTTTAGAAATAAATTCATTCTTAATGGATACTCAATTCTTTTTATAAACTAATGTTTTTCTATTTAACCCCTAGATGGGACCCTAACAGGTACTACCACTCTGGGTCAGAGTGGACTAGGGAGCAATAGTGATGAAGGGGTGCTCCACATTCCACAGACCTCCAAAACTGGAACGTCACCATCAGATAGAGTTTAATGTCATACCCAGGACATGAAGACCCTCAGCCACCACCTTCTAGCATATGATAAAAAGGGTTGGGGCAATCATATAGGTACTAGGGATTGACATGACCAGAAATTGATTGGAGGAGGCCTCACCGACTGCCCGTCTAGCCTAAGTAAGAGTCTAAATGGAGTGTTGCATGTCATGGACTCTGTTCTTAAGAATCACAGGTGGGTCAGCACTTATGTCCAACAGGTGGCTCCACTTGAAGTGGGGTGGGTGGGGGTCGACAGGGCTGCCAACAGGTTGGTAATAAAGAGGAAGGGAGTAGAAAAAGAAAATCTTATTTCCAACAGGATATTTTTCAGCAACTTAAATATGAAAACAAAAATCTCCACTGTAATTTTAATAGCTTAATGAGCAACAGAAATCAAGGAAACTTAATGGTAAAAATGACATTCTACAAAGAAGTAAAGTAATATTAATACATGGAATTATATCCTAATTACATTCTAGAAAAAAAAAAAGACATTTTGTAATGAATTCTTAGTTATTATAATTAGGGCTAATAATATGCATTTAATTAGAATCTCAAATTTACCCAATTAATAAAAGAAAAAAAAAATAACATTAAAGTTTTAACTATTTCCCTCTCAAAAGAACAGAATATGAAAAAGAATTTTTTTTTTTTAAATCATTTACCTAACCCATTTACCACGGGAAGGATTTGACAAAGTCATAAGTATGGGGCAGCAAGGATCGAACTTGCTATTTAGTAATAATGGATCTGGGAGACTAGCTTGCTAACCATTAGGAGTTGGAGAAAATTTGAAAAATGGGAGCAAAGACTGGGTCCCCTACCCACAGATTGTTTTTTTTGTTCTTTCTTATCCTAAGTTATTTATGTACTGAATGATTTCTCCCACATGATTTCTGACCCAGAATATTTATAAGCTACACACTCTACAGCCAATCCAAGTTGAGTGAATGAGAAAACTAGGTTACTACTAATATTACCACAATTAGAAGTGTGGGTTAATGGTAGGCTGTGTTTTGATAGTAAACCCCACAGAAAAGGCTGAGGTTAAGAACTAGGCCACTGAAGATGGCAGAAACTAGATGTCTGATTTGTTTTTTTTGTTTTTCTTCTTGTAATTACTCGCACAGGAATCAGCAGAGTAAACAGTGAGGAATATCTTAGTAGCTGTTCATTCCTAATAAACTGTACTAAAAGAACTTGATGTCTGTGTATATTGGTTTACCAAGAAATGAATTGAGTTCAGAGAAAGAGGATGTTGAGATTTTGATAGTAAAAACATCATATAGGATAACTAAAAACAGCTGGATGCCCAAAATTGTGACCTTCTGTCACAAGTATGGGCATGGCAAATGGGTTGGGTAAATACCTAGTATAACTAAAAACCTCATATTACTTCCAGAAAATAAAACCATCTATATATTACAGAAATTTACACACACACACACAAACACAAATATATATATATAAAGTTTTGTTATGGGTCCAATGGGAAAAAATAGAATATTTTATAAAAAAAAGAAAGTTTTGCAAAATGAATTCTGTTTTTTAACAGATTTATTTTATCTTATTTATTTTAATAAAATAATATTTTAAAAATATAATTAATTTTGCGGGCTTTCTTTTTTATAATTCAACAAATGGATATATATATATATATATATATATATATATATATATATATATATATATATATATATATATATATAATACATAAGTGAGCTTTTCATCACTTCGTAATAGCATATCAATTCGTTTAAAAACTTTTCTCCAGATGATGACCTAGGATCAAAACTAGTTGAGAAAAATCAAAAAACAAACAACATAAAAGAAATATTTTTATTTGTCTTATCACTTTGTTCATCTTTAGATCTATATATATATATATATATATATATATATATATATATATATATATATATCTAAGAAATTATTATTATTATTAAATTGTAATAGTTACTTAAAACCATATAATAGTGTATGAATTATTAGTATTAGATAAGAATACTTGAAACCCTCTATCTATCTATCTCGCTGAAGCAATTTTGAAAAAAAAAAAAATCTGTCATAGTAAGAAGAATTAGAAATACCATTTTTTTTTTTTTTTCCAAAGATTTTTTTTTTTCAGATTTCTATTTTCAACCATTTTTTCTATTTTTTAACTCATCCTCTTCTGCTTAAAAAATATATAATGAGAATGATTTCCAAGGAAACCTTTATGTTCTATGAAGTAAAGAAATAGCACCCATTGGAAGTTGCTGCTTCAACGATCTGTAACTTGTCAAAGATTTCTATTAACCAGAATATTGGCATCTGAGAAGATGTGATAAACGAAACAGATTGTCATCATTGGACAAAAACATACACCTGCAAAATCAGTTTTTTGGGGTTTTGTTTTTTTAATTCTCCAAAATTCAGCTAATTATTGGATTTTAATAAAATTCAGTATTTAAAGCAATAAAAGTTGAGGTTTCTTTAAAAACCATTTTTCTACAAAATTCTGAAGACAATTTTTTAAAATTGTTTTGTTGTCATATGCTAACTCCCTCCTCAATCATTGTTAATTTGATTCCATAAATGAAGGTGTAGGTAAATCATTTTTACATTTTTTAAATAAAATTCCATAGAGAATTAGATTTTGCTTACATTTTTATAATACTTCGTCTAATTTGTTTGTACAGAGGCCTTATTTTTGAAATTCAAAAAATTGTAAAATAACGTACATTTTTGCTCTTTTAATCATTTTTTTTTTTACTTTATTCAGTTAACAGAAAAAAAAATGCATATCAAACGTTTTTCTAGATGTTTTTTAGGGGTTTAAAATTGACATCCATTAAATTAAACTCCCTGCATGTGACTGGGATTTTGTTAATATAAAAATACTGAATAGTTAAATTTGACAGATTAGATGAAAAAAGTAGTTTATCTAAATAATACTTTTTTCTCTTCGTATTTTTTTTTTTTTTTTTTTTAGAGTGGTTTTGCATGGGTTGAGGTTTTGTCAATTAAGACCCTACATAAAAAGCATCAGATGAGAGAAACCTTTTTCTGAGAATTCATTAACATGAAAAAAAAAAAAAAAAAAAAACAGATTATTACACTTTTGATCTTCCATACTTTAGAAAAAAAGAGCACATTGTTGTCATAGTGATGTGAGTGACAAGCTATGTTCAGCAGTGATGTCAGTGACAAGCTATCAGCAGCAGTGGTGATCATTGAAATTTTCTAAAAGTAAATAAAATAAGTAAATAGTATTAAACTTACCTGCTTGGTCTAGTAATACTTCTTCACCACCAGGATGCTGGAAAGAGAAATTTTAGCTAAGATTAGAATAGAAAAAAATGACAAAAACAATTTAATTAAAAGTTTTAAAGATTTATAACAAAATGATGAAACTATCATTCTCTCCATTGAATTTTCCTTTATTTCTTGTCTTTTAGAATTAGTGTGGCACAAAGTCAGAAGTATAGAGCAGTAAGTGAGAATCAAACTTATTAGCACTGACCTTCTATATTAGCATGATAACTATTACACCATTCCAGGTAAAAAAAATTAAAAAAAACCCTAAGCAGAGCTTCAATTAGGTAAAAAGTCAAAAACACGAGACATCTAGTAAGGTTCAAACTTACTAATGATTAGTAATTGATCTTCAATTGAGACTAGCTTTTTAGATGCTCCTGTTTAGAATATATATATATATATATATATATACTAGACAAAACGTGGCCCATTGGGTCACCCATTCAGCTCTGAATAGATAATCGAGATTAGGGAAAAAGGAGTTAGCAAAGCAAATAAAAAATTTTTTTTAAATAAATAGGCTAGACTGACGAGACCTTAAAATCTTTTTGTAACCTTTTTAAGAAAGGGAATGTTTGATCTTATTTAAGCTACTTGTTGCTGGTTGTGAAATTAACATAGAAATACATTTCAAATTCTCCCGGCTCTCTCTCTCTCTACGCTCCAGAGAAACTAACATTATATAACGAGGAGGTAGTCAAGAGATACATAGAGGGGAAGAAATGGATAGACAGAGAGTAAAGTAAGAGATTGGTCGGTTTTTGACTTAATTGCAAATTACGACAAATTAGAACCAATTAAAACATTTTTTTTTCAAATAATTCAATCCTAAAAGTAAGGAATAATTTAGTATAATTTTCGTGTCATTAAACTAAACAGTAAAAAAGCCTTTAGGAAGCAAAAGTTGATTAACTCAGCTTTAGTATATATATATATATATATATATATATATATATATATATATATATATATATATATATATATATATGGGAGTAAAATGAGGAAATCAATCTGACAGTATGTGGAGAAAAGTAGACCAACACAGGATGTTATACTGGTGGTAATGTTGATGCTATAATGTTTTGGTCTTTCAGACCTTCTTCAGGACACAAGCTGAATCTACTATGCACTACCATAGTTGACCCCCCACTTCCACCCCAAATCCACTACATGACCCCCATACACACCATCACCACTGCAACAACTACATATAACCCCCTACTACCTTCCCATACATTCATCCCACATCATCAGCACTGACCCCCACCCTCCCCCAATCACGACCACAAAACACTCCTAAGTAAGAGAATTGAATCCTTCAACACAAGAACTGAGCTTGTGTCCTGAAGAAGGTCTGAAAGACCAAAACGATATAGCGTCGACATTACTACCAATAATGAACTTCCATCTAGTATAACATCCTGTGTTTGTCTACTTTTTTCCACATATAATATATAAATACATGTGTGTGTGTGTGTGTGTGTGTAATCAATCTGTAGATTTCAACAAGATTCATTAGATATATATTTTGCTATTTACCTGGCAGGTAAGTTTGTTAATGAAGAATTGTTTCTCCATGAATTCTTGATACAATGGAAAATATCAGGGAAAATAGAAATAAATCCAACAGTATGTGAATATAAAGTAAAGTCGGCAGAGTGGCCTATTGTTTGTATCAGCCAGACTGCAAGGGAGTCTATCTCCTTTTCACTAGCACTAGACCAAGGATATTGTCTTTGCATCTGAGGTGAAGACCCACACCTACCAGGAGCTCCCCACTTTGCCATACAGATCCAAGCTGTGTTACTCATGCGTTGAGTTGGCCAGGGCCAGTATCGAACCCAGAACCTTGTGGCCTCTAGGCAGATGCTCTACCAACTAAGATAAACTGACCCCTTAAAATATAAAAAACAAGGTATTCAGAAGAAGATTTTGTTATAGTTTTAAGTACCAGCCGACGTTAAACTTTGGAGGGGGGGGGTTATATTAAACCATTAATGACATGAATAACATTTTAAACAAATAAATATACATTTTTTAGAAAATGTCAAGTTTTGTTTTATTTTTTTTTAAATAATTTCAAACACAAATTATATCACATGAAATAGAATGCTACTAACTGCTACAGAATGCAAAGATTTGTCTCTTTTTTTTTCTTTTCATATTGAATATAATTCAGAAGTTACATCACATTAACAATGAAATGTTTAACATTGACTAATACTTCAAACTATAATAATATCATCCTCTGAATACATTTTTTTTCTTTCATATATATATATATATATATATATATAATATATAAAATGATTTGGTGTGTAGATGTCGGCTTATAACTCAGAAAAAGATGTTATTCAGATTGGAAATCTTGCATACATCTTAATATTCTTATAACTAAGAAACACACCAAATTTAGTTATTGATTTTTACTGATTAAGTGGTAAAATTAATTAATTGAACAAAAATCAACCAATTTGCCAAACTGTTCACATGGTGTTACTCCGATAATTTTTTGTCTGCTGATAATGTTTTGCCTGGGTGTGATTATTGTAGCATTACTAGCTAATTTTAGTAGACAAATTCATACCCTAATCGGTTCAGTTCAGAATTTCTCACATATTTCTGGTCCAATCTTTAAAATATTTATTTGGTTAGAAAGAAAATAAGATAATATTTCTAAATATGTAATTTGTATGTGTTTTTATCCATTGAATTTTTTTTTTACAGGGAATTAAATGAAAACTTTTTTTATTAATACTTTCATTTTAGAAGAATCAGTATAACTAAAATCATTTTTGAAAGAAACTATTCATGAAATAAACAAACAAACAAAAAAAGAAATTGTAATATGGACAATTGTAAATATTTAATTCTTAGCATTTATTGTTACATTTTAATAGAGTAAAAAAGAACGAATTAAACAAATACATTTTAGCTTAAAAAGAAAAAAAAAAAAAAAAAAGATTGTTTCAAAAATGTAAACAACAAAAAGAGACTATTCTTAAAATAAACGAATATTATAATACACTAATTCTTAGCTTTGTTTATCATCAAATAAATGAACAATTTACATTCGAATGAATCAATACAAGAAATTTTCCTCCTACAAATAAAGACAAGATTTTACAACATGTTAACCCTTGAGTTATTTAATACCAAAGTCATATTTGTTTTATTCATCATTATTGGGTATTGGTGTTATTATTATTGTTTTCTTTAAACTCATTTTTTATTTATTTACCCCACATGTACTACCACTCCA
Organism: Doryteuthis pealeii; assembly: GCA_023376005.1. NCBI lineage: Eukaryota > Metazoa > Mollusca > Cephalopoda > Myopsida > Loliginidae > Doryteuthis > Doryteuthis pealeii. The sequence goes on along the minus strand of CM042138.1, from coordinate 103,906,680 downwards.
GGTCAAAGTGGACCTGGGAGTAATGGCAATGCAGGGATAATCCACCCTTCCAAAAGCTCCAGAATGGGAACCTCACCACTAGAGGCAGTTTAACATCATACCCGAGACACAAAGACACTCAGAAACTGTCTTTTAGCACATCTATGATAAAAAGGGATTGTAGTTTGCCTGAAGAGCAATACAGTCAGTATAATCATATAGGTTCTAGGGCTTGACGGACCAGCTGATTGATCGGGATGGGGCCTCTCCGACTGACCGTCTAGCCCAAGTAAGGATCAAAGTGGAGCATAGCATGTCATGGATTGCCCAGCCACCAGGATTCCATCCATAAGCATCACGGGTCACCACCCACAGCTTACAGGTGGTCCAATTGGAAGGAGGTCTTACTCTCAACAGAGGAGAAGTCGGCATATTATACAGCCCCAGCCGACAACCTAAATAAATAAGGATGTTTAATACCTAGCTCCTTTAAATTGTTACTTTTTTAGGGGTTAAAAAGAAAAACTAAATGAATTTATTTTTATCCCCTTAATGCAACAAGCAATTAAAAACTGAATCTAAGTTTTTGTCATATATACAAAAAAGTTTTTGAAAAAAAATGTTTCAAAACACACAAGTTTAAGAATATATTTTTTTTAAATGATATTTTAAATGTAAACAAAAAGAAAAATATTTCCTAAAATAAACATTGTACTATACGAATTATCAGTGATTTTTTAAATTTGATGAATCATTTTCCTCTTATTCTCTCTCTTACTCCTGTTTTCTTTCTCACTCATTGGTGTTCCTTTTTTCTTTTTTTTAGTCGGTCACGGACCGGGTACTTTTGCTAGTATATATATATATATATATATATATATATATATATATATAAATAGTTTCTTTACACAGGATAGGCTAGATGGCTTTAGTTGTTTCTCCAGATCATAAATAAAAACCTTACAATCTATTAAGAAACTTTAGTTGGGACCCATAGATTTTCCCAGGTACTCATTCAAAGCAAATATGTGCATCCCAGGATGCATTCTGGGATGCACTAAATCAAAAAGCTATCAGCCTCACTGTAAACCTCATGATATATAGAAGTTTGATTACCCTTTTTTTTTTCACATTTCATCTGAAGATTGTGTAAAACACATGAAACTTAAAATAACGACTTATAGAATCCATAATTTTACTATTTACAGGTCTTAATTGCTCTGCCATAATAGTAACAAGTTCATTCCTATCATATATACAGAGATGTGGATAGGCATGCATCCTACATCTATGATGCATAAATAAATTGTTTATTCTTATGTAATTTGTTTTACCAACTCAAAAATATGTAACAGCATAGCTCACATGACTTTTGGAAACATTTTTACACACTCGGAGTTGCCAAGGCATGGAATAAACTGCCTGCATCCGTTGTAGGCTGCCGAAACACTGTATCTTTCAAAGCCTCCATGCTTCCTGTAATCCGCCAACACTATACCTGATACCCCCCTTCACACACATATGCACGCACATGTATATTATTACTGGACGCTATTCATGTTCCTGACATGAATACATTATTCTATGTACTAGACATGAGACTTTGATGAGTTGTGGTGCACCTGAGTACTGTATGCAATAAATTTAATTATTATTAAACTGACAACCCGCCTCTTTATTTAATATTAGAATCAGCAAACAAAAGAAACTAATCAACCAATAAAACAGTTTCTATCATGATTAAATATAAAAAATTAAAAAATGCAAGCAATTCAGAAGTGGAACTAGAATAACAAGTCCCAGAAAGAAAAGCATTTTTTTTTCAGAGTGTCATGGTGTAATTGTTAGCAACCTAGTCTCGCAAATCCATTACAATTGAATAGTGAGTTCGATCCTCACTGGATGCCCACTACTTAGTGTCAAATCCTACCCATAATGAACAGGTTTGGTAAATAATTTTTTCTTTTTATTTAATCCACTTTTGAAAAATTAAAAGATCTAAAATAAAAGGTTTACCGGTAATCAGAACATTAGCTACATAAATGAGAGTAATCTCTTCTTGTTTGTTTCACTTTGAGGAAGCCTAATGTTTTGGTTTGCCATTTTCATTTCACCATAAATCTACACTGAAAATACGAATTTGTTCAAATCAATACAATTGCATGTTTTAACACAAAAATATCATAAAATGTGTTTTTAATTGTGCTTGCGCATTATTTGAAATGAACTTAATTGTTATTAAGGCTTCCTTAAAGTGAAAGAAACAAGGGGAGGTTACTCTCATTTATGTAGCTAATGTTCAGATTACCGGTTTACCCACATTTCAAAAACATCTGAACTTTCTCTTCATTCCACCCAGATAGAATTACCAAGCTGAAGAATAGATTTGGCTATGATCAGCTATTTCATATAAATCTACAGTCAAACTATTAAAAATGATTTCCCAGGTTGGGTCATTGCTATGTTTGGACAGACAAGGAACACCTGAAGAAGCCAGAGGATACAGTGACTGAAAGTTTTTACATACCACAATAAAGATGAGGACAACAGTCCAAAAAAAAATCAAAATAATGTACATCAAGCCTCATCTCAAATATTCAGACAAAATAAATCTAGAAAGTTGTAAAGAAACACCTCCATCTCTACAATTAAACAATATTGCCAAGTTATTTCTGCTCCAGAAAAGTCACAAGGTACAATTGCAATAATAAGTGATAGGCATGTAGTGGAAGATGACTTTGCACCAGGCTAGGAAAGAAGACTAGCAAGTTAACTTAGAACTGATAACAAAGGTTTAAAATTTGCATCAACTTCCCTACCCCCACTCACCCCCACCCCACCCCCAAAGAAAAAGAATGAAATACAATTGTGAGATTTTCTTTAATATGTTCTTTTCTTTTTCTTTTTCTTTTTCCTGCCCAAGAATAAAAGTAAATGTCAAGGTGACCTGACATAAAAGTTCCTGAATCAGATTTTATTTCATACTTTCTGTTTTAATTGATTTCAAGGCTCACCAGGAATTTTGGTTTGGTTTTGTTTTATGGCATATATTTAATGCTGACAAGGTTTTAAAATAAATTCATTCTTAATGGATACTCAATTTTTTTTTATAAACACATTTTCTATTTAACCCATAGATGGACCCTAACAGGTACTACCCCCCAGGTCAGAGTGAACCAGGGAGCAATGGTGATGAAGGGGTGCTCCACATTCCGCAGACCTCCAGAACTGGAACCTCACCATCAGATAGAGTTTAACAATTTCCCATGAAGACCTTCAACCACTGTTTTCTATAATTAATCGTATTTTTTTTTTTTTTTTTTTTTTTTTATTCTTTCAAAACTCATTAAGATCTAATAACAATATCAAATGTGATTATATGCTAACATTAAAGATATTATGACACTAAATGACTGAGATGCAACTAAACATTACATATTTTTTTAAATTTGGGGGAAGAAAAAAGAAAAAATCAACCATCAAACAAACATTTCTTTACATTTTATTCTAATGTATTGATATACTCATCAGCAGATTTTGCAGCAATCGTCAGGCCTGAATAGCTGACATTTTTTGTTTACTTCAGATTAAAATCTAAGAATGTTTGCCAAAAATAAGTCTGTGACTGACTAAAAATTCAAGAAATCCAAATCAGAGTTATGCAGACCCAGTGCAAGGTTAGCACAAGGTCCACATAGAATATTTCACTTTCACACACAAACACTGAAATTAAATCTAGTTCTAATATATATAAAACACTAAATTTTTTGTCATTTTGGCATATATATATATATATATATATATATATATCGAACTAGAAACCACAAGGTTCCTAGTTCGATACCGGTCCTCGCCAACTCAGCATATGTGTAGCACAGGGATCTGTGTGGTGAAGTTAGGAGCTGATGGTAGGTGTGGCGCTCCACCTCAGATGCTAAAAAAATCTCCTTGGTCTAGCGCTATTGAAAAGGGGATGGACTCCCTCGCTGACTGGCTGATACGACTTTAGGCCGCCCTGTCGACTTTACTTATATATATATATATATATATATATATATATATATATATATATATATATATATATGTGTATGTGTGTGTGTGTGTGTGTGTGCAAGATAATCCAATTGACTGTTAAGTGATGATTCTATTTGGGATCATCAAAATCTCACTGTACATCTACACTGTATGCTCTTGTAGGTGCAAACTTATAAATTCATACAAGAATTTTTCATAAATCCCTAAGAGAGCTCAATGTATATAACTAATGAATTAATTATATACAGAGCAATTTTTCACTATCAAAGAAAGAAAAACTTAAACCGTCATTTGACTATGATAAATTATTTCAACCAGAAACTCAAAATGAGTCTAGTCTCACCAGATTTTGAGAACACTATTTTATGAGACTAGACTTATATTGAGTGTCTGGTCGAAATAAATTTATCATAGTCAAATGACGGTTTGTTAAGTTTTTCTTTCTTTGAAAGTTTATATATATATATATATATATATATATATATATATATATATATATATATATATATATATAATAGAACTGTGGCTATATATAAGTAGATTATTAAATTAAAGTATGTTTTATCCCATATTATCTATTTATAATTAAATACCTTTTTTTACCATGATTAACATTGAATAACAATTACAAAACCAGAATAATAGCCACAAAAAATTTCTCTAATGTTATCTCAATTCTTTTGGAACAAACAACACATTTTTATTCTAAAATGTTTATTTGAAATTTAGATTTAAGAAGTAATACTTTTAAAATGTACTTAAAAAACCAACTGCACCTGTAGTTTTAGTAGATAATAAAATCAAGTGATAGATTAGACTCGTTGATTGTGAATGTTAAATTGATAAGAATAATCAAAACAAGGCTATCGTTGGTGTGGCTAAACAAATAAAATATGATTTGCAACAATAATTAAAATCAGCTGTAAATAAGTGATCTCAAGTTTACTATGAGAAGATTGAAGTATAAGTAAAGTCAGCAGAGTGGCCTATTATTGATATCAGCTGGACAGCAAGGGAGTCTATCCCATTTTCACTAGCACTAGACCAAAAAGGCTGGTTTTTTTTATCTGAGATGGAATGCCACATCTACTATCAGTGGCCTATTATTAGTATCAGCTGGACAGCAAGGGAGTCTATCCCATTTTCACTAGCACTAGACCAAGGAGACTTTTTGCATCTGAGGTAGAATGCCACACCTACCATCAACTCCCCATTTTACCGCATAGATTCAAACTGTGCTACTCATGTGCTGAGTTGGCACAATAAATGTACATATGACAGGAAAAGTTACAAAACGTTTCTAAAAGTTACTTTATCATAAAAAATCATTGTATTATTTGAAGGAAATAAGTTTATAGAAAACTCCAATTATTTTTTATATCATAGAATTCCTGAAATCATGTTTACATTGATTTTGACTGCTCCAAAAAAAAAAAAAAAAAGACAATAATTACCATTAAGAAACAGAAAATTTTTGTCTAAAAAAATTTTTTTTTTTAAATCTATCTAAAATCAGGTAATTTTCCAATTTTAATAAAATTTTCAATACTTATTTATAAATAATTACTTTTTTAAATAGGTTTTGTGTTATAAATATTATTCGAAATTTTTATTTTTTTACTTCAAATAGATTTTTTTTAAATAAAAAAAAAAAGTTTTTAAAATCAATCTAAAAAAAAATAATCTATATTCCTATTAAGATAGATCCCTAACAATTTAAATCAGTTGAGTTAATTTACGGTCCATAAATAGATTTTTAAAAATCAATCTAAAGTCGAAAAAAAAATTATTAAGAAAACAATTTAAATCAGTTTAATTTACGGTCCTAAATAGATTTTTAAAAATCAATCTAAAAGTCGAAAAAAACAATTTTTAAGGTTAAATTTTTTAAAAATCTTAAAAATTAAATAGAAAAATAGTTTTAAAATCAATCTAAAAGTCGAAAAAAATGAAACAATGTTTTTAAAAAATATAATTTTGAATATTTTTTAATAAACAAAAAATACGGTTAATTAAAAAGTATGGTGTTCCATAAAAGAAGTAATTACTTCACTTATTTCTCTTTAAAAGATTCATTCCTACTAGGCTTAAAACATGTTTATTTAATTTAAAGAAATTTTAAATATTCTATTTTTAAATTTTAAAGAAGCATTATATAAAAAAGGCTTAATTTTTATTGATTTTTTAAAAATAAAATGTTATGAAATTTATAAAAATATGAAATCTATCCAATTTTAATTAAATTACATATCCCATTATTTTTCCTATTAGACTAAAAAATATATTAAAAGAAAAATTAAATGTTATCTAAGCAAAAATTGTATAGAATTTTTTTTTTTTTTTAATGACTTTTTTGTGGAGTGCTGCTACCAATTTTTTATTCAAATACAGTATCTTTTTGTGGTTCCCATTTAGCTTTATCTCTCTAAAGCATTTCATTAGAGTTCAAGTGATGTAGCCATAAAGGCAATAAATCTCTTTAACTAACTGACTGATAAGACATGTTTATCATCTGATACAAAGTAATTGTCTATATTGTTTTGTACATTTCTTCAAGATTTTATTTCTTTATTGGCAAGAAATACTTTTTTTTTATTGAATTTAATAAAGAAGATAACACTGTTTAAGAGGCATAAGACTCAAAATGCAATAAATATTATTACTCTTATGATCTTCATATTTCTGAAAATTAAGCCAATGAATTGTAAACAAAATACAGAAACTGACCAATGAACAAACAGGTTTCATTATTTGTCAGAATTTTCTAGATCTGATGAGGGTTGATTATTTGTATTATCTAGATTTATCGGACTGTTGTCCTTATCTTTATTGTTATATACACAATGTTTCAGCCTTCTTCAGGTATTTCTTGTTGACACATGGTGCAACAGGTATTAGGGTTGAGTTAATATAGTTCTAAATGACAATCATCTGAAAGTTGCAGGTTCAGTTTGACTACAGGTGAAAATAACAGAAACTTAACATTCTGTAACACTTGTACCCTGTCATGGTTAACAGAATGGGAACAATCTACCCAATGGATTAAATAAAGGGTTTGGTTTGAAGTTCTGTGAATGCTTCTGATTACATGAAGGCCCCAAGTTAAAAAGAAGGTTCACAGAGTTCTACAGGAAACATCTGAAGAAGGTGGAAGGCACATCAGCCAAAACATTGTGTATATAAACAATAAAGATGAGGATGACAGTCTGAAAAGTCTAAATAATACAAACTAGTTTCAGGTATAATAGATGAAAGTATTAAATATAAAGAAAAAAACTTAACATTTTTACATGTCTAATTTATGTTTTAAATATAGGCTGTGTCCACCAAAAATATGAGTGTCCTGATTATGATGTTACACTGCATCTAGTGAAAAAGTTCCAATTCCAGGGCTCTGGGGAGTGTAGAGTACCCCTTCATCACCATTTGTTCAATTTCAAAGCACAGGATTAAATAAATAAAATCACACACACACAGGATGAATAAACAAAAAGTTGGTTCTACAAATACATATAGTAAAAACTATAAAGTATTTAATGAACTTAATTTGCTTGAATCTATTCAGGACCAAAATTTAAGAGACAAAGACAACAATAGCTGCTATGGAGGTTAATATTTATCATCAAAGTGATAAAAAAGGTCAAATTACCATTTAACTCAAACACAATAGAAAATAAATAATGAAGAACAAAAATAGATCTTGAGTCATGGCAATGATTTGTGGAATTTATATAAACTTCAATGGTATCTTTAGTAGTTTTTGGATTACCAATCTTATAAAGTATTCTCCCTCCAGCTATGGGTAAAATAGTAGGGCAGACTGGACTCTTTAACCATGGAGTGGCAACCAGTCTAGGGGTAGGAAAACCTGTAAAACTAATTAAAAACTGACCTTGTGTCACATCCTGCCCATGCAGAGGGGTTAGGCAAATATATATATAAAGTAAAAAAAAAAAAAAAAAAGGAAAGGAGGAGGGGTATAAGTACCCAAATCATAATCTGTTCAAAAGATAAACTTAAGGAAAGACCACTTTTCATTTTTTCAAGGCTTTTTTCAATTCTAATAAAATTTATCAGTTTTAATGTTTTCAATATTTAAGAGGCTCAACAAAAAAGAAAATTGCTATGACTTGTGACTCATGCAGAGGGGTCATAAAATATATATAACGGGTTAAGCCAGTGGCTCTGAAATTATGCGTTGTAATACGCTGGTGTGCTTTCATTGATTGATTTTAATAACAGGTCAACTTGTCTAGGGTTATTTTATGCTTAGATGTTAGGGAACCATGTTCTTTTGTAACACTAAATACCTTGATAAGAATTTATTATTATTGGAGTCAGATCATGTCTAAAGAATATAAGTTCCTTTATTTTGAGACTTTTAATTTTTTTTTACTTTCTGATGAGATCCACACTAGTTCAGTATGAATTATAAGGATAGAAAATATTTGATTCAAATGATCCCAAACCGAAATAACAAATCAAAATAAACATTAAAGTTATAAAAGAAAGTCTAATTTAAAGTCTCTAAGTGCTTATGCTTGTTTTTAGAGTAAAACAAAACAATGAATTAGAGAGATAAAATTGAGGTAGTAATATCTCATCCACAGAAAGCGACATCAATATTCACATAAGAAAGGCATGGACTGCTATTGACAGATTATTGATCATATGGATCTGATCTTTTTGATAAGATAAAGCAAGTTGTAGCTGTGTCAGTGCTACTGTATGGCTGCACTACTTGGACTAATGAAACAAGAAGAGAAAAAATTACATGGCAACTAAACAAGGATGCTATGTGCTGTCTTGAACAAATCTAAGAGGCAGCACCCAATAAAAGAGCAGTTGTATGGCCACTTGCTTCCTATCATACAAACCATCCAAGTAAAATGAATAACAGATACAGTGTGTTTCCAATGTTGTGACTTTGCCAGTGTTAGTTGAAAATGCTGAAACTTTGGGCTGGGTCCAACAAAGTGAATGAATTTTTTTAAAAGTTCCACTAATTGAATAAGTCATACACTTCCAGAGATGCTGATAGGTACATATCCTGCATCATTGATGCAGAAAAATCTAAAAGGACGCAAAAAAAATCCTATATGTGTCCCAGTGTTTTTCTTTTCTTCCCCTACCATTTCCAGCTAACTGTAAATACATCTTAATATTTTCTTGGAAACAAATTACACTGTATGGGGTACAAGGTAGGGGTTAGACAGCTTTAGTTGTTCATAGATAAAAACTCAACAATTTATTAAGAAACTTTAGTTGGGACCCATCGATTTTCCCGGGTACTCATTCAAATCAAATCCATGCATCCCAGAACGCACTAAATTAAAAAGCTATCAGCTTCACTGCACTTCCTTTATTTCTATATGAGACTTAAAACCATGGTGAAAGGCTGGTGCATGACACTTATTGCTAATTCCAGCTAACAACATAAGAGACCAACAATGCTAACTCAACAGAGTGATGAACAGGACTCCCACCCTTCTCAGGAGTATCTAGTCGTGATCTCGGCTCTAGTGCATTCATAGCTCTACCTGCAAAGATGCGCAGAATTTACAAGGCTCTTGGGATAAAATCCTCCCATAGTTAACCACCCAAAAACCCAAACATAAAGATATTGCCAGACTGTATATCTCCAGTTCACATTAAAAAAAAAAAAAAAATTTAACAAGTGCGGCCTGAAATACCAATGCCGGCCTCCAGGTAATTTTTACTCAGTTTTATCAGAGCCAACCATCTGCACTGGGGATATTCATTCACTGTTTATTTTAACTTAGGTGAATCACTTTGCGAGTGGCTTTGGGTATTATTGTTTTATTTTTCTTCCCTTCTAATATCAACTTTGTTTGTTTTTTTGTTTTACAGCATGGTGGGTTATTTAATGCCGGTAAAGTTTTGAAAGATTCGTAGTGATAGTTTGGAACTCAATTTTTTTTTGTAAACAAAGTTTCTATTTAACCCATAGATGAGACCCTAACTGGTACTACCACTCCGGGTCAGAGTGGACCAGGAAGCAATGTTGATGAAGGGGTGCTCCACATTCACCAGACCTCCAAAACTGGAACCTCACCATCAGAAGGAGTTTAATATTATACCCAGGACATGAAGACCCCCAGCCACCACTTTCTAGCACCCATATGATAAAAAGGGTTGGGGGTTGCCATAAGGGCAATAGGGTCGGGACAATCATATAGGTGCTAGGACTTGACGTGACTAAGTGATTGATCAGCATTTAGAAACCAAAGTAGAGTTGCATGTCATGGACTGCTCATCCACCAGGATTCGGTCCTTAAGCATCACGGTTCACCACCCACGGCCAACAGGTGGCTCTGGGGGGGGGGTCTTACCCCTATGAAGAGGTGCAGCCTGTGTACTCTAAAGCCCCAACTGACAGTGCTATTCTAACTTAAGTGAATCATTTTTCGAGTGGCTTTGAGTATTATTATTTTATTTTTCTTCCCTTCTAATATCAACTTAGTAAATCATGCTTTAGTTGTCATAATAATCTTTGAGAAGCTTTTTAACTTTTTGTTTCATCTTAATTCTATTGTGAAGTACTTTCATAAGGAAGTGGTAGGAAAGTAGTTTCCTGACACTTCTAAAAAGAACCCAACCTCTTTTAGGATTATTATCAAGTGCTAGAAAACTTTAAACGTCATTTCCAAAATGGTCAAAATATCCTGTTTTAGTACAGTTCTTCAATAATTGCTTCATTATCTTTCATATTCTCTTCTTATGTTATTAGTGGTTCTTTTTTGCAGGTTTAAATAAATGGCTTCTATGAAAACTCAATTCTTCTACACTTAGAATTTCCTTTCTCCCCCACCCCCTGCCAACAAACATCACTCATTCATAATCAGGGGTGGGGTTGGTGAAATTGGTTGTCATAGAAAATGAACTTGGTCATCCAAGTTCACATCCTGGATGAGTTTGTTTGTATTTCACTTCAATACTAATGCCTTTAGGAAAAGTATAAATCCATCTCTTCTTCCTCCAACTAATGGCTAAAGTAGAAGGACAAATTGAGCTTTGTAGTCAGACTGATCTGAAAGAAGAAAAAAAATTATCACCTCCACCCTTATAGATAATACTACTGAAGCACAATCATTGACACTAGCAGGACCTGTTGATATACCACAGTATGATAATTTAATTATTACAATGTTCGATATGTTTACTTAAGAGCTATTGTAAATAGTTCAATATGTAAATCGTCGGGGTGACCTAAAGTCGGTATCAGCCAGACAGCAAAGGAGTCTATCCTCTTTTCACTAGTGCCAGACCAAAGAGATTATTTTGGCATCCGAGGTGGAGTGCCACACCTACCATCAGCTCCTCCCTTTACTGCACAGATCCCTGTGCTACTCATACGCTGAATTGGCGAGGGCCGGTATAAAAACCAGAATCTTGTGGTTCCTAGTCCAACGCTCTACCAACTGAGCTAAACCGCATATACAAATTTAACTCTCTCACTCTTTTTTTTTTCTTTCTTGCATTCTTTTTATCTTTTTCATTATGTTCAATTAAAATAGATTTGTGTTATTGCTTCCATGCACTCACCCCCTCTCTATATCTTTCCTCTACTCTTTCTTTCTTATATTTTTTCTATGTAGCATGTCCTTTTTCTTCCCTTTATCATAAAAATGGAATGGTCCATTATTTAGCTGAGGTAATGACACTCTTAAGAAATAAGAATTCTGCAGATCAGGATTTACATTTTTGGATTTCATCTTGGACGGTCTTATTTTTTAACCAGATGGTGTTGCAAGATGATAATGGTCATACAATTAAGGAACACCAGTATTAATACATAAATGGTGTGGCTGAGGCCCTATGCTCCACAAGGGAGTCTACACCACCCACATCATTCATAATCCCTTACTCATTCAAATAATTACCCAAATTCAATAAACAATTAAGCCCCCTATATATATATATATATATTATATATATATATATATATATACATACACACACACACACACACACACACACACACACACACATACACAGTGACCAACAAAATACTGAAACATTTTTAAAAATTCATATCTTGTTTTTAATTTAATTTTCATATGATTTTTTAGAAATTATAAGTAACCAAAGCAAATTGAAAATGTCAAGTTACAATGTGAAAAAACAAATTAAACTAATAGAATTTTACCATTCAACTGGAGGTTTATAATTTTGACAAAAAGAAATTTTTGGTGGCAGAATAATTTGATGAAATTCAAAATTCTAATGGCCTCCCCAATCGCCTGCCCGACTTCTTTTTATGGGGTTATCTAAAGGAGTGTATATTTGAATAAGTTTAAGCCATTACTACAGCTCAAGAATGATATTCATGTAAAGATAAGAGGATTTAGCCCAAAAACCTTTAGCCAAGTCATACAAAGTGTTTGAATTAAGGTACAAATTTATATCCATGAAAATGGAGTCAATCTACAAGATATCATTTTTTGCAGATAGCTAAAAATATATTTCCTTGGACAATATTTTGTGATTCAAAAGACTAAATTTTGTATGTCAGCATCTTATAGGCATACAATATGTATATGTTTTGATATAATGGATATTCAGTGTGTTTGTTTAACTAAAACTACATCACTGCTTATGCCAAAATACCTGTAAGTTTATCAATGAGTAATTAATTTATAGTCAGAATCATTAATACAGAGAATAAATTTTATTTATTAATGATGTCTCTATGAAAATTTGAGTTAGATTTGCCTCAAAACAGCCCATGTTATCAGTGCATTTAAAATCCTGCAATGTGTCTTATAAGAAATAAATGTTTACCTAATATATGATGATGTTGTTAATTTGCTTACTGGTTTTAACAAAACTGGGTTTAATAAATAATTATTTAGTGTTATTGATCTCTAATAGTATTGCTTTTTTCTCCAACGCATTAAAATCAATTCTGTGAATGATTTTATATAGAAACCAATTAAAATATAATTAAAATAAGTGTAATCTTTTTATATGAGTTCTTATTTAATTTCATTAGTCCTTTTAATTAATATATTCTATTACATTAAAACTTAAATACTTATGCCCAGAGGGCACATATTCCTGCTAGTATATATATAATTATATATATATATATATATATATATATATGAATTTACAGATTTTTCTTCACAATGATTTTGTATTACTCATAATGATAGCAAAAAGCAAAAAAATAAAATAAATGAAAGATATTTCAAAAGATGTACAAGAATACTATAAACCTAAAAGTAACTGTGATAAGATATTGCACAATTTCATTTTCTATATTCCAGAATATTAGAATCATATCAAAATCATATTTAAATATAGTAAAATAACATTAAGCTGGTTTGAATTCAGAGTTTTCCTTCTCCAAGACTGTTTTAACCAAGGCTAAAGAACCCAGTCTACTCTACTATTTACCCATTGCTGGAGAAGAATAGACGGATTTCCTTAAGAGCATTAGTGCAAAGTGAAATGCAAACAATAACATCAAGAATTTGAACTAGATTCATTGATTGATTTTAATGGTATGTCAACCCATCAAGGGTTATTTTATGCCTAGAAGTTAGGGAATTGCAATTATTGTAGAATCATATTTACAATTTTTGTGTAGTTGTTTCTTAAGTGATTTTTGCCCAGGATCCTATTAAATAGAAATAATTTTTAAATCCATTTGACCCATAGTTGAGATCCTAACAGGTAGTACCATTCCAGTTTTGTTTGGTTTTGTTTTACGGTATATCAACCTCAGTCGGTCATTTAATGCCAACAAAGTTTTGAAATAAATTAATTCTTAATGGATACTCAATCTTTTTTATAAACACATTTTTCTATTTAACCCATAGATTGAACCCTAACAGGTACTACCACTTCGGGTCAGAGTGGACCCAGGGAGCAATGGTGATAAAGGGATGCTCCACATTCCCCAGACCTCCAGAAATGGAACCTCACCATCAGATAGAGTTTAACATTATTCCCAGGACATGAAGACACTCAGCCACCACCTTCTAGCACATATATGATAAAAAGGGTTGGGGATTGCCATAGGAGCAATTGGGTCGGGGCAATCATACAGGTGCTAGGGAGTACTATTTCGGATCAGAGTGGATCTGGAAGTAAGGCCAATGAAGGGGTACTCCACATTTACCAGTTCTCTAGAACTTGAAGCTTACCATTAGATGTAGTTTAGTGTATTATCCCTCAGGACAGGATACAGTCAGCGTATTCTAAGCTCTGCCAACAGGACATAATTTAAACTAGTTACCAATTCCATTTCCTACTACGATAACCATTAGACTAAGCAGCCTAAAATTATTTATTTACCCAACCCATTCACCACAGGTATGATGGGACACAAGGTTGCAAGTATGGGACATCCAGCAAGAATTGAACTTGCTAATCAGTATTAATGGATCTGCAAGACTAGCTTGCTAACCATTACATCACGATGGGACACTCCAAGATAGTGTGTATATATAGTGTGTATATGTTTATATATAGGATGTGTGTGTGTGTGTGTAGGTATTTACCCCAACCCGTTTGCCACAGGTAGTATGTAACATCAGATCGCAAATATGAAGCATCCAGCAAGGATCAAACTCGGTATTCAATAGTAATGAAACTGCAAAACTAGCTTGCTACCCAATATACCACAAGATAGAGAGTAATAAATATATATATATAATATATATATATATATATATATATATATATATATGAGATTATTTTGGTATATGTATCCATTTGTGGGAGGTACATATATTAGGTTTGGGCATTTGTATGAAGCATTAAAGAAATGAATATCAGAAACAACAGAGTTTCTGATATTTAATTCTTCTCCCACAAATGGATACATATACCAAAATAATCTCAAATATATATACTTACTAGAAGCATACGGAGACTCTTAGACAACACCATTATATATATATATATATATAGTGTATGTGTAGGTATTTACCTCAACCTGTTCACCACTGGTAGGATGCAACACAGTCACAAATATAAGGCATCCAGTGAAGATTAAACTTGCTATTCAGTAGTAATAGATCTGCAAAACTAGCTTGCTAATCATTACACCATGATAGGATGCTCTTAAGCAACCTCTTAATAACTGTTATAAAATATTGCACAATTTCATTTTCTATATTCAAGAATTTTAAAATGAATAGCACCTATAAAAAAAACACACAAAATTCAAACAGATTCTTAAATGACACTCATTTCCTTTTTAAGAGTTTTAAGTATGATAATTAGAGTTTAATGAGGGGAGCAATAAAGTTACAGACACTTTGAGAAGAGTTTAAAATTTTAGTATTTTTATGATGATGTTTTTTTAGACAGTTTAATTGTTCATAAAAAAAAAAGGTTGCTAAGAAAGACCCAATTTATCGTCAGTCATTAAAAGAATTCCAATCAGTTTATGGCACTTCACCATCATTGGTTCCATGAAAAAATTCCTGGCATAAACAATAAACAGATTATCAATCAGTGATGACAGATCAACAACTTTATAAATTCAAAAAGCCTCTTCTGAAATTTCTGCTTTAACATTTTCTATGTAATAAAATATCAAGATTGATTCCGGGAGAAATAGCTTCACTGTTCTTACCTAGGTAAGGTAATTATGGGAGAGTGATTTGTATAAGCAGTGATGCTGATAGGTTTTTGATTTAGTGCATCCTCAGATACACATATTTGCTTTGAATGAGTCCCTGGGAAAATTTATGGGTCCAACTGAAGCCATATAACTCCTACCTTGTAGCCTATCCTATGTAATTAGTTTCTAAGAAACTTGAAATGTATTTACAGTTAGCTTTAAATGGTGAGAGAAGAAAAAAGAAAAACACTGGGAAGCAATGGATACGATTTTACTGCATCCTTTTAGATTTTTGTGTGTCAGGGATGCGTATCTATCAGCATCTCTGATAAGTGATCACTCACTACCTCTTTTTCTGATAAACTTTGTGGCATACCAGTGATGAGAAATATAGCCTTTACATATTTGCCATTAAACTTAATAACTAATAATAATTGTTTGAGATGCCTTGAAGAATCCTCACTTTATTAAGTCTTGTATTTCTTGATAATGCTCTGATTTGTCAATCTAGAAACATTAAAAGAATTGGAAACAGGTTGCCATACTAAGGTTAAAGAGCCAAGTCTACCTTACTATTTACCCATAGCTGGAGGGAGAATAGTTGGATTCATACATTTCCCCAAGGGTATTAGCGCTATGTGAAATGCAAACAGCCTTGTCCAGGATTGGATCTCACCATATCCATTTCCTATAACAATAACCATTACACCACAGACACCTCACTTTTTAATTCTATAAAATTTAATTCTTAAAAGCAGACTTGCATGCATCAAATTTCAATATTGATGCAGTCTGATTTGGATTATTTGTTTAATGGCATATTAACTCCTTAAGGGTCATTTAATGCCAAACTTTGATTCATTAGTTTAGTTTGTTTGGTTTGGTTTGGTTTCAGAGTTTTCATTCACCATGACGGATTGCCTAACCATAGCTAAAAGGAGAACAGATGGATTGGTACCTTTCCCAAGGGCATTAGCTCAAAGTGAAACACAAACAGATTCATCCAAGATTTGAACTCATGTCTCAGATCCTATTTCCTATAACAATAAACGTTACACAGGTGCTCCTCCTAAAAAAAGTAAT
Organism: Doryteuthis pealeii; assembly: GCA_023376005.1. Lineage (NCBI taxonomy): Eukaryota > Metazoa > Mollusca > Cephalopoda > Myopsida > Loliginidae > Doryteuthis > Doryteuthis pealeii. The sequence goes on along the minus strand of CM042138.1, from coordinate 103,889,981 downwards.
CTGAAAAAAATGTAATAATGCCTAGAGTTTATATATTCTACCCAACCCTGTTGGGTGGGGCTTTAGAATATACCAACTGCACCTCTGCAGAAGGGTAAATCCCCCCAATGCGCCCAACTGTTGATGGTGGATGGCGACCCATGATGCTTAAGGACGGAATCCTGGTGGATGAACAGTCTATGACATGCAACACTCCACTTAGACCCTTAATTAGGCTAGACGGGCAGTCTATTGGCTGGTCATGTCAAGACCTAGCACCTATATGATTGCCCCAACCATATTGTCCTCATGGCAAGCCCCAACCCTTTTTATCATATGGGTGCTAAAAGGCAGTGGCTGAGGGTCTTTGTGTCCTGGGAATGACATTAAAGTAAACTCTATCTGATGGTGAGGTTCCAGTTATGGAGAATGTGGAGCACCTCTTCATCACCATTGCTCCCAAGTCCATTCTGACCCGGAGTGGTAGTACCTGTTAGGGTCCCATCTATGGCTTAAATAGAAAAATGTGTTTATAAAAAAAATTGAGTATCCATTAAGAATGAATTTATTTCAAAACTTTTATCAGCATTAAATGACCCACTGAGTTTGATATGCCGTAAAACAAAACAAAACAAACCAAACCTTATAATATTCTACCTATTTTATTATTACCAATCTAAAGATTTTACAAATAAAATCAGTTATAAAAGAAATTAGAGAAGACAATAAAACCAAAACATTGTCCATTTTCCTGAAGGATTGAATTTTAAAAATTTGATGTTTATTCTTTCAGATATTTAAAGGTATTTTAATGATGACAGATTTATTTACACCGAGATAAATTTTAATGATTGATAAGCCAAAGTTTAATTTTTCTCCTACTTTAAACTGTTAGATCTATAAAGCTATAGATTAAATTAGTAATGGTTATAGTCATAGGATATGGAAATGGCAAACCGAGTTCAAATCATGGAGAGGGTGGGTAAGTATATATAGAGATTAAATTAGAACATTAAATGAATTTGTAGTATCCAACTGATACAGTTGGTTGATATGGCAACCAGTCTAGGAGAAAAAAAAATCTGAATTCTAACCTGGTTGGTTTTACAGCAGGTCAACCCATATTTGATTATTCAATTAAAATCAGCCTTTTTTTTTTAATTATAGTTAAGTTACTATTCCTATTTAATGATAATCATTTGTTTGCACTCAGTTATATGGTTTCAAGTATTTCTAACTAATACTAATAATTTGCAGTTATATGGCTTCAAGTATTTCTAACTAATACTAATAATTTGCAGTTATATGGTTTCAAGTATTCCTATCTTAATACTAATAATTTGCAGTTATATGGTTTCAAGTATTCCTATCTTAATACTAATAATTTGCACACAGTTATATGGTTTCAAGTATTCTTATGAAATACTAATAATTTGCAGTTATATGGTTTCAAATATTCCAAGCAAACAATCTGTAGAGGGCAACCCTGTTTTTTTACCCTTCTGCAGGGGATACAGTCAGTGTATTCTAAGCTCTGTAGACAGAGTGAAATACCAAATTCAATAACAAGTCTTTTTTTCAAAAAATGTTATAGTTTTAAGTAACTATTCCTATTTAATAATTATAATCATTTGTTTACATACAGTTATATAGTTTCAAGTATTCCTATCTAATACTAATTATTCATACACAATTTGTACAGGACAACCCATTTTTTTTTTTTTTTTTTTACCCTTTGCAGAGAATACAGTCATCGTATTCTAAGTTCCACTGAAAGGGTGAGATACCAAATTTTCAATAATTGGCTACAAATGAATTGTGACAAAATCAAAAGGCCTTCATCAAAATGAAAATCATAGATGAAGAGCCCTTTGTGGTTACCAAAGTCTAAAAAATAAGCTGCTATGATGGAATCAATTAGATAAATTTGTTAACCAGATCAACACATCTATATGAGGAAGGCTTTTTTTTTCTATTTTCTGTAGTAGTCATGTGACACATGACATTTTATCTGTCCCAATATTTATCACTTTGTAATCAAATCCTTAATCTTTTTCCAGTTTTAGGAAAAAAAAAATAATCTGAGAGTGAGATCATGCCTGTGAATATCTTTAAATTACAGCTTAAAATAAATATATACAAAATATTATCCCTCTAATAAAGTTTAGTAAATGATCTTGACTGGTTGGTTGGTTGGTTGGTTTTACAATGCAAACATAATTTCAAATAACTTATGGTAATCATTTGGAAATAATAATCAGTTTATATATAATTATAATATATGGTTTCAAGTAATTATTCTATTTAATAATAATAACCACTTGTTTGCACAGTTATAGGGTATCAAGTATTACTATCGAATACTAATAATTTGCAGTTATATGGTTTCAAGTATTACTATCAAATACTAATAATTTGTACACAATTCTATGGTTTCAAGTATTACTATAAAATACTAATAATTTATACACAATTCTATGGTTTCAAGTATTACTATCAAATACTAATAATTTGTACACAATTCTATGGTTTCAAGTATTACTATCAAATACTATAATTTATACACAATTCTATGGTTTCAAGTATTATACTATCAAATACTAATAATTTATACACAATTCTATGGTTTCAAGTATTACTATCAATACTAATAATTTATACACAATTCTATGGTTTCAAGTGGTTTCAAGTATACTATCCAATACTAATAATTTATACACAATTATGGTTTCAAGTAACTATTTGTATATAATAATGATAATAATAACTTGTCTGCACACCAGTTATATGGTATCAAGTATTTCTATCTAATATGAATAATTTTCAAGCAGATCTATTTGACCCATAAATGAGACTTACATGTTTCTACCAGTTTGGTAAGAGGGGACCCAATGGTAATGGCACATAGAAGTGACTCAACACACACCAGATGCAGTTTAGTGGCATAACAAGAAACCTCTAGGGGGTGGTGCTTATCCTCTGCAGTGAATGTATTCAGTATATTGTAAACAATTGTTGATAGAGGGCAAGTTACTAAATGACTACTATTGTACCAACTCAGTGCATGAGTAGCACAGCTTGGATCTGTGCAGTAAAGTGAGGAGCTGATGGGAGGTGTGACACTCCATTTCAGATGCAAAAAACAATCTCCCCGGTCAAGTGCTAGTGAGAAGTGGATAGATTCCCTTGCTGTCCAATTGATACCAACAATACACCACTCCACTAACTTAACTTATATATATATATATATATATATATATATATATATATATATATTATATATATATATATATATGTGTGTGTGTGTGTGTGTGTGTAAAATGTAATACAAGTAAATATATAAATAAATATAATTTAAATATACAATATATAAATCTACAAATATCAGGAGTTTTTTTTTTATGTTCTTCTTTCGAACGGACAAAAAATTTTCAAGATAATATTAACCTTTATACAAGTTTCATTGTGTTAAACATATGGGGGGTAAATTTCACAGGGAAAATTGGTGGTACCTAATATATATATAAATATATATATATATAAGTCGACGGGGCGGCCTATCAACCAGTCAGCGAGGGAGTCTATCCCCTTTTCAATAGCGCTAGACCAAGGAGATTGTTTTTAGCATCTGATACATACAAATAAATATATACAAATATACAAATAAATAAATAGATGAATATATGAATAATTAAATAAAAGACAAATCCAAAATTTGAGTAGGGAGAAAATCTACACTCTTGCTCAGCAAATATAACCATATACAATAACAATAAATATAACACTAGGCATCTATTGTTAACAGGTCAGTCACGTATATCGGATGACTTTGCAATCCTTAATAAATACTACGATGTAGCAACTAACAGAAGGGGCACATGTTGACCCCTTTATTTTGGGGATATGCTCTATTTGGGGTGGGGGTCGGTATTTTCCAATACCTACTTCCTGGCGTACCTCAAATCCAAAAATTAATTAGTAATTAATACAACCAATTCATTCCAATAAAATTGGTTAAATCTTCCAAAATGAATCGAACAAAAACACCTTCCTTAATTGTAGCTACCAAATTTGTACTAGATTTCAATACCACACAGACATTATTAATAAATAGTAAGCACTTCCACTAAAAATCAATAACAAATTGAAATTTAAATAACAAAAAAAAAATATAATTAAAAAAAAAAAGAACAAAATATCTAAGATCCATACATAAAAAACTAAGTAAAAAGGAGTTTTTATCTACACATTCATATTCACTATTGAAGCAGATTAAAAAATTATATCCAATTCAACGTGTGCACTTCCAAAAATTCATTTAAATCAAAATCAAAATATATAAAGAAAATAAAATGAAAATTTGAAGTTCAAAGGTAAAGGATGACTTAGTTTCACTTCAAACGACAGATATACGTGATCTTTTCCAGTGACCCGGTGGGTGGTACTTTTATTCCCAAAGTTTCTAGTCAAATATAAAAATCTAATACGTTTAATAAATTGTAAAACACTTAAAACATCTGTGTACAGCTGTACACAATACACAGTCCTTTGAAATCTCCGTGTTAAAATAAGACTAACAATAAAATAAAAATTAATTCATCAAAGACCCACCGTCGTTATTTTTTCTTCAAAAGTTTTGACAAACCATTTTTTGCTAATGAAAAAATTAATGAATAGGACTTAGAATATTTTTTTTGTCTTTAAGAAGAATGCTATGAACAATAATTTAATAGTGGATTTCTAGTTTTCTTTAAGAAAAAGTGATCGATTTGAGGGTTTTTTTTATGGGGGTGGGTGGTTTTGTTTTGTTTTTTGGGGGTTTTTTTTTAGTATGGATATACGATTCGTACAAACAAAAACAATCTACTCCCTTTTTTAACTCCTAAATTTTTACCAATGACAAAAAAGATGAAAAAAATAGTAAGAAAATAGATTAATATTAGGAGTTGATGAAAGAAAGGAAGAATGTGAGTACGAGTACGCGCCTCGCACAAAACAAATCCGGCTTATGTAACAGTTTTTTAGTGAACATTTCTTTGTCTATCAAAATTTAAGAATGTTTCTTTCACTTTCACTGGAATATTTCAGGTGACATTAAAAATTAAACCTACGTTGGATATTTAATTCACTTTTTAATCATATATAGCGAGAAAAAAAAAAAAGTTACGATTCTCTTAAACTAAAATCAACCTTCTTTCCAGGTAAGCTCGGGTTGGCGAAGTGCGGTCTGTCTGTCAAGATATTTCTTGAGGTGCGGTCAGTCTAGATATTATTATCATCATCATTATTTGCCGAAAGATACAGTTAACTAGAAATCACAAAAAAATGTATCAAATATGGAAAAAATAGTTTAAATATTAATTCTGTTGATTCTTGGAAATTAAAATTAAAACCTAATGAAAGAATAGTCATATCAACTTTGATTTTTTTTTTGTACTTAAATATAATTCAGGATCAAAAATGCTTGTTGTAGATCTTTTTCTTTCTTTTTTTTTTTTTTTTTTTCTTGTGGTTTTCTTTTTTTCTTTCTTTTTTTTTTATAATCTAATCACAAAAAAAAATGAATAAAGTATCGGCATGCCCATGCATTTTATACACATAACACCGCTTCTTCGGTCGACAGTAAATAAGATATATTTGCTAAAACTCACCTCATCCAGGAATTCGGTAATATCATAGACTTTATTATCAATAATCATCCAAGTGGAGCGGTTATCTTTATGTTCTTGTATTCGTGTAGCCGGTAAACTTTTCGGCGTTCGCCACAATCATCCTCCGTGTTGGTGGTCATGGTTCCAATACCGATTACCCGGTTCGCAAGGAATCATGGGGAATGACAGTTGTACCTCCAATGCTGCCGACCTTTTCCTACTGTACAACGTTGTTATGGTTTTTTTTTTTTTAAGTAATTATATTATGATAATGATTATTATTATCTTTGTGTCCTCACTGAAGACGTCATTATCCAATTTTCTCTTAACAAATAACACGAGATAATAAAAAAATATAAAAATAAACGTGTTTATCTCAGTGTGGAAATGCCCTGACTTCTTTTAATTATCTTCTGGATATTTATTCATAAAGAGTAGGCCTCCCCTTATAGAGGTCTAAAATAAGAAAAAAAAGGAAAAACATTAGCTACATTTTTTTAAAATCATTTCTTTAAACATATAATTTTAGTATGTTCATATTTATTGAATTAAGTTTTTTTTTTTCATTCTTTTTTATTATTATTAAAGTTGAGATTGTAATCTAGAAGAATTTTTACAGCAAATAATTATTATTAATGAAAAGCTGTTTGCTGAAATGACCAAAACTATTATCCCCATAACCTTTTTTTTTTTTTTTTTTTTTTTTTTTTTTTCAAGGTTTTACGACACACGACCTTGACATTCTTCACCACATAACTGAAACTGTTTTTTTTTTTTCCGATTCAAGATTAATATCCGAAAAGTATTTATAAATATAAAGCAAACTAAACCTGTAATGAATTTATCTATGTGTAATGCAGCCTATGGGGTTATAATAATCTAAAATTTCAAGACGGTTTTATTTTGCTCGAAGGAATTCAAATCATTATTTAGAATTATTATGTGACCTGAACCATTGATTTCATTTTATAACATCTGTGATTAAACGAAATATCTCTAAAACCAATCAAAGTAGCTCTTTTCAATTCATTGAATAAAATGCTTTGCTAGATTCCGGGTTTAGATATTTGGGTGGTAGTAGAACAGGTAGCGTATATATTTGAAGACAGGAAATAAAACATAAACATCCTAATAATAATCATTTTGTTTGTTATAACCAGAATTTCCTTTTTTTTCTTGAGTTTTTTTTTTGTGCATATTTATTTTAGTTCTTGTTTTAATTCTCCTTTAACCATGAGCCCTAAACCTGTCGTAACTTGGTGCTAACGGAAAGAACTTTTTATGTAACCTTTTGATTTTCTGGGGTCGCGTGAATGTTGTTTGCGAAATTATGTTTACAGGGTTATAACGGAAATGTAGTAAAAGGAGTTTCCTACTCCATGATAACAACATTAAGGTGAAAATGAATCATCACCATAAAACAAACAGTAAAAATTAACAAAGAAGTTTCAGTTTGGAACAAAAATTGTCTTTTATATATAATTTGAACAACAGCTTATCCTTATAAGAATTGTTGCGTAGATCATTCAAAGTCCTTAGGGGATAAGCTTAGTACCGTCGTAAAGTTTTGTACTGATAACTTTTAGGTGTGTTGTCAACGATGACCTGGCTGCTACTTATCTATGGTTTTTTTTTTACTAACATGCTCCTTTCACCCCTCCTCTCTCCTCTCTCTCTCTCTCTCTCCCTTCTCTCTCTCTTCTCTCTCTCTCTCTCCTCTCTCTCTCTCTCTCTCCTTCTTCGTCTTCATCTTTGTTCTTCTTCTCACCCTATTCAACTATTGGTTCCTCTTTATCTAATCTCTCTAATTCTAAACTGTTAATTCCTACCCTAAGGGTAGGTGGTATGTCCGTTAACTGTAATGGTTGTGAATCGGGCATTTTTAGCGACGGTTTGTTCAAGACTTCGGTCTATTTTTACGAATTTTATTGAATTGTGCTTTTTTACCTGCTAGGAATTTTTTTTTTAAGTTGTTTGTTTTTGTTTTTTTTAAATCTGTGTTTTGTTTTGTTTGTTGTCTATTTTTTGTTTTTGTTGGGGTTTGTTTGTTTTTATTGTTTTTTTTTTTTTTTGGTGGGGGAGGGATTCGTTGGTTGTCAAGTTCTATGCGGTTTTAAGCTCGCTTCTATAGCTGTTTTTTTCCTTATCTGTGGCTGGTAAGCTGAAAAGGAATTTTGGAATGAAGCGAAAGGAACAGAGATAAGGATAACTTTAGGTAGACTTTTATTCGTTGATTCACACTATTTTTTGAAGGGGAAATATTTTTCCCGGGCAAGTCAAACTAGGTAAGTCTTTCAAAGTCTTGGGGTAAAAGGCAGATATTCTTTTTGGCGGTAGGAATTCGGGGGGGGGGGTCTGCACATGCAAATGTTCTTCCGGTTTGAGGCGTCTGGGAGATTGTTCTTTTTTTGTCTTTCTCTTATATATTTTTTTTATATTTGATTTAATTGTTTTTTATTTTTATTTGGTTTTTTATTTTTATTAACCCACAAAACAATATTACGTAGGAACCATTACAATAAATGGGTTATATTGAATATGTGGGGATTAATAAAATAATAACCAAATAAAAATAAATAAAACACAATTAAATCTAAATATAAAAAAATATATATAGAAGAACAAAAAAAGTAACAATCTCCGAAGACGGCCTAACGGAAGAACGCATTGTGATGTGCAGACCCCCCCCCCCCGAATTCCACCGCAAAAAAGGAATACTGCCTTTTTACCACCAAGACTTTGAAAGAACTTACTATTGACTTGCCCGGGAAAAATTTTCCTTCAAGAAATAGTGTGAATCAACGAATAAAAGTCTTCCCCTAAAGTTATCCTATCTCTGTTCCTTTCGCTTCTATTCCAAAATTCCCTTTCGCTTGACAGCCCACAATAGGAAAAAACACTATAAGAGGCGAGCTTAAAACCGCATAGAACTGACAACCAACGAAAAATCCATACCCCACAAAAAAAAACAATAAAAAAAACAAACAAACCCCCAAAACAAAAATAGACAACAAACAAACAAACACAGATTTAAAAAAAACAAAAACAAACAACTTCAAAAAAAATTTCCTAGCAGTAAAAAAGCACAATTCAAAATTCTAAAAATAGCCCGAAGTCTGAACAAACCGTCGCTAAATCCCGATCACAAACCATACAGTTACGGACATACCACCTGACCCCTTAGGGTAGGAATTAAACAGTTTAGAATTAGAGAGATAGAATAAAAGAGGACCAATAGTTGAATAGGTGAGAAGAAGAACAGGAAGATGAAGACGAAGAAGGAAGAGAGAGAGAGAGAGAGAGACGAGAGAGAGAGAAGAGAGAGAGAGAGAGAGAGAGAGAGAGAGAGAGAGAGAGAGGAGTGGGTGAGGGGATGGTTAGTAAAAAAACAATCCTAGATAAATAGCAGCCAGGTCATCGTTTGCAACACACCTAAAAAGTTATCGTACAAAAACTTTAACGCGGTAATAAGCCTTATCCCTAAGGATTTGGAACTGATTCTAACTGCAACATATCTTTTATAAAGGATAAGCTGTTGTTCAATAATATAATAAAAGACAATTCTTGTTCAAACCTGAAAACACTTCCGTTTTTTTGTTAATTTTTACTGTTTGTTTATTATGATTCATTTCACCTTTAATGTTGTTATCATGGTTAGGAAATCTCCTTTACTACATTCCGTTATGAACCCGTAAACATATTCGCAACAACATTCCGCGACCCCCCTAAATCAAAAAGGTTACATAAAAGTGTTTTCGTTAGCACCAAGTTTACGGTAACGATTTTTAGGGCTCATGGTTAAAGTGAGAATAAAACAAGAACTAAAATAAATAAGCACAAAAAAATAACTCAAAGAAAAAAAAAACGGGGAAAATTCTGGTTTACTAAACAAACAAAATTTATTATAGGATTGTTTATGTTTTATTTCCTGTCTTCAAATTTTACGCTACTGTTCTACTAACCACCCAAGAAATATCTAAAATCCGGAATCTAGCAAAGCATTTTATTCAATGAATGAAAATAGCTACTGTTGAATTGGTTTAGAGATTTTTCGTAATCACAGATTGTATAAAATGAATCAGATGTAAGTCAAAATAATTTCCTAAATAATGATTTGAATTCCTCTCTACGCAAAATAAAACCGTCTTAGAAATTTAGATTATAACCCCATGAGGCTCAATTTACACATAGTAAATTCATACCCAGTTGTTTAGTTTGCTTACGTATTTTATAAATAGCTTTTCGGATATTAAAAATCTTGAATCGGAAAAAAAAACAGTTCAGTTATGTGTGTGAAAGAAATGGTCAAGGTGTGTGTAAAGACCCTTGAAAAAAAAAAAAAAAAAAAAAAAAAAAAAGGTATGGGGATAAATATTTTTGGTCAATCTCAATCAAACAGCTTTTCATTATAATAATTATTTTGCTGTGTAAAAATTCCTC
>CM042138.1:103831847-103879811 GCA_023376005.1 Doryteuthis pealeii | reverse complement strand
ACACGCTGTCATCTTTGCATCCCGTGAATGAAAACTAGGTTCTCATTGGTAGCCAAAATAAAATGCCGGTAAGACATGATTCATAATTGGCTGACCAATCAGAGTTGTTCAGGTTTACAATTTTCGTCGATAAAAATATCGGATCGAGACTGTTAAACCATAAAAGAAAGGAGACGGGACCACCCGAGTAAACTACAGAAGGAAATCTTTGCCGCTGAAGCATATCTTACTGATAATAGATCTTATCAATGATGAAAAAACCCAAGGAAAGAAGTTAATACAGTCCAGACGACCATGCGCCAAAAACTTCATGCTATAAAGCAAATGCCAGCCAATTCCTTTCCGGCGTCTTTTCTTCTACTCCTAAGACTACGAAAGTTATTCATTTTTTTTTGTATAAAGGCCTACACATCAATTGCAATAAAACATATTGTTATTGTTAACGTTCTTGGAGTTGCCAACGTCTCGGTAAGTTCATTTCTATCAACCTCCGATCCGTCACGAACCAGTTGTGTTGATCCACCTTCTGCTGATCTGAAAACACACGTTGGACACACAAAGCATTAATGAAGCAATTAGTTGGAAAAACGCATGTGATCAACCCAATGATAGGACCAAACTTTGGATGTTTACAACGTAAATGGCCGTACGGCTGCTATTTTTGTCCCGGTGCTCCTTTCAAGGTTTGTTCAAAACAACCACGACGTATCTCAAACCAGTTGTTTCTTAAGGGTTTTGCATATTGTCCTATCGAATACGAATAATTTTTTAAACAGGTCTATCTGACCCATAGAAGGAACCCTAATAGTTTATTGTCGCTTTCAGAGTGGACCTGGGAGTAATGACAACGAAGGAGTACTGTCAAAATATTTTCATTAGACAATTCTTTTTTCTTCCTTTGTTTGTTAAATTCATGTTTAAATTTGTAACGGTAGCATTTATTTTTAATGCCACGGCACAATTTTGCCCCGTTCATGTGGAAGAAGGAAGACAAGGATTCCCTAGCACACTGTTTGGCTGATATGTTTGGCTAATAGATGGCTGCTGGCCTAATTCAAAGAAATAATCGATGAGAAGAAAATATGGTTTTGTGGTGTTGACAAGCAGATGTTTTAGGGCGTTAAAGCGTGGATGGTTATTCCTGGGACGTGTCACGGGCCGTTTACTTTAACCACCTATATTGGTGGCTCGCGCGGAAAAGAATTCAAGAAAGGAAAGGAGATACAGGGCTTTATTCACGGTCATAGCCACACGTTGTAATGAAATTCTCCTGTCAGTAGTAGTGTCTGGTCCCAGTTTAAACCTAAGTTTGAACAACCGAAAGATTATCTTGGGCGTCGGAAGTGGTCCTTTCCTGCACATGCTTGGAGGGTTCTTCCGGTCTGAATCTCTGGGAGATTGTTATTTTTAATTTTTTTATTTTAATCTCCACTGTTTTGTGCGAAAATTTTTGACTTCAGTGTGTTACGTTTTGGTAGCGTTGTCCCATTTAACGACAATTCACCATTTTGCCACCGTTGGGAGTCAAAATAGAATTGTCTTCTTTTTACATTAAGGAGGGGCTTTCCCACGTCACGTGTCATTTTTGCGTCCACATAATAGAGTGAACCTTAGAATATCCCTCTTTTACGAACACGACGTTGGAAGCGACAGACGTAGTCGTTCGTTTGAAGCGACAGACGTAGTCGTTCGAGAAGACCAAATACAGGAACAGTTGTCTGTATTTCTCATTTAAAGAGAAGAAAAAAAAAGAAAAAAAAAGAAAAAAAGAGAAAAGTTTGTTTCTGTGAGTAACTCTGTTGAGGGTTGAGCAGTCAGAGTGCACAGTGAACAATGCGTGGAAAAAAAATTTACAATAGGTAAAGATAATGTGAGGAGGGTTAACACACGAGGTAAATTTCAAACAAGAATTATACGAACTGATTAGTTTACAAGAAAGGTTAAAAGAAGCGGCGAACAAATCTTGGGTGGAAGTGGGTGGAGTTTGAGCTCCTGCTGATGTCACATTGAATATTTTATTAATAGAAATTATGAGCTTACAAAATATCCAACAAACTTAATATTGATTTTTTGTAGAGAGTTTCCCAGTCTTAATGTCTATAATTAAAAGAGTGTTTCCTTTTTAGATACGTTGTAAACAAGTTCCATTGCTTTTAATGTTTAAATTATAAATGAGTTTGTTTCTTTTAAAATGTTATATTGAGAAAGTTACTAAAGGTACACAAGTTGTATTCCTTTTTTTGGTTTGTATACAGCACGAGTAATTATTGTGCAACCATTTGAATTTATTGTACAAAACAAATGCCTTTTGTTGCGATTATTTTCCTTACTGCCACGCCTTTCCGTTAGGCAGCTAGGTGTCGTTGCGACGGTAGTATAAAAGGCTGTACCGCCAAAGTCAAATCCCTTTTCTTTGACTCTCAGCGTCAGAGGTAACACACCAGTGTCTCCTGTCCATTAGGGCAGGGGGATTCACCCACCACAGGCATTCCGTATACCTGTTCACGAGAGCTTCTTCATCCCCGGCTTCACGGAGGTCACACGTACTAGTTGCGTCTTTTTGTTACAGGACAGGCGGCTTAATCCCCGCCACTGGCATTCCGTGTACCTGTTACACGAGGACCTTTCATTTTTATCGCTATCAGTAGCCTTAAGGACTATCTAACAAATACTCTTTCTAAATTAGGACATATATTCTATACACATATTTTCTTTTGTATTCTTCTTTTTCTGTTTTGTATGATTTCTGTGAGTTTGCTCAGACAATAAAGTCTCCGTTATTTCTTTCGTTGGAGTTGTTCTCTCTCATTATATTTATACGTTGAGGAAATGATAGTCAACAACCATCATTTATCAATATTTTGATTTACCAAACGTTTATCTTATTTCTTTGTATTTTCTCCAGTAATTTAATGCTTTTTAAATTTTAATTGGTACCCTTGTTCATTTACGCCGGTTTTATCTGGAAGTAGTTAAAATTTCGACAGTGGCAACAAAAAAGCGTATTTTCGTGTTTTTGGACTATATACAGACAGTCTCCGGGTCGTTGTCGTATCAGGCTGCTGTATGGCTGCACCATTCTGGACCCTAACTAAGTGACTAAGAATTAAACTAGATGGGAGCTGCACAAGAATGCTGCGGGTGATCTTGAACAGACGTGGAAACAACACCCCACGAGAAAACAGCTGTACGGTCACCTGCCACATATCACCAACCATCCGAGTAAGGACGACAAGACACGCGGGACACTGCTGGAGAAGCAGGGGCGAACTCATAGCGACGTCCTACTGTGGAAGCCAACACATGGACACGCCAGTGTGGGGCCGACCAGCAAAGACGTACATTTATCAGCTCTGTTGTGGATACAGGATGCCGCCATAGAGGACCTCTCGAGAATGATGAGCGATAGGGACGGATGGAGAGAGATTTCATAGATATCGCGCTGACAGCGCGACATGATGATTGATGATGATGACTATATACAAGTAAGCACGAGTGAGTACTCAAGCCAGGACTTGTTGTTGAAATCCTTTCATTTGTCATTTTATTTTTGGCTGTGCATATCAATATAACCCATTTTATTGTAATGGTTTCCACGTAATATTGTTTTTGTGGGGATTAATAAAAATAAAAAATAAACCAAATAAAATAAATAAAAACACAATTAAATCAAATAAAAAAAAATATATAGAAGACAAAAAAAGTAACAATCTCCCAGACGGCCTCAACCGGAAAACCATTGGTGCATGTGCAGAACCCCCCCCCGAATCCTACCGCCAAAAAAGGAATATCTTGCCTTTTACCCAAGACTTTGAAAGAAACTACCTATTGACTGCCGGAAATATTCCCCTTCAAGAAATAGTGTGAATCAACGAATAAAAGTCTTACCCTAAAGTTATCCTTATCTCTGTTCCTTTCGCTTCTATTCCAAAATTCCCTTCAGGCTTTACCAGCCCACAATAAGGAAAAAACAGTTATAGAGCGAGCTTAAAACCGCATAGAACTGACAACCAACGAATCCCATACCCCCACCAAAAAAAAAAAAAACAATAAAAAACAAACAAAACCCCAACAAAAACAAAAATAGACAACCAACAAACAAACACAGATTTAAAAAAAACAAAAACAAACAACTTAAAAAAAAATTCCTAGCAGTAAAAAAGCACAATTCATAAATTCTAAAAATAGACCGAAGTCTGACAAACCGTCGCTAAATCCCGATTCACAAACCAGACAGTTAACGGACATACCAACCTGACCCTAGGGGTAGGAATTAACAGTTTTAGAATTAGAGAGATAGATAAAAGAGGAACCAAGTTGAATAGGGTGAGAAGAAGAAACAGAATGAAGACGAAGAAGCAGAGAGAGAGAGAGGAGAAGAGAGGAAGAGAGAGAGAGAGAGAGAGAGAGAGAGAGAGCAGAGAGAGAGAGAGAGAGGAGTGGGTGAAAGGGAGATGGTTAGTAAAAAAAAAATCCTAGATAAGTAGCAGCCAGGTCATCGTTGACAACACACCTAAAAGTTATCAGTACAAAAAATTTACGGACGGTAACTAAGCTTATCCCCTAAGGAACTTTGGAACTGATCTACGCAACATATCTTTTATAAGGATAAAGCTGTTGTTTCAATAATATATATAAAAGACAATTTTTGTTCAAACTTGAAACTTCTTTGTTAATTTTTTACGTTTGTTTTATTGATGATTTTCATTTCACCTTTAATGTTGTTATCATGGAGTTAGCGGAAATCTCTTTACTACATTCCGAGAACCGGCTAAACATTAATCGCAACAACATTCACGCGACCCCAAAATCAAAAGGTTACATAAAAGTGTCTTTCCGTTAGCACCAAGTTACGTACAGATTTTAGGCTCATGCCGTTAAAGTGTAGATAAAACAAGAACTAAAATAAATAAGCACAAAAAAATAAACTCAAAGAAAAAAAAAAGGGAAATTCTGGTTACTACAAAACAAAATGTTATTATAGGATTGTTATGTTTTATTTTCCTGTCTTCAAAATATTTTACGCTACCTGTTCTACTAACCACCCAAGAATATCTAAACCCGGATCTAGCAAAGCATTTTATTCAATGAATGAAAATAGCTACTGTTGATTGGTTTAGAGATATTTCGTTTAATCACAGATTTGTATTAAATGAATCAGATGTTCAGTCACATAATAATTCTAAATAATGATTTGAATTCCTCTCTACGCAAATAAAACCGTCTTTAGAATTTAGATTTTATAACCCCATAGGCTGCATTTACACATAGATAAAATTTTCATACCCAGTTGTTTAGTTTGCTTACGTATTTTATAAATAGCTTTTCGGATATTAATCTTTTGAATCGGAAAAAAAAACAGTTTCAGTTATGTGTGTGAAGAATGTCAAGGTGTGTCGTAAAGACCTTGAAAAAAAAAAAAAAAAAAAAAAAAAAAAAAGGTATGGGATAAATAGTTTTGGTCAATCTCATCAAACAGCTTTTCATTAATAATAATATTTGCTGTAAAAATTCTCCTAGATTACAATCCTCAAATTTAATAATAATAAAAAAGAAATAAAAAAACTTAATCTAATAATAGTTGAACATACTAAAATATATGTTTAAAGAAATGATTTTTAAAAAAATGTAGCTAAGTTTTTTCCTTTTTATTTCTTGATTTTTTAGACCTCTATAAAGGGGAGCCTACTCTATTATGAATAAATATCCAGAAGATAATTAAAAGAAGTCAGGGCATTTCACACTGAGATAAACACGTTTTATTTATATTTTTATTATCTCGTGTTATTTGTAGAGAAAATTGGATAATGACGTCTTCAGTGAGGACACAAAGATAATAATAATCATTATTCATTATAATAATTACTTAAAAAAAAAAAAAACCATAACAACGTTGTACAGTAGGAAAAGGTCGCAGCATTGGAGGTACAACTGTCATTCCCATGATTCCTTGCGAACCGGTGTTAATCGGTATTGGCACCATGGACCACCAACACGGAGGATGATTGTGGCGAAAACGCCGAAAAAAGTTTACCGGCTACACGAAGTACAAGAACATAAAGATAACCGCTCCACTTGGATGATTATTGATAATAAAGTCTATGATAATTACCGAATTCCTGGATGAGGTGAGTTTTAGCAAATATATCTATTTACCTGTCGACCGAAGAAGCGGTGTTATGCTGTATAAATGCATGGGCATGCCGATACTTATTCATTTTTTTTTGTGATTATAGATTTATAAAAAAAAAAAAAAAAGAAAAAAAGAAAAAAAAAACCACAAGAAAAAAAAAAAAAAAAAAGAAAGAAAAAGATCTACACAAGCATTTTTGATCCTGAAATATATTTTAGTACGAAAAAAAAAATCAAAGTTGTATGACTATTCTTTCATTAGGTTTTAATTTTAATTTCCAAGAATCAACAGAATTAATATTTAAACTATTCCATATTTTGATACATTTTTTTGGATTTCTAGTTAACTGTATCTTTTCGGCAAATAATGATGATGATAATAATATCTAGACTGACCGCACTCAAGAAATATCTTGACAGACAGACCGCACTTCGCCAACCCGAGCTTACCTGGAAAAGGTTGATTTTAGTTTAAGGAGAATCGTAACTTTTTTTTTTCTCGCTATATATGATTAAAAAGTGAATAAATATCCAACGTAGGTTTAATTTTTAATGTCCACCTGAAATATTCCAGTGAAAGTGAAAGAAACGATTCTTCTTAAAATTTTGATAGACAAAGAATATGTTCACTAAAAACTGTTACATAAGCCGGATGTTTGTGCGAGGCGCGTACTCGTACTCACATTCTTCCTTTCTTTCATCAACTCCTAATATTAATCTATTTTCTTACTATTTTTTTCATTCTTTTTTGTCATTGGTAAAAATTTAGGAGTTAAAAAAGGGAGTAGATTGTTTTTGTTTGTACGAATCGTATATCCATACTAAAAAAAAACCCCCAAAAAACAAACAAAACCACCCACCCCCATAAAAAAAACCCTCAAATCGATCACTTTTTCTTAAAGAAAACTAGAAATCCACTATTAAATATTGTTCATTAGCATTCTTCTTAAAGACAAAAAAAAATATTCTAAGTCCTATTCATTAATTTTTTCATTAGCAAAAAATGGTTTGTCAAAACTTTTGAAGAAAAAATAACGACGGTGGGTCTTTGATGAATTAATTTTTATTTTATGTTAGTCTTATTTTAACACGGAGATTTTCAAAGGACTGTGTATTGTGTACAGCTGTACACAGATGTTTTAAGTGTTTTACAATTATTAAACGTATTAGATTTTTATATTGACTAGAAACTTTTGGGAATAAAAGTACCACCCACCGGGTCACTGGAAAAGATCACGTATATCTGTCGTTTGAAGTGAAACTAAGTCATCCTTTACCTTTGAACTTCCAATTTTCATTTATTTTCTTTATATATTTTGATTTTGATTTAAATGAATTTTTGGAAGTGCACACGTTGAATTGGATATAATTTTTAATCTGCTTCAATAGTGAATATGAATGTGTAGATAAAAACTCCCTTTTTACTTAGTTTTATGTATGGATCTTAGATATTTTGTTCTTTTTTTTTAATTATATTTTTTTTTGTTATTTTAAATTTCAATTTGTTATTGATTTTAGTGGAAGTGCTTACTATTTTACTTAATAATGTCTGTGGTATTGAAATCTAGTACAAATTTGGTAGCTACAATTAAGGAAGGTGTTTTTGTTCGATTCATTTTGGAAGATTTAACCAATTTTATTGGAAATGAATTGGTTGTATTAATTACTAATTAATTTTTGGATTTGAGTACGCCAGGAAGTAGGTATTGGAAAATACCGACCCCCACCCCAAATAGAGCATATCCCCAAATAAAGGGGTCAACATGTGCCCCTTCTGTTAGTTGCTACATCGTAGTATTTATTAAGGATTGCAAGTCATCCGATATACGTGACTGACCTGTTAACAAATAGATGCCTAGTGTTATATTTATTGTTATTGTATATGGTTATATTTGCTGAGCAAGAGTGTAGATTTCTCCCTACTCAAATTTTGGATTTGTCTTTATTAATATTCATATATTCATCTATTTATTTATTTGTATATTTGTATATATTTATTTGTATGTATCAGATGCTAAAAAACATCTCCTTGGTCTAGCGCTATTGAAAAGGGGATAGACTCCCTCGCTGACTGGTTGATAGGCCGCCCCGTCGACTTATATATATATATATTTATATATATATTAGGTACCACCAATTTTCCCTGTGAAAATTTACCCCCATATGTTTAACACAATGAAACTTGTATAAAGGTTAATATTATCTTGAAAATTTTTTGTCCGTTCGAAAGAAGAAACATAAAAAAAAAACTCCTGATATTTGTAGATTTATATATTGTATATTTAAATTATATTTATTTATATATTTACTTGTATATACATTTACACACACACACACACACACACATATATATATATATATATAATATATATATATATATATATATATATATATATATATATATTATTAAGTTAAGTTAGTGGAGTGGTGTATTGTTGTATCAATTGGACAGCAAGGGAATCTATCCACTTCTCACTAGCACTTGACCGGGGAGATTTGTTTTTGCATCTGAAATGAGTGTCACACCTCCCATCAGCTCCTCACTTACTGCACAGATCCAAGCTGTGCTACTCATGCACTGAGTTGGTACAATAGTAGTCATTTAGTAACTTGCCCTCTATCAACAATTGTTTACAATATACTGAATACATTCACTGCAGAGGATAAGCACCCCCCCTAGAGGTTTTCTTGTTATGGCCACTAAACTGCATCTGGTGTGTGTTGAGTCACTTCTATGTGGCCATTACTGCCAGGTCCCCTCTTACCCAAAACTGGTAGAACATGTAAGTCTCATTTATGGGTCAAATAGATCTGCTTGAAAATTATTCATATTGATAGAAATACTTGATACCATATAACTGTGTGCAGACAAGTTATTATTATATTATTATATACAAATAGTTACTATGAAACCATTAATGTGTATAAATTATTAGTATTTGATAGTAATACTTGAAACCATAGAATTGTGATTATTAGGTATTGATATAATACTTGACCATAGAATTGTGTATAAATGATTAGTATTTGATAGTAATACTTGAAACCATAGAATGTGTATAAATTATAGTATTTTGATTAGTAATACTTGAAACCATAGAATTGTGTATAAATTATTAGTATTTGATAGATGATACTTGAAACCATAGAATTGTGTACAAATTATTAGTATTTGATAGTAATACTTGAAACCATAGAATTTGTATTATAAATTATTAGTTATTTTATAGTAATACTTTGAAACCATAGAATTGTGTTACAAATTATTAGTATTTGATAGTAATACTTGAAACATATAACTGCCAAATTATAGTATTCGATAGTAATACTTGATAACCTATAACTTGCAAACAAGTGGTATTATTATTTAAATAGAATAATTACTGAAACCATATTATTAATTATATATTAAACTGTTTATTATTCCAAATGATTACCATAAGTTATTTGAAATTATGTTTGCATTTGTAAACCAACCAACCAACCAACCAGTCAAGATCATTTACTAAACTTTTATTAGAGAATATTGTATATATTATTTTTTAACTGTAATTAAAGATATTCACAGGCATGATCTCACTCTCAGATTATTTTTTTTCCTAAAACTGGCAAAAAGATTAAGGATTTGATTACAAAGTGCATAAATATTGGGACAGATAAATGTCATGTGTCACATGACTACTACAGAAAATAGAAAAAAAAGCCTTCCTCATATAGATGTGTTGATCTGGTTAACAAATTATCTAATTGATTCCATCATAGCAGCTTATTTTTTAGACTTGGTAACCACAAAGGGCTCTTCATCTATGATTTTCATTTTGATGAAGGCCTTTTGATTTTGTCACAATTCATTTGTAGCCAATTATTGAAAATTTTGGTATCTCACCCTTTTCAGTGAACTTAGAATACGATGACTGTATCTCTGCAAAGGGTAAAAAAAAAAAAAAAAATGCGTTGTCCTGTACAAATTGTGTATGAATAATTAGTATTAGATAGGAATACTTAAACTATATAACTGTATGTAAAACAAATGATTATAATTATTAAATAGGAATAGTTACTTAAAAACTATAATTTTTTGAAAAAAGACTTGTTATTGAATTTGGTATTTCACTCTGTCTACAGAGCTTAGAATACACTGACTGTATCCCCTGCAGAAGGGTAAAAAAACAGGGTTGCCCTCTACAGATTGTTTGCTTGGAATATTTGAAACCATATAACTGCAAATTATTAGTATTTCATAAGATACTTGAAACCATATAACTGTGTGCAATTATTGTATTAAGAAGGAATACTTGGAAACCATATAACTGCAAATTATTAGTATTAAGATAGGAATACTTGAAACCATATAACTGCAAATTATTAGGTATTTAGTTAGAATACTTGAAGCCATATTAACTGCAAATTATTAGTTATTAGTTAGAAATACTTGAAACCATTAACTGAGTGCAAACAAATGATTATCATTAAATAGAATAGTAACTTAACTATAATTTTAAAAAAAAAGGCTGATTTTAATTGAATAATCAAATATGGGTTGACCTGCTTGTAAAACCAACCAGGTTAGAATTCAGATTTTTTTTTCTCCTAGACTGGTTGCCATATCAACAACTGTATCAGTTGGATTACTACCAAAATTCAATTTAATGCTTCTAAATTTAATTCTCTATAATACTTACCCCCCTCTCCATGATTTGAATCCGGTTGCCATTTCCATATCCTATGACTATAACCATTACTAATTTAATCTATAGCTTTATAGATCTAACAGTTTAAAGTAGGAGAAAAATTAAACTTTGGCTTATTCAATCATTAAAATTTATCTCGGTGTAAATAAATCTGTCATCATTAAAATACCTTTAAATATCTGAAAGAATAAATCAATTTTTAAAATTCAATCCTTCAGGAAAATGGACAATGTTTTGGTTTTATTGTCTTCTCTAATTTCTTTTATAACTGATTTTATTTGTAAAATCTTTAGATTGGTAATAATAAAATAGGTAGAATATTATAAGGTTTGGTTTGTTTTTGTTTGTTTTACGGGCATATCAAACTCAGTGGGTCATTTAATGCTGATAAAAAGTTTTGAAATAAATTCATTCTTAATGGATACTCAATTTTTTTATAAACACATTTTTCTATTTAAGCATAGATGGGGACCCTAACAGGTACTACCACTCCGGGTCAGAATGGACTGGGAGCAATGGTGATGAAGAGTGCTCCACATTCTCCATAACTGGAACCTCACATCAGATAGAGGTTTTACTTTAATGTCATTCCAGGACACAAAAGACCTCAGCCACTGCTTTTAGCACCCATATGATAAAAAGGGTTGGGCTTGCCATGAGGACAATATGGTTGGGGCAATCATATTAGGTGCTAGGTCCTTGACTGACCAGCAATAGACTGCCCGTCTAGCCTAATTAAGGGTCTAAGTGGAGTGTTGCATGTCATAGACTGTCATCCACCAGGATTCCGTCCTAAGCATCATGGGTCGCCATCCACCATCAACAGTTGCGGCGCATTGGGGGATTTACCCTTCTGCAGAGGTGCAGTTTGGTATATTCTAAAGCCCCACCCAACAGGGTTTGGGTAGAATATAATAAACTCTAGGCATTATTACATTTTTTCAGATTACTTTTTTTAGAGGAGCACCTGGTGTAACGTTTATTGTTATAAGGAAATAGGATCTGAGACATTGAGTTCAAATCTTTGGATGAATCTGTTGTGTTTCACTTTGAGCTAATTGCCCTTGGGAAGGCTACCAATCCATCTGCTTCTCCTTTTTTTAGCTATGGTTAGGCAACCGTCATGGTTGAATGAAATCTGAAACCAAACCAAACCAAACCAAACTAAACTAATGAATCAAAGTTTGGCATTAAAAATGACCCTTAAGGATTTAAATGCCATTAAACAAATAATCCAAATCAGGACTGCATTCAATATGAAATTTGATGCATGCAAGTCTTGCTTTTAAGAATTAAATATATAGAATTAAAAAGTGAGGTGTCTGTGGTGTAATGGTTATTTTATAGGGAAATGGATATGTGAGATCCAATCCTGGACAAGGCTGTTTGGCATTTCACATAGCGCTAATACCCTTGGGGAAATGTATGAATCCAACTATTCTCCCTCCAGCTATGGGTAAATAGTAAGGTAGACTTGGCTCTTTAACCTTAGTATGGCAACCTGTTTCCAATTCTTTTAATGTTTCTAGATTGACAAATCAGAGCATTATCAAGAAATACAAGACTTAATAAAGTGAGATTCTTCAAGGCATTCTCAAACAATTATTATTAGTTATTAAGTTTAATGGCAAATATGTAAAGGCTATATATTCTCATCACTGGTATGCCACAAAGTTTATCAGGAAAAAGAGGTAGTGAGTGATCACTTATTCAGAGATGCTGATAGATACGCATCCCCTGACACACAAAAATCTAAAAGGATGCAGTAAAATCGTATCCATTTGCTTCCAGTGTTTTTCTTTTTTCTCTCACCCATTTAAAGCTAACTGTAAATACATTTCAAGTTTCTTTAGAAACTAATTACATAGGATAGGCTACAATGGTAGGAGTTATATGGCTTCAGTTGGACCCATAAATTTTCCCAGGACTCATTCAAAAGCAAATATGTGTATCTTGGAGATGCACTAATCAAAACCCTATCAGGCATCACTGCTTATACAAATCACTCTCCCATAATTACCTTTACCTAGGTAAGAACAGTGAAGCTATTTCTTCCCGGGAATCAATCTGATATTTTATTACATGAAAATGTTAAAGGCAGAAATTCAGAAGAGGCTTTTTGGAATTTATAAAGTTTGAATCTGTCATCACTTGAACTGATATCTGGTTTTTGTTTATGCCGGAATTTTTTCATTGGAACCAATGATGGTTGAAGTGCCCCATAAACTGATTTGGAATTCTTTAATGACTGACGATAAATGGGTCTTTCTTAGCAACCTTTTTTTTTTTATGAACAATTAAACTGTCTAAAAAAACATCATTCATAAAAAATACTAAAATTTTAAACTCTTCTCAAAGTGTCTGTAACTTTATTTGCTCCCCTCAATAAACTCTAATTATCATACTTAAAACTGTTATAAAATATTGCACCAATTCATTTTCTATATTCAAGAATTTTAAAATGAATAGCACCTATAAAAAAAACACACAAAATTCAAACAGATTCTTAAATGACACTCATTTCCTTTTTAAGAGTTTTAAGTATGATAATTAGAGTTTAATGAGGGGAGCAATAAAGTTACAGACACTTTGAGAAGATTTAAATTTTAGTATTTTTATGATGATGTTTTTTTAGACAGTTTAATTGTTCATAAAAAAAAAAAAGGTTGCTAAGAAAGACCCAATTTATCGTCAGTCATTAAAAAGAATTCCAATCAGTTTATGGCACTCACCATCATTGGTTCCATGAAAAAATTCCTGGCATAAACAATAAACAGATTATCAATCAGTGATGACAGATTCAACAACTTATAAATTCAAAAAGCCTCTTCTGAAATTTCTGCTTTAACATTTCTATGTAATAAAATATCAAGATTGATTCCGGAGAAATAGCTTCACTGTTCTTACCTAGGTAAGGTAATTATGGAGAGTGATTTGTATAAGCAGTGATGCTGATAGGTTTGATTTAGTGCATCCTCAGATACACATATTTGCTTTGAATGAGTCCCTGGAAAATTTATGGGTCCAACTGAAGCCATATAACTCCTACCTTGTAGCCTATCCTATGTAATTAGTTTCTAAGAAACTTGAAATGTATTTACAGTTAGCTTAAATGGTGAGAGAAAAAAGAAAAACACTGGGAAGCAATGGATACGATTTTACTGCATCCTTTTAGATTTTTGTGTGTCAGGGATGCGTATCTATCAGCATCTCTGATAAGTGATCACTCACTACCTCTTTTTCTGATAAACTTTGTGGCATACCAGTGATGAGAAATATAGCCTTTACATATTTGCCATTAAACTTAATAACTAATAATAATTGTTTGAGATGCCTTGAAGAATCCTCACTTTATTAAGTCTTGTATTTCTTGATAATGCTCTGATTTGTCAATCTAGAAACATTAAAAGAATTGGAAACAGGTTGCCATACTAAGGTTAAAGAGCCAAGTCTACCTTACTATTTACCCATAGCTGGAGGGAGAATAGTTGGATTCATACATTTCCCCAAGGGTATTAGCGCTATGTGAAATGCAAACAGCCTTGTCCAGGATTGGATCTCACCATATCCATTTCCTATAACAATAACCATTACACCACAGACACCTCACTTTTTAATTCTATAAAATTTAATTCTTAAAAAGCAGACTTGCATGCATCAAATTTCAATATTGATGCAGTCTGATTTGGATTATTTGTTTAATGGCATATTAACTCCTTAAGGGTCATTTAATGCCAAACTTTGATTCATTAGTTTAGTTTGGTTTGGTTTGGTTTGGTTTCAGAGTTTTCATTTCACCATGACGGATTGCCTAACCATAGCTAAAGGAGAACAGATGGATTGGTACCTTTCCCAAGGGCATTAGCTCAAAGTGAAACACAAACAGATTCATCCAAGATTTGAACTCATGTCTCAGATCCTATTTCCTATAACAATAAACGTTACACAGGTGCTCCTCCTAAAAAAAAGTAATCTGAAAAAAATGTAATAATGCCTAGAGTTTATATATTCTACCCAACCCTGTTGGGTGGGGCTTTAGAATATACCAACTGCACCTCTGCAGAAGGGTAAATCCCCCCAATGCGCCCAACTGTTGATGGTGGATGGCGACCCATGATGCTTAAGGACGGAATCCTGGTGGATGAACAGTCTATGACATGCAACACTCCACTTAGACCCTTAATTAGGCTAGACGGCAGTCTATTGGCTGGTCATGTCAAGACCTAGCACCTATATGATTGCCCCAACCATATTGTCCTCATGGCAAGCCCCAACCCTTTTTATCATATGGGTGCTAAAAGGCAGTGGCTGAGGGTCTTTGTGTCCTGGGAATGACATTAAAGTAAACTCTATCTGATGGTGAGGTTCCAGTTATGGAGAATGTGGAGCACCTCTTTCATCACCATTGCTCCCAAGTCCATTTCTGACCCGGAGTGGTAGTACCTGTTAGGTCCCATCTATGGCTTAAATAGAAAAATGTGTTTATAAAAAAAATTGAGTATCCATTAAGAATGAATTTATTTCAAAACTTTTATCAGCATTAAATGACCCACTGAGTTTGATATGCCGTAAAACAAAACAAAACAAACCAAACCTATATATATTTCTACCTATTTTATTATTACCAATCTAAAGATTTTACAAATAAAATCAGTTTTATAAAAGAAATTAGAGAAGACAATAAAACCAAAACATTGTCCATTTTCCTGAAGGATTGAATTTTTAAAAATTTGATGTTTATTCTTTCAGATATTTAAAGGTATTTTAATGATGACAGATTTATTTACACCGAGATAAATTTTAATGATTGATAAGCCAAAGTTTAATTTTCTCCTACTTTAAACTGTTAGATCTATAAAGCTATAGATTAAATTAGTAATGGTTATAGTCATAGGATATGGAAATGGCAAACCGAGTTCAAATCATGGAGAGGGTGGGTAAGTATATATAGAGATTAAATTAGAACATTAAATGAATTTGTAGTATCCAACTGATACAGTTGGTTGATATGGCAACCAGTCTAGGAGAAAAAAAAATCTGAATTCTAACCTGGTTGGTTTTACAGCAGGTCAACCCATATTTGATTATTCAATTAAAATCAGCCTTTTTTTTTAATTATTAGTTAAGTTACTATTCCTATTTAATGATAATCATTTGTTTGCACTCAGTTATATGGTTTCAAGTATTTCTAACTAATACTAATAATTTGCAGTTATATGGCTTCAAGTATTTCTAACTAATACTAATAATTTGCAGTTATATGGTTCAAGTATTCCATCTTAATACTAATAATTTGCAGTTATATGGTTTCAAGTATTCCTATCTTAATACTAATAATTTGCACACAGTTATATGGTTTCAAGTATTCTTATGAAATACTAATAATTTGCAGTTATATGGTTTCAAATATTCCAAGCAAACAATCTGTAGAGGGCAACCCTGTTTTTTACCCTTCTGCAGGGGATACAGTCAGTGTATTCTAAGCTCTGTAGACAGAGTGAAATACCAATTCAATAACAAGTCTTTTTTTCAAAAAATGTTATAGTTTTAAGTAACTATTCCTATTTAATAATTATAATCATTTGTTTACATACAGTTATATAGTTTCAAGTATTCCTATCTAATACTAATTATTCATACACAATTTGTACAGGACAACCCATTTTTTTTTTTTTTTTTACCCTTTGCAGAGAATACAGTCATCGTATTCTAAGTTCCACTGAAAGGGTGAGATACCAAATTTTCAATAATTGGCTACAAATGAATTGTGACAAAATCAAAAGGCCTTCATCAAAATGAAAATCATAGATGAAGAGCCCTTTGTGGTTACCAAAGTCTAAAAAATAAGCTGCTATGATGGAATCAATTAGATAAATTTGTTAACCAGATCAACACATCTATATGAGGAAGGCTTTTTTTTCTATTTTCTGTAGTAGTCATGTGACACATGACATTTTATCTGTCCCAATATTTATCACTTTGTAATCAAATCCTTAATCTTTTTCAGTTTTAGGAAAAAAAAAATAATCTGAGAGTGAGATCATGCCTGTGAATATCTTTAAATTACAGCTTAAAATAAATATATACAAAATATTATCCCTCTAATAAAGTTTAGTAAATGATCTTGACTGGTTGGTTGGGTTGGTTGGTTTTACAATGCAAACATAATTTCAAATAACTTATGGTAATCATTTGGAAATAATAATCAGTTTATATATAATTATAATATATGGTTTCAAGTAATTATTCTATTTAATAATAATAACCACTTGTTTGCACAGTTATAGGGTATCAAGTATTACTATCGAATACTAATAATTTGCAGTTATATGGTTTCAAGTATTACTATCAAATACTAATAATTTGTACACAATTCTATGGTTTCAAGTATTACTATAAAATACTAATAATTTATACACAATTCTATGGTTTCAAGTATTACTATCAAATACTAATAATTTGTACACAATTCTATGGTTTCAAGTATTACTATCAAATACTAATAATTTATACACAATTCTATGGTTTCAAGTATTACTATCAAATACTAATAATTTATACACAATTCTATGGTTTCAAGTATTACTATCAAATACTAATATTTATACACAATTCTATGGTTTCAAGTATTACTATCAAATACTAATAATTTATACACAATTCTATGGTTCAAGTATTACTATCAATACTAATAATTTATACACAATTATGGTTTCAAGTAACTATTTGTATATAATAATGATAATAATAACTTGTCTGCACACAGTTATATGGTATCAAGTATTTCTATCTAATATGAATAATTTTCAAGCAGATCTATTTGACCCATAAATGAGACTTACATGTTCTACCAGTTTGGGTAAGAGGGGACCTGGCAGTAATGGCCACATAGAAGTGACTCAACACACACCAGATGCAGTTTAGTGGCATAACAAGAAAACCTCTAGGGGGGTGCTTATCCCTCTGCAGTGAATGTATTCAGCATATTGTAAACAATTGTTGATAGAGGGCAAGTTACTAAATGACTACTATTGTACCAACTCAGTGCATGAGTAGCACAGCTTGGATCTGTGCAGTAAAGTGAGGAGCTGATGGGAGGTGTGACACTCCATTTCAGATGCAAAAACAATCTCCCCGGTCAAGTGCTAGTGAGAAGTGGATAGATTCCCTTGCTGTCCAATTGATACCAACAATACACCACTCCACTAACTTAACTTATATATATATATATATATATATATATATATATATATATATATATATATATAATATATATGTGTGTGTGTGTGTGTGTGTGTGTGTAAATGTATATATAAGTAAATATATAAATAAATATAATTTAAATATACAATATATAAATCTACAAATATCAGGAGTTTTTTTTTTATGTTTCTTCTTTCGAACGGACAAAAAATTTTCAAGATAATATTAACCTTTATACAAGTTTCATTGTGTTAAACATATGGGGGGTAAATTTCACAGGGAAAATTGGTGGTACCTAATATATATATAAATATATATATATATAAGTCGACGGGGCGGCCTATCAACCAGTCAGCGAGGGAGTCTATCCCCTTTTCAATAGCGCTAGACCAAGGAGATTGTTTTTAGCATCTGATACATACAAATAAATATATACAAATATACAAATAAATAAATAGATGAATATATGAATAATTAAATAAAAGACAAATCCAAAATTTGAGTAGGGAGAAAATCTACACTCTTGCTCAGCAAATATAACCATATACAATAACAATAAATATAACACTAGGCATCTATTTGTTAACAGGTCAGTCACGTATATCGGATGACTTGCAATCCTTAATAAATACTACGATGTAGCAACTAACAGAAGGGGCACATGTTGACCCCTTTATTTGGGGATATGCTCTATTTGGGGTGGGGGTCGGTATTTTCCAATACCTACTTCCTGGCGTACCTCAAATCCAAAAATTAATTAGTAATTAATACAACCAATTCATTTCCAATAAAATTGGTTAAATCTTCCAAAATGAATCGAACAAAAACACCTTCCTTAATTGTAGCTACCAAATTTGTACTAGATTTCAATACCACAGACATTATTAATAAATAGTAAGCACTTCCACTAAAATCAATAACAAATTGAAATTTAAATAACAAAAAAAAATATAATTAAAAAAAAAAAAGAACAAAATATCTAAGATCCATACATAAAAACTAAGTAAAAAGGGAGTTTTTATCTACACATTCATATTCACTATTGAAGCAGATTAAAAATTATATCCAATTCAACGTGTGCACTTCCAAAAAATTCATTTAAATCAAAATCAAAATATATAAAGAAAAAAATGAAAATTGGAAGTTCAAAGGTAAAGGATGACTTAGTTTCACTTCAAACGACAGATATACGTGATCTTTTCCAGTGACCCGGTGGGTGGTACTTTTATTCCCAAAGTTTCTAGTCAAATATAAAAATCTAATACGTTTAATAAATTGTAAAACACTTAAAACATCTGTGTACAGCTGTACACAATACACAGTCCTTTGAAATCTCCGTGTTAAAATAAGACTAACAATAAAATAAAAATTAATTCATCAAAGACCCACCGTCGTTATTTTTTCTTCAAAAGTTTGACAAACCATTTTTTGCTAATGAAAAAATTAATGAATAGGACTTAGAATATTTTTTTGTCTTTAAGAAGAATGCTATGAACAATAATTTAATAGTGGATTTCTAGTTTTCTTTAAGAAAAAGTGATCGATTTGAGGGTTTTTTTATGGGGGTGGGTGGTTTTGTTTTTTGGGGGTTTTTTTTTAGTATGGATATACGATTCGTACAAACAAAAACAATCTACTCCCTTTTTTAACTCCTAAATTTTTACCAATGACAAAAAAGATGAAAAAAATAGTAAGAAAATAGATTAATATTAGGAGTTGATGAAAGAAAGGAAGAATGTGAGTACGAGTACGCGCCTCGCACAAAACAAATCCGGCTTATGTAACAGTTTTTAGTGAACATATTCTTTGTCTATCAAAATTTTAAGAAGAATCGTTTCTTTCACTTTCACTGGAAATATTTCAGGTGGACATTAAAAAATTAAACCTACGTTGGATATTTATTCACTTTTTAATCATATATAGCGAGAAAAAAAAAAGTTACGATTCTCCTTAAACTAAAATCAACCTTCTTTCCAGGTAAGCTCGGGTTGGCGAAGTGCGGTCTGTCTGTCAAGATATTTCTTGAGTGCGGTCAGTCTAGATATTATTATCATCATCATTATTTGCCGAAAAGATACAGTTAACTAGAAATCACAAAAAAATGTATCAAAATATGGAAAAAATAGTTTAAATATTAATTCTGTTGATTCTTGGAAATTAAAATTAAAACCTAATGAAAGAATAGTCATACAACTTTGATTTTTTTTTCGTACTAAAATATAATTTCAGGATCAAAAATGCTTGTGTAGATCTTTTTCTTTCTTTTTTTTTTTTTTTTTCTTGTGGTTTCTTTTTTTCTTTCTTTTTTTTTATAAATCTATAATCACAAAAAAAAATGAATAAAGTATCGGCATGCCCATGCATTTATACATATAACACCGCTTCTTCGGTCGACAGGTAAATAAGATATATTTGCTAAAACTCACCTCATCCAGAATTCGGTAATATCATAGACTTTATTATCAATAATCATCCAAGTGGAGCGGTTATCTTTATGTTCTTGTACTTCGTGTAGCCGGTAAACTTTTTTCGGCGTTTCGCCACAATCATCCTCCGTGTTGGTGGTCATGGTTGCCAAATACCGATTACACCGGTTCGCAAGGAATCATGGGAATGACAGTTGTACCTCCAATGCTGCCGACCTTTTCCTACTGTACAACGTTGTTATGGTTTTTTTTTTTTAAGTAATTATTATTATGATAATGATTATTATTATCTTTGTGTCCTCACTGAAGACGTCATTATCCAATTTTCTCTTAACAAATAACACGAGATAATAAAAAAAATATAAAAATAAACGTGTTTATCTCAGTGTGAAATGCCCTGACTTCTTTTAATTATCTTCTGGATATTTATTCATAATAGAGTAGGCTCCCCTTATAGAGGTCTAAAAATCAAGAAAATAAAAAGGAAAAAACTTAGCTACATTTTTTTTAAAATCATTTCTTTAAACATATATTTTAGTATGTTCAACTATTATTAGATTAAGTTTTTTTTTTAATTCTTTTTTATTATTATTAAAATTTGAGGATTGTAATCTAGGAGAATTTTTACAGCAAATAATTATTATTAATGAAAAGCTGTTTGATGAGATTGACCAAAACTATTTATCCCCATACCTTTTTTTTTTTTTTTTTTTTTTTTTTTCAAGGTCTTTACGACACACCTTGACATTCTTCACACACATAACTGAAACTGTTTTTTTTTCCGATTCAAGATTAATATCCGAAAAGCTATTTATAAAATACGTAAGCAAACTAAACAACTGGGTATGAATTTATCTATGTGTAAATGCAGCCTATGGGGTTATAATCTAAATTCTAAGACGGTTTTATTTTGCGTAGAGAGGAATTCAAATCATTATTTAGAATTATTATGTGACTGAACATCTGATTCATTTTATACAATCTGTGATTAAACGAAATATCTCTAAACCAATCAACAGTAGCTATTTTCATTCATTGAATAAAATGCTTTGCTAGATCCGGGTTTAGATATTCTTGGGTGGTAGTAGAACAGGTAGCGTAAATATTTGAAGACAGGAAATAAAACATAACAATCCTATAATAACATTTTGTTTGTAGTAACCAGAATTTCCCCTTTTTTTTTCTTTGAGTTTATTTTTTTGTGCTTATTTATTTTAGTTCTTGTTTTATTCTCACTTTAACCATGAGCCCTAAAATCTGTACGTAACTTGGTGCTAACGGAAAGACACTTTTATGTAACCTTTTGATTTTGGGGGTCGCGTGAATGTTGTTGCGAATTAATGTTTACCGGGTTCATAACGGAATGTAGTAAAGGAGATTTCCTAACTCCATGATAACAACATTAAAGGTGAAATGAATCATCAATAAAACAAACAGTAAAAATTAACAAAGAAGTTTCAGTTTGAACAAAAATTGTCTTTTATATATATTATTGAACAACAGCTTATCCTTATAAAAGATATGTTGCGTAGATCAGTTCCAAAGTTCCTTAGGGGATAAGGCTTAGTTACCGTCGTAAAGTTTTTGTACTGATAACTTTTAGGTGTGTTGTCAACGATGACCTGGCTGCTACTTATCTAGGATTTTTTTTTTTACTAACCATCTCCCTTTCACCCACTCCTCTCTCTCTCTCTCTCTCTCTCTCTCTCTCTCTCTCTCTCTCTCTCTCTCTCTCTCTCTCTCTCTCTCTCTCTCTCTCTCCTTCTTCGTCTTCATCTTCTGTTTCTTCTTCTCACCCTATTCAACTATTGGTTCCTCTTTTATCTATCTCTCTAATTCTAAACTGTTAATTCCTACCCCTAAGGGGTCAGGTGGTATGTCCGTTAACTGTATGGTTTGTGAATCGGGATTTAGCGACGGTTTGTCAGACTTCGGTCTATTTTTAGAATTTATGAATTGTGCTTTTTTACTGCTAGGAAATTTTTTTTTTAAGTTGTTTGTTTTTGTTTTTTTTAAATCTGTGTTTGTTTGTTTGTTGTCTATTTTTTGTTTTTGTTGGGGTTTGTTTGTTTTTTTATTGTTTTTTTTTTTTGGTGGGGGTATGGGATTTCGTTGGTTGTCAGTTCTATGCGGTTTTAAGCTCGCTCTATAGCTGTTTTTTCCTTATTGTGGGCTGGTAAGCTGAAAGGGAATTTTGGAATAGAAGCGAAAGGAACAGAGATAAGGATAACTTTAGGGTAAGACTTTTATTCGTTGATTCACACTATTTCTTGAAGGGGAAATATTTTCCCGGGCAAGTCAATAGGTAAGTTCTTTCAAAGTCTTGGGGTAAAAAGGCAGATATTCCTTTTTTGGCGGTAGGAATTCGGGGGGGGGGGGTCTGCACATGCACCAATGGTTCTTCCGGTTTGAGGCCGTCTGGGAGATTGTTACTTTTTTTGTCTTCTATATATATTTTTTTTATATTTGATTTAATTGTGTTTTATTTATTTTTATTTGGTTTATTTTTATTTTTATTAATCCCCACAAAACAATATTACGTAGGAACCATTACAATAAAATGGGTTATATTGATATGCACAGCCAAAAATAAAATGACAAATGAAAAAGGATTTCAACAACAAAAGTCCTGGCTTGAGTACTCACTCGTGCTTACTTGTATATAGTCCATCATCATCATCATCATGTCGCGCTGTCAGCGCGGATATCTATGACAATCTCTCTCCATCCGTCCCTATCGCTCATCATTCTCGAGAGGTCCTCTATGCAGCATCCTGTATCCACACAGAGCTGATAAATGTACGTCTTTGCTGGTCGGCCCACACTGGCGTGTCCATGTGTTGGCTTCCACAGTAGGACGTCGCTTATGAGTTCGCCCCTGCTTCTCCAGCAGTGTCCCGCGTGTCTTGTCCGTCTTACTCGGATGGTTTGGGTGATATGTGGCAGGTGACCGTACAGCTGTTTTCTCGTGGGGTGTTGTTTCCACGTCTTGTTCAAGATCACCCGCAGCATTCTTGTGCAGCTCCCATCTAGTTTATTCTCTAGTCACTTAGTTAGGGTCCAGATGGTGCAGCCATACAGCAGCACTGATACGACAACGACCCGGAAGAACTGTCTGTATATAGTCCAAAACAACGAAAAATACGCTTTTTTGTGGCCACTGTCGAAATTTTAACTACTTCCAGATAAAACCGGCGTAAATGAACAAGGGTACCAATAAAAAAATTTAAAAAGCATTAAATTACTGGAGAAAATACAAAGAAAATAAGATAAACGTCTTGGTAAATCAAAATATTGATAAATGATGGTTCGGTTGACTATCATTTCCTCAAACGGTATAAATATATTGAGAGAGAACAACTCCCAACGAAAGAAATAACGAGTAGACTTTATTGTCTGAGCAAACTCAACAGAAATCATACA
The DNA here is from genome assembly GCA_023376005.1 of Doryteuthis pealeii. Classification (NCBI taxonomy): domain Eukaryota; kingdom Metazoa; phylum Mollusca; class Cephalopoda; order Myopsida; family Loliginidae; genus Doryteuthis; species Doryteuthis pealeii. The sequence continues at coordinate 103,855,936 of CM042138.1, read as the reverse complement.
AAACAGAAAGAAGAATACAAAGAACATATGTGTATAGAATATATGTCCTAATTAGAAAAGAGTATTTGTAGATAGTCTTAAGGCTACTGAATAGAGAATAAAAATGAAAGGTCCTCGTGTAACAGGTACACGGAATGCCAGTGGCGGGGATTAAGCCGCCTGTCCTGTAAACAAAAGACGCAACTAGTACGTGTGACCTCCGTGAAGCCGGAGGATGAAGAAGCTCTCGTGTAACAGGTATACGGAATGCCTGTGGTGGGTGAATCCCCCTGCCCTAATGGACAGGAGACACTGGTGTGTTACCTCTGACGGCTGGAGAGTCAAAGAGAAAAGGGAATTTGACTTTGGCGGTACAGCCTTTTATACTACCGGTCGCAACGACACCTAGCTGCCTAACGGACAAGGCGTGGCAAGTAAGGAAAATAATCGCAACAAAAGCATTTGTTTTGTACAATAAATTCAAATGGTTGCACAATAATTACTCGTGCTGTATAACAAACAAAAAAAGGAATACAACTTGTGTACCTTTAGTAACTTTCTTCAATATAACATTTTAAAAAGAAACAAACTCATTTATAATTTAAACATTAAAAGCAATGGGAACTTGTTTACAACGTATCTAAAAAGGAAACACTCTTTTACATTATAGACATTAAGAACTGGAAACTCTCTTACAAAAAATCAAATATTAAAGTTTGTTGGATATTTTTGTAAGCTCATATTTCTATTAATAAATATATTCAATGTGACATCAGCAGGAGCTCAAACTCCACCCACTTCCACCCAAGATTTGTTCCCGCTTCTTTTAACCTTTCTTGTAAAACTAATCAGTTCGTAATAAATCTTTGTTGAATTTACCTCGTGTGTTAACCCTCCTCACATTATCTTTTACCTATTGTAAATTTTTTTTCCACGCATTGTTTCCACTGTGCACTCTGACTGCTCAACCTCAACAGAGTTACTCACAGAAACAAACTTTTCTCTTTTTTTCCTTTTTTTTCTTTTTTTTTTCTTCTCTTTAATGAGAAATACAGACAACTGTTCCTGTATTTGGTCTTCTCGAACGACTACGTCTGTCGCTTCCAACGAACGACTACGTCTGTCGCTTCCAACGTCGTGTTCGTAAAAGAGGGATATTCTAAGGTTCACTCTATTATGTGACCAAAAATGACACGTGACGTGGGAAAGCCCCTCCTTAATGTAAAAAGAAGACAATTCTATTTTGACTCCCAACGGTGGCAAAAATGGTGAATGTCGTTTAAAAAATGGGACACGCTATCCAAAAACGTAACAACACTGAAGTCAAAATCCACAAAACAGTGGAGATTAAAATAAAAAAATTAAAAATAACAATCTCCCAGAGATTCAGACCGGAAGAACCCTCCAAGCATGTGCAGGAAAAAGGACCCACTTCCGACGCCCAAGATAATCTTTCGGTTGTTCAAACTTAGGCTTTAACTGGGACCAGACACTACTACTGGACAGGAAGAAATTTCATTACCACGTGTGGCTATGACCCGTGAATAAAGCCTGTATCTTCCTTTTCTTTCCTTGAATTCCTTTTCCGCGCGACCACCAAATATGAGGTGGTTAAAAGTAAACCCCGTGAACACGTCCCAGGAATAACCATCCACCTTTACGCCTAAAACATCTCTTGTCACCCCACAAAACCAATACTTTTCTTCTCATCGATTATTTCCTTTGAAATTAGCCAGCAGCCAATCTTATTAGCCAACATTCAGCCAAACAGTGTGCTAGGGAATCTTGTCTTCCTTCTTCCACATGACGGGGCAAAAATTGTTGCCGTGAGCATTAAAAATAATATGCTACCGTTACAAATTTAAACATGAATTTAAACAAACAAAAGGAAGAAAAAAGAATTGTCTAATGAAAATATTTTGACAGTACTCCTTCGTTGTCATTACTCCCAGGTCCACTCTGAAGCGACAATAACTATTAGGGTTCCTTCTATGGGTCAGATAGACCTGTTTAAAAATTATTCGTATTCGATAGGACAATATGCAAAAAAAACCCTTAAGAAACAACTGGTTTGAGATGACGTCGTGGTTGTTTTGAACAAACCTTGAAAGCAGCACCGGACAAAATAGCAGCCGTACGGCCATTTACGTTGTAAACCATCCAAGTTTGGTCCTATCATTGGGTTGATCACATGCGTTTTCCAACTAATTGCTTCATTAATGCTTTGTGTGTCCACGTGGTGTTTTCAAGATTCACAGAAGGTGGATCAACACAACCTGGTTCGTGACGGATCGGGAGGTTGATAGAAATGAACTACCGAAGACGTTGGCAACTCCAAGAACGTTAACAATAACAATATGTTTTTATTGCAATATGATTGTGTAGCCTTATACAAAAAAAATGAATAACTTTCGTAGTCTAGGAGTAGAAGAAAAAAAGACGCGGAAAGGAATTTGGCTGGCATTTTTGCTTTATAGCATGAAGTTTTTGGCGGCATGGTCGTCTGGACTGTATTACTTCTTTCCTTGGAGTTTTTTCATCATTGATAAGATCTATTATCAGTAAGATATGCTTCTAGCGGCAAAGATTTCTTCTGTTAGTTACTCGGGGTGTCGTCTCCTTTCTTTATGGTTTAACAGTCTCGATGCCGATATTTTTATCGACGAAAATTGTAAACCTGAACAACTCTGATTGGTCAGCCAATTATGAATCATGTCTTACCGCATTTTATTGGCTAGCCAATGAGAACCTAGTTTTCATTCACAGGGATCAAGATTGGACAGCGTGTTCTCGTATCACACTAAGGATAGGAGGGGAAAAAATGAGCTCTTTCATTTCGCTTGGCCTCTGACATTTCGATGTCGACCGGTGCAATTTTTTGGCTTCAGAAAAAAGTTATGAAAGTTTTCCATATCCTTGACGAAAGTAATCCCTGCAATCCTTAACAGCTTTGACAAAACCATCAAATTAGTAACTCCAATGACCTTTGCTTGAATTTGTGAATTCAGTGAGAAGAATTAATCTTTACCCAATATTTTGGTTTTAATATGTTTTTCATTTTAACGAATATACTTCTTTTAACTTACAAAAAGAAAACGGCTTTTCCTTTCTCGTTAATAAGATTTAAATGCCAACAGAAATCCTCGTTGTGTCACTCAAGCAAGACAAACAATTATGCTGGGTACTGCTGGTAAAGTTAGAACAAATTCACCAGTGACGTGCTCCTACACATAAACACATCAGTGTTGACCGACTAGCAAAAAAACTTGCATAAATCTAGGAGTATAGTTGAACAAATGACACAGTAATATTCGCATTTATTATTAGATAAGAGATAGATTTTTTAATGTATATAAAATTGGATGGTTTCTACTTTCAACTTTTGATTTTTAAGTGAAAACGTCTGAAATATTTCTAGGGAGAAACATGGTCAATAGGGTAGGTCGATTTTTCACTTTTTAAAAATATCAAATTGTCCATCTATGCGAAAGTTGTGTGTTATTATACTGAATACTGATACCAAAAATTAGATCTTTCACTTGCACCATTGTTTGAGGAAATGGCATCAAAGATCATCAATTAAAATGCACTAAAAATCCTCGTTTTCTAAAGGCTAAATTTTGCGAAAACGAGGATTTTTAGTGCATTTTAGTAGACGATCTTTGATGTTGTTTCCTCAAACAATGGTGCAAGTAAAAGATCTAATTTTTGGTAACAGCATTCAGCATACTAACACACAACTTTCGCATAGATGGAAAATTTGATATTTTTAAAAAGTGAAAAATCGACCTACCTTAATGGTCAGTGACGATGGAAAATTTTAGGAAAATATTTGTCATTGTTCTATCGAGAAAGTAGTTTGCAGGCCACGTTTTTTAGAAACTTGCACTCTAAACCTATCAATTCTCGTGTTCTTTTTTTATTTTTAGAGGGTGGGGGGTAAGGAATATCATTCTCCCCTTTTCCTCGTGACGTCACCTTACACTCATCGGTATGTATTTTATTTTCTGTTAATCTCAGTATTGTTACTAACAGTTTCTAGCCTATGCAATCTTCAGACATATATATATATATATATATATATATATATATATATATATATATATATATATATATATATATATATATTATTTGATACTGATGATTGAGATTTTAGTTTTCAAAAAATATCACAATGCCTTGAACATTTCCAGGTCAGTTTTTGATATTTTGTAATTTTTCATCTCTTTTTTGAATGCCCACTGCATTAATCGGTTAATATTAAGGTAGTTGTCAGGAAGAAATATATCTAAGAAACACTCACACACACACACACACACACACACACACACACACACACACAAACGTACGTTCGTGCGTGTGTGTGTTTCACAACTTTGAAATAGTTAAAGGGAAATAACTCTTAATAATGAATATAAATAAACTTAGTGGATAGAAAGTATCCAATAAATAAACTTTTTCATTTTCTTCCCTTAGTGTATTTTCCTTAGCACAATTAAAACAATATGCTAAATGTCTCCCAGCCGTGACGTGATCTGTAATGACCTTACACTTGTTCAAGTGATGATTTTGATTCGGACCATATGACCTTTAGGCACCCCTTTTTGATCTCGATTAAGAAAGGACATGTTTTTCATTTAAACCGTCAATATCCGGTTGTTTTAACAGACGATTTTAGATTTTTTTTAAATTATAAAACTAACCCCTAACCCTAACCCCTAATAAACAACCGGATATTGTCGGTGTAAATGAAAAACATGTCCTTTCTTAATCGAGATCAAAAAGGGGTGCCTAAAGGTAAAATGGTCCGGTCATTCTACAATTGTGACTGTGACAAATAAGTTAAGCTTATTGGAAGATATGTACAAAAACGCACACCTGTTAACTGCACACTTCTTTTTAAACCTCCCCCCGCCCCTCAATCGGCTGATTATCAAATTTAGATAGATTTTTCTTGTTTAAATCGATAAAAGATTAAGTTTAGGTATGTTCAAAATAACTAAAGGACGTAATAAAAGAAATTCCATTTTATTTTATTTTAAAAGAATTACCAAAAATCATGGAATTGTCCAATTTTAATGAAATTTTCAATTCTTTATTCATTAATGATTTAATTTTATAATAAAAAGCTTAATTTTTTTTAACTTGAGAAAATTGATTTTATCAATTAAGATTGTAGGGGAGGATAACGTTTAGTCACTTGAATAAAAAAAAACATTTCCAGTCCCTAATTTTTACATTTCTAAGACCACATTAAAAAATAGAAATAAAAAGGGTTTTTTTTAATTCAATACCCCCAAAAAGTTATCTGAAAATTGTTAAGTTATTTTCTTGAAATTCAAAAATAATTTTTGTAGCATGTTTTTTCTTTTCGTAGTTTTAAAAACAGTATTTTCCTTTAAATTGATGCAAACAAGTCTTTTCTCTGATTCAATTGAACTATTTTTATTCTCATAAAAATTTGATAGTGAATTTCAAATGTCAGGAAGGTGACATGTTGTACACAATATTTTTGTCAAGAATAAAGATTTATCTAATCTATCTAAAAATGTATGATTTTTTATTTTGTTGTCATGCAACTCCCCTCAACCATTTTGCCCCACTTAATGATGGTGCAGGTAAATGAGTTTTGCATGTTTTAAACATAATTCCATGCAAAATTAGATTTCATTTACATTTTTATAACGGTTTGTCTATTTGTTCGGATGGATGCCTTATTTTTAAATTTAAAAAAAACGGTAAAATAAAATACAATATAGCTCTTCTAGCTTTTTTTATTGTATTCGTTTTTTGTTTTTTTGTTTTTTTTGTTTGTTTTTTTTTTTTGTGTTTTTTTAATTGTTTTTTTTAGCTTAGTCTTCTAAGGATGTGGTTGATAAAAAGAAAAAAATAGGTTAAACTTCTTTAATAATAAAATTGAAACCCGAAGATTATACTCTTCCACTGGTTTTCCTTTTTTTACCTTTTAGAAGTCCGTCGTAGACGACGATGACGTCACTCCGTGTCTTCAATAGTTATGTACCCTCTGGTGGCTAGTTAGTTCAATTCTGGACTTGTAGATGCGGTCACACATATTGCAAGAGAAATTCCCATCTGCATTTGGTGGTTCATGACGACGAAGACATCGTTGCAGTGCAGCCCTGTTAATCTCAATATTGAGCTGCTCAGTTCCTGTGCGGCACGTGTCTCGCCAACCCTGTCTGTTGGAGGTCAGATCTTCCGGACTTGAAGGTGTGATGGTGAATTTCTTCAGCGTCGTCTTCCACTGTAGTTAATTAATGTAAAAATACTGAATAAATAAATGTTACTGATTAGATAAAGTATTTTGTCTGAATAATACGGTAATATTCGTAGAGTTCCGTCTCGGCCTCCTGCCTCAAAAAACCGCTATCCGGTGGGTGCTGAAAAAAACACCCAGCTATGATTGGTGTCCGTAGCCGAAGCGGTGTCACTTGAAAAAAAAAAACAATTCCCGAAAACCCTATTTTTTAGCGTGTTTTTTTATTGGACAATATTTTTTTCTATGGAGAACCATCAAAATTCATGCATGATTAAAAACAAAAATTTTTAAGTTGATTGAAGATTACGTCACAGTTAAAATTCTTAGTCCCAATTCTTGACCCGAAAGCCCTAAGACAGTAAGACGTCGAATTCCAATACCCTTTTTTTGCTACGTCATCGCTACCTTCCATCACGGTGACCGAGGTAAAGCAAGGACACTGACGTCACGACTCTTTGGGGAAAGGGGGGATTTGAACGAAAACTGTAGTGTTCGGTAGGATTTTAGCCAGCTAGGAATTAGAGTTTTCTCCCTCAGACTGGAACTCACCAACTAATAGCCGGCATTCACTAGGGCTTGCAAGTAAAAAGATAGTAGCTCTAAAAGAAACTTCTAAAATTCGTCAACAGCAGAGGATTTGGGATAGAAATTAATTTCCCCTCAAGTGGACGAAGACGAGCCAGCGAAATTCTACGAGAATATTACAACTTAAACTCAAAATATACGACTCGGAATGACAATAAAAAGATAGCCACCACAAGGTACTCAAAATATACGACATTCAACAACACACGAAATTCAACTTCTAAACTTCAAAGAAACTCAACCTTCAGAGAATTCGACTCAACTCAACTTTATAAGAAATTCACGTCATCTTTAAATGATTCGAAACCATTACAACTTCAGAATACGAACTTTGTTAACTGGATTCTTATCAGATAAGTTTCCGCAAATAACATCAAATTTGCAACTCGCCACCTTTTCATTCCATTCTTCAACCTTATGCTCGCCATCTCTTCTTTATCTTTCTTTCCATTGTTGTTAGATTAAAATTGTTAATTATATTTGTGTCTTTGTCTTATCTTTTCAAATCAGCATCCGAACTTGAAATTGCGATACTATTGAAATTTAATATGGGACTCGCTTCTGGCTTCACCGGTGGCAGCCCTTAAGGGACAAACGTCGGGTTTCACCGACAAACACCAGTAGCAGCAATGCTCACCATCCTTTTGGTCACGTGATGTTCTTTATAAAGGGCTCACCATGCCTCACTCCGACTTCTTTACATTTCATCCCCTTAGGGGACAACTGCTGGCTACACCGCTTGCCCCTAGCGGACAAGGTAAGTGCAAACGCACCCTCTTTTCTACAAGTTTGGACTACGGACAGAATAGTAAACCCTTGAAGGATTCTCGTCCATTCCCTCGCAACTTCGGACACTGAGATTATTGTCATTAACTTTTAGTTTTCAAAAAATATCACAATGCCTTGAACATTTCCAGGTCAGTTTTTGATATTTTGTAATTTTCATCTCTTTTTGAATGCCCACTGCATTAATCGTTTTAATATTAGGTAGTTGTCAGAAAGAAATATATCTAAAGAAACACTCACACACACACACACACACACACACACACACAACCACACACACACAACGTACGTTCGTGCGTGTGTGTGTTTCACAACTTTGAAATAGTTAAAGGGAAATAACTCTTAATAATGAATATAAATAAACTTAGTGGATAGAAAGTATCCAATAAATAAACTTTTTCATTTTCTTCCCTTAGTGTATTTTCCTTAGCACAATTAAAACAATATGCTAAATGTCTCCCAGCCGTGACGTGATCTGTAATGACCTTACACTTGTTCAAGTGATGATTTTGATTCGAACCATATGCCTTTAGGCACCCCTTTTTGATCTCGATTAAGAAAGGACATGTTTTTCATTTAAACCGTCAATATCCGGTTGTTTTAACAGACGATTTTAGATTTTTTTTAAATTATAAAACTAACCCCTAACCCTAACCCTAATAAACAACGGATATTGTCGGTGTAAATGAAAACATGTCCTTTCTTAATCGAGATCAAAAAGGGGTGCCTAAAGGTAAAATGGTCCGGTCATTCTACAATTGTGACTGTGACAAATAAGTTAAGCTTATTGGAAGATATGTACAAAAACGCACACCTGTTAACTGCACACTTCTTTTTAACCCCCCCCCCCCGCCCCTCAATCGGCTGATTATCAAATTTAAAATAGATTTTTCTTGTTTAAATCGATAAAAGATTAAGTTTAGGTATGTTCAAAATAACTAAAGGACGTAATAAAAGAAATTCCATTTTATTTTATTTTAAAAGAATTACCAAAAATCATGGATTGTCCAATTTTAATGAAATTTTCAATTCTTTATTCATTAATGATTTAATTTTATAATAAAAAGTCTTAATTTTTTTTAACTTGAGAAAATTGATTTTATCAATTAAGATTGTAGGGGAGGATAACGTTTAGTCACTTGAATAAAAAAAAACATTTCCAGTCCCTAATTTTTACAAAAAACATCTCTTGTCACCCCACAAAACCAATACTTTTCTTCTCATCGATTATTTCCTTTGAAATTAGCCAGCAGCCAATCTTATTAGCCAACATTCAGCCAAACAGTGTGCTAGGGAATCTTGTCTTCCTTCTTCCACATGACGGGGCAAAAATTGTTGCCGTGAGCATTAAAAATAATATGCTACCGTTACAAATTTAAACATGAATTTAAACAAACAAAAGGAAGAAAAAAGAATTGTCTAATAAAAATATTTTGACAGTACTCCTTCGTTGTCATTACTCCCAGGTCCACTCTGAAGCGACAATAACTATTAGGGTTCCTTCTATGGGTCAGATAGACCTGTTTAAAAATTATTCGTATTCGATAGGACAATATGCAAAAAAAAAAACCCTTAAGAAACAACTGGTTTGAGATGACGTCGTGGTTGTTTTGAACAAACCTTGAAAGCAGCACCGGACAAAATAGCAGCCGTACGGCCATTTACGTTGTAAACCATCCAAGTTTGGTCCTATCATTGGTTGATCACATGCGTTTTCCAACTAATTGCTTCATTAATGCTTTTGTGTGTCCACGTGGTGTTTTCAAGATTCACAGAAGGTGGATCAACACAACCTGGTTCGTGACGGATCGGGAGGTTGATAGAAATGAACTACCGAAGACGTTGGCAACTCCAAGAACGTTAACAATAACAATATGTTTTTATTGCAATATGATTGTGTAGCCTTATACAAAAAAAATGAATAACTTTCGTAGTCTAGGAGTAGAAGAAAAAAAGACGCGGAAAGGAATTTGGCTGGCATTTTTGCTTTATAGCATGAAGTTTTTGGCGGCATGGTCGTCTGGACTGTATTACTTCTTTCCTTGGAGTTTTTTCATCATTGATAAGATCTATTATCAGTAAGATATGCTTCTAGCGGCAAAGATTTCTTCTGTTAGTTACTCGGGGTGTCGTCTCCTTTCTTTATGGTTTAACAGTCTCGATGCCGATATTTTTATCGACGAAAATTGTAAACCTGAACAACTCTGATTGGTCAGCCAATTATGAATCATGTCTTACCGCATTTTATTGGCTAGCCAATGAGAACCTAGTTTTCATTCACAGGGATCAAGATTGGACAGCGTGTTCTCGTATCACACTAAGGATAGGAGGGGAAAAAATGAGCTCTTTCATTTCGCTTGGCCTCTGACATTTCGATGTCGACCGGTGCAATTTTTTGGCTTCAGAAAAAAGTTATGAAAGTTTTCCATATCCTTGACGAAAGTAATCCCTGCAATCCTTAACAGCTTTGACAAAACCATCAAATTAGTAACTCCAATGACCTTTGCTTGAATTTGTGAATTCAGTGAGAAGAATTAATCTTTACCCAATATTTTGGTTTTAATATGTTTTTCATTTTAACGAATATACTTCTTTTAACTTACAAAAAGAAAACGGCTTTTCCTTTCTCGTTAATAAGATTTAAATGCCAACAGAAATCCTCGTTGTGTCACTCAAGCAAGACAAACAAATTATGCTGGGTACTGCTGGTAAAGTTAGAACAAATTCACCAGTGACGTGCTCCTACACATAAACACATCAGTGTTGACCGACTAGCAAAAAAACTTGCATAAATCTAGGAGTATAGTTGAACAAATGACACAGTAATATTCGCATTTATTATTAGATAAGAGATAGATTTTTTAATGTATATAAAATTGGATGGTTTCTACTTTTCAACTTTTGATTTTTAAGTGAAAACGTCTGAAATATTTCTAGGGAGAAACATGGTCAATAGGGTAGGTCGATTTTTCACTTTTTAAAAATATCAAATTGTCCATCTATGCGAAAGTTGTGTGTTATTATACTGAATACTGATACCAAAAATTAGATCTTTCACTTGCACCATTGTTTGAGGAAATGGCATCAAAGATCATCAATTAAAATGCACTAAAAATCCTCGTTTTCTAAAGGCTAAATTTTGCGTAAACGAGGATTTTTAGTGCATTTTAGTAGACGATCTTTGATGTTGTTTCCTCAAGCAATGGTGCAAGTAAAAGATCTAATTTTTGGTAACAGCATTCAGCATACTAACACACAACTTTCGCATAGATGGAAAATTTGATATTTTTAAAAAGTGAAAAATCGACCTACCTTAATGGTCAGTGACGATGGAAAATTTTAGGAAAATATTTGTCATTGTTCTATCGAGAAAAGTAGTTTGCAGGCCACGTTTTTTAGAAACTTGCACTCTAAACCTATCAATTCTCGTGTTCTTTTTTTTATTTTTAGAGGGTGGGGGGTAAGGAATATCATTCTCCCCTTTTCCTCGTGACGTCACCTTACACTCATCGGTATGTATTTTATTTTCTGTTAATCTCAGTATTGTTACTAACAGTTTCTAGCCTATGCAATCTTCAGACCATATATATATATATATATATAATATATATATATATATATATATATATATATATATATATATATATATATAATTTGATACTGATGATTGAGATTTTAGTTTTCAAAAAAAATATCACAATGCCTTGAACATTTCCAGGTCAGTTTTTGATATTTTGTAATTTTTCATCTCTTTTTTGAATGCCCACTGCATTAATCGGTTAATATTAAGGTAGTTGTCAGAAAGAAATATATCTAAGAAACACTCACACACACACACACACACACACACACACACACACACACACACAAACGTACGTTCGTGCGTGTGTGTGTTTCACAACTTTGAAATAGTTAAAGGGAAATAACTCTTAATAATGAATATAAATAAACTTAGTGGATAGAAAGTATCCAATAAATAAACTTTTTCATTTTCTTCCCTTAGTGTATTTTCCTTAGCACAATTAAAACAATATGCTAAATGTCTCCCAGCCGTGACGTGATCTGTAATGACCTTACACTTGTTCAAGTGATGATTTTGATTCGGACCATATGACCTTTAGGCACCCCTTTTTGATCTCGATTAAGAAAGGACATGTTTTTCATTTAAACCGTCAATATCCGGTTGTTTTAACAGACGATTTTAGATTTTTTTTAAATTATAAAACTAACCCCTAACCCTAACCCCTAATAAACAACCGGATATTGTCGGTGTAAATGAAAAACATGTCCTTTCTTAATCGAGATCAAAAAGGGGTGCCTAAAGGTAAAATGGTCCGGTCATTCTACAATTGTGACTGTGACAAATAAGTTAAGCTTATTGGAAGGTATGTACAAAAACGCACACCTGTTAACTGCACACTTCTTTTTAACCCCCCCCCGCCCCTCAATCGGCTGATTATCAAATTTAAATAGATTTTTCTTGTTTAAATCGATAAAAGATTAAGTTTAGGTATGTTCAAAATAACTAAAGGACGTAATAAAAGAAATTCCATTTTATTTTATTTTAAAAGAATTACCAAAAATCATGGAATTGTCCAATTTTAATGAAATTTTCAATTCTTTATTCATTAATGATTTAATTTTATAATAAAAAGCTTAATTTTTTTTAACTTGAGAAAATTGATTTTATCAATTAAGATTGTAGGGGAGGATAACGTTTAGTCACTTGAATAAAAAAAAACATTTCCAGTCCCTAATTTTTACATTTCTAAGACCACATTAAAAAATAGAAATAAAAAGGGTTTTTTTTAATTCAATACCCCCAAAAAGTTATCTGAAAATTTTTAAGTTATTTTCTTGAAATTCAAAAATAATTTTTGTAGCATGTTTTTTCTTTTCGTAGTTTTAAAAACAGTATTTTCCTTTAAATTGATGCAAACAAGTCTTTTCTCTGATTCAATTGAACTATTTTTATTCTCATAAAAATTTGATAGTGAATTTCAAATGTCAGGAAGGTGACATGTTGTACACAATATTTTTGTCATGAATAAAGATTTATCTAATCTATCTAAAAATGTATGATTTTTTATTTTGTTGTCATGCAACTCCCCTCAACCATTTTGCCCCACTTAATGATGGTGCAGGTAAATGAGTTTTGCATGTTTTAAACATAGTTCCATGCAAAATTAGATTTCATTTACATTTTTATAACGGTTTGTCTATTTGTTCGGATGGATGCCTTATTTTTAAATTTAAAAAAAACGGTAAAATAAAATACAATATAGCTCTTCTAGCTTTTTTTATTGTATTCGTTTTTTGTTTTTTTGGTTTTTTTTGTTTGTTTTTTTTTTTTTGTGTTTTTTTAAATTGTTTTTTTAGCTTAGTCTTCTAAGGATGTGGTTGATAAAAAGAAAAAAAATAGGTTAAACTTCTTTAATAATAAAATTGAAACCCGAAGATTATACTCTTCCACTGGTTTTCCTTTTTTTACCTTTTAGAAGTCCGTCGTAGACGACGATGACGTCACTCCGTGTCTTCAATAGTTATATACCCTCTGGTGGCTAGTTAGTTCAATTCTGGACTTGTAGATGCAGTCACACATATTGCAAGAGAAATTCCCATCTGCATTTGGTGGTTCATGACGACGAAGACATCGTTGCAGTGCAGCCCTGTTAATCTCAATATTGAGCTGCTCAGTTCCTGTGCGGCACGTGTCTCGCCAACCCTGTCTGTTAGACGTCAGATCTTCCGGACTTGAAGGTGTAATGGTGAATTTCTTCAGCGTCGTCTTCCACTGTAGTTAATTAATGTAAAAATACTGAATAAATAAATGTTACTGATTAGATAAAGTATTTTGTCTGAATAATACGGTAATATTCGTAGAGTTCCGTCTCGGCCTCCTGCCTCAAAAAACCGCTATCCGGTGGGTGCTGAAAAAAAAACACCAGCTATGATTGAAGTCCGTAGCCGAAGCGGTGTCACTTGAAAAAAAAAAAAAACAATTCCCGAAAACCCTATTTTTTTAGCGTGTTTTTTTATTGGACAATATTTTTTTCTATGGAGAACCATCAAAATTCATGCATGATTAAAAACAAAAATTTTTAAGTTGATTGAAGATTACGTCACAGTTAAAATTCTTAGTCCCAATTCTTGACCCGAAAGCCCTAAGCAGTAAGACGTCGAATTCCAGTACCCTTTTTTTTGCTACGTCATCGCTACCTTCCATCACGGTGACCGAGGTAAAGCAAGGACACTGACGTCACGACTCTTTGGGGAAAGGGAGGATTTGAACGAAAACTGTAGTGTTCGGTAGGATTTTAGCCAGCTAGGAATTAGAGTTTTCTCCCTCAGACTGGAACTCACCAACTAATAGCCGGCATTCACTAGGGCTTGCAAGTAAAAGATAGAAGCTCTAAAAGAAACTTCTAAAATTCGTCAACAGCAGAGGATTTGGGATAAAAATTAATTTCCCCTCAAGTGGACGAAGACGAGCCAGCGAAATTCTACGAGAATATTACAACTTAAACTCAAAATATACGACTCGGAATGACAATAAAAAGATAGCCACCACAAGGTACTCAAAATATACGACATTCAACAACACACGAAATTCAACTTCTAAACTTCAAAGAAACTCAACCTTTCAGAGAATTCGACTCAACTCAACTTTATAAGAAATTCACGTCATCTTTAAATGATTCGAAACCATTACAACTTCAGAATACGAACTTTGTTAACTGGATTCTTATCAGATAAGTTTCCGCAAATAACATCAAATTTGCAACTCGCCACCTTTTCATTCCATTCTTCAACCTTATGCTCGCCATCTCTTCTTTTATCTTTCCTTTCCATTGTTGTTAGATTAAAATTGTTAATTATATTTGTGTCTTTGTCTTATCTTTTCAAATCAGCATCCGAACTTGAAATTGCGATACTATTGAAATTTAATATGGGACTCGCTTCTGGCTTCACCGGTGGCAGCCCTTAAGGGACAAACGTCGGGTTTCACCGACAAACACCAGTAGCAGCAATGCTCACCATCCTTTTGGTCACGTGATGTTCTTTATAAAAGGGCTCACCATGCCTCACTCCGACTTCTTTACATTTCATCCCCTTAGGGGACAACTGCTGGCTACACCGCTTGCCCCTAGCGGACAAGGTAAGTGCAAACGCACCCTCTTTTTCTACAAGTTTGGACTACGGACAGAATAGTAACCCCTTGAAGGATTCTCGTCCATTCCCTCGCAACTTCGGACACTGAGATTATTGTCATTAACCCTTGAAGGTCGATAATAATTACCTTCATTCCGCCCAGGATAAATTAGAGGAGCCTTCGATATTGATACAACTTCGGACAAGCTTCCACCATTGATACTTTCAGTCCACAAGATTGTCGCAGGATTACTCTTGCAACCAACTAACTAAACTGAACTTCTACTACACAATTATCTACGGCTAAAACCTCTTACGGTGCTGTGAACTGTTGAACTGAACCTCTCTTCGGTCGCTTGTCTGACCTAAACTATGAACATTCCTAAGAACATTGTCCACTGTATCCCATATGTTAATGTGCTTTATATATATTAAAACTGCTATAAAACTGCTTGGAGAAACTTCACCACAAAAATGAATTCCAATACTAACCCCAAAACAATTTGGAACTTTATAAAAAAAAAAAAAAAAAAAAAAAAAAAAAAAAATATCTAATAAAACTATCCACACTCCGATAAGTCATCTCTCCCAAGGAAACATAAAAGCCTTGAGTGAAAAGCAAATAGCCAATTTGATGGCAGAAAACTTCGCTCAAGCATCATCTACAAAAAAATTCCAACAAATTTAACTCGATCAGAATCAAAGAAGAAAAGAACAAAATAAAATTCACCTCTGACAACACTGAATGCTATAACCAACCCACCCTAGATGAACTCCAAAATTCTTTATCTAAATCTAATAACTCAGCCACCGGACCAGATGAAATCCATTACAAACTTCTAAAAGAATTACCCACTATTTCCTTAAAATACCTCTTAAACATATATAATAATATTTGGATCTCAGGCAACATCCCTACTTTATGGAAGCAAGCCACAATAATTCCCATCCTCAAAAAAAAAAGGACCCCACAAATCCCACCAGTTATAGACCTATAGCCCTAACTAGCTGTACATGTAAAACTTTGAAAGGATAATCAATCAAAGATTGATATGGTTCCTTGAATCAAACCAACTGCTCTCAAACCTACAAACAGGCTTTAGAACCAAAAGAAGCACTATAGACCAATTAATCCATATAGAAACCCTTATCCGAGAAGCATTTCTAAAAAAGGAACACCTAGTGGCAGTCTTTTTTGACTTAGAAAGGCCTACGACACAACATGGCCATATGGAATACTAAAAGACCTAAGGGACTTTGGATTACGGGGCAGGCTTCCCGGTTTTATCAAACATTTCCTGGAAGGTCGGACCTTCAAAACAAAAATAATAACACATACTCTGATCCGAGACCACAGAGGTAGGAGTCCCCAGGGCAGTATCTTGTCGTAACCCTTTTCATGATAAAAATAAATAGCATAACATCCTGTCTTCCTCCAGAAATCAAAGGTCATTATATGTAGACGACTTCCTCATCTGCTACAGCTCAAAAAATATGATCACCATTGAAAGAAAAATGCAACAATGCATCAATAGGATACAAAAATGGACAACAGAAAATGGATTTACAATTTCAAATAATAAAACAAAATTCATGCACTTCTGTCAAATCCACAAAATGCACAACCACCCTAACCTAACATTGAATAACACTGAAATACCAATAACAGATGAACATAAATTCCTTGGTCTTATCTTTGACCCCAAATTATCCTTCATCCCACATATAAAAAAGTTAAGAATAAAATGCAACCAAGCCATCCAACTATTGAGAGCCATAGCCCACACAGACTGGGGTGCTGATAGAAAGACCCTCATCAAAATATATAGAACCTTAATAAGATCAAAACTTGATTATGGCTGCTTCATATATGGAGCAGCCAGAAAATCCTACCTACAGCGACTGGAAACCATACACCATCAAGGACTCCGCCTCACATTAGGAGCCTTTACTACTTCTCCAAAGGAAAGTCTGTACACTGAAGCAAATGAACCCCCTCTCTATTTAAGAAGACAAAAATTAGCACTACAATACTACATCAAACTCATCTCCTGTCCCCAAAATCCTGCTTATGACTGCACCACCAAAACAAAATACAAAGACTTGTACCAAAATAACTCAAAAAAAATCAGACCCTTTAACTTAAGAATAAGTGATCTCCTCAATGAAATCAAAATCAACACCAATATAGTACACCATACCATACTCTCCAACACGGCACCATGGACCATAAAGCAACCAGCTATAAACTTAGAACTGACTAAATTACCTAAAACAAAAACACACCCTATCACTTACCAAGAGAAATTCATTAAAATACAAAATAAGTACCCAGATCATCATCACATCTATACAGATGGATCCAAACAAAGAAAAAAAAGTTGGTTGTGCCGCTATTTCTCAAAAACAAGAATCCTTAAAACGCCTACCAAATGAAGCCTCAATCTACAGTGCAGAAACTACAGCCATTGATCTAGCTATGAATATCATAGCAAATCACAAAGCTTCCAAATTTATTATATGCACGGACTCTAAATCAGTCCTATTAGCACTACATAACAAAAACACATCATCTCCTCTGATCACGAAGCTCCTAAACAAACTAAACACCCTCTCTGAAAATAATAACATTATATTCTTCTGGATACCAAGTCACATTGGTATCCAAGGAAATGAAAAGGCAGACAAAGCCGCAAGAAAGTCACTTCAGACACATATGAGCAAATCTAAAATCCCATATACAGATCTGAAACCAACCATAAACAAATTTATATTAGACAAATGGCAGAAATCATGGGACAATCTGACTCAAAACAAGCTCCACGAAATACAAGAAGTTATTGGAGAGTGGCCGACGGGCCACAGAAGTATTAGAAGAGAAGAAGTAATACTCGCCAGATTGCGTATTGGGCACACCCACATTACCCATTCGTACCTGTTAAAAGGGGAGGGTGCCCCAGTGTGCCCAACATGCAAAGTACAACTTACAACCAAGCATATCCTTCTAAATTGTAACAGACTTAAACATATCCGCGCAAATTACTATCAAGCTAGAAACCTGAAAGACATCTTCAAGAATACAAACCCTGAAAACATTTTAAATTTTATTAAAAAAAGCAACCTTTTCAACAAAATATAACAGAACATAACCAATTATCTCCATAGAACCACTACCTTAAAGTCTGAAATCCAAAATAACCTTTTTGGCATTAAATGACCCACAGGGGTTGATATGCCGTTAAACAAAACTCAAACTCAAACAAACTTAAAACTGCTTGTATCATATATTGTTGTAAATCTTGTTCCTTCACGTTTACCCCTGTCTACCTCTCTGCGACAATCTAATGTTAAATTCTTATAATACTTACCTACTCACCTGCCTTTAACCATCTTCCCTTTGTACACAATACGGTACTTACTCATATCCTGGAACTTGGAACTATTTCCCTAGTATATTAAGAATGTTAATTTTACCCATACATTAGAATTAGAAGTTTACCCCCATGGGAGAAATTAATGCCACTAAAAAACCCCGGTGTTAATTTTCCCCATAGAACCAATATAAAAACGTCACTCAAGTGAGATAAACCTTTTCTGAGAATTAATTAACATAAAAAACCCTTTGTGACTTACGATATCGACCCTTTTCATCTGAGTCACCAGCAGGAATGACATGCTTTTTTATCTCTCCTAGTCAATCCTATAATTCGGATCTTCACGTTTTACTGTTCTGCCCCGCGAGACAATACTGGTTTCTCCTTAAACACAGGCATCGTCTTTAGACGAAAGTTTAAACGTCTTTTCGGGCGTCAATATACCAGTTGATGAATAGCAATTCGCCTTCAGAGTCGTGACTGCCGAAAGACGTTAAAACTTTCCGTCGAAAGACGATGCCTGAGTTTAGGGAGAAAACAGCATTGTTTCGTAAGGCACTAACAGTAAAGGAGTGAGGAGTAACACTAAGAAGACAAGAGCTGTTTGATACAAATAAAGGAAATACTTTATTATCCGTTGATATACAGGGATTAACAATCATTGCATAATTTCATTTTCTTGTTTCGTCTTCATTGAGGTTGCTGCTGCTAGTTCTAAGTGACCGTTTGACATCTCTTTGAAGTCACTGCTACTTCTTAGTGGTCGTGTCAACATCTCTGCTGTTGCTGCTGCTTTGTTATCTTCATTCTTCGTTCACGTATATACTGGTTATTTCCTATAAGTCTAACATAAACAAAGGGGAACCACTCTTAACTGATAATTTATTTATTTATTTTCCCATTAAACTAACCCTAAACCCTAACCCTAACCCCGTCTTCTTAGTGGTCGTGTCAACATCTCTGCTGTTGCTGCTGCTGCTTTGTTATCTTTATTCTTCGTTCACGTATATACTGGCTATTTCCTATAAGTCTAACGTAAACAAAGGGAACCACTCTTGGCTAATAATTTATTTATTTTCCCTTTAAACTAACCCTAAACCCTAACCCTAAACCCTAACCCTAACCCTAACCCCGTCTTCTTTTTCCTAGTAGATCAATAAATAAATAAATAATTTATCAGTGAAGAGTGGTTCCCCTTTGTTTATGTTAGACTTATAGGAAATAACCAATATACTGTAATAGATTTGTCGCTATATGAATTGATAAGCTCTAAACTTCACATTGCTTTCATCCACGCCATATTGAATTCGCTACTCAAAACAAAACGCCTAACAATTTCAATTTTAAAACCCTTACATTGGTTTTTACACTGGTAATTATTGAAATATCACAAGCAAGCGTATGGTTGCAAAAGAAAAACGGAAGAGAAAAATTGGATTAATTTCGTTTATTTAAAAAAAATAAACACAAGCTGGAATTGTTGAGATGATAATTCTTTATTCGCTCTGTGAAATGAGGACAGGTGTGGGGTTGAAAGTCTTTTTCTTCATCGGCTGATTCGGACGTGGGGATGAAGTCTGTTCTGGCTGACGACTTGGTTCTGTGTGACGCGGGGTGTGGTGTGCGTCGGAGGTATGCCGGTCCGTTGATCTTGGCCTGGTAGGAGCGACGCTCTGTGTGCCAACGCCGAAAGTCAACTGTCTTATCGACTTTAAGTGAACTGTTTTATAGTTATCAATCGACTCGGGATTCGCTTTTTTTTTGGGGGGGGGGGAAAAATTATGATAGGTTGACAAACGTTGAATAGGGGATATTTTTAATTGTTTATAAAATTTGTTTTTCACCCGGAAGCCTGCATGGAGCCTATGCGTGGAACACTTGTTTTGTTCCATTCGTTTAGAGCTACTGTCGGGTCAACATCTGTTTAATGTTACATTCTCGATAGCTTACGTTCTGTTCAGAAGTGTTTTTCTTTTAATTTGTTTTGTTGGTGAGTGAATGTATTGGGTTAGTAAAAATTTGTGAATCAAGAGAGATATCTATTTCTGTTATAACACTATTATCGTAGTTCCTAAGATTTAATGACGCAGAATATAATCAAATTATCCAAAATCAAGCGATGAAAATCATTTTATCCAAGTTTGTAATATTGATCGTTTTGATGTTCTTATACTCAAAGTCAAATCTCGTCATGATTCATGATTCTTCGTCAGGTTATAAAAATAAAACGGTACGCATCCATACTAAACGGCTACTGCTTACCCCACCGACGTGGTGTCAGAGCAGGTCATTGACCTCTTTCGACCAATTATAAGGCACCACAAGTAGTCCCCCTGAAGCATATAAAATCACTAGAATTCCTTATTAGTTCTCTCATTCCTCTCGGCAGCCAGTTAGCACACACGCTTCGGCCCTGGCCCAGCAATACGTATGTATGGGGTATGGAAGAATTATGGGGTAGGATAGGGTTTGGGGATTTTAACGTTTAATTATAGCTGGATATTCTTGGTGCGTGTTCCTCGGGTTTTCTTTTTACCCCATCTCGTTTGGTGGTTGCGCTGAAAAGGAAATAATTTAAGGAACGAAAAGAAAGAGACCAAGGCAGAAGGTGGTTTTATGACTTAGGCTTTATTAACCGGGTCATAGTCGCCTGTAGCAAGCTAATATCTCCTTGTCTAGTAGGAGCGACTAGACCCAGTTAGGGCATCAACTCGAAATGGCCGAGAGATTCTTTTGGGGGTCGGGGGACAGTCATTTTTGGCAGACATGTGCAGAGGTTTCAAGCCCCATGGGAGTTTGTTGGGGGGGGGTATTCTAATTTTATTTTCGTTTTATTTTGATCTCCCACATATGGCGCATTCTCGTAGCAGTGTCAGCTAAACACAACAACTGACTACGAACACACATAGCGAACACTCAATCAAACTATTTATTCACGCAGCACTGCCAGTTAACATATACGTCTATTCTCAACTTTGCGGCTTATTGGCAAATAAAGATCCACTCAACAGTCCTGATAATATTAACGTGCAACACAGCGATCCTTACCGACTGCAGCATATGCAGCATAAAGACCCTTCGTAAACAGTCTTATTTCGCCACAGCTTCCTCGCCTCAAACGCTCACAATTCGCATTGACCACTCTCTTATCATGTCATCACGAATAGCGTATAAACCCCTTACACGGCCATATCTCGTGTGTTGGATTGTTTTGATATATAAGGCGTGCCGAAGTACACAACTTAACCCTATAAACTCGGCGTGGGTGCGTGGATTAAAAACCAGCCAATCAACAGTTCGAATACATGGTTAGTTAACTATTTAATCGCTGATCTGAAAAGCCGTGCATTTGCAAATATTCGCCATTGCCGAATGGACCTGTAACCAAGGACTTTGCTCAACCGAAGGATTCTAATCAACACTAATGGACACCAAGGAAGAACCAAATGATTTTACCCAACACTAAGGGACACCGAGAAACAATCAAAGGATTCTTCACTAAAGATCAGCCTCTACTTTACACAAGCGATCTTCACTGTAAAGTGCTCTCACTTGAAGCCTAAAAATGGCCACAAAAATCGTAACACCCTGGGACGTTGTGCCCACACTTCCACATGCTGCATACCAACCTCTAATAACAGCTTTATCTGCAATCAGCCCAAGAAGAGTATGCCCGTCCACATCAGGAACGCCAATCCACACCACTTGTGCTACCAAAAAAAAGAACATTCGTCTTATCCAACAATTACAACGTCGCCAAAAGAACTGCTTCAAGCTAAGGCCGACTTTCCAGCCACAGAAACATGAAGCAAGTAAGCTGAAGCTCTGGGCGTTAAATTACCTTTCTTATGCTACTGCACAACCATAATCACTTGTTACATAATTCATAAATAGTCAATGAATTATGTACGTACCCGTAGTAAGAATATTTTGTTCGTTAGATTTAAAATCGGAGGGAGTTAACTGGGGAATTTCCATAACCGTTAGGGTTATGAGTGATTGATGATGACCCCGACTTCACCTTTCCGAAAAGAGCACCATTAAAGGCGTGAGAATTAGTTTAGCTTAGATGCGAACATGCAACCCGACGATAGATGATGTCTCTCAGAGTCGCACTCCCCGCACGGTCGAATATGGGATGGGTGGTTTAATAAAGCTTTATAAGAAAAACAACAAGCCTTGTTGATTAAGTTATTTAAACAAGAAATAACCAGCGGAAAAAAAATAAATAAGAACCATCCCGAGAAAGCAGCCCAACAGCAAAACCATTGAAGAGAAATAAACCCAACAAGAAGAACATGGCGGCTGTGGAATTTGAAGCAGCAAGCAGAGAGTAACATGTAAGAATCCTCATCCCATCTCCACCCTGTCTGTCTGTCTGTCTGTCTGTCTCTCTCTCTCTCTCTCTCTCTCTCTCTCTCTCGTTTATATACCCGATGTGTTAAAAGCACACTATATAACAAAGTAACCAAATATAACTTTTCGCCAAAAGTACTCTCTGTATAAATTGCCTTTCTATAGATTTATGATTTCACCTTTTCTTTGTCTTTTAACGCTTGTTGTTTTGTCATTGACTTCTTTGTCACTCTATCGCAACCGCTAGGCAATACAGCGTTTCATTCGCTGGAAAGCGACTTACTACTCTTCCACTCTTTCTATTTATCTCTTCCCCTGTGTTACGTTGAATTACTTCTATTTTACTCTGAACAATCAAACTTGTACATGATAAACGTTAAAAAAAATGGGAGTTTTTTTTCTTTTTCAGTGGAAATAAAGCCACTTGTTAAATAATTGAACACTCAGTGCAATTTCTCCGTATTTCAACACCTACTGACAAGCTAGAGATCGAATGTGGACATATTTTAAGCCTGGTTTATTCGTTTAATGGCATATCAACTCCTTATGGGTTATTTAATGCCGAAATTTGATTCATCTTTAAATTCTTGATTAAAATGGTAATAATATTTTTTTTTTAATTGCAATTTTTGTCCAGGGTCATTTGTTACACAGTTATATGGTATCAAGTATTCATATCTAATACAAAAAATTGCACATAGTTATATGGTTCCAAGTGTTCCAATTTAACATTGATAATTTATAGACAATTTCAAGTAACTATTCTTATTTAATAATAATAATAATAATAATAATAATAATAATAATAATAATAATAATAAAATCGACACTTTAAATTTTCACGAAAATATGTGTTTTTAAGGCACTATTCGGTGATCTTTAAAGCCTCGTATCTCCGCCAGTTTCCAACATAAAGCAATTTCTTTGGTACCATTTTAATCTAGGCATTGAAATCTATCAGAAAAGCCAATAATAATAATAATAATAATAATAATAATAATAATAATAATAACATGGTCCCGCTGTTAAGATTTTAAGGGACATCCTTTGGCCTTAAAGCAGAAGCGCTTATCCCGTGGAATTGACTCTTGATAAAGAGTCCCTCGATAATGAATCCTTTGCTTCCTCTGGTAAAAAGTTCTCATTTCTTTGTAAATAGTCCTTCGATAATGAATCCTTTGGTTATTCTGGTAATCGTATAAGTCTTTACCAATAAGTCTTTACCAATAAGTATTGGTAAAGGTCCGGTAATCCTATGTCCGTCCTCATTGAGCGCCTTTGTAATTATGACCAGTGGGGGGGGGGAATATTCTATCAGCCACGCAGTATGTTTAGTGATTGGCTACAGGAGTCAATCACGTGACCTTGGCCAGTCTATAAATTCTGGGGGGGGGGATTAGAGCACATCTTATATATCAAAATAATTCCAGCACCCGCAAACTTAGATACTTGAATATTTGAAGATGTACAGCATATCGGACAAAGTAATAGAATTCATCACTAAAACCATGGAACAAAGAGTCTTCTTTTAGGGAGACTCACAATCACCACTGCTATTTGCTATAGATAATGCCTCC
>CM042138.1:103811847-103826847 GCA_023376005.1 Doryteuthis pealeii | reverse complement strand
ATGTATGTTATTACTGTACGCTGGTCCTGACACTAGTACATTGTTCTGTGTGCTATGCTTGGGACTTTGATGAGGTGCACCTGAGCACTATACGCAATAAATTAATTATTATTATTATTATTATTATTATTATTATTATTATTATTATCGAGGTTTTTAAAACCTGTCGTAACCGGTGGTTCACTGGAAACTGAGTGGACAAAAGCTAGTGGGAGAATAGTGGATCCGTACCTTTCCCAATGGTATTAATGATTGTGAAATGTAAACAGCTTCGTCCAGAATTTGAAATCGGTTCGCCGAGTCCATTTCTATGATGGTAACTGTTACGCTATGAGAGTATCCCTATCTAATTCTTATAATTTTGAAATAGATTTTAGAAACTGACTCTAATGACAAAGAAAGGGGAAGTGCATACTCTCCAAGTTAACAAACCTTTGTTTCGTCAGGTGCTCAGGCTCAGGTTATAACAGTCCCTGCTGTTCCTAAATGGTCACCTATCTCTGAACTAAACAGGGTCATCATTGCTTAACTTGGGTGATCTGATAACAATCAATGCTCTCAAGGGTAACTTGACCTTAAATGATATGGTTGTTGTTGCGCACGCAAGTAGGTATTTACCAAACCCGTTCACTACAGGTAGGATGTGACACAAGGTCCCAAGTACGGGACATCCAGTGAGGATCAAACTCGCTATTCAGTAGTAATAGATCTGCGAGACGAGTTTGCTAACCATTACACCATGATGGGACGCCCAAGTTGCGCATGCACGTATGTGTGTTTGGCTTGGTTTGGTTTCTTTCTTTAATGGCATATCAAACTTCGCGGGTTATTTAATGCCCAGCCCATCCTTATAGAAGAACAGTACGGTTGCTATATAACTAGCCGTGAATGAGAGGGTCATACCTTTCCCAGTGGTATTAGTCCGAAGGTGAATGTAATAACACGACTAGTGTTCGAACTCACTTACTACAACGGCACTATCCAGCACGTCAGCCACTACGTCATGGGGACTTCTCCTACGTATATGTGTAATTAAAAAAAGGCCACAATTTACTTTTAAAAAACAGGCATTTTCAAAACTTAGCTTAGTTTGGCACAAGGCCAAAAATAGGGGCTACCCAGTTAAAATCGACCCCAGTGTAGAGATACAATAAATCATTATCTCCCTTATGTAATTTGCATATCCTGTAGGGGATTACATGACAGTTCCAAAAACCCGTTCCCGATCTCTTTTGCCACGGGTCTTTGAACAGTAGAGATATTGTCAGGGAACGGTAAATCTATTTTGGTTATCCTAATCAAGTATCCCTTTTTCAATTTTGCATTTCTTCCATATTCTGTTTATTTATGGAACAATATACAACGGTGATTCAAAAAGTAATTCATCAAACCTCCTTTCATGGGACTGAAGAGAGGCAAACATTATTTCAGTGACGAGGAAGTGAAATATGTAGTGAAGAAATGGCTCAAAGAACATTCAACAAAATTTTACGGGACAGGACTGCATGATCTCATTCGAAGTTGGAACATTACTCTTGAGAGAAACGATGACTATGTGGAGAAATAGGGATGTGATCCACAGAGGAGCAGCTTCATTTTGATGTATGATACATGTTTCTGTGTTGTAATTATACCTGTCCTAAAGAAAATGGCATTACTTTTTTACTCACCTATGTGGAGAAGTAGGGATGTGATCCACAGAGGTCCAGCTTCATTTTTATGTATGATACAAGTTCCTGTGTTGGTAATTATACCTGTCCTAAACAAAATGGCATTACTTTTTACTCACCTATGTGGAGAAGTAGGAATTTGTATGATACAAGTTCCAGTGTTGGTAATTATACCTGTCCTAAACAAAATGGCATTACTTTTTTACTCACCTATGTGGAGAAGTAGGAATGTGATCCATAGAGGACCAGTTTCATTTTGATGTATGATACAAGTTCCTGTGTTGGTAATTATACCTGTCCTAAACAAAATGGCATTACTTTTTTACTCACCCTCGTAAGTATAGTTCCAGTTGCGAAACGTCTGTATGTTCTTTCCTTTTAATACCACTTGTCGGCATATTGTGTATATAAGATATCAAATGAGTTGACTTTGTCTTTCTTTTCGTTGCATTCAGTGTTGGTATACATATTTACCAGCCCCCTCCGAATTTAGAGTTTTCCTTCTCCTAGTCTGGTTGCCTGACAAATGTTAATGAGGCCAGTCGGCCCTATTATTTACCCATAGCGGGTGGGAGAATGGTTGGATTCATACTTTTCCCAAGGTATGTGAAATGCAACAGCCTTTGAACTCGTCTCACGTGTCATTTTTACGACGATATCCATTACACCACGCGCCTCCGCAATGTTGGTATGTTACCGATGTGCTAATATTGGTTTCTTAGAGGGTCGGGACTCGACTAAAAATTTTCCCCATCATTAAGTACTCCAATGCCAATAACAATAGTCCATGTGGGCTAGTTTGAAAACTATTAGATTACGTTTGGTTTGGTTTGGTTTGGTTTGGTTTACGGCAAATCAACATTCAGTGGGTCATTTAATGCCGACAAAGTTTTGAAATGAATTCATTCTTAATGGATACCCAATTTTTTATAAACACATTTTTCTATTTAACCCATAGATGGGACCCTAACAGGTACTACCACTCCCGGTCAGAGTGGACTTCGGAGTAATTGTGATAAAGGGGTGCTCCACATTCCCCAGACCTCCAGAACTGGAACTTCACCATCAGATAGAGTTTAACATCATTCCCAAGACATGATGTCCCTCAGCCACCGTCTTCTAGCACCCATATGATAAAAAGGGTTGGAGCTTGCCATAAGTGAAATTGGTTTGGGGCAATCATATAGGTACGAGGGCTTGACGTGACCAGCTGATTGATCGGAGGGAGCATCTCCGACCGCCCGTCTAGCACAAGTACGGGCCAAAGTGGAGTGTTGTATGTCATGGACTGCTCATCCACCAGGGTTCCATCCTTAAACATTACTGGTCACCACCCACTGAAGAGGAGCAGTCGGTGTATTCTAACGCCTCAGCCGACATGGTGGATTACATTACGTAAGGTGTCCAAATTTTACTAAACTTTGCTCAGTCGTTTTATTTTATTTTCACTGTGGTCCACTGGAACAGCAAAGTGCAATAGATAACAAGTTATTTCATCTTGTTAATTAAATTTGTCTGGTCGAGACTGCGTGAGCCATTTATATCTCAAAATCCCATAAAATTTTCAAGGACACATTCTGGTTTTTGCATATACCATTTGTTAGTATAATTAAATTTCAGTCTCTTGCACAATTCCCAGTAGATCACCTTTCCCACCCAGACGTGCTGAATCTTTTATTCCTTTTGTGACAGTTTTCTGCATTGTGTTGATTTAAACCGCGAATGTGTAGTTAAAAAGAATTAGAATCAGGAAATGCATGAACACAACTTTAAATTTCAAATAACACTGTATTATTACATTTATACATACAAGAAAATACACTTGTAATAATTTCTGTTGCAAACGATAGGATTGTCTGCGGCAAATATCAGATTATATAAATATAAATGAATACAAGTCCACTTAACTGAGTCCCTGGTATGGTTATGGCAAGTTAACGTACTTACAATGGCCCTTTACTATCTCTGCTGAATTAGAGAGAGAGAGAGCGACAATTTGTACGTCCATGTCTTCGAGCTGCTGGTTCAAAAAGAGGGAAAGATTTCTATCTTCAATTTCAGGCACCGAAAATTGCGGGCCTGTGATTGGTTGGTTTGAAAAGGGAAACAATCCACCTACCTTAGATATTTTTATAGCATTTGCTTAATCCTAGAAACTGTTTTATTTCAGAGATGGAAATATTGTTGAAATTGACGAGGACCTGAACATCCAAACGAAATATTCTGAAAAGGATTTTGACCGGGTCATTGATGCTAAAGGGATGTGTCTGCTACCAGGTAAGATTTGACAAATTTATACATTTCAATGGGAGAAAAGGAAGAGAAATTCATTACCTGATACGTAGCTGAATAGCTACGTATTTTTTAGCAATACCAGAGGTTCGTGTTAAATCCCAATTCAAACATTACGATTTCGAATATTCAAGCTTCGAGAGGTTTCTTGATAAACAAGGTCCCTAATCCGATAAAACAAGTTTTAGACCAGATAGAATAATAAGACTTGTATCAAAATGACGTTGGTTCGTCGTGGAGAATCTAATGTCTGTCTTCTTCGACTGCCGGACTGCTACCAACTAGTACGAAGCGTTTGGTATAGTAAGACTCATTAGTTTTTTATATTAACAGCAAAATTGGGAAAAGTTTTTTGGAATTTACACACACGTGGGTCTTTTTCAATTTTCAGATTGAGAGACACGCGTGGGTGAGGGACCGTTGCACATCGGAGATTTTCAATTGGTGTGTATCTCTCTATTATAAAATTTTCTATTTCTGACTTATACTATCCCATCGCAAAATTATGAAATTAAAATACTTAGAGGAAGTTCACTTTGGGTTTTTTTTTAGCAGTAAATAAACTAATAACAGATAAGACACAATACATCTTTTTTTTTATTTAATGGCCGAACATTCCAGCTTCATAAAATATCCCTTAAACAAACTAGATTAAATTATTTAAATTAATGGTATAATTATTTCTAAGACATGCAGAGGAAAATATAGATTAAGCAAATTTCAAGGAAAGAATTATGGAATTATCTTATAATTTGCATTCCTAAAACAAATACCAGTAGAAGCCTAGATATGTGTTACATAATGAGTAGGCATAGCCTATCATTTCTAGCAAGTAGTGTAGAGTAGTTTTTTTTTTATTTTTGTTTTCTTTTTCTTTTTTAAATTGTTTGTTGGTGAGTGGATATATTGTGTTAGTAAAAATTGTGAATCAAGAGAGATATCTATTTCTGTTATAACACTATTATCGTAGTTCCTAATATTTAATGATGCAGAACATAATCTAAATTATCCTAAATCAAGCGATGAAAATCATTTTCTATGATTACAAGACCCTAAGTTTTGATAGAATAAACCGTACTTCGAACGCAGTGAGATGGGTGCCGCTTTTGAAGAAAAGGGGACAAACGACTTTTTATACAACAAAATGTTTACTGTACATATAAACAAATATCAAACAGGGATATACACAATGTAAAACAACCAAAAGAGTTCAAAGAGTCCAAAGGAGTCCAAAAGCGTCAAAAAGTGTTTGGTAGGTAAAAGGTAGTTAAAGGGAATTAAAGGTTGCAGATAAAAATTCCTGAGGAACTTAGCTGTAATCCTTGTATGTTCTGTTCCTCGTAACTTGTTGAGCCCTGTAGAAATGTTTTTGGGTCTGCGTTTGTCGCTCTAGCTTCTACGTGGTGATGATTCCGTTCGTCTACATCTTGGGCTACTAACGATACGGACTAGTACTGCTAGCCAGGGTAGAGGCAAAAAGAGACCGAATTCTTCAGTGCCCCCTCTTTTATAGTTAGCATCATGTGACCCTAAGGGACTGCTGCTAGTGTCCGGTGAGGCCGGATAGCCATTCCCTTAATAATTTTTCGCACATTGGTAGACCATGAAAGATATCAAAGCATAAAGAGAGAAGACTCAAAACAATGAATGCCTTGAAAATAGAAAGTGTATAACAAAACAAATGAAAAACAAACGGGTCGAAACAGGATTCAATGTTTGTGACAGAAATGAAAAAAAAAAACTGTCAAAATGAAATGGAATTTACATAGAGATAAGCCAAACGAAAACCAGTGTAACGATTGTCTTCTCTTGGGGGGTAAGGTTGATAGTGGAAAACGGTTATCTTCCCTTGTCGCCAGGACTTGCCACTAGATGGCACTGCAACCTGGCTATTTAAACACAGCCCTGGAAGTTATCTGCCTCTCTTTCATCCGGCATCCACAATGATGCACTAGACAAGTTGTGTATAGTTCCACTAAGGTTTGAGGTGGCTTGCCCGCCAACTATAGGTTTATACTCATGTGTGTACGTAGCCCTTTCTAGACCCTAACCACGTGGGTCATATACAGTAAGTGACTCTTCTATTCTATAAGAACTCTTCTTACTTCCTAAAGACTTTCGTTCTAACTGTTTTTGTTCTGTATTTTATATTATATGTGCTCAGACAATAAAGTCTGTATTGTTGATGTATGTACCTCTTTGTTGGATTTTATTATATATGTTCACCTACATTGGAGACTTCTCTGTAGCCTCCTAACGTATTATAAGAAGCAGTTTTAGTGGGTTAATGAGAAACAATCATGGCGTGTTGACAATTGAATGAAAGTGATATTCAGTGATGAATCAATGATCTTCATTGGCCACTGCAATGATGTTGGAACTTTTGTTTGGTGCCATTCAAAGGAAACATATAAAGATGAATACCCGAAGAAAACAAGTAAATTTCTCAAGTCCTTTATAATATGGGGTTTCATGCCATTTAAGATGCAGCCCTGTCGGCTGGGACTTTAGAATACACCGACCTCACCTCTGCAGTGGGGTAAAATCCCTCCGATTGGGCCACCTATGATACTTAAGGAAAGAACCCTGGCTGCTGAGCAGTTCATGACATGCAACACTCCACTTTGGTCCTTACTTAGGCTAGACGGTCGGTCGGAGAGCCCCCCCCATCAATCGGCTGGTCATGTCAAGCCCTAGCACCAATATGATTGTCCCAACCCTTTTTATAATATATGTGCTAGAAGGCGCTGAGGGACCCAGTGTCCTGGGTATGATGTTAAATTCTGTCTGATGGTGAAGTTCCAATTCTGGAGTTCTGGGGAATGTGGAGTACCCCTTCATCGCTATTACTCCCACGTCCACTCTGACACGGTGTGGTGATACCTGTGAGGATCCCATCTATGGGTTAAATAGAAAAAAAATAATTGAGTTAAAAACAATTGAGTTTAAAAAAATGAGTTTAAAATAAATGTTGAATACCCATCAAGAAGAAATAAAACAAAACGTTTTCGGCATAAAATAACCCAACCATAAATCCAACCAACCAACCATTTAAGAAGAGGTTGCAAACATTACCACAATAATCAAAATTTCAAATACTATTATAAGATTAATAAAAAAAAATGTATACTCTACGGCAGAATCTAATGCTTCTTCTACTGTTGCAGGGTTCGTAGATGCTCATACACATCCCGTCTGGGCAGGAGACCGGGTTCATGAATTTGCTATGAAGGTAAGGAGACTAAATGGGTAAAAATATAGAAATTATTCCAAACAAAACCTTTTTTAATTATCTTATGACTAATGATTCATTTGGTTTTTCTTTTCTTTTTCTTTTTTTTGTGGGGGTGAGAATATACAGTATTGAGCATAAACAAGTACCTCCCTAACAAAAAAAAAGCTATATTTCTACTAAACCAAAGATACCAAGATTTAATTATTTTCTAGTGGAAAAATATATAATAAAATCTATAACATATAGACCTCTGAGTTAAATTGAACGTGTGGTCCCAGGTGGCCGCCCCCAAGGCAACACCTGCCACCTCGATTTAAAGGGACAGGGCTATGTTTATTGCCTGGTCACTAATGCGCCACAAAAGGGGAATGCCGAGGAGAACCACACATTTTTGAGCTTCTGTTTGTGCGTGGCTTCCCTCGTGAAAAAGACTTTCTGTCGCGTCCTGTCCTGTAAGGGATGGGGTGAATAACTTCAACGCCTTGTTTGACCACCAGTCAAATTGTCCAAAATAATTCGTTTTTTTTAATGTTTTACTTTAATTCTGGTTTGTTTTGGTTGTGCTGTCGCTTGTGGGGTTACAAGTGGTTTAATGCTTTAGGTTTAAAGGTAGTTGTAGTTATTCTTGGTGCGTGTTCACAGAACTTGCCTTTAACCCATATTCGGTGGTCGCGCTGAAAAGGAATTCAAGGAAAGAAAAGAAAGCGACAAAAACAAAAGGTAGATTTAGGCTTTATTCACGAGTCATAGCCACCACGTGGACGGGAAATGTCTGCCTGTCCAGAAATGGTGTCTGGTTCCAGTTAAGGCCTAAGTTAGAATGGCCGAGAAGATTATACAGGGGGTCGGAAGTGGATCCTTTTTTCTGCACAAGGTTCTTCCAGTGTGAAGGCTCATGGGAATTTGTTATTTTTTAATTTTTATTTTAATCCCCACACTCTACATATTTAATAAGGTACTGAATTAACAAATAAGGCATTTTTAATAGCAATAGTTTTTACTTCTTTTTTCTTAATTTTCCAGAAAATCTTTTGAAGTTTTGCATATACACCAAATGAAATGACCTGCGATCTTTTTTGCAGCTTGCCGGTGCTACTTATATGGAAGTGCATAAAGCGGGAGGAGGCATCCATTTTACGGTCGAACATACGAGAAAAGCCTCTGAGGAAGAATTGTTTGAGAGTCTGAAGAAAAGGCTTTGGAGCATGATACATTCTGGCACAACTTTGGTGGAATGTAAATCTGGTTATGGTCTTGATGCTGAGACAGAAATCAAAATGCTGAAAGTTATAGAAAGAGCAAGGAAAGAAATCCCAATTGACATCTCTTGTACTTATTGTGGGGCACATGCCGTACCTAAGTAAGTATTAACTTGATCACTTCATATTGGATCGTCTTTGCATTTACCATAATGTATATACTTCCTATAAAGAAACAAGAAACGTGAAACGACAGTACACCAAGTTTGCTAATATGGAGTTAACCACGAGTGTGACAGACAGATTAAGAGTTAAAGAAATAACCAAACAACTAGAAATAGGAATAAAAGACGAGTATTATATAAAACAATAGGATTGCAAACTTTAGTTCGTCTGCACAAATGTTTATAATTTGTCACTTATCTGAGTCCTGAGATAGGGTATTATCGGAGCCCTTGCTACGGCCTTCTGTAAGTTCGGA
Source organism: Doryteuthis pealeii (assembly GCA_023376005.1). Lineage (NCBI taxonomy): Eukaryota > Metazoa > Mollusca > Cephalopoda > Myopsida > Loliginidae > Doryteuthis > Doryteuthis pealeii. The sequence goes on along the minus strand of CM042138.1, from coordinate 103,817,970 downwards.
TATGATAGACGTTCTGTTTGATGTCCGACTCCGATGCTGGTTGTTGAGGAAGAGGTGGAGAGACCCTGTTTTAGGTCCGTCTCCGGTGAGAGCTGGATCAAAAGAGGGCGCCAAATTATGCTGGCCTGTGATTGGTTGGTTCGAAACAGAGGCTCATGGACAAGGACGATAACCCCCATACCCCAGAATTCTCAATAGAACAGAAGTAAAGAAAAAAAGTAAAAGGAACTTTGATTTCAGAGACTATTTTTGTCCTTTTTAAAATATTTGTCATAATATGCAACAGTAAGATTCAAAGTTATAACAATGTTATAACTTGTTGAAACCAAACAAACTCCGACACGTTTGTGGGACAAAACATTTCTTATTGTAAACAGCACAGAAATATGACGAGATACATAAAATAGGAATACAAGATAATACAAATGAGATACAATAAGGACATATTCAAGTGTTACGTACATGTACATATAAAAAGAGTTACAGATAGTCCATATAATGGAAGTCACTTACTGACTTAGTCCGTACGTGGGGACCAGAGGCCCCACGAGGGTGGGGTGTAGTCACAAAATGACTAACCCATGTGGTTCAGCCGAGGAGAAGAAGAAAAGAGAAAGAAGCGTTTGAACCAGGCAGCTTAAATACAATAGCCCCTGGTGAGAACAAGCGACAACCCAGCGGGAAGATAACTCTTCCAGGCCAATGGGAAGATAATCCCAACACAACTGTTATTTTTATGTCCAGTCAGTGGCTTTCCATATCTCTCTTCTTTATTTTAGAAAATATTTACAGTTATTTTTATAACAAGTATAAGGAATCTAATCCAACTGCAGCATAAATGTTTTTCGTTGTTAGATGTGATTTTAATAAATTATTATTTTACTGGGATAAATGTCGTTTGTTTCGCTCTGAAATATGGCCCAAATCTTTTGAGATTTAAATATCTTAACTCCTCTCTTTTACAGCTTCAGGGAGGATCGTTCTTTAGTGATAACAACAGTTAACTATTTCTCGTAAAATATGGGTTACAGCATAGAGATACATACAATTTGAGTGCAGAATTGAGACCCCACTTTGTGGCTTTATTTCATTTACACAGCTCTATATAATTAATTTGATTAAATAACACTGGATTTATTGCATATGACAGTGTGAACTTCGAGTTACAGCTTTGTGATTCCAACAAGTCCTGTGCGAGCTTATATATATATATATATATATATATATATATATATATATATATATATGTGTGTGTGTGTGTGTGTGTGTGTGTGTGTGTTTGTTCTGTTCTGCTGATCCAGGCATTGAGCGGGTAACACCAAAAATTGTGACAACTGAGGCAATCGCTTAACATTAGTTTTGAAAAATACAACGGACCATATGATCTTTAGGCACCCCTTTTTTTTTATCTCGATTAAGAAAGAACATGTTTTTCATTTACCAATATCATATTTATCAATATCCGGTTGTTTTAACAGACGATTTTTAGATTTTTTTAAATTATAAAACAAACCCCTAACCCTAACCCCTAACAAACAACCGGATATTGATGGTGTAAATTAAAAAAACATGTCCTTTCTTAATTGAGATCAAAAAGGGGTGCCTAAAGGTAATATGGTCTGTAAAATAGATAAAGAGAAAATATCGTTCTTGCTTTTGAAGTAGAATGGTCAGATGTCAAGTATCAACTGTGCGAACCTGAATTGGCACTCTCACACACACACACACACACACATACATACATACATAGATATATATATATATATGAGGATAGGAGGATTTGAATAAATCCAACAAAATGTGGTTAAGAATAGAGGGGAAAAGTGTGGACAAAACAACTCAAACAAGCATTAAGTGATAAAGTCAGGAGATTGGGATTGAGTTAGTGAGAATTTGATTGGCCGGAAAAATTTTTAGAACTGGAACGAGTAGGAAAGTGATAAGATCAGATGTGTGGACATGTTGGAGGAAATTTGATAGGTATAGGTCTCCTGACTTTATCACTTACCCCCTCACCCGTTCACCTTCTCCACTATAAAAACAAATGTATATTGTATAAATGTTTCAAATAAAGGACTGAAGAAGTCGCGCTTAATGTGTTAACGAAATATTTCCTCTACACCTGCTTGTTAGAGTTGTTTTGTCCACACGTTTTTCCTCTATTCTTAACAACACACACACACACATATATATATATATATATATATATATATATTGATTTGTTTTTCAGAGGTAAGACACCAGAAGAAGCCAAAAATGATGTGATCAATAATCAGCTTGTGCAAATTAAGACTTTGATGCAAGAAGGAAAGTTGCATGTGGACAATATAGATGTGTTTTGTGAACAAGGCGTATTTGATGTCTCCCAATCCAGAGAAATTCTTGAGGCAGGCAAAAAATGTGGATTAGAAATTAACTTCCATGCTGATGAACTTCACCCACTAAATGGAGCCGAGGTGAGAGGATTCTCTTTAACATTTAATCAGTTAATACAGGATTCTTTGACAAATGTATTTATGATGAGCTTGTATTTCCTTCTATTTATTCAGTGTTAATGTACCATGAATATACTAATGCTAATATTGGACCTTGGTGGGTGGGGACTCCAACCAATACAATACATATATACTGTGTTTATTGTTTATTTTAGATGGGTGCTGAGCTTGGAGCACTGGCTATGAGTCACTTGGAGGAAATTTCTGAAGCTGGAATGAAAGCAATGGCTGACAGTGGATCAGTTGGTGTTATTCTACCGACTACAGCTTATATTTTAAGATTAACACCACCGAGCGTTAAGAGAATGATGGAAATTGGAATGGCAGTGGCTTTAGGCTCGGATTTCAATCCAAATGCTTATTGCATGTCAATGGTAGGTATATACCCAACCTGTTCCCACGAGTGGGATGTGACACAAGGTTGCAAGTATGGGGACATATCAATGGTGTGAACATTATAGAATTTCATCCAGGAATAAATCCATAATAATAATAAGATATTAACCAGAAATAAATCCATAATAATAAGAAAATAACTAGAAATATTTCTAGATAATTTCTTCTTATTAGTTAAATGTCTCTATCACAATCCCTCTCCCATTTCCCTCTTACTCACACAGAGAAACTAACATATATAAGAAGGAAGTAATCAAGATAAGAGAGAGGGCGAAAGTGATTGGCAGAATGTGAGTGAGGGACGGGTCAGTTTTTGACTTAATTGCTAATCACGACTAATTAGAACAAATTAAAATGGAATTTTTTTCAAACATAACTCAATCCTAAAAGCAAGGAATATTTTCATATGAATTTTGTGTCATTAAACAAAACAGGAAAAAAGCCTTTAGGAAACAAAAATTGATTCACTCAGCTTTAGTATAATAATAGATATCTATAACCACAATTTTGTATGTTACTATAACACTATAAAAATGACACATCATTGCAAGATTTTTGTTAGGGCACTAACTTTGTAACACTTATGCCCCAATACATGTTTAATTGAGAGAACAAATGAATAAATCCAATATGGGATTTTTTTAAATTTGATCTTTTTTGTTATGTGCCAAAGATTTTGAAAAATAAACTTATTCTTATTTTTTTCAGCCTTTAGTGATGCATTTAGCCTGTGTAACTTTGCATATGAGTTTGCCCCAAGCTCTTGTGGCTTCGACCCTTAACGCTGCAAAGGCCCTGGGAAAATCGCACACTCATGGTTCACTTTCACCAGGAAAAGTGGCAAACATGGTCTTGATTGAGGCACCAAGGTAAATTTCAAAATGAGAATTGTCCATTTTTTAATACTATTCCTTAATAAGACCACATTCACAAATCTTATTATAATGGAGATTGTGGGTTTTTCTGTCTGTAACCGAAACTATATTACTATACAAGTCACAATTCCTTTCGTTATTTACATCATATTCTCCATGATTTTATTTTCATTTAAACCTCAATTATTAATAAAATTGTTTTACATTACTTACACTGTTGACCATATCTACATACTAATAACATGCAATTGTATTATATATACAACAAAATAGAGGTTTACAGTGTGAATGGGAAGGCTAATTTGCATATTGATATTAAAAAATTGATTTTGATAAATATATGCTTAGTATTATTGATTTCTAATTGTTTGGTTTTATCTTATTGAATATGAGCAAAAATCTCTTCAATAAATCTTAAAAGAAATCCCTTAACAAGAAGAAATAACTGTAATATTATTCTTTACTTCCTATTTTAGCTAAACATTTTAATTAGGAAAATTTACCAATGAAAGACGGGAGTAACGGAAAACGATGGAAGAGTTAGTTTCAAAGTTGTTCTATTTTTCAATCATACCCCCTCTGTTCAAAATATTTTTATCTACATTCTTATTCAGTTTCATTAGCCTTTCTAATTTAATATGATATTTTATTATAAAATCTAACTAAAATACTTGCACCCGGAGTGTGCATATATTTGCTAGTGATATTAATGAGTGTCAAGAGGCTTAATATTTTATTTTCCATCAGGTTATTGATAACACATGCCAATGATAAAATTGACCCATGAATCTTTATAAATATTCTCAACTAATTTTTTTTCTCACTGATTTTGAAAATTCAGTCCATTTTTATCCATTTCTTGTGGACTAAAAGATATCCCCCTCATAGAATGGAAAAAAATTAGACCATTAATTTTAATATTTTAATCCAATTTTTCAAGGTATATTTTATGAGGCCAGAATGTTCAGCTATCAGATAAAAATGTTTTGAATATTATCTTACTTTAATCAGTGTGGTTTTATGAATATTTAACACGTATTGCTGCATCTATCGTATTTTTATTTTTTTTAGTATGTTAAAAAAGGAATTGTCTACTTACTGTTAGGTCCAGCCATGCCAATGAATTATAAAAAAAGTGCCAGTGCCTCATGGACCTGTTTATAACACCTACTCTGAATGCTGATTGGCTCCTGCATTAGCCAACTATTGTCCACCCAAACAAGGCGATTTTCTCCCGTGTCCTGATGCTTATGTGTGGTCGAGCATTGTAATTCAAAAAGAGGACATTGTCGATTAGCAAATTGGATCTTACTTGTCAGATTCTTGCTCTGAGCCTCATAAGGGTCTCAATGTAGGCCTTAGTTTTATATAAAAAAAAAAAACTTCACATGAAATAAAGAAAATGGCATTACTTTTTTTTACTCACCCTTGTAAATGTTAATATCCTTTGTTAAATTGACTTGGTCTTTTCCCTTACATAAATGTTCAGTGTTAGGTTATCATTTCAATAGCCTAATGCATTATAAAGGAATAGGTGTTAGCTTTGAACTAATGTTCTGTTAATTCTTATAGTGTGGTCTGATATATTATACAATATGCTTTTGTTTTGTGTCTTTCTAGGTGGGAACATCTGATCTACCAAATGGGCTGCCATAATGATCTAATCCGTTATGTGATTGTTCATGGTGAGGTTATAGTGCAGAAAGGAAACTGATTCCCAACTTTGCTGGATTTATTCACACAAGATAAATAATAATTAAAAACAAAATCAAAAATAAAACTTCAATTAATGACTCATTTTTGTTTTTTTTGTTTTTTTAAATCTAATTTTGATTCATTCATTATTTTTCATCAATTATCTTTCTGCTACTGTAGGCGGAGCTAACAAAACCAGCGTGGCAGTTGTCATACTAATTTCCATAGGATTGGTACTGGTCGGATATTAGCCAATAGTCAGCATGGGTTTGAAACAGGACAGCTATATAACAATGAGATTTCAGGAGATGCATGTGGTGTAATGGTTATTGTAATAGGAAATGATTTCAGTGACATGAGTTCAAATCCTAGATGAGGCTGTGTGCATTTGACATAGCACTAATACCTCCAGCTATAAGTAAATAGCAGGGCAGACGGAGCTCTCTAACAACCGGTCTAGAAGGAAAACTGAATTCAAACCTATTAAACTCCACTTAAAAATTGACCTTGTGTCACATCTTACTCATTCAGAGGGGTTGGTAGATACATATAACACTGAGATTTCCTCAGTCGAACAGAAGCGCTTGTGACAAGATCACAGTGCGAAAGAAAGTTTCTAATTTCCTATAATCCTAACATTAAAAAAAGGGGAACAACTCTGA
>CM042138.1:103731847-103806847 GCA_023376005.1 Doryteuthis pealeii | reverse complement strand
ACCGAGTAGAAGATAGGATGAAGGGTTCTTACTTGTTTTCTTTGTCTGCTTGTTCCTGCTGCTAATTCGTCGGCCATTTCCACAGGGCTGATTCTGTGGGTTGCTTTCTTCCGGTTCATTTCTTTGGGCTGGATGTCTGTGCATTCTTATTTTAATTTATCAACAAGACTTTGTTGTTTTTCTTTAAGTCTTTATTAAACAACAACCATACCCAGGACCAGTGCGGATTGAGAAAGAACATCTCGGGAGACAGACTTTTGCGTCTGCTCACACTGAATTTCTGGCCACAACTAATCTAAAAACTATCTCACGCTTCCAGAATGTCAAGTGGAGATTACTACACTGTCAATCATCGGCAACGGTAATTTTCCACTTAACTCTTCCGTTATTTTGAATCTAATGAACTCTGATTCAAAATTCATCTAACTACATGTGGTATATTGGTTAATGAGAAATGTAAGCACCGTTTCGGCCATTGTTTTGATAAGAAACGGAAGCACCGTTTCAGCCATCTTTGAGTTGTGATAATAAAAAGGAGGAAGTGATTACTTCCCGCAGTTAACGTACAACTGGACTACTTGTTGTGTTCTTTATTAGATAAGCAAGCTGCAACACTACAGTACATACATAATTCATAAGCAATCTATGAATTATGTAACACATGTACACTACTCTCCAAATATCAATAGCTGTGGTTTAATGACGAGAATGAGCAAGATTACTGGCAGCTATATTAACTGCATATGGAATGGAATCGGCAACCTGAGTTCAAATTCTGGACAAAGCAGTTTGTATTTCACTTTACAATAATGCCATTGGAGTAAGCAGGAGTCCATCTTTTCTCCCTCCAGCTGTGGGTAAAATAGTAAGGTCAACTGTATTCTCTAGCCTGGGTAAGGCAACCAGTCTAGTAGGAAAACCCTCAATTTAAATCAGCAGTAATCTTATTATAATGGAGATTGTGGGTTTGTCTGTCTGTAACCGAAACTATATTTGTATACAAGTTACAATTCGCTTTGTTATTTACATGACATTCTCCATGATTTTATTTTTATTTAAACCTCAATGATTGATAAAATTGTTTTACATTATTAATACGTTGACCATATCTACATAGTATTTACCGCGTACCCCACTTGTACGGGTCAGGTACAAAGTCCCTATTAACGTGGGACCACCCACGAGTCGGAGCTCATGGAGTGGCAGGTGAAAAATTGCGTCGATCCCGTCGGCATTCCCCTCAAGGGGGGCGCCTCAGGCACTGGGCAATAAACCCAGCCCTGCCCCTTTAAATCAAGGGGGCAGGTGTTGCCTGGGGGGATGGCCCCTGGGATTGACGCTATTAACTTGTAAAGATCAGGGCGAAGCACTGGACCCGGCGTTGGCCAGGTCTACATACTGTATTTACCGGTACCCCACTTGTACGGGTCAGGCACAAAGTCCTATTAACATGGGACCACCCACGAGTCGGAGCTCATGGAGTGGCAGGTGAAAAATTGCGTCGATCCCGTCGGCATTCCCCTCAAGGGGGCGCCTCAGGCACTGGGCAATAAACCCAGCCCTGCCCCTTTAAATCAAGGGGCAGGTGTTGCCTGGGGGATGGCCCCCTGGGATCGACGCTATTAACTTGTAAAGATCCAGGGCCGAAGCCACTGGACCCCGGCGTTGGCCAAGTCTACATACTAATAACACGCAATTGTATTTATATATACAATAAAATAGCAGTTTACAGTGTGAATGGGAAGGCTAATTTGCATATTGATCTTAAAAAATTGATATTAATAAATATATGCTTAGTATTATTGATTTCTAATTGTTTGGTTTTATCTTAATGAATATAAGCAAAAATCTCTTCAATAAATCTTAAGAGAAATCCATTAACATGAAGAAATAACTAATTTTATTCTTTACTTCCTATTTTAACTAAATAGTTAAATTAGGAAAATTTACCAATGAAAGACGGGAGTAATGGAAAATGATGGAAGAGTTAGTTTCAAAGCTGTTCTATTTTTCGATTATACTCCCTCTGTTCCAAATCTTTTTATCTGCATTCTTAATCAGTTTTATTAGCCTTTCTAATTTAACATGATATTTTATTATATTAAAACTTAAAAACTTGCACCCGGAGGGTGCATAAATTTGCTAGTACACTTAAAAATTGATCTTCTATCACATGCTGCTGCTGATGGTGGAGGGGGGTTAGGTAAATAAATACATCAACTGCATGTTATTAGAACTTAACCTCTCCAGGAAATTACATACAAACATTGAAACAGTGGAGGTGCTTATAGTGTAATGGCTATCATTGTAGGAAATGTACATTCGGTTTTTCACTTTTAAAAAAATACCAAATTCTCTCAAACAGCAAAAGTTGTGTGTTGGTATAATGAATACTGATAGTCTAGTAGAAATAGGTTTCGACCCGGAAAAAAAAAAAAAAAAAAGGCCAAGCTAAAATTTACACCAGGTAAAGCACATATGGTTTACAATAATATATCCAAAATCCTCTTTAATTGGACGAGGGAAAAAAGTTATTGAGATTTCAAAAAGCTCGATATTTCTCAAATATTTGACTAAAATGAGGAAAATGTTTCTGCTGAACTTAAGTGAATAAAGATGAAAATATAACAAGATCGCCTAAATAAAAACTAATAAGAGCTGTCTGTAAGTAATGAGAATTTTTTGTCTGCCTATGCAAATTAAGGCAAATCCGGGAAACCTTTGTAATTTTAATTAACAAACAAAAGGAGTTGACTCCTCTTTTTGCCTAAAGTTTTTATTTTAATATTATTTGTTTAAATATATTAAAAATTATTTATCTTCTATAGAAAATATTCTGGAAAATGAATAGGATCTGAGTTATTTTTTCTAATTCATTTTTTTTTTATTGTAATCAATAATTATCAGTTAATATTTTTAATTTATTAATATCTGATATACAAGAAACTTTTTAAGAAATTAAGATAAAAATCATTTTCAAAACTTTTAGATAATTACTGTTTGATTAGCAAAATTAAGTACATTTTGTTATATAGATTATTATGAATTATCTTGTCTATATAGTAAGTAAAGTCGTCAGGGCAGCCTAATGTCGGTATCAGCCAATCAGCGAGGGAGTCTATCCCCTTTTCACTGGCACTAGATCCCTGTGCTACTCATACGCTGAGTTGCCGAGAGCCGGTATCGAACTAAGAACCTTGCGGTTTCTAGCCAAACACTCTACCGACTGAGCTAACCTGGCCCCTGAATTATCTTACATACATTTTCTAACACATCATTTCTTTTTTTCTAACAAGTCTAGCACTCCGACATAATAAAAGGGGTGTGGGTAAAACCTGCGGTAACCCATGTTGAGCTCCATGTTGGGTGCCAGTGGGGTACCACAAAAATACCTTCAAAATGGCTTTTCTTGTTTAAAAATCTAGAAACAGTCATCGAATTTTTGTTTCGATTACATGATGCAAATAACTTTAGATATTCGAGAAACAAAAAAGGCAAATTGTTATTACGATTGGCTTCCCACATGGTTGCCTGATTTCTAAATATGCATCAACGCAGATCAGTGTGCAGGATCAAGGGGATTCCCTCCTGGTCAGCACTTTAATCTAGGTACCCCACAGACCACCCCAAAGTGTATAAAAACAGATATGGGTTTAAGTGTGTTTGCTGCACTTTAAACCACAGTCAATTCAATAAATTCTGAAAGTAGTTTTGAGTTATAAGCATTAGAAAAAATGTTTCCTCGAGTTATGGCTTTTGCGGCGAAGGAAATGGGAATCTGTATTTGCTTTATCATATTAATATGTGATTCTTAGTGAAACCAGGTAAAAAAATAATGGCATGCTAAAGAGGCAGTCAGTCAATCCAATATAAACTTCATATAAAGCTGATAAAAAAGCACTAAATGGTTAAACCGCTGTGTCCACTTTCAAACTCAATAAAAACAAACATTGTGTCTAAACTTTGAAAATGTGAAAAACATTTCGTTCAAATTCAGTATCATCTGAATAGGCAGCTCCTTCAACTTTCTCTTGTTCTCTGGTATTTTGATATCAATTTCAGAATGCTAGAATTCTAAAGCAAGTAGAATTTCTTCAAAAAACAAGGCAAAGAAAGGGTTTTATATGCCTTTCTTTTTTCCTAGTTTCGCCAATTCTTAAAGCATCAGAAAGTAGTTGATTAACCTTACTAAGTTATGGGTAATTCCATGTCAAATCATCCAGAAAAAAGTAAAATTGTCACCCACCCCATTTAATTTTTTTCCAGATGTGCAGCATTTTTGGATTTTTTGGGCAAAAATGCATTTATAAACCAATTTTTAGTAGAAGGGAAGTTCTGGAATTCATTTTAAAGACAAAAATAGGTTACAAAAAAAAAAAAAAAAAAAAAAAATCGCCATTTTTCGCCCCCCCCAAAAATTTGGAGAGCTAAAAATCGAAATAGCTCTGCAAATTTTTAGACTTGGAAGCTTAAATTTTGGGGATTGTCTAACTTTATCATAATCCACACTTGGACAAAATTACAGAAAAATTGAAGGGGTGGGTGACATGGCCTTGATAATTTGACATGAAATTACCATTACATTCTTTCCAGTTCATTTATGAAAACACTCCTCTTAGGACTAGGCATGAGAAATTCTTCTGCAAATTATTTCCAAATCACCCCAAATAACAACTAGTTCTAGTCAAATAGAAGCTGCAATAATAAAAATGGAGAAATAAAGAAAGTAAATATTGGTAAATTTGGTCATTTTTGTTTAGAAAATAGAAATTTTACCTTTTTACCTACCCCTACTATTTGCTTCATATCTTTTTTCACTCTGGGAGGATTAAAGAGGATTTTGGATATGTTTTTCTACAATAAATAAGCTTTCCAATGATAGCAAATTTAGCTTGGCCTTTTTTATTTCCGTGTTGGGCTTCAAAATGAGCTAATTCTACTGGACTATGATACCAAAAGCTAAATCTCTTACTTGCACCATTATTTGAGGAAATAGCATCCAAGATCATCAGTTAAAATATCCTTGTTTTTGCAACATTTGGCTCAGAAATTGGTTAGAAAATTTAGCAATTTCAATATTTAAAACAGAAATTAATTTACTAAGATGAAAAGAATAAGATAATATAACTAGAATTCAAATTGAAAATATCACCTTTTCCATCATCGCCGACACCTCCAATATACTGCTTTTTTACCTCATTAATTAAGCTGTAACAGGGATAACATTTTATATGATTGAAATCTATTTCCTCAAGTGAAGGCAAAGTTTTAAAGAAAAATATTTTGTAGGGTAATTCTTTGTTAATTTGCAACTTTCACTACATGGGAGACCTTACAGTTCCAATATCAACCTACTCTAATGTACATGGCGGCGATACGAGTTCAAATGCTGGAGGCTAGTAGCATTCAAATAGCATTAATACTCTTAGAAAAGATACATCCAATTATTCTCCCTCCAATTATGGGTAAAATAGTAATGCAGACTGGACTCTTTAACCATGGAATGCTAACTGGTCTAGGAAAAGGAAAACTCTGAATTCAAACCTGTTAAACTCCACTAAAAAATTGACCTTGTGTGATATCCTGCTCATGTGGAGCAGGTTTGGTTTGGTTTGTTTTACGGCATGTCAACCTCGATGGGTCATTTAATGCTAACCAAGTTTTGAAATAAATTCATTCTTAATAGATACTCAATTTTTTTTTTTTATAAACACATTTTACTATTTAACCCATAGATGGGACCCTAACAGATACTACCACTCTGGGTCAGAGTGGATCAGGGAGCAATGGTGATGGAGGGGCGTGTGGAACAGGTGGTAAATACATACATACAAACATTGTAATATACAGATAAATAAGAATAAGTCATTTACTTATTTGAGTAAAGACATTAATTAAAACAAATGTTTATGATAGGAACAAAACATAAACAAAAAATATATGAAAACAAACAAGTATATTTCAGATTCATAATCATATTTTTTTTCTAAAGATTTTTATTCAAAGTGGAGAGTGGCATTAAAAAAAAAAATCTCTTTGTGTATAGACAAAAATAAGGAGATCAAAAAGAAAAAAAAAAAAAAAAAGGAGTTGCCATCTAAGACAATGAAATTTACCCAGATTTTGTCTGCCTTTCTCTCAAACTAATAGAAACCGTAAGATATACTCAGCACTTTTCATAGCTTTTAATAAGGCAGATACAAAGCTATTTTTTTAATCTTTTTTTTTTTTATAATTTCAATGCAATAACCGAACAGCTTTCTCTCACTTTTCATTTTTTTTTTTTAAATCACTTGAACAAGATAATTGATATTCCCCAGTAGAGTATTGAGAAACCTTAGCAAATTTATCAAGAAAAATCTTAAAAGCAAAACTGAAAATATAAAATGCATAAACATTTTGTTTATTAGCATTCATTCTTTTAAAGAAAGAATTAACACTGTTAAATATATAATTACTTAATAATTTTATTCTAACTAGCAAATTCTCCATGCATAGTGCAGCCTAGCACTAGGCCCTGTAGGCAGCTTGGTCACTTCATGACAGGCTCACTACACATTCGGCTGCTCACAACCTCACTATACAGTATTTTAAATATTGTCATATAATTTCATAGATGTTGTTTCCTCTGAAAATGGGGAAAGGCGTGTCTGGTATTATCTTTAGCTTTTTTTTACGTTATTTATTTAGCCATTCACAGTAGATGACTGGGTCATTGAGAGAAAAAAAAGTTACAAAATTTCCCCTGACAAAATAAGGTTATTTTGTTTAATGGCATATCAACCCTTGTGGGTCACTCAATGCTAAATCCTGTCTTTTTGTATATATGATTTGTAAGCCGATAGTTTGGAGAATATTTGTTTTGTTTGGTTTTATAAACTGGTAGAAATAATTTTCATGTTAGATTTATCATTAACTTCAGGTGTATCAATAAACTGGAAGAAATAATTTTCATTAATTTGCAAACAGATCTATTTGACCCATAGATGGGAGCCTAGCAGGTACTACCACTCCAGGTTTGAGTGGACCTGGAAGTAATGGCAATGAAAGGGGAACTCCACATTCCTCAGAGCTCTAGAATTGGAACCGCACCACTAGATGCAGTTTAGCATCATACCCAGGACACCCTGACAGAATAAGGTGCTTTATATATAGATGTAGGCTTATATAGCAAATATATAAACAACAGCTTCATAATTTTTGCAACACTCATTATCTGTTTATACATTTATTATATAAGAGTGCATTCAAGTAAAGACCAAGTTGACTTTTTTTTTCTTCTTTTTACACAAAGGCAATTAAGAAAATTAATCCTCAATGAAAAAACAAATATGGCATTTAAGTCTTCATATTTTTTCAGGCAATTGTCATAAATCAAGTCTTTTCAGAATACTGCTTGCATAACAAGTCTGAAATGTTGTGGCAGTGAGTAAAGCTTCATAAATTTCTACATTCATTTTTTGTTTTTAAGTGCTATGAAACTATTTGACTATCAATTACTTTTTTTCAATATATATATATATATATATATATATATATATATATGCATACACACATAGGGTTCCTTCTCTCCAAAGTTTTAGGTACAACAGTGTGCACAGGACTGGCCCCACCCTTTACACCTAATGGCCAGCTGTCATAGCCAAACAAGCTAAGATGGTGATACTGAGGTCCTCAAGGCCATAGATCTTATATCAAAGAGTCCTTTCTCTATGCAGTCATCATCAAAGACAATAGGGTCTGCCTCCCACTTAAATTTATATATATATATATATATATATATATATATATATATATAACATTCATCTGATGATGCAAGTAATTTTGAAAATTTGGTAAAACAGAAGCTAAAAAACACAAAAACCTTGTCACAATTGCCTTCATGTGCTCCAACTTAAACGCACATTTCCCAAAGAAATGTTTAAAAGTTAGTGATTGAAGAATCAACTATTTACAGCAAATTTCAAACTATAAGATTTCTAGTGCTATCTTTAAACCTGAAGAATATGGCAGTCCAGTAAAAATATCATTAATAGCAATGATAAATATTACAAAATTTTTTGTTTTTGTTTTAATTTCCACTGAAGAATATTAACATTGGAAGCAAGAATCAAATCCTGTTCAGAATAAAACATTAAAGGCTGTTCCTATTTTTCCTGAAATCGCTGCCCCTCAAGGGAGACAATTCTGCAATAGCCATTAATTGTATAAGAGGATGGATATAACATTGTGCTAAGCTTACTCACTGATCAAAAGGTCGACATATTTAATCAGCGAGTCTTTAGAGATTTATCCCCAAAAATAAATAAATAAATTAAATCAAAAAGATTATGAGATGATTTTGAAACAAAAAATGAAATTAATTGAATAAAAATCTCTTTTGGAAAATATATTTGTAGAAATCAACATTCAATTAACAAAAAGAAAAAAAAAGTGAACTTTTTTGTTTATTATTTCTATTCACATGCTAAAGAAAAAAAAAGATCTATTCAAAATTGAAATCCCAATAAAATTTACCTTTTCTGTTAATTAATTAAATATTGATTATCTACATTTATATTTAGAATTACTCCTTTATTTTGAAACTATATTAGATGAAAAAAAATTCTTTGAGAGAAGATAAAAAATATATTGATTGCGTAAATATTTAAGTAGAACTTTTGAAATAATTTTTTCAAAAATTATAGAGTCAAAACTCCTTTCCCAGAGATCAAAAGAAATTGAACCAATTCAACTTACGGTAAAGTTTAAGAGTTAGAATTGAATTATTGTTGAAAGTATGAATTAAAATTTATTCTAAATGTTGAAATACCTTTTGTGTTTTAAATTCTCATTTTAATTCTTTGATCATTTTCAGGTGATAAAGTATGGAATCACATTTGCCTTGAGCACTTAAAAAAGTCATTTCACAATGATATATCCCCCAAAGAAATGTGCCAAGCTCAAAGCAGTGGCTCAACAAATGCAATGGTGTCAAACAGGAAACAGAAGCTTCCACCCCCCCCCCAAAAAAAAATCAGCACTGAACTACATTACCTGAAAAGAATCAATAATTTCACCAGTAGGAGAAAGATTACCAGGAGATACAAGTGAATTGTAATACAAGTTTCAGAATGATGTAGCCCTGTGGCTAAGCTCACTTGCTGGAAAAGATTACCAACTCAAAACACAAAGTGCATTCAATCTACATAAAAAAAAACTTTCAACAATAATTCAAAAATACTCATCAATAAAAAAAACTTTTTTTGCTACCTCATTGTTGCATAAAAAATGTAAATCTTTAAAATTGCTTACCTAAAAATTCCTTATGATTCTATACAATGAAGGACTTCATGTAATGAATGACCCCTAATTTTTAGCACCAAAAAGGTGTTTTTTTATCGAATAAGTTAGGCCTAGAAACAAGGTAGGCTTTGATATTTCAAAAACATATCTAGTGTAATGAACGACCCTTTGTTTTTGGAGTGAAAAATTGGTCTTAAAAAGTCATTCATTACAGGAGTGTATATGGTAGTTACTACTTTAAAAACTTCTTTTTTTTTTCCTAGTTCCGTGTTGAACATTTTCATTAATTATTCTTGGTGCTTTTCCGGATTTGAAAGTATAAAATTCAATATTTTATTTTAGAATTAAAAAAATTTGTTTGACAAATTCATCGCAAGACAATATCACTTTTTCTTTGTTTTGTATCTTTAAAGATTTTTCTACTAAAAAAAAAAAAAAAAAAAAAAAAAAATCATCTCTCATTCATCAACCAAGCACACATTTTTCTTTTTTAGTATTAACAAAATTTTGCCAGAGTAAAATACATGACAAAAGAAGTTGAAAAAAAGATTGCATATTCTGTCAAACTTTTAAATGCAGATAAAAATAAATAAAACTGTTATCAATAACTAAATATTTAAAATATCAATTTTAAATTCAGCATTTATGAATTCAACTATTTTTAAACACAGGGCCTTTTTTGTGTTTAATATTGTGCAGTAAACACTAAAAAGTAACTAATGCACAAAGTGCTAAAAGCTAGACTATAAACTAAAATATTGCTTACAGAATATTAATACTCATTATATTTTAAAGCCACAAAAAAACAAATGGACTAAAATATTGTGGTGGCACATTAAATTATTCTCAAATTTATAAATTGTTTTATTTTAGACATTTTGGGCCCGGAAGCAAATTTGCTAAACATGTTATAAATAAAAATTTAAATATTAGTTTTACTATTGATGTTTCACAAAACAAAATATAAATGAAAGACATAATATAAATATAAAGCATGTGCATCTGCAATCACAGCAGGTGAATCAGTTTTACAAGTTGCATTTGCTCTTGAATAGTGACCATATTTTCTTTCTTTTTTTTTTTTGTAAATGAGACAGAAGAACTGCTGCTTGTTGCAAAAAGGCCAACAAAACGAAACTAATTTGGTCACATATCAAAGAGCATCAACTATGCAAAATACTAAACTAATTCAAATTCACAGTTTTATATTAGTGTAAAATTCTTAAAAAAAAAAAAAAAAAATAAATTTAAAAAGTCGTCTGCATGTATAATAATGATAGAATTCAAATACTTAATGTTCTTTGTTCAAATGAGCAAAAATTTTACAGATAAAAAAAAAAGAGACAAAAAAAAAAAAGACAAAAAAAAAAAAAAAAAAACTTTTTAATTTAAGTTCATTTTTTTTTTTTTTTTTTTTTTTTTAAGTATTGACTTGAAACTTTTAGCCAATAAGATTGATGGATCACTGGGTTCAGTCAGTTTCTGCTGCTCTTCGGGGCTGATGATGTATACCTGCAGCAGCCGATGGTTATCCAAAGTGCAGAATTGGATTTTGGGTGTAGATATTAAATACTTCCTAAATTTTATGGATGTCATAATGATGAATGATTAGGTGGAAGCACTGAATCCATACATTTTTTAGCTTCTTCTGAGAGATCTTTTGCTTCACCTTTCAATTTCCCTATTACCCATTCCATTGCTTGACGACCCTGAAATAAAATTAAATCAAAGCATTAATTCAATTAAAAAAAAAAAAAAAAATTATACTGCATATATTTACTCAACTCATTCACCACACACAAGCAGACTGATTTATTTTAATGGCACAAAAACCCAAGGTTATTTTATGCCTAGAGATTAGGGAATTGCATACATTGTATGGTTATATTTACTTTTTTTCTGTAGTTTAAGTTTTTTTTTTTCACCATGTTATAGGATATCAGATATTCCTATCTAATTCTTATCATAATGGAGATTGTATGTATGTCTGTCTGAGTGTAACCAAAACTATATCACTACTCAAGTCACAATTCCTTTTGTTATTTACGTTACATTCTTCATGATTTTATTTTTATTTAAACCTCAATTATTAATAAAATTGTTTTATATTATGATCCCTTCTGATCTTTTACTGACTCACCCCTTCCACTATTTTCATAATCAAAATTTTTATCAATCAATTACGTCTAATGACGTAATCAACAGATAACACCCAATTGTTATTTTGTTATGAAAGTGCAACTAAAATTATGTATTTTCCTGAAAATTTATGTCAGTTGTCATTCAATATGATACAGTTTCAGACAATAACATTTTGGCATTCCTATCTAAAATTCTCAATATTTTATTTACCAGTATTTTCATAAACACTGATAAATACTGACTTTCTGATATATATATTTTCAAACAGCTAACAACTATCAGATTTATAAATCTTATTATAATGGAGATTGTGTGTTTGTCTGTCTGTAACTGAAACTATATCACTACTCAAGTCATAATTCCCTTTGTTATTTACGTCACATTCTCCATGATTTTATTTTATTTTTAACCTCAATTATTGATAGAATTGTTTTACATTAATAATACTGTTGGCCTTATCTACATACTAATAATAAGCAATTGTATTTATATATACAACAAAATAGTGGTTTACAGTGTGAATGGGAAGGCTAATTTGCATATTGATATTAAAAATTTGATTTTAATAGATATGTGCTTAGTATTATTGATTGGTTTTATCTTAATGAATATGAGCAAACATCTCAGGGGATAAATCTTAACAATAAGAAATAACTGTAATTCTATTCTTTACTTCCTACAGGTTAGCTAAGTCGGTAGAGCATTCGGCTAGGAATCGCAAGGTTCCTGGTTCGATACCAGTCCTCCCCAACTCAGCATATGAGTAGCACAGCTCCACCTCAGATGCTAGAATAATATCCTTGGTCTAGCGCTAGTGAAAAGGGGATAGACTCCCTGACTATGGCTGATACCGACATTAGGCCCCCCGATGACTTTACTTTTACTTAATTAAATAGTTAAATTAGGAAAATTTAGCAACAAAAGACAGGAGTGATGGAAGAGTAAGTTTCAGTTCTACTTTTTTTTATTATACCCCCTCTGTTTCAAATCTTTTTATCTGCATTCTTATTTAGTTTCATTAGCCTTTCTAATTTAATACAATATTCTATTACATTAAAACTTAAATACTTTCACCCGAAGAGTGCATATATTTGCTAGTACAAATAATTTGCAAACAGATCTATTTGACCCATAGATTGGACCCTAACAGGTACAACTACTCTGGGTCAGAGCAAATCTAGAAGTAATGGCAATGAAGGGGTACTCTACACTCTCCAGAGCTGGAGTCTCATCACCAGATGCAGTTTAGTCATATACAGCACACCTTTTTTGGGAGGTCTTACCCCTTTGCAAAGATACAGTCAGTATATTCTAAGCCCTGATGACAGGGTGGGATCCTAGGCAGAATAGAAAACACAGTTTTAAGTGGAGTAAAGCTGTTTTTGAATTCAGTTTTCATTCTCCTGGACTGGTTGCCTAGTCAAAACAAAAGAACCCAGTCTGCCCTACTATTTACCCATAGCTAGGAGGATAAGAGATGGACACATGCCTTTCCCCGAGGAATTTAGCATGAAGTGAGATGTATACAGTCTCATCTAGGATTTGAGCTTGAGTCACCAATTCCATTTTCTATGATGATAAGATACCTCCTTCAAATCAAATCAAATTTTTACCTTTACTGATTTTATATATATATATATATATGGAAATATATATATGTGTGGAAAATATGGAAATAAATCTGACGGTATGTAGAAGATAGAAAAAAACAATGTACTCCAAAAGGATAAATTTAATTTCAAACAGTGATGGAAATTTTTTCAAAATAAAATGAGAGATGAGAAAGTATTAGGGAGAAAGATGTTCCTTTTTCCATGAGCAGCATTCTTTTTCAAAACAGGTGACATGATTGGTACCAATCCCGTCACCTGTTTTGCAAAGACTTTTTTCATCCTAAAAAAAAAAAAAAAAAAAAAAAAAAAAAAAAAAAAAAAAATTCTAACATTGATTTTACCATCTATAATAAATTATCTTTTTGGAATACATTGTCTTTTACTATTTTATATATATATATATATATATATATATATATATATATATGTATGTATGTATGTATGTATGTGTGTGTGTGTGTGTGTGTATGAGGAAATGTATTGGAAAGGTGAATTCAACACAAACAATTCAATTAATAAAGTTTCTGAAACCAACAGAGATGAAATATTAATTAACTTGAATAGTGTTTGTTAGTCACCTTTCCAATACATTTCCTCACATTTTGTCAGAGTTTTCCTAATCCATTATTTTCTTTATATATATATATATATATATATATATATATATATACAATAAAGGGAATGACTTACCAGTAAAAGAATATTGAGTTAATCCCAATAATTTGTTGATACAAGTATTAACTGGATAAGTCAGTGTTATAACAAATATAAAGTGCTCAATATGTTAGTAGAGCGGATTTAGTATTACTAAATTATTATTTAGGTTATTTCAATACACACTATAATCTATATATATATTTTTGTATTAAGTACTATTCGCTAATGTTAGCAGACATTTTTTAGTTTTTAAACAAAGAGAAATGTATTTGTTTTAAAGTGTGTATGTGTGTGTGTGTCCATGTGTGTTTTGGGAAAAAAAAGACTAGCAAATTTTAAATGTAGAATAAAAAAGATTTTTTTTAAATTCTAATCAAGTCGTTTTGGTAAATAATTCCTTTAATTTCTTACCTTTCCTGCATTCTTTGATATAGTATCAGTTAATATTCCTTCTAAATAACTTGACAAAGGTATCCCTTTCACCTTAACTACAGCCTCTTGTTTTAAAAGTGTACTGAAATAAATGAAAAATAAACCAAATTATTAAAAAGAAAAAAATGCAAGTGCAATTCTTGGTACAAGACCAAAAAAAAAAAAAAAAAAAAAAAAGATATTTTTTTTTGGGGGGGGGGGGTAAAATATTTACATTTACTTGCCGATAAAAAAGTTGGGTGGTGGCTGTAAAATATCACTTTCATATCGCATTAACTTGTTGGTAAAAACACCTTCAAACAGCTAAGCAGTTCATAATTAGCACAGTTCACATTTTCAGCAGGCACCGCTTAGTGTTTTTTTAGGGTAGGAGGCTAGGATGCACAAATCCGAATTGCACCAAAATTCTTAATCCAATTGAATGATCATTATGTTAACCATGAGAAAAAACTTATAAAAAAATGTTTCTTTTTTAAACAAATAAATGTCAACAAACTGGTTTTGTATAATTGTTACAAAAAAATAAGATGCAAATTATCTATATACTCTACATATGTAAACAAACATAAACAATCCTAAGCTAATATAGACAAATGAAAAAAACAGATTACATAAATTTGAGCTTCTCAGAAGAACTATTTTTATATTATATATTTTATTCTTTTTTAATAAAATTATCATATATAACATCTATTAATAATGAAAATTGGGTTTATTTCTGTCTGTGACTAAAACTATGTCACAATATTCTTGTTAATTACACTCAAAATTTGAGGAAGCAATTTTTTAAATTGTTTTTTTACTCTCACCCTTTTATTTCAGTAGAACAAAAAAATGATGTTGAGAAATACAGTATTTAACTACATTATAATTTAAAACTAAAGTTAAAGATTTAAACTTACCTGGATTTGTCTGTGGGATGAGGACAATATGTTAAATTTTCATCAATAGAAACTATGTTACAAAAAGTCAACTGAAACAAAAACAAATACATTGCAATAAATCTCTTTCAATAAAAGAATAAGTTTTATTTATTAATATAATGAGAATAAATAAATAATTGTATTGAATAATTTTTTATTCATTATACCTAACAAGAGTTCATTTTTTTTTACTTCAAGATTGATTGATTTTAACAGCATTCCAACCCATCTAGGGTTATTTCATGCTTAGAGGCTAGAGAATAATGTTCCATACATTTCTTACATTAGTGTTACAGTGCATGGATCTCATTGGTTAAAAAAGTCATCAACAGCAGATATCACATCATTATATGAAATTTTCAGCCCAACCTTGTACGAGAGCGAGTCAAAAAGTAATGCCATTTTGTTTAGGACTGATATAATTACCAACACAGGAACATGTATCATACATCAAAATGAAGCTGGTCCCCTGTGGATCACATACCTACTTATCCACATATTCACCGTTTCTCTTAATAGCAATGTTCCACCTTCGAATGAGAGCATGTATCCTGGCCCCATAAAATTCTGTTGACCGTTCTTTGAGCCACTTCTTTACTTCCTTGTTACTAGAATAATGTTTGCCTCTCAAACCCTCTTTCATGGGGCTGAAGAGATGATAGTCTGAAGGCGCTAAATCTGGTGAGTATGGAGGATGCGGTAAAGTTGTCCACCCGATTGAGGCAATTTTCTGTCCTTGTCCTGATGCTTGTGTGTGGTCAAGCATTGTCATGCAGAAGGAGGACATTGTCGATTGGTAAGTTGGGTCTTACTCGTCGGATTCTTGCTCTGAGCCTTGTTAGGGTTTAAATGTAGGCCTTAGTTTTATAAAAAAAAATTCACATGAAATAAAGAAAAAGGCATTACTTTTTGACTCACCCTTGTACCTATGTCAACAAGACAATCTTGCTTAACATTGCTCTGCAGTTCACAATTACTAGTGAGTTTGATTCTCACTTGGGGCCCACATACTTTTGACTTTGTACCAAACTATGCTAAGCAAATACCTATTTACATATCAAGGCCTCCATGCTTCCTGTAGTCTACCAACACCATACCTGATGCCCCTCTCCACACACATAAGCACACACACGCACACATACATGCATATTATTACTGTAAACTGTTCATGTTCCTGACACTAATACATTATTCTGTGTACTAGACACGAGACTTTGATGAGTTGTGGTGCACCTGAGCACTGTACACAAATTTTTTTATTATTATTATTATTATTATTATTATTAAGATAATACTTAAATATTTCAGATATAATTTTAGAGAATCAATCTGGTATTTTTGTGTATTTTATACAGAGAATTGAAATTTTTTTTTCCTTTTTATTTCATATTTAAATTCTGACAACATTTTCTTTTGCTTTGTTTAATTATCTTGTTACTCACCCAAAAACACAGAAAAATAAATTGATTATCCATAGATTTTTATAGAGATTTGTTACAAATACTTATGTGGTTGGTTGATTGAATTTTACGGCATGTCAACCCTTGGGTTATCTTATGCCAATGTTTTTGTCAGAGTGAACTGGGGAGTAATGGCAATGAAGGGGTACTCCCCACGCATCAGAGCTTCAGAATTGAAACCACACTACTAGATGCAGTTTAACATCATACTCATGGCACTAAGACCCTCAGCCACCACCTTCTAGCACATATATGATAAAAAGGGAGTTAGGTGTTTGCCATAAGAGCAATAGGGTCGGGAAAATCATATAGTGCTAGGGTTTGACATGACCAGCCAATTGATCAGATGGGGCCTCTCTGACCGCCTCTCTAGTCTAAGTAAAAGCTAAAGGGTAGTGTTACATGTCATGAACTGCTCAGCCACCAGGATTGCATCCTTAAGCATCACAGGTCGCTACCCATGGCCAACAGGTGGCCTCATTGGGGAGGTCTTACCCCTCTGCAGAAGTGCCATTGGCATATTCTACAGCACCAGCTTGACAGGTCTAATACATATCTGCATTCAAACAATTACATTCATGTCATGTCCAGTTTAGCTCAATCGGTAGAGGCTCTGACTAGGAACTACAAGGTTCCGGGTTCGATACTGGCCCTCGCCAACTCAGCGCATGAGTAGCACAGGGATCTGTGTAGTAAAGTGAGGAGCTGGTGGTAGGTGTGGTGCTCCACCTCAGAACCCAAAATAATCTCCTTGGTCTAGCACTAGTGAAAAGGGGATAGACTGCCTCACTGGCTGATATGAACTTTAGGCCACCCCAACAAATTACTACTATAGGTGGTGTAAAAGTCACCACTTTTGTATCTCCCTGCATATTGTCTTTAAAATATCAGCCAGTTTGCTTTTTTGTCTGTTCCTAGCTACTCGTCCCAGCCTATTCCTAGTGGGAGGGTGTCTTAGACTGTCTCATGCCAGCCAATTCCTGTCTAGCCACCTCGATCTGTTCCTAAGTATTTTAAATTTTTCATATAGTTATTTACTAACCTTAGCTTAGATGTGGCACAAGGCCAGAAGTATAAAGCGCCTAGTGAGAATCAAACTCACAAACAAATCTAGCTGGCTAACCATTACACCATATAATTTTTCATATATAGGGCATTGGAAAAGTCACATCTTTCTATGACCCTGTACATATGGAAAAGTCACAATCTTTCTATGACCCTGTACATATGGAAAAGTCAGTATTTCTATGACCCTGTACATATGGAAAAGTCAGTCTTTCTATGACCCTGTACATATGGAAAAGGCAAAAACATAAGAGCTGATTTACATGTTCAAGAATCGTGCAAAATATTTGAAAAGCAAAGAATGTCAAATAGAAAATGATAAAACTGAACTTACATTTCGTGTCTGTAAAGTCATTCTTTTGGACTGAGGATCAACCTCTGACACTTCGCTAGCAAAGCACGTTCGGTCCATTCCCACAATCTGCAACAAAAGAAAAAATAAAATAAAAATTGAATTAAATTATTAATGCTGTTAAGAAAGTAATCAAGACTTTTTGGGAAGAAGTGTAACAAAGAAATACTTCCAATTTCAGTGGCATACGTTCCCCAAGCAACTGAAGGAAGACATTGTTAGGGAGGAGATTCACTTAGGGTTGCAAAGAGACAGAAAAAAAAACGTTCCTTCTTTTACTTTAGCTAATACAAGATGTAATCTTAAACTACGTAAAATATGAAGAAAATGTCTGTTTGTTTTGTTTTATGGCATATCAACAATGGTGGGTCATTTAATGCTAGCAAAGTTTTGAAAGAGTTGTAGCGATAGTTTAGAAGTAAAATTTTTAATCTCAATTTTTTTTTTTGTAATCAAATTTTCTATTTAACCCATAGGTACTACCACTCGAAGTCAGAGTGGACCTGGGAGCAATGGTAATGAAGGGGTGCTCCAAACCCTCCAAGCCTTGTTTTGTTTTTTCTTTTTATTCTGGGTTATTTCGTTTTCTCACACCCACTCCTACCCACATTTACCTCAATTTTTGGTTTTTAAAATCTTGTAAATACATTAAAATTTCTGTTTTCCTTCATAGGTTGGGATTTTTAAGAGTGCCTGGGGTATTTTGGTGTAAGTAGGCTGTGAAAGGATGACTGTTTTCATTAGCATGGATCAGTTGGCAGTGGAACTAATTGCAGAGGAATGCACAACCACTTTTGTCACATTTCCTCCCAATAGAACTTCAGGCTTTATGCCAAGGCTATGTACATTAGGGTAGGTTGATTTTTCACTTTTTTTTAAAATATCAAATTCTCTCAAACAGCATAAGTTGTGTGTTGGTATAATGAATATTGATACCAAAAGCTAAATCTCTTACTTGCACCATAATTTGAGGAAATAGCATCAAAGATCATCAGTTAAAATACACTAAACATCCACGTTTTCCTAACATTTGGCCCAGAAATTGGTTAGAAAATTTAGCAATTTCAATATTTAAAACAGAAATTAATCTAAGATGAAAAGAATAAGATATAACTAGAATTCAAATTGAAAATATCCCCCATCACCACTGACTCCTGATATATTGCTTTTACCTCATTAATTAAGCTGTAACAGGGATAACATTTTGAAAGATTGAAATATATTTACTCAAATGAAGACAAAGTTTAGAAGAAAAGTATTTTGTGGGGTAATTTTTTAGGTTAATTTGCAACTTTCACCACAGAGATGTTACAGTTCCAAAATTGACCTACCCTAATGTGCATCATGTCCAAATAAAAGCAACTGAAAAAAAAAGGAATAAGACAGAAAAAATTTATACAGTCTAAGAGGAAGAGTCTATTTGTAGAGAAGTGGGGGGGGGGGTCTTTTAATTTGGAAGATTCCATGAATATAATTTTAACAAACACTGATTTCAATATTAGATTATAATCAATACAAAAACAAAACAGCTGTTTATTGACAATATAGTTTGCTTTCTTTTTTTCCAATAGCATATCACCCTTCAGTTTTATAAGCAACGTGTATCAATGTTCTGCCTTCATACATCCATCTATCCATTCATTGACTCCTCTCCAAAACCATTTCTCCCCTCCCTTGTGTCCGACCTCAGCATGACAACACGTACCAACCTTCGACCTCACCAGGCCGTTTCCCGCCTGTTTGGGGAATTTGGCAGTTCTTACCAAAAAACTAAAGTGCCAACATGCATCTCTTTACCGCTCTATGATCATCCGTATACACTCAATCTTTTTCTACCTGAGGTCTGTTAAGGACATTAAACTTTTTCCTTCTTTTTTGTCATTTTGTTTAATTGTTTGTGTTATATCCTGAGATGTAGGATATACAAAATTGATAATAAAAACATTGAATATGTTAACAATAACAATATTTGTTTTATTTATTCTCACTGGCACGGAATACAGTGGGATGGTTTTGGATAACAGTTCAGCTTGATGTATCATACGTGTGATCACATATGAGGCCGGTCCTTGTCTCCCTGACTGTCAGTATTTTGTCTCCCTCCTTATTAGAGAGTATCCGGTTTGAATCATTGGGGGGGGAGATAACTCTCCCTAACAGTTTGTATCTATGTTCAATAGATAACATTTACATTACATCTATTGTCTTCAGTTTTCCCTTTTTTTGTTATTTCATTTAATTGTTTTATGTTATTCAACTGACCTTTTGGTTGACTTATAGCTGGATCTTCACAGACACAAGAAGGCAGAATAAATATAGTGTGCTTTCTTTTCTTTTTTTCAATGGCATATCAACCTTCATCAGTTTTACATTGCAAGTAACTTGTATCATTATTATATATACTTTTGACAAGTATTATCCTTTATCTTTAAAATTCTACTGCTTTTTCAATGAGGCATCCCCACATCACCAAAAGTATGGCACTAAATTGCATCTGATGGTAAAGGTTTGGTTTGTTTTGTTTTACGGCATATCAACCTCAGTGGGTCATTTAATGCCGATAAAGTTTTGAAATAAATCAATTCTTAATGGATAATACAATTTTTTTTATTAACACATTTTTCTATTTAATCCATAGATGGGACCCTAACAGGTACTACCACTCCGGGTCAGAGTGGACCAGGGAGCAATGGTGATGAAGGGGTGCTCCACATTCCCCAAACCTCCAAAACTGGAACCTCACCATCAGATAGAGTTTAACGTCATTCCCAGGACATGTAGACCCGCAGCCACCGCCTTCTAGCACCCATATGATAAAAAGGGGTTGGGGCTTGCCATAAGGGCAATAGGGTTGGGGCAATCATGTAGGTGCTAGGGCTTGATGTGGTGGTAAAGGTTACAGATTTGCTTTGGTTTCTTTGTTTAATAGCATATCAACCTTTGTGGATTATCTAACGCCAAAGACATCCTTGTAGAAGAACAGCAGTGGTACTATTTAGCCTATAAGCGAAGGGGATGAAGGGTTGAAACAATATGGAAATATTTTATTTTTTTTTTTTTTAGATAAAGAATTGTTAATAATTATCATTAATTTTGACTAGTACTCTAATCTTTTTTTTTAATTAAAAAAAATAAAATCAGAGAAACAAAATATAATATTAGTCAAAATTAATTGTGAACTCATTGGGTTTCACCATCAGATGCAGTTTAGTGCCATACCCAGGACACCCTCTTTTTTGGGATATATATATTATATATATAAAGGGCCGGGATAGCTCAGTCGGTAGAGCATTCGGCTAGAAACCACAAAGTTCCTAGTTCGATACCGATCCTCGCCAACTCAGTGTATGAGTAGCACAGTGATCTGTGCGGTAAAGTAAGGAGCTGATGGTAGATGTGGTGCTCCACCTCAGACACCAAAACAATCTCCTTGGTCTAGCGCTATTGAAAAGGGGATAGACTCCCTCACTGACACCGACTTTAGGCCGCCCCGACGACTTTAAAAAAAAACTATATATATATATATATATAGTGATACGATTTCATGTATTCCTATCTAATACTAATAATTTTCTATAATAACAGATCTATTTGATCCATAGATGGAACTACTACTCCAGTTAAGAGTGGACATGGAAGTAATGGTAATGAACAGGTGATTTCACACTCCCTAAACTTTTAAAACTAGAGCCTCACATCTTGGGTCAGATTTTAGTAAGCTTAATAAGTTATCTCCAGCATAGTTTTTATATTATTTTAAGCAAGCACACAAATAAATTAACTCTAAATTTCTCACTTATTGTGTCATTGAAATTTGAGGGGGAAACAAAAAAAAAAACTCTTACTCCCACCACAACTATTCTTTTTAGCAGTATTATGTATATATTTGAGGTTTGGGCTCTGTAGCTGACTTTTTAAACACCAAGACTAGAGCTGTAGTGTCAGTACTACTGTATGGCTGCACCACCTGGACTGAAACAAAATGCTTGGAGAAAACGTTAGATGGGAACTACATAACTATAATGCTGCATACTGTCTTGAACAAATCTTGGAAGCAGCACCTCACAAAAAAAGCAATTGTACAATCACTTGCCCCTTATCACACAAACCATCTGACTAAGACTAACAGGACATGCTGGACACTATTGGGGAAGCAAGGATGAACTCATAAGTGATGTTCTCTTGTGGACACCTATACATAAATACACTATAAATAATAGGAAGCGCGTGGTGTAATGGTTAAAGTCATGGGAAATGGACTCGTCGACCAGAGTTCAAATCCTGGATGTGGCAATTATTTCACTTAGCGCTAATACCCTTGGGAAAGGTATGAATCCTACTCTCCCTCCAGCTATGGGTAAATAGCAGGGCAGACTGGGCTCTTTAACCTTGGTTAGGCAACCGGTCTAGGAGAAGGAAAACTCTGAATTCAAACCTGTTGTACTCCGCTTAAGAAATTGACCTTGTGTCGCATCCTACTCGTGTGGAGGGGTTGGTAAATATATATACATAAATACACCAGTGTAGGCTGACCAGTAAAAACTTACATCAGCTCTGTGTGGATTCTGGATGCAGCATGGAGGACATGCCAGGGATGATAACCGATAGGGATGGTTGGTGAGAGAGAGTCATGGGTATCCATGCTGTCAGCATGATGATGATGATTAAGTATAAATTTACTTTCTGATTAGTTGGTTATAATTTAAAAACTGATACACTATCGATATTACTGTTTTAACCATGTACATCTTATAATGGTAGATAAATAAATCCATAATCTCACACACAGTCATTAGCCGAATTTCGATCTGAAATTTTCACGGTATAATGTTTAATCAATGTAATTAATGAAGCAGCCTTGAATTAAGTACATCAACAAAAAAAGAGATTATGCTGAAAAATAAATAACTTTTTTATATCATAACACTACAGATATACCTATACAGTGATACTGATAGCTTTTTGATTTAGTGCATCCTGGGACGGACATATTTGCTTTGAATGAGTCCCCGGGAAAATTTATGGATCCCAACTAAAGTTTCTTAATAGATTGTAGGGTTTTATTTATGATCTGGGGAAAAACTAAAGCCACCTAGCCTGTGTAATTCATTTCTAAGAAACTATTGAAATATATTTACAGTTAGCTTTAAATGGTGAGGGAAGAAAAAACAAACAAACACTGGGATGCATGGATATGATTTTACTGCATTCTTTAAGATTTTTGTGCATCAGGGACGCGGGACGTGTACCTATCAGCATCTCTGGGATTGATATGCTATTAAAATCCATCAACCCAACCAACAAAATGTGAATCATATAAGATCTCAGCATGAGAGATCACCTGTAAAAGAAAATTCTTTTTTAATCAGTGCAGTTGATATGTCACATTTTTTATTGATTATTGCATTCCCTTATCAATTATCTTGTTTAAAATATTTTATTGATTATCAATGATTATTTGCTAGCCTCTGTATCCTATATATATATATATATATATATATATATATATAATATGTGTGTGTGTGTGTGTGTGTGTGTGTGTGGAAATGTAGACAAACATGTTACTCTGGATGGAAGTTTATTATTGGTCGTAATGTCGAAGTTCGAACGTTCTTTTGTTTTTTTTTAGAAACCTTCTTCAGGACAATATGAAACAAATAAAGGAAAAAAGATTTTTGTTGTTAAAAAGGTGATAGATGCTTTTGAATGAGTTTACTGCATCCTTTTAGATTTTTATGTGTCAGGGAGGCAGGACATGTACCTATCAGCATCTCTGCCTATATAAAGTCTCAAATTGGAGTGCTCGTGATGTAATGGTTATCGTTGTACGAAATGGACACGATGATTACGAGTTCAAATCCTGAACAAGGTTATTTGCATTTCACATAGCACTAATACCTGTGGGAAAGTTGTGAATCCAACTATTCTCCCTCCAGCCATGGATAAATAGTAACGTAGACTGCAATCTTGGTATGGCAACTGGCCTAGGAGAAGGAAAACTCTTAATTAAAACCTGTTAAAATCCATTTAAAAATTGACATTGTGTCACGTCCTGCCCGTATGGAGGTTGTGTAAATAACCACGGCAACCGTTGCTAGTGTCCGTTTCATGATTAAACATCCACAAACACTATGCGTCTCTCAACAATTTTAAATAGACTGACCAACAAAAGCAAATGAGTTTTGCAGATTTCTTATTCTCTGTGATACATTTATTTTTCCTCAAACTAATGAAAGCCCTGATGAAGATCTATTGAAACAGATCAAAACACTGCAGCATAGGCGAAATAAACATTACTTCATTTATGAACTTGTGTTTTTCAATTTTTCATAATATCACATACTGTCGGATTCACTTCCATTTTTCTTCACATACCTATATACAGTATCAAATTGGAGCCACTCATATTCTAATGGTTATCATTGTAAGAAATGGACAGGAGGTTGTGGGGTTGGAAATATATATATATATATATATATATATATATATATATATAGTATCAAATCCTGGATGAAGCAGTTTGCATTTACTTTATGCTAATGGCCTTGAGAAAAGCATGACCCATCCTACCTCCCCCAATTATGCATTAATAGTAGGGCAGACTGGGTTATTTAGTCTTAGGCAACTGGACTAGAAAGAGAAAAATCCTGAATTCAAACCAACTGTACTCCACTTAAGAATTGACCATATTTCACATCCTGTCTATGCCAGGAGGGGTTGGGTAAATACATATCTATATAGAGTATCACCCATAAATAAGTACACCCCTAATTTTTTTCATAAAAATCAATCTTCTTTTAAACCAAAGATATAGTCGTACACACGTGCATATACACAAATAGAGTAAAGAAAAAAAATAATGATTGACAATACTTTGAGTATTCCTATCCAATATATATATCAATACTGGTGTTCCTAATCTTCTGTCTGTTATCAACCTGCAACACCCTCTGGTTAAAAATGAGACCGTCCAAATTGTTCAAGATGAATGCAAAAATGCAAATCCAGATTATCTTTTTTGTCCATTTTATTTCACCTAATTTTAAAATGAAACATTGCAAATGGTCTTGCATCGCTTAAATGCCCAACTTAAAATTAAAATGAATTGAGGAAAAAAAAGAAAAAAAAAAAAAAGTTACATGATTGTTTTATTTGTAATATTGAAATAGTGAATTACAGAATATTTTTGGTAATTTTGATTTTATGTCATCCTAGCCTCCTGCCCTATTTTATGCTATTTTTTAGTGTGCCAGCGTCAGGCAAATTTTTGGCCCAACTTAGATATTTTCTGAGTTGTGTTTTTATCACTTTTTTGTCAGCAAAATAATATAGATATTTTAAATGCCTATCAAACCAGATTTTTATCAGCAAATCAATGTAAATATTTTACAACCTTCCTTTTCAGAAAGAGTGAGAGAAAGTTAAATCAAGATTATTATACTTTTACATATTGAACTATTCGCAATAGCTCTTAAGTAAACATATCAAATGTTTAATAATTAAATTATCATACTGTAGTATATCCACAGGTCCTACTAGTATTTATTCATAATAATATAAAATATATTTATAATATGTATAGTATTGCTCATAAATAAAGTGTCCCTATATTTTTTATAAAAAGTTAATTTTCTTCAAAACTCTGATTTTATTATTTATTATTGCAAATAAAATGGATATTATTAGGTATTATTTATTACCAAACTCTACAGTATTGAAACTATATAAACAAAAATAAATTGGTGTAATGGTTATCGTCATAGGAAATGGATAAAGTGACAACAGTTAAAATCCTGGCTTTTTCATTTCACATACCCTTGGGAAAGGTATGAATCCAACTATTCTCCCTCTAGCAGTAGATTCTTCATTCTATGTCTTATTCCTTGTTATCACTAGAAAAATTAGGATCTAAAAGAATCTGATGTTTTCTGTATATGTCTTTGTTAGAGATTATTTCTGTTTGAACTGAGGAGTACAAAATTGTTATTCTTGCTTATTCTCAACTTGACCTTTGTCCCCCTTTTCATGTGGTCACTATTATGCTGGGTGACTGGCACAAGAAATTTCTCAAAGCATGTGTCCCCTAATCACTTTCACTTGCTAATCTCTAGTAAATTTTCCTTCACCTCTGGGTGCAAGTATTTAAGTTTTAATGTAATAAAATATTATATTAAATTAGAAAGGCTAATGAAACTAAATAAGAATGCAGATAAAATGATTTGAAACAGAGGGGGATATAATAATTTAAAAAATAGAACAACTGAAAGTTACTCTTATCATTTTCCATCACTCCCATCTTACATTGCTAAATTTTCCTAACTATTTAGTTAAATTAGGAAGTAAAGAATAAAATTGTAGTTATTTTTTCTTGTTAATAGATTTCTCTTAAGATTTATCCCTGAGATTTTTGCTCATATTCATTACGATAAAACCAAACAATTAGAAATCAGTACTAAGCACATATCTATTAAAATCAAATTTTTAATATCAATATGCAAATTAGCCTTCCCATTCACACTGCAAACCGCTATTTTGTTGTATATATAAATACAATTGCATGTTATTAGTATGTAGATATGGCCAACAGTATTATTAATGTAAAACAATTCTATCAATAATTGAGGTTAAAATAAAAATAAAATCATGGAGAATGTGACATAAATATCAAAGGGAATTGTGACTTGAGTATTGATATAGTTTCAGTTACAGACAGACAAACACACAATCCCCATTACAATAAGATTTATAAATCTGATAGTTGTTAGCTGTTTGAAAAAAAAATCAGAAAGTCAGTATTTATCAGTGTTTATGAAAATACTGGTAAATAAAATATTGAGAATTTTAGATAGGAATGCCAAAATGTTATTGTCTGAAACTGTATCATATTGAATGACAACTGACATAAATTTTCAGGAAAATACATAATTTTAGTTGCACTTTCATAACAAAATAACAATTGGGTGTTATCTGTTGATTACGTCATTAGACGTAATTGATTGATAAAAATTTTGATTATGAAAATAGTAGAGCAAATATAATAAGAATAAAAAAATAGGACAGAGAGAAGCAATAATGCTATACATTAGATTCTTATTGTCTTCTTCAATGGAATAAAAGAAAAGGGGAAGGGGGAAGAAAAGCAAGTGAGAGATAGTAAAAGAAAGAATTGAAGAACACTTATTTTGGAAGTTTCTATTATTTTTTTTTAAATGCTGTGATTTTTGATAAAATATTCTGAAAGTTAAATTATTGAATTTTAATAAAATGTTCAGTACTTATTCATTAACTGATAAAATAAACAGAACATTAATCTGAATTGATCTCATTACACTTATCTATTTATTCTATTGTTGTTTATTGTTTATTTATTTGCAAAGAAATGAGTAATGATTAATAATAAATAAATAAATAATTATAATCCATAAAATAATTTACACAAAAATTGTGACACAAACACATCTTATTATAATAGAGATTATGTGTGTCTGTCTTTAACCAAAACTGTCACCACCAACACCACAATTCCCTTAGTTATCTATGCCAAATTCTCCAGGATTTAATCTTTTATTTTACATTATATTTTATATTATGAATACTGTTGGCCTTATCTGCATACAAATAACATGGAATTGTATTTATATATACAATCAATTAGCAGTTTACAGTGTGAACGGGAAGGCTAATTTGTATATTGATCTTAAAAAATTGATTTTAATGAATATTTGTTTGGTACTATTGATTTCTTATTGTTTGGTTTTATTTTAACAAATATGAGCAAAATTCCTGCAAATAAATCTTTAAAATAAATCACTTTAATTTCATTCTTTACTGTCTAAATTTAGCAATGAAAGCCAGGACTGATGGGAAGAGTTACTATTCAAGCTGTTCTATTCTTTGATTTAACTTAATCTAATTTTGAATGATATTACAGTGAGGCTGTGAGCTTTTTGATTTAGTGTGTCCTGGGACGCACATATTTGCTTTGAATGTGACCCCAGGAAAATTTATGGGTCCCAACTAAAGACATCTAACCCCTACCTTGTAACCTATCCTGTGTAATTCATTTCTAAGAAACTTTTGAAACGTATTTGCAGTTAGCTTGAAATGGTGAGGGAAGAAAAAAAGAAAAACACTGGGATGCATGGATATGATTTTACTGCATCCTTTTAGATTTTTGTGCGTCAGGGAAGCAGGACATGTACCTATCAGGATCTGATATTAAATGCTATTTTTGTTTTTATTCATTTTCTTTTTTTTGCTTTGATAATATTAATATTTTTCTAATATTCACACACAGATGGTGTTATTGTTTGTTGTTTGTTTATTGATTTTAACGGCATATCAACCCATCCGGGGTTATGTCATGCCTACCGGTTATGATGTAATACATATTGTGTATTTATATATATACTTTTAGTAATTGGTTTTAACAATGTGTTAACATTATTGGGGGTTATGTTGTATGGTATTGGTTTGTTTCATGTCTATATTCTATGGTATATCTTTGTTTCCCTCAAAAAGGAGAGAATATCCTCCTTGTTGACATTTTCAAACAGATCCTTCATATTTTTGCTTTAAAATAACGGAGCAAAACACCTGCATTCCATGAATAAGTGTTTACCTGTCAAAGGTGTTTGACATGTTTCACATTGTGGTTGTTGTTCTTGCTTGAGTATATAGGAGTGTGTTAGTTTTGTATGACCAATGCATAATCGGGACACAATGACTTGTTCCTTTCTAGACTTCCTTAAAATTGGTCTCCAGCTTCCCAAGATGGGTTTGATTAGGAAGAGTTTATTGTGGGTGTTGTTATTCCAGTGTTGTTGCCATTTTGTATGAAGAAATCTATTAATTTTAGGTTTCAAGTCAGTATATGATATCTTGAACTGGTTGGGGATCAAATCTAGAGCCGATTTAGCTGCAGAGTCAGCTTTTTCATTCCCCCTTACTCCTATGTGGTTTCGGATCCAGCATATCATAATCTCCTTAGAGTTAGACATCAAGTCTAATCTATTTAAGAGCTTAGTGATGAGAGGATCTTCCAGTTTTTTTTATTTCTTAATGATAGTAGGACAGAGTGAGTCTGAGAAGATGATATATTTTTTGCAGTTATTTCCAGATGGTGTTATTGATTTCTAATATTATTGTTTTATTCTCAAATTTATTAAAAGCAATCCTATTCATGATTTTATAGAGAAATCAATTGAAATAAAATGAAAATAAGTGTAATCTTTTTATATGTGTTCTTTCAAATTTAATATAATTTCTTACATTAAAACTTAGATACGATTGCGAGTCAAAAAGTAATGCCATTTTCTTTAGGACAGGTATAATTACCAACACAGGAACATGTATCATACATCAAAATGAAGCTGGTCCTCTGTGGATCAGATCTCTACTCCTCCACATAGTCACTGTTTCTCTCAATAGCAATGTTCCACCTTCGAATGTATCACTGCCCTGTAATATTCTGTTGACTGTTCTTTGAGCCACTTCTTCCCTACAGATTTCACTTCCTCATCACTGGAATAATGTTTGTTTCTCAAACCCTCTTTCATGGGCTGAAGAGAGGCAAACATTATTCAGAGCTCCAGAATTGGAACCTAACCACTAAATGCAGTTTAACACCATAACTAGGTCACTACAACCCTCAGCCACTGCTTTCAAGTACATATATGATAAAAAGGGTTGGGAGTTTGCTGATTGATTGGAGTGGGGCCTGTCCAATCACCTGTTTAGCCCAAGTAAGGGCCACAGTAGAGTGTCGCATGTGATGGACTGCTCAGCCACAAGGATTCCATTCTTAAGCATTACAGGTCGCTACCCATAGCCAACAGGTAATTCCATTGAGGGAATTTTACCCCTCTGCAGAGGTGCAGTCAGATTATTTTACAGCTCCAGCCGACAGGGCAAAAGTGGACAAATGATATGGGTTGTTTCACAAACAAGACCAGATCTAAACTAATTTTTATAGCCTAAGTAATGTGTATCTCACTTCTTCCAGGGCTGGGTTAGCTCAGTCGGTAGAGCGTTCGGCTAGAAACCGCAAGGTTCCCAGTTCGATACCAGCCCTCGCCAACTCAGCGTATGAGTAGCACAGATCTGTGTGGTAAAGTAAGGAGCTGATGGTAGGTGTGATGCTCCACCTCAGATGCAAAACCAATCTCCTTCGTCTAGCGCTAGTGAAAAAGGGATAGACTCCCTCGCTGACTGGCTGATACCGACTTTAAGCCACCCCGATGACTTTACTTTTTTTTTTACTTACCTCACTTCTTAGGGATACATACCACTAGCTGTGTGTAACCCTATATTTATGTAACCATTGGAGGGAATGAAAACTTTCAAATACTTATTGAATACATCCTACTTAGGACATTAACATAGCGATGTTAATGCACAGATGCGGAACACATGGTCCACTATAAACAGATTATCAGTCCTATGGAAATCCGATCTCACTGACAAGTTAAAACAACAATTCTTCCAAGCTGTGGTTGTATCAGTGCTGCTGTATGGCTGCACCAGTTGGACCCTAACCGGGCACCTGGAGAATAAGCTAGATGGGAGCTGCACAAGAATGCTGCGTGCAATCTAGAACAAGTTGTGGAAACAGCACCCCACAAGGAAGCAGCTGTACGGCCACCTGCCCCCTATCTCACAAACTATCCGAGTGAGACGGACAAGACATGCTGGAGAAGCAAGGACGAACTCATAAGCGACGTTCTCCTGTAGAAGCCAACACATGGACATGCTAATGTGGGCCACCCAGCAAGGACATACATTGACCAGCTCTGCATAGATACAGGATGCTGCGCAGAGGACCTCTCTGGGACAATGAATAATAGAGAAGGTTGGTGAGATATTGTCATGGATATCTGACTAATTGCATGACATGATGATGATGACCCAGGATATCATAACTTACATCAACTAGTTTTGTTTTTTGTTTTTTTAATGAAAGCTAAAATTTTCTCCAGCAAACAGAAAAATTTTACTTTTCAAATATTCAACAGGTAAATAATAAAATCAATCCAAATATACTTACCAATAAATAATTATTCCTTGTCAAAGTTGATTGTGGGAGTAACAGCTTTCTGCTGCTACTACCTGGGCAGATAAGGTAGTATTAGAGTGTAGAGTTTGCCTAGGTGCTCACTTGCCCACTCTTTTCTTCATCAATCATCATGGCATACCAGTTTTGTAAAGATATATGACAATAGGACAGAACACAGGGAGAAGTAGATTCATGCCATATATGGACCAAGTATCCAATAGGCACCCCAGCTGGGAGCTGTTTTGAAAAGAACACCTTTTGCTGTTCACCATACACTTCCGGTTGTGGTACGAGAGGTGCATGGAAAATAAACTTTATAAATTGTGTGATACCATTTCCGAACAACATCCTTTTATTTAAACATAAAAAATATTTTGTAAATAAAAACTATTTTCATTTAAATAAACATATCTGCATTTCTCTTCTCATTAAATAAAAACTATTTTAATATAAAAATGTATCTTTAATATAAAAACGTGTCTTTCATTTAAAGTTTTATAATTAAAAGAAATTTCGTATTGAATTAACAACAACATGAAATAACTAATTTTTTTTAATTAAAATCGAAAACTATTTTACTATAAAAACGTGCCTTTGGGTTGTAA
The DNA here is from genome assembly GCA_023376005.1 of Doryteuthis pealeii. Taxonomy (NCBI): domain Eukaryota; kingdom Metazoa; phylum Mollusca; class Cephalopoda; order Myopsida; family Loliginidae; genus Doryteuthis; species Doryteuthis pealeii. Next base: position 103,775,259 of record CM042138.1, on the reverse strand, counting down.
ATATACTTGAACAAACCTTTAAAAAAATCTTATAGTGAAATTCTGATGCAAAAAAAATCGTCTGTTTGTAAACAAACAACCGGGAGTTTACAGTGAAAATCAAAACGTGTTCTTTTCAAAACAGCTCCCAGCTGGGGTGCCTATTGGATACTTGGTACCTTTTTTATAAAAGGTATAAACTCAAGGTGAGCATAAACAGACTCAGTTACTAATAAACATATTCATTATGAGCAACCATATTTGAAATAAAATACAACCAATTGAGCTGTTTTAGGTATAAGTACCAACTTACCTTGGTCACCCAGGGTTGTAAACCCCATGAAGTACTAAGTAACCGGTGTGTTTTTAAAACGCCATTGCGGTCAACAAAGCGGTCAACAACATCCACACCAACCACACTTTGGTTGATGGGATTGGGGTATTTTTGCCATGCTGCATTCACTACTGTTTCCCAAGGATGTCTACAAGAAATAAAAAGAAAAAGATTAGATTTACAAATATTCTTGTGTGCACAAAAATATACATTATCTTTTTATTTCTTTTTGAAAACTTCATACACAATACACAACTGAAAATCCTTTTTTAAATAAAGATGATACAATTTTTCTGAATTTTTAAAATTGAGGCTTGATAATTTGTATTATTCGAACTATTGTCCTCATCTTTACTGTTGGATTAAATAAAGAGTTAGGTTCAAAGTTCTGTAAAGGTCCCCTAGTTCGATGAGAAGGTTCCTGAGTCTGACAAGAAACACTTGAAGAAGGCAGGCGGGCACATCGGCCGAAACGTTGTGCAGATAACAATAAAGATGAGGACAATAGTCCGAATAATCCAAATAATCTAAAGATACTACAGACTCAATTTTTTTTTTTTCAAATAAAAAGTTACCGATTTCCCAGCATATAAGCAGGATTCAAACTGCCAATAAAATCTTACATCACTTTCAATAAATGCTGTTAAACATTTGAAATATATATAGTTTAAAAGTTAAATTTAAAGCTTTATAATAAGCACTTTTTAAAAAATTGGCTAATGATTTATTTACATAGAAAATTACAAAGTTTTGATGTTGTCAGTCAGACACTAACAGGTTTAGCGTCATACTCATGACACGAAAGTAGGTTGGATAACTATGTATTCAACAACCCCTCCACAAGAACAGGATGTGACAAAAGGTCAATTTTTAAACAGAGTTTAACAGGTTTTAATTAAGTTTTCCTTCTCCTAGACAAGTTGCCATACCAAGGTTAAAGAGCCCAGTCTGCCCCTACTATTTACCCATAGCTGGATGAAGAATAGTTGGATGCAAAACTTTCCCAAGGATATCAGCGCTATGTGAAATACAACCAGACTTGTCCAGGATTTGAACTCTTAGCGCTATATTTACTTCCTACGACAATAACCATTGCACAATGTGTGCTCCCAGTTGGATACGGTCAGTTTATATAATATCAGAATAAAGTCATTAATTTTCTCCTACTTAAAGATATGATTCAATAAATACATAGTTCAAATCTATGTCTTTTGCAGCATTTACAACTTCTGCAGCAACCAATTCAACCCAATTTCTTATAACATTGTTTTCAGCTGACTTATTTACATAGCTGTTTACTATATATATATATATATATATATATATATATATATATGGGAGTAAAATGAGGAAATTAATCCGACAGTATGTGAAGAAATGTAGACAAACACAGGATGTTACAGTGGATGGAAGTTTATTATTGGTTGTAATGTCGACATTTGAACGTTTCAGTTTTTTTAGAAACCTTCTTCAGGACAATGTGAAACAAATAAAGGAAAAAAGATTTTTGTTGTTAAAAAGGTAATAGATGCTTTTGAATGAGTTGAGTTTGGAAATATGTAGAAAACACTAAACAACAAACGGTTATGAACATTTTCTACATATTTCCAAAATCAACTCCTTCAAAAGCATCCATCACCTTTTTAACAATAAAATCTTTTTTCCTTTACTTGTTTCATATTGCCCTGAAGAAGGTTTCTATAAAAAAAAACAAAAAAACATTCGAACGTCGACATTATGACTAATAATAAACTTCCATCCAGAGTAACATCTCGTGTTTGTCTACATTTCTCCACATACATACACACTTATATATATATATATATATATATAATATATATATATACACACACACACACATATATATATATAGGATACAGAGGCTAGCAAATAATCATTGATAATCAATGAAATATTTTAAACAAGATAATTGATAAGTGAATGCAATAATCAATACAAAATGTGACATATCAACAGCACTGATTAAAAAAGAATTTTCTTTTACAGGTGATCTCTTATACTGAGATCTTATATGATTCACATTTTGTTGGTTGGTTGATGGATTTTAATGGCATATCAATCCCAGAGATGCTGATAGGTACACGTCCTGCGTCCCTGATGCACAAAAATCTAAAAGAACGCAATAAAATCATATCCATGCATCCCAGTGTTTGTTTGTTTTTTTTCTTCCCTCACCATTTCAAGCTAACTGTAAATATATTTCAATAGTTTCTTAGAAATGAATTACACAGGATAGCTTACAAGGTAGGGGCTAGACAACTTTAGTTGTTTCCCCAGATCATAAATAAAACCCTACAATCTATTAAGAAACTTTACTTGGGACCCATCAATTTTACCGGGGACTCATTCAAAGCAAATATGTGCGTCCCAGGATGCACTAAATCAAAAAGCTGTCAGCATCACTGAATCCATCTAGGGTTATTTCATGCTTAGAGGTTAGGAAATAATATATATTCTACATTTATATTTACACTTTTGTAGTTGATGGTTTTAACCATATGTTAACATCATTGGGGATCGTGTTGAGGGATTATTTTTGTATGGTATTGATTAGGTTGGTTATATTTTTTGGTATAATTTTATTTCTCTCAAAAAGGACAGAATGTCATCTATGTTGTTTTTGTTTTTTTAATATTGTTTGTACTAAAAAAAAAAAAACGGTTTCTAAATAGAGCAATAGCTCCACATTCTATGAGGAAGTGTTTGACAGGTTTCACACTGTGGTTATTATTCTTGTTTGAGTATAAAAGAGTGTGTAAGTCTTGTGTGGCCAATGCGTAATTGGGATATAATGACTTGTTCCTTTCTGGACTTTCTAAAGGCTGGTCTCCAGTCTCCCAAAGTAACTTTTATTAAGAAGCGTTTGTTATTCCAGCATCATTGCCTTTGTATGAAGGAATCTATTAATTTAGGTTTCAAGTCAGTGTATGGAATCTTGAATTTGTTGGGGGTCGCCTTTGCGTAAACATATTCACAAGTAAGTAAAGTCATTAGGGTGGCCTAAAGTCAGTATCAACCAGACAGTAAAGGAGTCTATTCCCTTTTCACTAGTGCTAGACCAAGGAGATTGTTTTTAACGTTTGAGGTGGAGCACCACATTTACCATCAGCTCCTCACTTTACTGCACAAATCCCTGTGCTACTCATATGCTGAGTTGGCAAGGGCTGGTATCGAACCAGGAACCTTGAGGTTCCCAGCCAAACACTCTACCGACTGAGCTAAACTGGTCCTTGAAAAAACCTAAAATCTTGACAACCTTGTCAGTAAATAAAGTCTGTCAAATGCTCAATGTCCACCGACAAAGAATCTAATCTAAAACAAATATTTTCAGAGATTAGCAAATGTTATCGCACACGGATACAAATACTTATATTGCTAAGATAACAAGGACAAAGCCCTTTCTTTTATAAACCAGGTGGGACAAATTTTTTCAGCTTTAAATGCCATATTCGAATTTGTCTACCTAATCAATAAATTTTTACTATTTTTACGAGAAAGTTAAACTTTTAGCCAATAACTTAATGTGTTCATGGTGCAATAATTAGCAAGTTAATCTCTCAAATCCGTGAGTAGTGAGTTTGATCCTCACTGAGCACCTATACTTGTGGCATTCTGCTAAAGCTTAGCTTTGTTTGGCCATCCTGTCATGGTGTAATGGTTTGTAAATTCATCTGGCAGATCCATTGCTACTAAATAGTGAGTCCTATATTTGCAGCCTAGTGTCAAAATCTGAGCTCTGCTTAGTTTTATTAAGACTTATAGTCAAGTCACATTTAAAGGAACAATTCCCATCAAATCACCAAAGTTAAGCAATGATGAGCTTGTTCAGTACTTAAATGAGTGAGCTCTTAGGAACAGCTTTTTTTCTTTCTTTTTTTTTTCTTTCTTTTTTTTTTGTCTGAATAAGAGCATTTTTCACTGCATTGCTCTAATAAAAATCTCACTATGATGTGTCATTTTTGTTGGGTTAGATAAACACAAACACATAATGAGAATGTTATTGATAGACAAACAAACTGACTATAAATTCATCTGCCCCATTTATTGGGGAAATAAATGCAAGCATAAAATTGTCCTATTTATTGTGGAAATAAATGCAAGCATAAAATTGTCCTATTTATTGTTAAATGCAAGCATAAAATTGTCCTATTTATTGGGGAAATAAATGCAAGCATAAAATTGTCCTATTTATTGGGAAATAAATGCAAGCATAAAATTGTCCTATTTATTGGGGAAATAAATGCAAGCATAAAATTGTCCTATTTATTGGGGAAATAAATGCAAGCATAAAATTGTCCTATTATTGGGGAAATAAATGCAAGCATAAAATTGTCCTATTTATTGGGGAAATAAATGCAAGCATAAAATTGTCCTATTTATTGGGGAAATAAATGCAAGCATAAAATTGTCCTATTTATTGGGGAAATAAATGCAAGCATAAAATTGTCCTATTTATTGGGGAAATAAATGCAAGCATAAAATTGTCCTATTTATTGGGGAAATAAATGCAAGCATAAAATTGTCCTATTTATTGGGGAAATAAATGCAAGCATAAAATTGTCCTATTTATTGGGAAATAAATGCAAGCATAAAATTGTCCTATTTATTGGGGAAATAAATGCAAGCATAAATTGTCCTATTTATTGGGGAAATAAATGCAGGCATAAAAATGTTTTTATGAAGACTTAAACATTGTCACTGTTGAAAAGTTTAACATTTATAGCAACCTGGTGGCTATTGCGTGTACTACAAAAAAAAAAAAAAAAATTAAGTGTTGATTTTTCATTAACATGGAAAATACATTGAAAAAATGTTATAACTTTATCTTCTGGCCAGGAAATGTTCAGTTAGATGTCTACTTTACATGATTAAACAAAAAGATAAAGATTCAGTGTAGCAGACTGACACAAAATGATTGGTTTGGTTTTTTTTTTTTTAACGGCATATCAACCTCAGTGGGTCATTTAATGCCAATAAAGTTTTGAAATAAATCAATTCTTAATGGATAATACAATTTTTTTTATAAATACATTTTTCTATTTAACCCATAGATGGGACCCTAACAGGTACTACCACTCCGGGTCAGAGTGGATCAGGGAGCAATGGTGATGAAGGGGTGCTCCACATTCCCCAAACCCCCAGAACTGGAACGTCACCATCAGATAGAGTTTAACGTCATTCCCAGGACATGTAGACCCGCAGCCACCACCTTCTAGCACCCATATGATAAAAAGAGTTGGGGCTTGCCATAAGGGCAATAGGATTTGGAAAATCATATAGGTGCTAGGGCTTGACGTAACCAGCCGATTGATCAGAGGGGGCCTCTCCGACCACCGTCTAGCCCAAGATAGGGCCAAAGTGGAGTATTGCATGTCATGAACTGCTCATCCACCTGGGCTCTATCCTTAAGCATCACGGGTCGCCACCCACGGCCAACAGGTGTCCCCATTGCCCCTCTGCAGAGGTGCAGCCAGTACATTCTAACACCCCAGGCGACAGGGCGGGACACAAAATGAATACATAGTTTAGCATCATACATTATAAATTGAACCGCTTGCTAAAATGCAAAATTTCAGAATATTATATATGGATTATTAAAAATAAACAGATTTGCTATTATAAAAGTTTAGGATGATTATTCATATCTAAAGGGTGTTCTATTTATTTTTTATCATTTATTTACTACCAGCTTAAAAGCCGCTCTATCAATATATAACAGACTAGAAGTGGCTACCCAACATCACCTGGGTAGAGGGTGGGGGAAACCTGATGTATTGATTTGTTTACTTTTGAGATTTACAAATACTGGACATTTTCAAGTAGAATTTCAATGCTATTTCAGGTGCATATTTTAATTCATTAAATATCTTCGAATATAAATCCAATCTTCATAATTTTTGCACAAAAAGTAGGAACTGATGATATTTAATGGGTATTATATTTACTTTGTCACTGATTGTCTTATTTTCATAGTTTCATCCGGACATACATACACATGCACACACACACCAACTGCCCTTTATATAGGTACTAGAAGTGGCTACCTGGTGTCACCTTGGTAAAGGGAGGGAGTTAGTCTCGCAGATCTATTATTATTGAATTGCGAGTTGGATCCTTGCAGGATGCCCCACTAAAATCTTTAAGTAAAAAAGACCTTGTGTTGATCTGGCCTGGTGGGAGCGTTAAAATATTAAATGCAAAAAGAATTCCATGCTGTTAATATTTAAATTCTATTTTTTAATTATCTTCAGGAATATAAATCAATCTTGATTATTTTTGCTCAAAAAGCTAGAACTATTGATATTTATTGTGTATATATATTTACTTTGTTGTTAATTGTTTTATTTTCGTAGTTTTATCTGGACATACATACACACAAACTGCCCTTTATATATGTATAGATAGATAACTATGAAATGCTAATTAGAATACTTCACACCTTCCTAAATCAAAACATCAATATCATCATAGACTGCTAGGTAACATAACAAGTATTGGCATTGAAAATGAATTCATAGAGTATTCCTGAAGGTTTTTAAAACTCATGTTGCAATAATGTCCTTATAAAAAGGCATGAATTTACTTCTCCTGTACTATGTTCCACCAGATCCTGCACTCAGTGTAACGGTTATTGTCATAGGAAATAGAATCAGCGAACGGATTCAAATCCAGGAGAATCCATCTATTCTCTCCTGCCTTCGGGCTATGAGAAAATAGTAGGGCAGACTGAGTTCTTTAGCCTTAGTCCAGCAACCAGTCTAGGAGAAGAAAAAACTTTACTTAAAAATTAGCCTTGAGTCACATCTTGCCTTATGGTGGGCTTGGGTAAATATATACTGTTGTACCAGCAGATATGTTGAAAGAAAAAAAAAATGTCTTCTCACTAGCCTCACTAACCTACAATGATTGCTAATAAAGGAGTGGGCGAGTGAGCACTTGGACAAAATACTCTGCCATAACAATTTTAGATGGCCAAAAACAGGAGAAACTGAAAGCTGTTACCCACATAATCAATCTTGATAGTCTAAAATCAATGTAACCTGATGAAAGTTCGAGCATGAGTAATAAGGAATTTTCTAATAGTTTTGAAAATGATTTGCAATATAGGTATTTATCAAATCCATTCACTACAGGTAGGATGTGACACAAGGTTATAAGTATGGGTCATCCAGCGATCTTTTGGTGAGAGGGAAATTTTTTTAATTTATATAGAAAACCCATAAATTCCATCAGTGATGTTGATAGGTTTTTGATTTAGTGCATCCTGGGACACACATATTTGCTTTGAATGAGTCCCCAGGAAATTTGATGGGTCCCAACTAAAGGTTTTTAATAAATTGTAGGGTTTTTTATTTATGATCTGGGATAACAACTAAAGCCGTCTAACTCCTACCTTGTAACCTATCCTGTGTAATTCTAAGAAACTATTGAAATGTATTTACAGTTAGCTTGAAATGGTGAGGGAAGAAAAAAGAAAAACACTGGGATGCATAGATACGATTTTACTGTGTCCTTTTAGATTTTTATGCATCAGGGACGCAGGACCTATCAGCATCTCTATAGTAAGTAAAGTCGTCGGGGTGACCTAAAGTTGGTATCTGCCAGACAGCGAGGGAGTCTATCTCCTTTTCCCTAGTGCTAGACGAAGGAGATTGTTTAGGCATCTGAGGCAGAGCGCCATGCCATACCATCAGCTCCTCACTTTACCACACAGATCCCCGAGCTACTCAAATGCTGAGTTGACAAAAGCCAGAACCTAGTGGTTCCCAGTCAGACGTTCTACTGACTGAGCTAAAACGGCCCCCCTGGCAAAAATGATGTAATTGATATACTTAAAAAATGTACACCATGGTTTTTATTTAGCAGTAAATAAATTAATAACACATAAGATACAAAACTTTTTCTTTAATAGCTTTTTTTTTAATCTATTATACCATTAATTTAAATAATTTAATCTAATATACCATTAATTTAAATAATTTAATCTAATATACCATTAATTTAAATAATTTAATCTAGTTTGTTTAAAACTCTTAAAGTCCTATACCACCTCATTCCACCCGGCTGGAAGTCACATTCATTTTAACTAATCAAGCCCCAAACAATAGCCTTTGTTTAAATTTAATATTAAACATATGTAGAAATCTTCGATTTAAGGGAAATAATAGGTAACTTTAGATACAAAGGTCATTTTTAGCCATTTTTTTAATATATCCTTATAGGGATGCTCTGGACTTAGAAAAATCTCAACAGGGTGTTAAGAGTTAAAGTATATTTTATGAAGCCAGAATGTTCAGCTATTAAAGAAAAAATATTTTGCATCTTATCTGTTGTAAGTTGATTTACTGCTAAGTAAAAAAAAAATAAATAAAGGTGAACATCCTCTAATTGTGTTAATTCCATAATTTTTGCCAGGGGTAGTAGACAGTACAACAATCATATGTATCATATTACAACAACTAAGTCTTACACTTTGAAAACCATCAGTGAATACTACATTCAAAAGTATTACAGAGAACTGGAAGATAGAAAACACAAAAAATATAAAACAGAATTGTATTTACATTACTAGTGAAGCTGACAGCTTTTTGATTTAGTGTGCCCTGGGACGACATATTTGCTTTGAATGAGTCCCCGGTAAAATTTATGGGTCCTAAGTAAAAGTTTCTTAATAAATTCTAGTGTTTTTATTTATGATCTGGAGAAATAACTAAAGCCATCTAACTTCTATCTTGTAACCTATCCTGTGTAATTCATTTCTAAGAAACTACTGAAATGTATTTACAGTTAGCTTGAAATGGTGAGGGAAGAAAAAAGAAAAACACTGGGATGCAGGGATATGATTTTACTGCATCTTTTTAAATTTTTGTGTGTCAAGGACGCATCTCTGATTACAGAATAACCAGAAGTCTATAGAACAATAGAATTTTCATGGCAATGGTTACTGTTGTAGAAAATGGATACAGCGACCAGAGTTCAAATCCTGGACATGGCTTTGCATTTCACATAGCGCTAATACCCACGGGAAAGGTGTGAATCCAACTATTCTCCTTCTAGCAGGGCAGACTAGGCTATGAAGATGGGTTAAATATGTATAACAGTGTACAAACAAATTGCTATAGATAAATAATGGGAAATTTAAAATAAGATTGCAATGAATCATTGAAATCAAACATTTACCAATATATTAAATTCCAGCATTAAATAACCCATAAGGAGTTGATGTGCCATTAAATATATAAACCAAACCATTCAAAACAAATTGAAAAGTTTATATTATGTAAATTTATACTTCGTAGTATAAACATTATACTAGCACCCCTGCTACCTGCAATAACAGCGTTTCTGAACAACACCTCCTTCAAGTTTGCATGGGTTGTGGAAGCCACGAACATGGCACTCCAGGAACAAGTGTCCACCATTTGATGTGGCCAGCACTTGCAGAAAGCCTAACCATCCTTCAACAGTGTGCTGGGCAAAGAAGAAATGTCACCGAGCAGTGGTAAAAAGCCTTGAAAATGATGAGGCTCCCATGAACACACTCATTGCCCGCATTACATTTGACCAAACAATGGGCACATTCACGGTAACAAGGTAATGGAAATAGACGCATCCATAATCCCATTCTCACAAAATCCTGTTCACAGCGCCATGTAGAGATTTGTGGAGTGATTAGTGTCCAGCTGTGTTACAAGCTGAGTATTGTTAAGTTTCTGACCGCCATACTTGTCCAGTTGAAAAGGACTTTAAGTAAGTAAGTCCTGAGTTATAGAATCCTTTGGCAAGTGAATAAGTCCTGGGTTATGTAATTCTACGTAGTGTCAAAAGGTCCAGTGATATAATCCTATGTTCCGTCGTCCACGAAGGTTCAAAGGCAATGTGTGTAGGTATGACCAGAACAGCCAGTATAAGTAACAATATCAGCAGCAGAATACTGCCAGTGGTTGGTCAATAGGTTGGTCACATGGTTATCGGCGAGTCTATAAGTAGAAGTGACCATTTACCACATGCCTTATATATCAAAAAACACCAACAAGTATATTCTCTCTTTTTTTTGGGGTCTGGTTACTGGTCTAAAATGCTTGGAGTCTCTTGCACTAAATGATTAATCATAACAAAAGTCCAAGTACAATAACCTTAACGGCCCAGCATCCTGATATTCATTTGGTCCGTTAATCAAAAGAAAGTTTTTACTGTTGAATTGACAGTTCCATTTGAAGAAAATCTTGATTGGGCCCATCAGCGGAAGTTGGAAAAATATGAAGACCTACGTGAACAGTGAGTCAGAAACGGATGGATAACAGATGTATTTCCCATTGAAGTCGGATGTCGGGGATTTATTACCAACTCAACCTCGGCATTTTTGTCTAAACTTGGACTTTCTCTACCAGACAAGAGGAAATACTTAAAAAAGATTCAGGAGAAAGCTCTAACCACATCAGCGTGGATATGGCAGTCCTATATTGTGACATTAAACCGACAAAGTCTGATGGTATCGTGAGATACTGCTGGGGCGCTCTGGGTTAGTGGTAATGATGCTTCGGCCCCGAAACCATGCCTGAACCCAGTGTCATCATCTGATGAAGGCTTTGTTGGTTGCAATGCTACTGTGTAAATAGCAGTCATTGTATGAAGATTATTGACATCTGAACAAATATATTGATAAAATACCCAACAGAATGGAATAAAAATAAAACGCAAAACCAATTTAGTAGTGTTTATATATTTATGACACACTGTATGAACTTCATAAGATAAATGACAAGGGAAATAATATTAGGAAACATTATTGTCTGTGAGGTTGTCATGACAACATAATAAGGAATATCAATCATTATAAAATTATCAATTTTGAACGTTTTTTTTTAATTTCCCACTTTCTAAATTTTCATAATGATCATTGTTCTTAATTAAGTTGCAGCAACAATCGAATAGACAGTCAGAGATGCTGATAGGTATGCATCTTGCATCACCTGACACACAAAAATCTAAAAGGACTCTATAAATCATATGCCACTTCTCACCGTGTGGTTTTGCGAGAATACTAGGGCTGGAGTTGTTTTTAATAAAGAAAATAGAAAAACAAGTTTTTGTTAATAAATCAACAAGAGATGACCAGCCCAAACAGAAAGAAGAAATCAACCCCAAAAGAAAGGCCAACAGCAGAGTCCACCAGATTAAGAATCAGTCCTGCAAAAGATGGTGTCTGACAAAGTAAGTAGACAGAGAAAAGTAAGAACAAATCTATCATCCCCTCAATCATCTTTATTTAATGTGTGCAAATTTAAACAATTTTTGCCTTAAAGATTCAGTTTGCTACTAAAGAAAAAAAATACCTTTTTTGGCATCAAATTATAATTTATCAAACATACATATTATATATTGTATAGTTTAAACTCCTTAAAGCAAAACAGTTAAAACAAACTTGGGGAAAATATTTGGGTATTATCGCATAAAAGCATCCTGGCCCCCTGCCATAAAAAACACTAAGCAGTGCCTGCTGAAAATCCAACCTGCACTACTATTTAACTCCCTAGCTGTTTGAAGGCATATTTCCCGAAAAGTTAATACGATATGAAATCAACATTTCCCCCCCTCCCCAAGTCTTTTCTCAACAAGTAAATGTAAATATTTTAAACCACCCCAGTTTTAACATTTTTTTTTTTAACGGTTTGAAGGCGTTTTTATCGACATAACTTTTTTAGTGATCTTAAAAGCACTTATTGACAAGTAAATGTAAATATTTTATCCCCCCCCCCGTCTCTAAAATATCTTTAAAATATTTACATTTATTTGTTGAGAAAAAGAGGGGGGGTAAAACATTGCTTTAATATCGCATTAACTTTTTTGGAAAAACACATTCAAACAGCTAGGGCGTTAAATAGTAGCGCGACCTGGATTTTCAGCAGGCACCGCTTTGTGTTTTTTAGGGCAGGAGGCCAGGACACATTTATGCGATATGCACCAAATATTTTTCCATGAAAAAAAAAAAAAAAAACACTTGGAAAAATCCTCTACACTGAATAAACTCTTTAATTAATATTATTTTAAAATTAGTTATTATTGCATGAACAGTATGAAAAAAATTATTAACAAGAATAATTTTGAAATATTAAATGAAAAGGATGATAACCAGAATAACAGATGCAACTGCAGGTATAAAGTTAGCTACCTTTTAGATTTTTGTGTGTTAGACGCAGGATGCATACCTATTAGCATCTCTGTGTCAGTGCAACTGTAGGGATAGAGTTAGCTACCATCAAGTAAAAAGAGAAGAACAATAATGAAAAAATATACGTTAGTGCCACAGAACTGAATTGGAAAAACAGATTATAAAATCAAAACCTCAGCTTCAATAACAGAAGATATTCAAACAGTACCACACTATCAAAACATGTATGCTATATAAAAGATGGGTGCATATCACATAAATGCGTCCTGGCCTCATACCCCAAAAAAAGTGGTGTCTGCTGAAAATCCGACACGTGCTAATTATGAACTCCCTAGCTGTTTGAAGGCGTTTTGTTTAATGTATTGATTTTTTTTATTTTTGAAACTCAGTCGTATTTATTTAAAAAATCGTGACAGTTGTTTTGAATTAAAATAAAAATGAAAATACCAAAAAAAAAAAAATATTTTAAAAGGTGGGGTTTGGTTTGGTTTACGGCATATCAACCTCAGTGGTTCATTTAATGCCGATAAAGCAATTTGTCATGGAACCTCACTATCAGATAGAGTTTAACGTCATTCCCAGGACATGTAGACCCTCAGCCACCGCCTTCTAGCACCCATATGATAAAAAGAGTTGGGGCTTGCCATAAGGGCAATAGGGTTGGGAAAATCATATAGGTGCTAGGGCTTGACATGACCAGCTGATTGATCAGAGGGGGCCTCTCCGACCGACCATCTAGCCCAATAAAGTGCCAAAGTGGAGTATTGCAAGTCATGGACTGCTCAACCACCTGGGTTCTATCCTTAAGCATCACGGGTTGCCACCCACGGCCAACAGGTGGTCCCATTTGGGGGAGTCTTACCCCTCTGCAGAGGTGCAGTCAGTGCATTTTAACGCCCCAGCCAACAGGGCAGTGTGGGGGGTAAATATTTACATTTACTTGTCAATAAAAAACCATGGGGTGGCTTACTTTTAACGGCTTCAAACCACTAAAAAAACTTATGTTGATAAAAATGCCTTCAAACCATTTAAAACATATTTTAAAGAGAGGGGGGTTAAAATATTTACATTTACTTGTCGAGAAAATACTTGGAGTGAGGGTAAAATATCGCTTTCATATCACATTAACTTTTCAGGAAAAACACCTTCAAACAGCTAGGGAGTTCATAAGTAGCATGGGTCGGATTTTCAGCAGGCACCGCTTAGCGTTTTTTTTTTGGGGGGGGGGCAGGAGGCCAGGACGCATTTATGCAATATGCACCAAAAGATGTAACAGGCATAACTCCCATAATAAAATGGGATATTGTGAAAAAAGCTCAAGTTTATAAAGGAGCTGAGTATAACTGCAGACTATGTCTAGAAGAAAAATTGCACATTCTACAACATGCTGGTAAAAAGAAATTTGCTAAATAAAAGCAAATTAATTTCTAGGAGTAGAAATTAACACATTTTTCTTGTGTCATCTACCACCTTACCCTAATTAATCCCATATCTTATACCCCTTTATTTTAAACTGCCAGGCAGAGAAGAAAAATTATTTGTTTTATTTTTATTCTATTTTTTTTTTCTCTCATCTGAAGGTCACATGCACTAATACCTAAGCATGTTATATTTTTTCAAGTAAATGTCTCATGAAATAAGATCTCACCACAAACACAGCTCACACTATACAAACGCTTGACTGGCTACTTTTTACTACACTTCTGTCTGAAGATTTTGTGAAAAACATGAAACTTGAATAAGGAAGACATAGTATACATAATTTTAGGTTTTATACCTGCTCTGCTATAATAGCATTGAGCACTCTTTCTGTGCAAACACTTTCCTTATTTGCAGTCCTTCATTTTATATATATATATATTTAGTCATCCACAGACACTGTGTTTCGATGTTTCACATCTCTTCATTGTGGCTAGACCCAGCAACTACTTCTAGCAAAACCTGACTGACTTTTCATCAGTCCAGTTCTTTAACCCCTCGCAGCTGCCAATATGGAGCGGATTTTTAACTGATAAATACATACATCGGTGTATATATTTTACGATCACCAGAGAGCTCAAATCCATAAACAATATATATATAGTGAGAGAGAGAAACTTGTTAATACAATAATTAGTTATCCAGCTGCCCAAATTACTGGATATTATTCTTTTAAAAAATAAGTTTTTTGAGAAATGCACAGTTTCCAAAGGTTAAGGGAAAGTCTTTATAAAAACACAGGGCAGCAGAATATTGTTAGTGAGTAAGATTTTCACTAGGTGTTCCATATTTCTGGCCTTGGGTTAAGCTTAGCTTAGTAAATGACTCAATTAAGAGTAAAACAGTGTATCAAAAGGTTGGTTGGTTGGTTGGTTTTACAGCATGTCATTGTTGGATTATTTAATGTTAAATCAGTCTTTTTTTTTTTGCAAGTAATTATATGGTTTCAAGTAATTAATGATGATAATTATTTGTAAACAACAAAAGTAACTATTCTTAATACCAATAATTTGTACAAAATTATATGGTTTCAATTAACTAATCTTTTGTTAGCACAGTTCTATGGTTTCAAGTATTCCTATCTATTACCAATAATTTGTACAAAGTTATATGGTTTCAATTAACTAATCTTTTGTTAGCACAGTTCTATGGTTTCATGTATTCCTATCTAATACCAATAATTTGTACAAAATTATATGGTTTCAATTAACTAATCTTTTGTTAGCACAGTTCTATGGTTTCATGTATTCCTATATAATACCAAATTTGTACAAAATTATGGTTTCAATTAACTAATCTTTTGTTAGCACAGTTCTATGGTTTCAAGTATTCCTATCTAATACCAATAATTTGTACAAAGTTATATGGTTTCAAGTATTTCAAGTACAGTTTCAAGTAACTAATAATAATAATCCTTTATAAACAATTATAGCTTCAAGTAATTATTCTTAATACAAATAATTGGCAGTTATATGGTTTCAAGTATTCTTATCTAAAACAAAGAATTTTCACACAGATGGATGAGATCCTAACAGGTACTACTACTCCTGGTCCAAGTGAACCTAGGAGGGAGTGACAATTTTTTAAAATATAATTTTAAGGCTACCAATGAATAATTGCTACCCCCCCCCCCGATTTGACCCCCTGCCAAGATTATAAAGATAACAGCTTTTCATGATACTATATGATTAATTGAATTAGTTCTGAGAGAGTGGTCTACTTAAGTGCTTACCAAACTACTTTTCTGTTGACCATTGTGGCATGCCAGTGAGATAACATTTTGTGAGTAGGCATTTGCCTTTACAGATGATGAATTGAAAGTAACACAAATAAGGATATAAAACTCAGTTGTATGACAGTGAATTCTCATAAATAAATAGGTAAATAGCACACCTGTCGAGTAAGGAGAAACTTGATTTTCAACAATTTTCAAAGGCATTGAACTTTCTCAGGATATTTTTTCTTTTTAAATTAGAGAAAAATGTGTTTTCAGAATTGGCTTGATTGGTTGGTTATTTTGTTTAAAGGCATATCAACCCTTGTAGGTTATTCAATGCCAAATTTTTTTTTTTTTTTTGTATACATTAGATTTTTAAGCAAATAGCATAGCTTAAATGACTTTTGGAAACATTTTTTTCACGCTCAGAGTTGCCGAGGCATGGAATAAGCTGCCTGCATCCATTGTGGGCTGCCGAAACACTGCATCTTTCAAAGCCTCCATGCTTGCTGTAGTCCCCAACCTGATACCCCCCTCCACACAAATACGTGTACACATACATATAAATTATTTCTGTACGCAGTTCATGTTCCTGACACTAATACATTATTCTGTATACTAGACATGAGACTTTGATGAGTTGTGGTGCACCTGAGCACTGTACACAATAAATTTCATTATTATTATTATTATTGGTTTGATTTTATGAACTGGTAGAAATAATTTTTATTTACTTTATGTGTATTAATAAATTGGTAGAATTAATAAACTGGCAGTTGACTCTCAGCCATCACCTTCTAGCACCCATATGATGAAAAGGATTGGGTGATTGTCATAAGAGCAATTTGAATAATATGGTCAGGACAATCATCTAGATACTAGGGCTTGACATGAACAGCCGTTTGATCAAATGAGGCCTCTCTAAACACTTGTTTAGCCCAAGTAAGGATCAAAGTGAATTGTTGCATGTCACAAGGCCACTTAGTACCAGGGTCACAAACTGTTCAGCCACCATGATCCTGTCCTCAGGTATTATGGTTCCCCACCAACGACCAACAGGTGGCCCTATTGGGGGTGGTGCATTATGGTAGTAGGGAAATAAAGAAATTTTAAAATAATCAACAGAAAATCTTAAGTGTAGGTCAACAAATAAATAAGTAAATGAGGTTCCACACACAGATAGGAATGGAGACAGTATAGCCGACCATCCTTTGTTCCATCTGAAATTCTCCCTCCAGCTATGGGTAAATAGTAGGTGAAACCGAGCTCTTTAACTTTGGTATGGCAAATGGTCTAAGTGAAGGAAAACTATGAACTCAAACCAGTTGTAAACCTAGAAAGAAATTGTCTCTGCCAGGCTGTTTCTGCCCAAGTCACACTACACAAGTAGCGCCCCCACAACCAAACAAGGTTATGGGACCAGTGAAAAAGAATTCTGAAAAGATAGTGCATGTGACACACTGGTTATTGGGTAGTTAAGTTCAAATTCTGAAAGAAGATGTTGGGTAAATTCCATGTCAAATCATTCAGAAAAATGTAAAATTACAAAAAGTCGCCATTCTTTGTGTACCCCCCCCCCAAATTTGGAGAGCTAAAAATCGATATAACTTGGTCAATGTTTGAAATTGGAAGCTTAAATTTTGGGGATTATCTAACTTTAGTCTACACCAGGTCCAAATTTCAGAAAAATTGAAGGGGGTGGGTGACATGGCCTGAGTGATTTGATATGGAATTACTCTGTTACCATTTCACTGTATGCAAATGTTCTCAAGAAAAGCATGAATCCATCTTTTCTCCCCACAGCTAGGGCTAAATACTAGCTTAGACTCAAATTTCTAGACTTGATAAGGTCAACCAGTTCAGGAAAAGGAAAACTCTGAACTCAAACCACCTACCAGCACAGCAGGGTAACCTGTTACGGTAGAGTGGGAAAACCATAGGCAGTCTGATGTATTCATTCTCATTCTGGCAACACCTGCGGTGATATCAATACCAAAAGTTGTATGTAGCACATGGCCCTTCCCTTGGACAACATCAATGTCGTGAAGAGGGGAGACCTGTACCATGGCTTTTTTTTTTCAAAACAAACTTGCCCAGACCCTGCATTGTCTTTAAAGACTGACGGATGTCATAATTCTAAAAAATATTATTTCACAAACTGTCCAAATAATAAATGAATGAATGAATGAATGAAATAAATAAATGAATTTTACAATTAAAATCCACAATGTTCAGGGCTGGAATTTCACATGCTGAGGCCCTAAGCTATATGATTTTTGTTTTTTTATATTAAATGACAAAGAAAAAACAATATATATTTTTTATGAATTAGTGTTAAAGAATAAAAACTAAAGGATAAAATAACAAAAATACTTTTTTTTTTTAATGATGCCCCGTGGGGGGGGGATTCTAAGCTATAGATTAGTCCAGCACTGATCAGATAGTTTCAAAGTTACATAAATTTTATTAAATTTTCATGTTTTTGTAATGAAAAGATTATTTTCTGTCTTAGTACAAGGTGGTCCAAAAGTCTTGCCACCAGTATATTTTTTAGGTAATACAACCCGAAGTATGTAGGAGTGACAAGACTTTCGGACCACCCCGTACAACTAAATTTAAGGATACTGTATATACTTGTGTATAGATACACTGACTCTTGATTTATGGTATCTTTAATGTATGAATTTTTTTTTTTTTTTTTTTTTTTACTATTGTGTGTTTGAATTTAAACCTTATTACTCAAAAAGGTCGACGCCAGTTTATGGTCTAAAATTAAATCTTCAAAATTCGACCTATACACAATTATAAACGGCATTTAGTGCAGGTTTGTTTAGTTGGTTCTGATCAAAAGTTTTCACACAAAAAAAAAACAAAAAACAAAGAAAATAAACAATAAACATTGGTTGTCATTTACGCATTTTCTTATATTTCTACCTACTCTACCACTCCTCGGGAAAAAATGTCAATGAATTGTGGACGACAGTAAGATAACCATGTTTATATGTGGAAATAACTGTGAAAATCGACAACCAAAAGTTTATGGAGATATTTTTAAAGATAATTATAAAGATAAACCATGTATCTTTATAATTTGCGGGCAAAAAAGAAAAAAGGGGTGAACAGTGACAAAAAGCCTTCGATTTACAGTAATCAGGAAACATGAAGCAATGAATGAAGAATTGTTGAACTTAAACAGAAAAGACCTTTCTGTTTAGTATGTAATGTTTTATTATATTATTGATAAACAAATAAACGTCAACACTTAAAACAAATCTGACCTAAGATGCTAAGGTTAAATTTTAATAAATGAAACGACGTACACTTACGAAATTTGAGATAAAAATGGTAATAATCGATAGGTCTTGTACAAATTTAGCTTTTTTTAATTAAAAAAAAATGTCAAGCTATGTTATAAATATACACTTATTTAAAAAATTATTATCACTTCATTGGTGAAGAATATTTTTACTTAAATAGAAATAGATAAAAAAAAGTATTTACAAAATAAAGGTGAAAATGCTGCATTTATTCTATTCATTAAGATTAATAGTTGGTAGCCCCTAGATTATTTAGAGGACATTCACTCTCTCAGATTAAAAGTAACGGGACTGCTAATAATAAATTACAAACAAATCAAATTAATAAATTACACCAAGTCCGTCACCTACAAACAGGCCGATGTATTTTGTAAAATTCAATTGTGAATAATAATTTGTAATTCATTGAAAAAGGGGATTGATAGGTACGACCTTTTCTTGTATAAAAATAACCATGTATTCTCACGTGGAGCTGCAGACACCTACGGTCGAGTGAAAAAAAAAAAAAAAAGAAGATATATGCCGGGGAATTAATTTTCAAAAATTCCCTAGGAAACTGTATCGAATGTATCAGGATTTAATAGGGGTTTTCTTTTTTTAAAAATTTAAAAAAAACAATGCAAAAGGCTTACTGAAAAATGTATTCCGATGTCCATATCCTCATGTTTTTGTGTTGGGGGGGAGATGATCGGAGAAGAAAGTAGGAACGTCCTACGACGAAAATTCAACCAGCCGGAGTGACGTCACAACATTCGGCGTGCCACGTGACTTTGAGTAAACCGGTGTCGATACACAAGGTGCAACCAGATTAGTCAAACTGTACATAAGTTTTCAAAAAATAAACTACCTACTGTAACCTTATTGACATTATTCTTATGTCATTTGATTTTTTTTTATTTTTCGTTTAAGTATAGCTACTACTTCAACAGGTTTTAACTCCGGAAGTTCTGTTGCGCCTTGTTGAGCAAAAGCTATTTATTTTTTGTGTTGTTATTTAATGTTTAATTTTATTCATGCATTTGCTTCTTTTTATTCACAACTGCTACACAACTCGTTAATTCGTTGGGTTCCCAATATAGCGATCAATGATTTTTTTTTTAAATTGAAATAGATCACTAAGTAGGCCTGAATCTATTCTAGTAGTGACCACGTTTGAATTCAGAGTTTTTCTTCTCCTAGACTAGTTGCGTAACCAATGTTAAAGATACAAGTCTGTCCTACTATTTACCCATAGCTGGAGAGAGAATAGTTGGATCCATACCTTTCTCAATGGTATTATTAGCACTATGTGAACTGTGGCTTAATCTGATGCTTCTATTCTATAAATTTATTTCAAACGGGGGGTAACCCCGTTTGAAATAAATTTACCAAAAATCAAGAAATTATCCGTTTTTAAAGAAATTTTCAGTGTTGATTTATCAATGAATGAATTATAGAATTCATTCATTGACAAATCAACACTGAAAATTTCTTTAAAAACGGATAATTCCCTGATTTTTGGTAAAAAAGATTTCTATCGGAAGGATTAAATTTATTTTGTAAACACGGATTTTAAGTCATCTTAAGACAGCTTTTACGGTCACATTGGGGCAAAATTGACTGAAAAAAGCGTTTTAAATGTATTAAGAATAAATTACATGTACAATATTATTTTGCTTTTTTTTTACTTATGCTCATTATGTTACTACTTTTCGACTTAGACACAAATTAGACCTTAAATAATCCTGCTCTGTTGGCTGGGGCGTTAGAACGCACCGACTGCACTTCTGCAGAGGGGTAAGACTCCTCCAATGGGGCCACCTATTGGCCGTGGGTGACGACCCGTGATGCTCAAGGATAGAACCCAGGTGGATGAGCAGTCCATGACTTGCAATACTCCATTTTGGCCCTATTTTGGGTCAGACGGGTGATCGGAGGCCCCCTCCGATCAATCGGCTGGTCACGTCAAGCCCTAGCACCTATATGATTTCCCAACCCTATTGCCCTTATGGCAAGCCCCAACCCCTTTTTATAACATGGGTGCTAGAAGGCGGTGACTGAGGGTCTACATGTCCTGGGAATGCCGTTAAATTCTATCTGATGGTGAGGTTCCAGTTCTGGAGGTTTGGGGAATGTGGAGCACCCCTTCATCACCATTGCTCCCTGGTCCATTCTGACCCGGAGTGGTAGTACCTGTTAGGATCCCATCTTTGGTTTAAATAGAAAAATGTATTTATAAAAAAAATTAAGTATCCATTAAGAATGACTTTATTTCAAAACTTTATCAGCATTAAATGACCCTCTGAAGTCGATTTGCCGTAAAACAAAACAGACCAAACCTTAAATAATCGATTTAATTATTTTAATTCGTTTTTAAAATGAAAAGCAGGGAAAATTTGAGTATAACTAGAAAAAGCAAAATAATTCTTTATCAATTAACAAAATTGGACCATATGACCTTTAGGCACCCCTTTTGCGATCTCGATTCGTAGGGACATTTTTTCCATTTACATCGTCAAAATCCAGTTAATTGTTAACAGACGATTTTTAGAGTTTTTT
Organism: Doryteuthis pealeii; assembly: GCA_023376005.1. Taxonomy (NCBI): domain Eukaryota; kingdom Metazoa; phylum Mollusca; class Cephalopoda; order Myopsida; family Loliginidae; genus Doryteuthis; species Doryteuthis pealeii. The sequence goes on along the minus strand of CM042138.1, from coordinate 103,753,702 downwards.
TTTTAAATTATAACCCTAACCCTAACCCAAACCCCTAACCCCTAACCCTAACCAACAACCGGATTTTGACGGTGTAAATGTCCTTGTGAGTCGAGATCGCGGAAGGGGTGCCTAAAGGTCGTATGGTCCACAAAATCAAATGTTTATTTCAAAGGATAAAATATTAATTAGGAATAATTATCTATCTCAGCTTCTGTGGATAGAGGGGTCCCACGCAGCATCTCCTCTGCTGCACTAAGAAGATGGTCAGGGTTAATAATTTTTTTTTTTTAAGTCAGCTATTTTTGGTTCTATCCATGCACATATATGTGGGAGGGTCACCGGATTAAATTGGACAATGGACAGTGTGTCAAAACAGGGAGTGGAACTTGTTAAATAACTAGCTACTTTATGTCCCTACTCCTCCTTACTTACTGAGTTAGGAAATGTGCTCACGTAACGGTTATTTTCAGGGTCGGATTTATAAGGGGTGTAAGGGGCAATTGCCCCGCCCCTCTTTTGGGGGGTCACCTAGGCTTCCTTTAAAAAAACTAATGATTATAGAATTAGTTTTATTATTGAAAAAATAATGGTGATTTGCTGCAAGCTGGAAAGAATTATATCATTTTGTCATATAGAATAAACTGAAAAATAACTCAGCACATGAGTAGCACAGGGATCTGTGCAGTAAAGGGAGGAGCTGATGGTAGGTGTGGCGCTCCACCTCAGACGCTAAAAGTTATTCTTACAGTCAGTATAATTGAGAAAAATCAAATCAAATATTTTATTTGGAACCTAACTTATATATTTTTTCTTTTAATAAATCAATTTTACTTAATTTTTTTTTTAATTTCTTATATACCTAATTTAGTTTCTATGTTGAGGCAACTTGGGCTCTGTTTATCATCATAGGAAATGGAATTGATGATCAGAGTTCAAATCCTGGATGAGGTTATTTGTGTTTCACTTCACACAAATGCCAAAGTGGCAAGTGTCTTATATTGGATGATACCTGCAGTGAAACCTTCTCTGGGCAACTTGATTAAATTCTCAATGGCTCCAGGCATCATCGCCAGACAAGTTGAGGATCATTAACTAACTAGATACTGGTCAATTTCATACAGATTTATTGTCATGCAGCTTAAAGGTTTGGTGTCCTAGACCACGAATACCCTCCTACTTTTGTTACACAATGAATAGGCATTGTGTAAGTGTAGGATTTTAAATTTAATCCTAAGTAATTCATGGAAAAATAGAGTATAAGTCATGCAGTATCCTAGGTTTCCCTGAAATGGGATTCTCATTGGTTGATCGATTCCCATGACTGAGTAACTTCTGGTAAGTTAGAGTTAGTGAAATTTCCAATAGCTTTTACTCTGGTGCCTACACCCGGGATTGAACCAGATGATGACTCACTGTTGTTTATTCTCTTTTTATCCTCCTCTTTCCTCCTTTTAATCTTCCTTTCTTCCACTTTCCTTTCTCCTTCCACCTATCTTTGCTTCTTTCTCTCTGCTTCTGCTTCTTTTACTGACACGTTGTCGCTGAAAAAAGACCAGTTCTCCTCCAGGCAAAATGGTTGCTTTTTATCTCCGACTAGCTCACCAATAATGCATTGCATTTCTTCTATAAAACGTCCACTCTGCTCCCCCTCCATTTTCTTAACGCTTCCGTCATACTGCTAACTACTCTTTCGACCACAAGCTCCTCATTTTGCATGCCAGACAAATTCGTGCTCACTTTGGGCTCCCACGTAAGTAATTTCTCTCACTACAGTTAGAGAATTGACGCATAGCCCTTGTGGTGAGATGCATATTTGCGTTCTGTGCTGATTTCTCCCCACGCATAAGTTATGGGTTTCAGGAAATAAAGTTATGTGTACTCCAAAATAATAAGATTCTGTATTCCTGATTTAATTAACAAGAACTAAGATGAAAGTGGAGAGAGACACCACCTAATTTGACCGAATGAAGAAGAAATTCAACATAGCCAGAAGATAGCAGACATTAGAAGACATAAAGAACATAAGAAATAAGAATGAGTATGCAACACTCTGTCGGATTGATTCAAGAATTGCTGGCCTTTTGGAACAAACTGTTATATACCCACTTAATATAGGGTATATAAATGGCGGCAGGACAAAGTGCCTAACACAGATGTGCTGGAACTAGCAAACATAAACAGCAAGCCCGCCATAATCTGCGAGAGACGCCTGCGTTGGCTTGGCCACATCAGAAGTATGGACAAAGGCAGCATCCCCAAAGACCTACTGTATGGTGAGTTAGTAGGGGGCACCCGACCGGTAGGGAGACCATGTGCTTTAAAGATGTCTGCAAGAGGGAGATGAAGATATGCCACATCGACATAAACACATGGGAGGCTTATGCAGAAGACCGTACGACCTGGCACCTCCTCGTCAAACAAGGAACGAAAAGGAGTGAAAAAGAGAGGAAAGAAGCTGCCGCAGAAAAGAGAGCGATAAGGAAGGAGAGATAACAGCATCTCCAGCAAGTATCACCGTTTGTTTGCAATCACTGCACCAGAGATTGTTATTCAAAAATTGGCCTGTCCAGCCACTCATGCAGTTGCAGATGAAGAAAAAAAAAGTGAACACTACGCCATCGTCTTTAGTAGATGGAAGGATGCCAACAAACAACAAAAGAGAGACAGAGTATGAGAGAGGAGGATGATGATGAGGGGTTCTTGTTCAGTGGCCATTTTCCTTGGAGCCTATTCTGTGGGTTTTCTTCTTTCTGTTTAACCTTTTCCAGATTCAATGTCATTTATTGATAAACTCTGTCACAACACTCTTAAAAATAAAAGATCACATGATCTGGTTATATATATTTACCAACCCCTCCTTACAAGCAGGATGTGACACAGGGTCAATTTCTTAAGCGGAGTTCAGCAGGTTTGAATTCAGAGTTTTCCTTCTCCTAAAAACCGGTTACCTAACCAAGGTTAAGGAACCCAGTCTGCCCTACTATTCATCCATAGCTGGAGGGAGAGTAGGATTCATACCTTTCCCAAGGGTATTAGCACAAAGTGAAATGCAATTACCACATCCAGGATTTGAACTCAGGGTGACGAGTCCATTTCCCATGACTTTAACCATTACAGCACATGCTTCCTGCAATTCTTTATTTCATTTTACATGATTTGGTTATAAGGGTGCATAAAGTAAAAAGTTTCAGAAGCTCTGACCTAAATGGTTACCTTACCAAGGTTAAAGAGCCCAGTTTGCACTACTATTTTACTTATAGCGTTACATAATTCACGGGTAGCTTGTGAATTATGTATATACTGTAGTTAGATATTTTTTAATCAGAGTTCATTACCATTGCAATAATTGACAATATGGTAACCTCCGTTTGACCTTCCGGAAATGCGCCCTTAAAAGCAGGAGACAATTTTAAATCAGTTGCGACCAGTAATTCAGAGTGAGTAGATGCTGTTGTCGGCTCTCAAGAGTCGCTTCTCTGACTATGCGGTCCTGGGCTGGGTTTGTTGTTCAATAAAGACTTAAAGAAAAACAACAAAGTCTTAATTGATTAAAATAATAATGCACATATACCCAGCCTGGCCAGAAAGAAGAACCAACCTGAGAAAACAGCACAACAGAGAAGATGGCCAATGAATTAGCAGCAGGAATAGTAGACAGAGGAAACAAGTAAGAGTCCCTCATCATTTCTTCTACCCTCTCTCTCTCTTGCCATTGTATACCCAAGTAAAGGGGTATATAACATTAGGTTGGTATGTTGGATGGATTTTACGGCATGTAAACCCTTGGGTTATTTTATGCCGAAGACATTACTTTATTTATTCTTGTTGGGTATTCCAATTTTTACAAATTTTTTCTTTCAAACACTTTTCAAAACTCATTTTTTGATTTATTTAATCCATAGATACATTGGTTGGTTGATTGGTTTGTTTGATTTTACGGCATTTCAACCCTTGTTGAGTTATTTTATGCCAAAGACATTTGGTTCTATTTATGCTTGATGGGTATTCAAATTTTTTTTAAACTCAATTTTTTTAAAACTCATTTTTTTCTATTTAATCCATAGATATGACCCTAACAGGTACTACCACTCTGGGTCAGAGTGGACCTGGAGGTAATGGCGATGAAGCAATACTCTAGCTCCAAAATTGGAAGTTCACCATTAGAAGCAGTTTGTCAAACCCAGGACACTAAGACTCTCAGCCACTGCTTTCTAACACATGATAAAAAGGGTTAGAGGTTTGCCATAAGAGCAATAGGGTCAGGAAAATCATATAGGTGCTAGCTGATTAATCAGAGTGGGTCTCTCCAACTGACTGTCTAGCCCAAGCGAGGGCCAAAGTGGAGTGTTATGTGTGATGGACTGCTTAGCCACCACGATTTCATCCTTAAGCATCATGGGTAGCCACCCACAGCCAACAAGTGGCCTCATTGGGGTGGAGGGGGGTCATACCCCTCTGCAGTGGTGTAATCGTCATATTCTACAGCCCTAACCAACAGGGTGGTCATATAAGGGTGTGTCAAAAAATAATGCCATTTTGTTTAGGATAGGTATAATTACCAACACGGGAATATATATCATACATCAAAATGAAGCTGGTCTTCTCTGGATCACATCTCTATTTCTCCACATAGTCACCATTTCTCTCAATAGCAATGTTCCACCTTCGAATGAGACCATGTATTCCTGGCCCATAAAATTCTGTTGACTGTTCTTTGAGCCACTTCACTACAGATTTCACTTCCTCATTACTAGAATAATGTTTGCCTATCAAACCCTCTTTCATGGGGGTGAAGAGATGATAGTCTGAAGGCACTAAATTTGGTGAGTATGGGGGATGCGGTAAAGTTGTCCACCCGATTGAGGTGATTTTTTTCCTTGTCCTGATGCTTGTATGTGGTTTAGCATTGTCATGCAGAAGGAGGACATTGTCAATTGGCAAGTTGGATTTTACTCATTGGATTCTTGCTCTGAGCCCCATTATGGTCTCAATGTAGGCCTTAGTTTTATAAAAAACTTCACATGAAATAAAGAAAATGGCATTAGTTTTTGACTCACACTCATAGTTAGGTGAGAAGAGATGGATTGATACCTTTTTTAAGAGGACTAACAAAATAAAAAATGCCCTCTGGGTGACGTAAAATAAATATTGCCTGAGGGGATGGGAGTTGAAAATTTAATATCAGAGAGTTTGTATCATAAGTAAAGTAAAATCATCAAATTTATTAAAGGAGTAAAAAATTAAAAATTTTAAATGGAAACCTAGTTCTGATAATTTAAATATATATTAAAAAAAAAAAACTATATATAGATAGATAATACTAGGTATGTATTTATTAAAATTTGTTTAAAAAACCAATGAGGACTGTCTAACATTGCATGCTCAAATTTTGAGTGTATTCTATGTTATGACGATTTTGGGTAATGTGACGTAAGCAGTGACATAATTTTTGTTACAGACAAAAACTGGAAGCGAATCTCCATTATTAATAGATTAATGCAAAGTGAAACACAAAGATTTAAATTTGGTTCACAAAGTTAATTTCCTGTGATGATAACTGTTACACTATGCAAGCCTCCCACAATACAGGAACTATTTTAGATGTGAAGAAGAGAAAATTACAATTTCTAGAAAGAAAGGAGTGGTGCAATCCATTCTCTTTTTTTTTTTTTTAGTCAAGGCTAGGTTCCATCTTTCAAATATTTAAAATCCAGGAAACACATTAAATGACCCTCCACCAGGATGCACATGGTGTAATGGCTAGAGTAGTAGGAAATGGACTTGTCAACCAGAGTTCAAATCCTAGATGAGGCTGTCTATATTTCACATAGCGTTAATACCTTTGGAAAAGGTATGCATCCACCTGCTCTCCCTCCAGCTATGGGTAAATAGCAGGGCAGACTGGGCTCTTTAACCTTGGTTAGGCCACTAGTCTAGGAGAAGGAAAACTCTGAATTCAAACTTGTTAAACTCCGCTTAAAAAATTGATCTTGTGTCACATCCTGCTTGTGCGGAGGGGTTGGTCAATATGTAAATGACCCTCCACCATTTTAGCTATTATTAAATGAGACTCCAATACTTTTTTTTATGAGTAGAAGATATCTTGTAGACTGGTTAGTCCTATTAACAGTAGTGGGTTTGTCATTATTTGCATTTATGTAACAGTTATTCCATTTCCTCCCTAACCAAACCAAACCATCCTGTTGGTTGGTGCTATAGAATCGTACCTCTGCTTTGCAGAGGGGTTGGTCAATATGTAAATGACCCTCCACCATTTTAGCTATTATTAAATGAGACTCCAATACTTTTTTTTATGAGTAGAAGATATCTTGTAGACTGGTTAGTCCTATTAACAGTAGTGGGTTTGTCATTATTTGGCATTTATGTAACAGTTATTCCATTTCCTCCCTAACCAAACCAAACCATCCTGTTGGTTGGTGCTATAGAATCGTACCTCTGCAGAAGGGTCAGACCCAATGGGGTAACCTGTTGGCCATGGATAGCTACCCATAATGCCTGAGGACAGGATTGTGGTGGGTGTAATATGTGACACTAGTACTAAGTGATCCTGCAACATACAATCCTCCACTTTGGCTCTTACTTGGGCTAGATGAGCAGTCACAGAGGCCCAATTCAATCAATCAGCTGGTCATGTCAAACCCTAGCAACTATATAACTGTCCTGACTGTATTCTTCAAATTGCTTTTATGGCACCCCACCCCCATTTTATCACATAGGTTCTAGAAAGCAGTGGCTGAGGGTCAATCCCCAGTATTTAATGTACATGAAGTTAATGAAAATTATTTATACCAATTTATTAAAATTATTTATACCAATTTATTAATACCAAAGAAAATTATTTATACCAATTTATTAATACACATGTAGTTAATTAGAATTATTTCCTAAACAAATATATATAAAAACAAGGGTTTATATACTATTAAACCAAACAACCAGCACCCTTATGGCAAGTCCCAACCCTTTTTATCATAGAAGGCGGGGAATGAGGGTCTTCATGTCCTGGGAATGACATTAAACTCTGATGGTGAGGTTCCAGTTCTGGAGGTTTGAGGAATGTGGAGCACCCTTTCATCACCATTGTTCCCTGGTCCACTCTGACCCGGAGTGGTAGTACCTGTTAGGGTCCCATCTATGGGTTAAATAGAAAAATGTTTATAAAAAAATTGAGTATCCATTAAAAATGAATTTATTTCAAAACTTTGTTGGCATTAAATGACTCACTGAGGTTGATATGCCATAAAACAAACCAAACCAAACCAAACAACCAACCAACATCCTTAACCAAAAGAAAACTGCCCTGTTGACAGGACTTAGAATATGCTGACTGTAGCCCCTGCAAAAAAAAGGTGTCCTGAATATAACACTTATGGTGGTTATATTATGTTTTCAAAGCCTTGTAGGTTAAACAACATTTCATAATAAGAGAAATAAAGTTATTATGAAGTATTTAGTAAAAGTTTATAACACACTATAAGTATATATATATATATATATATATATATATAGGCACATAGCATAAAAGACAAAGAACTCTTAATTAAAACAAACAAAATTGTATTAACATGAAGTTTACAAAAGGTAGTACAGAATACCGGGCAAAGTTCTGTAAAAAAAGGTTCTTTTTGAAAAGTTCAATGTAAAATATAAGCAAAGATGTTATAAATCTCTAAGTGAGAAAGAAAGGATTGAAGTTCAAAGACAACAAAACAGCAGTCAGGCATAAGTTGAATGAATCTAATGTTTATCTTCGAAAGGTTGGTAATTTAGAGAGAGAGAGAGAGATAGTTTGTTCGTACCTTCAGCATGTATGTAAATTGTTCTTTAAAAGGGTGACGTAGATTCGGTTAGACAAGTAAGATTTTTCTGACTTGGTATCCAAAAACCTTCTCTTATATAGAGTCTAGGTGGCTCCAGAAAGGGGTCTACTTGATAAATTTCTTTTTTAGGCCCGAACATCTCTGATTGGTCAAAAATTCAATATTTTTATTATTTCAACTTTTCCCTTTTATGCTGCACCAATCCACGTGCGCAGAGCCTTACTTTCGTCATTTTACTTTTAACCTCCATAGTGATAACTTCCGATTCACTACACACTAAACAACTTATAATGGTGAAACTCCAGTTCTGGAGATTTGGGGAGTATGGAATACCCCTTCATTGCTGTTACTACCAGGTTCCCTCTGACCTGGAGTGGTAGTACTTGGTAGGGTCTCATCTATGAGTCAAGTAGGTTGTTTTAAAAAGTATTCATATTATAGATAGAACCATGTACAAAAAGAAACTATACAAAAACTGTTAATATGAACATACAATGAACATGATTCCCTAACATCTTGACATAAAATAACCCTAGACGGGTTGATATGCCATTAAAATCAATCAACCAAAAGTAAAATTGCATAAATGTACATATAAGTGGTGTACCTATTTCTGGACAGCTAAGTATTCATATTTTGGTTACGAGTTTCAATATTGTAGAGTTTGATAATAGATAATACCTAATTATATCCATTTTAATAGTATAGTGATGTTGCATTAGAAATAATAAAATCCTGGTATCTTTGGTTTAGAAGAAAATTTACTTTTTATAAAGAAAAAGTTGTTAGGGATGTATTTATTTATGGGTTATACTGTAATACTTAATATATGTATTGATTGTATAATGTTCCACTAGAAATGATAAAATCCTGGTATCAACCAAGTTCTGTTGAACTTTAGAGATACCATCATCATAAAGTTGTGCTGATACAATGGATTCCCTCTTTCTCTTGTCATCTGTCACTATAATCCACTACTCTTGGTAGGTCCTCTATACAGCATCCAGTGTCTATACAGAGCTGATGAATGTCAGTTTCTGCTACTCAGCAAACACTGGTGTGTCTAGATGTAGGAGTCCAGAGGAGAACATCACTTATGAGTGTGTCCTTACTTTCACAGCATGTCTTGTTTGTCTTACTTGGATTGTTAGTGTGATGGGAGGTAAGTGGTCGTACATCTGCTGTTTTGTGGGATGCTGCTTCTAGTATCTGTTCATAACAGCTTGCATCATCCTTCTGTTGTTAACATTTAGCCTTTTCTTCATGCATTATATCAGAGTCCAGGTGGTACAGCCTTATAGTAGCACTGACATGTCCACAGCTTTGAAAAATTCCTGTTTTATTTTATAATACAAATTAGCTTTCCATATGATCAATAACCTGTCAATAGCAGTCCATGCATTTTCTATGTGTATGTTGACATCACTTTCAGTGGATGAGATATTCCTACCGAGGTAGCATAAACTCATGCTCTACAAAGAAAGATTAGAGATTAGTAAAGTCAGCAGAGTGACCTATGTCAGTCTCAGCTGGACAGTGAGATAGTATATATCTTTTCACTAGCACTAGACAAGGGAGATTGTTTTTTACATCTAAGGTGGATCACTGCACCTATCAATAGCTTCCCACTTTACTGCACAGATCAAAGCTGTGCTACTCATGTGCTGAGTTGGTGAGGGCTAGTGTCACACCTGGACCCTTGTGGTTCCTAAGCAGATGGTCTACCAATTGAGCTAAATTGGCCCATACTAATGATTAACATTATTGTCTTCCAAGTGTTTTATAACATTCATAATAACATTTATTTATAATAATGCACACATTTTTTTTTTTTGCTTGAAATAAAAATTTTGATTAATTTGGAAATTTGGAAATTTGTAATTTTTGATTCTTTTAACTCTAAATAATATTTTCCATCGAATTTAAAAACACAATTGAAATTTTGTTTCTTTTTGTTTTGTCCTGATTTGCATACCTAGTCATAATAGGGATAGGGTGATCCATTTATATCTCAAAGTCCCTGAGAATTTTATTGGTCTCATTTACTAGGACAGATTCTGGTTTGTGTATAATTTAATCTTTTGTACAATTCCCAGCAGATCACCTTTCCTACCCAATCATGCCTCGTTATTTTTTGGGGGCCAGTTTGCTACATTTACTTATTATGAGATTAACTGTTTCATCTCTATTACCACATAGTCTACACTTTCTATTCTTCTGCATATTATCAATTTAAATATGAGCGTGCATGGTGTAATGGTTAGAGTTGTAAAAAATGGACTCGTCGACCTGAGTTCAAAACCTGGACGAAGTTACAGTTCACATAGCGCTAATACCCTTGGAAAAGATATAAATCCTGTAACGTTATGGGGCTTTTTACCGCGCTTCCCAGTGCCTCAAAATGCACGGCACTATTAAATTCACACAAGTCGCTTGCCGATTACAAGGCATGTAAACTTCCAGCGCTTGTTTACAACACTCGCAGAATCTAGTAGTTCTTTGGTCGGTCAGCGGATGAGTATCAACTGAGTATCAACTTACACAGGCCGCGTGCACTTCGTTACGGCCAATTTGACTTGTTGACAAGTACATATCTCTTAGCATCAGTCAAGTATCTGTTCACGTTTGTTTGTTTAATGGCTTTCATTCATGATTTCCTTACGATTTCTTTGGCGTAGTAAAATAAGGATGAGGACAGTACTTCTTGCTTTTCATCAATTTATTTTCTTAATGCAAGTTGTTGAGAGAGAGAGAGATTCGGTTTCATTAACACATGTTTTTAGTAATGTTCTTAACTTCGTTCCAACGGTCAGTACCAATTATTAGGCTTCATACATCAGCGACACCAGGACCTCAGACACTCGCTCAAACTGCCAACTCCGACTCTCGCAAAATCCGTAACCCGATTGTCTAACCAACTCAACGGCCCCAGACCAACTCTCCTCGGCAAGTTCCGTCAACCCCACTGTGTTTAAAATCTAAGGTTCCCTCATTATATAGAAATCATTGTCGAGCTTTCTAGAATATTCTGGAACCTTTCAAACGTTCTAACTGTTTTACCAAATTACACGTGTCACTTAAGAAGTCAACGGGTCAACCATCATTTCTCTGACAAACCGATTAAAATAAATTTTACTAGCAAAATCCCAGACTCACTGGCTACGAATAGACTCAAGGTGATAATAAGAATTTCATATTGTTCTTGCTTGCCCACTTCTGTAAGGTCTGAGAATCATGCTACATCCTATTATGGTTTCTCCGTGTCTGGCACAAGGCCACAAATATGGTGTTCCTGGGTCCATTATGCTACAATCCAACTACTCTCCTTCCAGCTATGGGTAAATAGTAGGGTAAACTGGGCTCTTTAACGTTAGGCAACCAGTCTAGGAAAGGAAAACTCTGAATTCAAACCTGTTAAACTCCGCTTGGGGTGGTCACTACTTAGTCCAAATTAGTGATCTATTTTACTAATTTCAATTTAAAATTAAGTCCGATACATTTTTTAATTTCTTTTGTTTTTTTTTTTTCGAATTTAATTTTTTTTTCTTTCTTACTAATTTTAAGTGTTATTGGCCATTCATTTTGATTGATATTTGCTTCGTATGTATTTATAGAAAAAAAAGTTGTTATCAAAATATGAAACAAGCTAAAAAAATTTAAAAATATTATAAGGGAGGTAATTCAGTGTTTAAAGATGCAGAATTTGTTTCGGACGCTAAAGGCGATGATACCCCGATGCTTGTATGTATATATATGGTTATTAATGATTAATTAGATTTTAGTGTGATATTAATCACGTAATGTTTGAAAATTGAGAGAAATAAGAAGTTTGGCTAAGGCTGACTTTCAAATCCTCAAGTGTTTTGACCCAATGAACTTAGAACTCACAATGACAGTCAGGTAGCAAATTAAAACGTTGTTGCATAAGATTTATTTATAAAACTTGCACAGACACAATATCTAGCCAGCAAAATTAGAAATTGCTTACTTGTTTACACGTAAAAAAAAAAAAAAAGAAGAAAAAAATCAGTTTTATAGTTGCCCAGCAACTTTCTGGATATGAGGTAATTTCTATACTGCATTTCAACTGAAATAGTAAATAAATAAAACCTGACATTAACCTTAAATTTTCTGACCATATTATAAATTAATTTTAAAAAAATATAAACTGATTTGTGCATTTGTTTCATGCGTTTAATGATTTAAAAAAATATTATTATTTTAGCTTCCTTTTATAGCAAGATCCGCAGCAAAGTCAACAACAACAACAACACGGTTATAGTGTACAGTGCGTGCAACTATGATGAGTAGTAGTAAATCAATTGTTTCATGTAAATTTAAAGCCCAAACCTGAGAGGATCTTCTTATGTAAACACTGACCGTGACCTCTCTTACTTACTTACTTACTTACTCCATGACTTTATATACATGGGTCCTACCAGTTCGAGACGTCAACGGAATATGAGTGATTCGCGTGCAAGTAATTCTTCAGATGCCAGAGACAGTGATGACGAGGAAACTGACTTGCCTATAATTTTATCCTACCTTATCAGAAGGTAAAAAACAAACAATTTATTTCAGTCTTAACTTTATTTTTAATTAAATGTTGAAAAAAAAAAATGTTTTTTCTGTTCCGCCAACAAAGAAATTCCACATTTTTCTATAAAGTTTTCACTAAAAAATAATAATTAAAACTTTTTTTAAAATTCAGGTAACAACTTAAAAGTTGTTGCTTTTGTTAACTAAACATATTTTTGAAAGTTACAATATTAAGATAATTAATACTATAAATTATTTCAAAATTTTCTATCGTTATGTTTATAATTGTTTTTATTTATTTATTTATTTATTTCAATTTCATGCTTTAAATTTTAAAGTTTGTGTTGAGGGAGATATTTCTTTTAGAATAAGATACTTTTAAAAATGTTTGAAAAAGATGATAGATTTAGTTGAATATTGTTAATGTTAAAATATGAAAAAACAAAAACATAGTTACTCGTCATTACTTTAATTTTGTTTATGTTTTTATTCGTTTTTTACGCCCATTTTATTTGCAATTTATTACTTCGTTTACGGCCTTTATAAAGATAAAACATTATATAACACCACTAACCTAATTATTTAAAATACCATCATGAGTTCTTTTTAAGCTTTGTTGGTTCATGTATTTAATTTTTCTACGAATTTAGTTGAACCCTTTTTTTTTTTTTTTTTCCTCAGAAAAAATAAACTGGCCCTTTCAGCTAAACGAAAAGGTCCATCGCATTTTTGTTTATGTCCATTCAGAACAATCACAATCAGCAAAACAAAACACTGACTTAAAATTCTCTTCAAGAGAGATAAAAAAATAAATACTATTTTTTAATTACTATTTTTTTAAATTAAAAAAAAAAACAGGTTTATACTTTAATGTCTCGAATTCCATATTAAACAGTATTATTATTTTAAGAAGGTCATTATAAAAAGTAAAACTTTTCTTTTCTCTTTTTTTTTTTTTTTTTAATAGTACAATTTTCAAGATTAGAAATCAGAAGTCTAACTAGTTTCAATCAGTATTTACTATTAGTATTTACATACTCTTTTGATATACAACAAAAAAACGTTTTTAATTTCCCGTCCATGCGACCTTATTGTCAGTCGTATTTACGGCAAATAAAGTCTGAGTTCGCCTTTCTTTATTATTATTTACTGTTTCCTGATTAAAACGTATAAAAAAAAGAATGTTAAAAATTACTTTTGATGTATGTTTTGATACTTAAAAAATTTCTTAAATTGGAAAATTAATTGAAATTTCGCACATATGATCACTATCTACTTGTTTTGCTTGTTTCTGAAAAAAAAAATCAATAATTTAAGATTATGCACATGAAAGTCTGTTATTATTGTTACCATTGTCAAGCCCTAAAAATTTTATTTAAGCACTGCTGATACAATCAGGAAAACTTGTTTGCTTTTTGTTTTGTTTCTTTAATTTACTCTTTTTATTATTCAATACCATTCAGTTTGACTTTTCTTACATCTTTTGTTACAAGAAATAATATAAACAAACATAAAACAAAATATAATATAGATATTTATAAACATAAATAAACAAACATAAAATAAAGGAAAATAATAAAAACATTTTCAAGAAAGAAACAGTATTGTTTTACTTACTTACTGAAAATTTCTTTTTCAATGTGTAATTTTTAATTTTATTTATTTTACCCAGTTGATTGCATGTTCGTTTATTTTCATGGATGTTGGGGAATAAACCAGAGAATAATTGTTGTTGTTCATTAAGGATATCCAATCGACCGTGTCAAATTTACCCACCCCCACCCCACCTCCATTTTTAATACAATGAAACTTTAATAAAGGTTAATATTATCTTCAAAATTCTTGGACCATTCAAAAGAAGAAAGACTAAAATAAAATAAAAATCCTGGTGATTATTTTTTTTAAATTTCAGCTTACGGAAATAATGAAAATTACGAACGAAAACAATGTTTACATTTTCGCACCATTAAATCAATTGAAATTGAACGTAGCCAAAAACAAGTTACGACTGAGGCATAAGCAATTAATTCTTGTTTCCCTAGTTCTTAGTAACTATCAATTCTAATTGCGTGCATCCATTGAAAGTGTTTTTACACTGTTTGAAAAAGATATTCCAAGGAACAGCTTGTCATAACAAAACATAGGTAACAACTTCAACCGAATTAATTAAAAATAACAATCTGGGATCTTCGGATCTACTTTTATAATGTCTTTTATAAAACTCATTTCTTTCCGATATTTCTTGCCATGAGGTAAATAATGTGTGACTATTATTGGAACTACCGAATTCAATCTTCACCAGATGCTTCATATTTCTAACGCCGTGCAAGATTAAGGCTTACTTAATTAATTACCTTCTTTTAGCGAGCCCGAAACTTTTTTTAAATCCTGGGGGTTAAAACTACATCTAAAGAGACTGGTATCACCTCCCCGCTTCTTTTAAAAATCAATCGTCAACAAATGTCATATTTTATCATTTATTTATTTATTCGTAGGTCCACGTGACAGTATATGGTAGGTATACCAAAAAAAATCGGCTGCTACGAGTTTTAAAAACGAATTAAGCATAATTAAATCTATTATTTAAGGTCAAACTTTGTCTAAATCGATAAGTAGTAACATACTGACCATCATTAAAAAAAGAAAAATATTATTACATATGCAAATTATTTTTAATACAATTTATACATTAAAAATCGTCCAAATTTCAACGGAAAGTTAAGTCGAATTTATTTTGATTTATCGTGTTCATGGTCAGATCATAAAAATTGAAAATAAATAAATCGAATAATTTTGAATTTCCTCTCTTAGGGAATTTGTTAAATATGAAATTTGTTTTTAAAAATTGATATTTGTATTATAGGTACCACTAAAATAGGTCACGTGATCAGTTTAGGCCATATTGAAGGAAGAAACGTAAATATTTTTGAATTTTATTTTTTTTGAATCTCGCAAAAAAGAAATAATAACGAACATAAAGAGTTGTTACAAAGAAAAACAGTTAATTATTCAAAGATCAAATTATCCGATTGGGGAAAAATCACTCCCCGTTATCTTGAAAAATAAAAAAGTAAAACAGTCCGTTTTTTAAACAACAGGGTCAATTTCTTTATTGATATTTTTTTAGCAGAATTCTGTATTCATGGTTATTTTACTAAAAAGCTCTCGCATTGAAACTTATAAAAAACTTCTGATATAATTATTCAGACTCTTATCTTTATAGAAAAAAAATTAAAATCGTTTTTTGTCGGTTCATTTTTTCATATTTCATAAAATAAAATAGGGGCGGGGATAGACCTCGTTAAAAAAAAAAACAACAACAACAACAAAAAACATTTCCCCTAATATATTTTCGGAAAAAACTATTACAGATATATTTTAGGAAAAAGGTAAACAATTTTTGAAATTTTCGTGAAAATCGGACCATTAATTTATTTTTCATAGATTTTTTTTAAAAAGCCTCTAGTCATAACTTGTTTTTGGCTACGTTAAATTTCAATTGATTTAAGGGTGAAAAAATGTAAACATTGTTTTTCGTTCATAATTTTCATTATTTCCGTAAGCTGAAAAAATTGTTTTTAAATCATCAGGAGTTTTTTAATCTTTCTTTGGAATGGACAAAAAATTTCAAAGTTTCATTGTGTTAAATAGGGGGGGGGTAAATTTCACAGGGAAAATTGGCGGTACATATTTTATTTTTGACTTTCTTTGAGCTGATGTCATGATGACAGGAAATCAAACAATTATTTAATTTACTTACATTTATTCATAATTCCATAAATAATCAATTTCATATTTGACAAATTCCCAGAGTTGAGAAAATTCTGAATGGAAAGCAAGAAAAATTATTCGCAAATTTAAAAAAAAATTTTACGAGCGGAAACACATACTGTCACTTGTACCGACTAGTATTTTCTGTTATCTTTTAATTTTAGTTTGTTTTGTTTTCCCCCTTCTTTATTTTTTTTAAATTGCTATTTACTCAAGTGGTCATTAAAGGGAGGAACAATGAGGCTCGAACTCGCCAAGTTCTGTCTGGAAGAAGCATGGTTAAAAACGCACCAGCTGCTCTACTATAACAAAGTTTCTCTGAGGCAAAAGACGTGAGTTCTTCCGATTTGTACTGTCAATTGGCGTTGTAACTTTTATTGACAATGGATGTGAGTTGCGATGTATTTGGTCCGTCCAGGTGCAAAAAAATTAAAAAGCAACTAAAAGATACAAACAATCTAAATAATTTCACTTTACGTCCTAATTTTCAGAATAGCAATTTATATCTGGTCCTGGCCACATCTCTGCACCCTATGCTGAACAAACCACAAAACGGCATTTTATTCACAAGAAAAAGGGAGAGATGTAGGTGCCACGAAAATACGTCACGTGATCAGTTTAGACAATATTGAAGGAAGAAACGTAAATATTTTTTAACTTGTTTTTTTAAAGTAGGCTTGTTATTAAATATATATTTGTTTTTAGAATCTAAAAATATGAAATTTAAAACTTAAAATAAGGCGTTTCATATTTTAAATGAATTTTATCTATTAATTAGGTGTATAGGGCCGGTTTAGCTCAGTCGGTAGAGTGTTCGGCTAGGAATCACAAGGTTCTTGGTTCGATACCAGCCCTCGCCAACTCATTGTATTGAATAATTTATATTCATTATACCTAACAATTTGAGGGGCCAGGTTAGCTCAGTCGGTAGAGCGTTCAGCTAGAAACCACAAGGTTTCTAGTTCGATACCGGTCCCCGCCAACTCAGCGAATGAGTAGCACAGGGATATGTGTGGTAAAGTGAGGAGCTGATGGTAGGTGTGGCGCTCACCTCGGATGCTAAAATAATCTCCTTGGTCTAGCGCTATTGAAAAGGGGATAGACTCCTCACCGTCTGGCCGATATGGACATAAGACCTCCCGATGACTTTACTTACTTATATATATATGTGTGTGTGTGTGTGTGCTCTCAGGATGCATATGGGTGGTGTGAACGATAATATTTATTTTTTTAAATTTTGATTATTTCCATTGAATCAGTTTGATTGAAACAATTCAGTAATTTAAAAGAAAGAATTCATTGATTAATAAGTCAGCACTGAAAATATTTTATTAAAACCAGATAATTCCCCGATTTTTGATGATTTTTTTTGTTTATCAATCTGATTTAGTGAATTGTCACTTGTAGTCTTCCATAGATACAGGCATATCATGCAAAAAGACTAAAGATAAACAAGTTTTACAGACTGCGGGTTTGGAACAAAAGAAATCATATTACATTTAAATAAATATCAAAAGTTAGTAATATTCTTAACTGTTACTTACTTCTATTTGGACTCCAGCTGTAATTTAAAAGGCCAAGGACATTATCATTTTCATGGCAGAAAATGACTTTATTTAAATTACTGAGCAATTTAATTATAAAACCAAATAATCGCTTATTTACAAATATTTTACAAAAGGCTAGAATAGAAATAAATAAAACTTTTGTCATAATTTAATTCTTAAAGCTGAATATGTAAATTAGATATCCCTGTTAAGTAAGAACTAAGTCAGCCAAGATATAAATAGCCGACTGTTGAGCATAAATAAATATCAAATGTAATCAAGTTATTTCATACTAGCAGAATAATCTGACATTACCTGGGATAAAAAGATAATATATAGAGGTGTAATGGTTAGTCATTGGAAATGGACTCATCAATCTGAGTTCAAATCCTGGACGAGGCTGTTTACATTTCACATAACACTAATACCTTTGGAAAAAGTATGCATCCAACAACTCTCCTTCCAATAATAGGTAAATAGTAAGGTAGATTGGGCTCTTTAACCCTGGCTAGGTAACCAGTCTAGGAGAAGGAAAACTCTGAATTCAAACCTGTTAAACTCTGCTTAAGAAATTGACCTTGGGTCACATCCTACTCATGCGGAGGGGGTGGTATATATATATATATATATATATATATATATTATATATACTAAAGCACCATTTTAATAAACAAACATTTATTCTATTAGTTTCTCTGTGAATCAGTCATGTTATTAATTTTTTTTTTTAAATCTGAGTGCCTCCCCCCACACACCTACAAGGTGGAGGTACTTCTGCATATAATAATTTTCTTTTATTTCTGGGTGAATTAAACCTTCCTGATCAATTTTAAGCTAAAATGTTCTGGGTTCAGCAAGATTTGCCCATTAGCCTGGATGTCCGTAAGTGGAATGTGTGGTTACTGATTAATCTTTCATACAAAAATTTCAGGTTTTCCACACTCCATGCCATTAAAACACTCATTGAGGTGAAAGGGTTCACTTGCCAAGTTTCATCGACATTGATCCCTTAGCCTTGGAATCCATAGGTAAGATCCACACAGGGAAAGCCAACAATTTTGTATGTATAGAGCATGGGTTGCAACCCGGGTCACATCTGGCCCTCGAGTGGTTTTCGTTCGGCTCGCCTAATTAACAGCTGGAATCTGACTATGCAATTAGTATCGAATAGAAATACAGTAGTTCAATTCCATTAAAGACCAGAGGCAAAGATTTTTTATTTAAACCTTCAAAAAAAGACAGCATTTTGGACAGAGCAGTTTGAGTCCGAAAAAATTTATTTGCATTATATTTAATACAATGGCTCTTCACCGAGACACTGCATAGCCAATTGGCCCCCTCTCTCCAAAAGGTACTGACCCTTGGTATAGAGATTAATAGATATTTCCTTATTGGCCTGGCCATCTGATGTTTTTCACATTGCTGGCTTCAATGCACTTCCATTTTGTTCTTGCCCTCACCCTTCTTCCACATGGCCTGAATCACTTGACAATTTCATCTTTCCATCATCCTGGAGGTCTTCCAAGTGGTCATTTCTTGGTCTCTCTCAACAATTGCACAGGTCTACCTGTTGTCTGTGAACATTGCAATGTGTCTGGCCTAATGGAATTTCTGCTTTTGGTACTCTGCATCACATCTTTCACTCCCCTCTGCAATCACATCTTTCACTCCGCAATCACATCTTTCACTCCATCTTTCACTCTGCTCTGCAATCACATCTTTCACTCTGCAATCGCTCTGCAATCTCACATCTTTCACTCCGCTCTGCAATCACATCTTTCACTCCGCTCTGCAATCACATCTTTCACTCCGCTCTGCAATCACATCTTTCACTCCGCTCTGCAATCACATCTTTCACTCCGCTCTGCACATCTTTCACTCCGCTCTGATTACCTCTCATTGGATCAGCTGGTCACATCAAGCCCTAGTGCACCTATATGATTGCCGCAACCCTATTGCCCTTTTATCATATATGTGCTGGAAGGCAGTGGGTGAGGGTCTTCATGTCCTGTGAATGATGTTTAACTCTATCTGATGGTGAGTTTCCAGTTCTGAAGGTTTGGGGAATGTGAAGCACCACTTCATCACCATTACTTCCTTCCTGGTCCACTCTGACCCGGAGTGGTAGTACCTGTTAGGGTCCCATCTATGGGTTGAATAGAAAAATGTGTTTATAAAAACAATTGAGTATCCATTAAGAATGAATTTATTTCAAAACTTTGTTGGCTTTAAATGACCCAGTGAGGTTGATATGCCGTAAAACAAACCAAACCAAACCTCTCATTGGATGTGTTCTTGTAACGATATTCTCAGTATGGATCTTTCCATAGCCCTCTGTGCTGTAACTAGTCTCTGTTCTTCCTTCTGTGTGGTAACCCACATTTCACTTGTGTATAACATCATTTTATTATAATGGAGATTGTGTGTTTGTCTGTCTGTAACCGAAATTATATCACTACTCAGTCACAATTCCCTTTGTTATTTATGTCACATTCTCCATGATTTTATTTTTTTTAAACCTCAATTATTAATAAAATTGTTTTACATTATTAATACTGTTGACCATATCTACATACTCATAACATGCAATTGTATTTATATATGCAACAAAATAGCAGTTTACAGTGTGAACGGGAGGGTTAATTTGCATATTGATATTAAAAATTTGATTTTAATAAATATGTGCTTAGTATTATTGATTTCTAATTCTTTGGTTTTATCTTAATAAATATGAACAAAAATCTTGGTGATAAATCCATTGACAAGAAGAAATAACTGTAATTGTATTCTTTACTTCCTATTCTAATTAAATAGTTGAAGTAGGAAAATTTAGCAATGAAAGACAGGAGTGATGGAAGAGTAAGTTTCAGTTGTTCTATTTTTTATTATATCCCCCTCTGTTTCAAATCTTTTTATCTGCATTCTTATTTAGTTTCATTAGCCTTTCTAATTTAATTTAATATTTTATTACATTAAAACTTAAATACTTGCACTCGGAGGTGCATATATTTGCTAATAGGCATAATGGTATAATGGTGTTATTGAAGAGTTTGGTATGTAGGATCTTGTACAGCTTTACCTTGAGCACATCTTTTATTGGGTGAGTCCTGTGGCTAATGTGCTGGACTGCAACATCAAAGTAACTGAGTTCAAACTCCAGTCATGCTATTATATTAATTTTCAAATGAATACCTTTAGGACAGGTATGAACCCTCTTATTATCCCAGCTATGGGTTAAATAGTACCACTACTTACTGTTTTCTACAAGGATGTTTTTGGCATTAAATAACCAATGAAGGTTAATATGCCATTAAACAAATAAACGAAACGAAACCATATTCCACCCTGTTGGCAGTGACTGTAGAATACACCGACTTTACTTCTGCAGAGGGTAAGACTCTCCCCACCCCTGCTAATAGGGTCACCTGGTGGAAATCCATAATGTCTCAGAATAGGATTGCAGTGGCTGAGCGGTCTGTGACTCTGGTATTAAGTGGTCCTATGACATGCAACACTCTACTTTGACCCTTACTTGGGTTAGATGGGTGGTTGGAAAGGCCTCATCTAATTAATTAGCTGCTCATGTCAAGCCCTAGTACTTATGATTATCTCTATTGTATTCTTCAAATTGCTCTTATGGTAAACACCCAATCTTTGTAATAGTGACTTTATAAGTGTTTACCAAGTCAGTTGCCTAGCGCCAGAGTTTCAATGAATCCATTCGCAGGGCAGCAAGACGTTCAGAATATGACAGATACCTGATGGAGAGTATTTGTTTGGTTGCACGTCTCTCTATATTATAACAATCTGATTTTTGCATGTTCCAGTAATACACCAAAAAACGGCACATCATAGCAGGATTTTTGTTAGGGCATTTTAACAGTAAAGCAATTTGCAACTTATATAAATAAATAAATAAATATATAGTCATTGTTTGTGAACATCAAATAATAATCTGATTTCTTTGAACATTTGAATGTCTGACCAAGGGAGAGAATTCTAGGTATAGATTTTTTTTTCAATTTCAGTGGCTACGCGTCCTAAGTGTTAGAAGAAATCAGGGTTCTAAAAGACTTAGAAGTTTACAACCAAATAGCTTAAAGGCTTGATGGTAAGTGTATGATAAATAATTAATATAGTTAAATAATCTTGTTATTAAAATTTGAAAAAAATCA